>LR738709.1:140468792-140530693 GCA_902687465.1 Secale cereale
GGGGGGGAGATTGCCCGCTCCTTTCGCAGCGCCACGAGCCGCTGCGCCTCGGTCGACTTCACGACCTTCCCCTTGTCGGCTTTCGGAGCCATGGCGGAAGTGATGGGGGAGGTCGACGGTGTTGGTGGTGCTGGTGGCGATGGGGGGCAGAGTGTTGCTCTCTTTCAGCTTTGGGAAGAAGGGGGAGCGACGGAGGTTTCCGAGATTGGAATAGCAACCGGCGAGTGGGCGAACTGCCCCTGTTTCCCCTGCTTATAAGGAGGGAGGGGGCGGACGTTCCGTCTTTCCGAATAAAGAAACCACCCACGATCTCTCCCACGACGCCGCATTCAACGCGTGTCGTTCGGGGAGGGCGCGGTGGATACAGAGAGAGATACGGCGCAACCCAGGCCGCGCGTGCCCGTGCCCTGTTTTGGGCCTGGCCCAACAGCGCTCGGCACCGTGTATGGCCCAGGCCCGGGGGCTCCTGTCGGTGTACTAGAGTAGGGGTACCCTAGTATCCCGAACTTGTGCACGGGCAGTCGCAGCATCCCGCGGCAAGGCTTGCCGGGTGACCGCCAAGGTCCTTCGTGGTTCCTTTGGAGCCATTCAAGAACAAAGTATTCAAGCCAAGGAGACAAGACCCCGGCAAGAGGAGCTTGCCGGGAAGGCCAACCAAGGCATCTCAAGGAACTTGCCGCGACGCGCCACGCGTCCCGGCAAGGCCCGGTGAGCGACGAGCTCCCGGGCGCGACAAGATGACGACCGCGGCAAGCTACCATTCTGTACCCGCGCTCCAGCACATCCACCAACGTGTTGCTCTAGGACCTTTCCAGGCGTATGTGGCGGGAGGCTATGCAGCCAGCGGTGCGCGGTGGCAAGCGGTGCCGACAAGATTGCCATCGTGGCGAGCGGTGGCGTCCCTGACGGTCCCTTTTTGCACTATTTGGGCGACGCAGATGGGCATTTAATTCCCTTGTCCCCTGCCGTCAGAGTTAGGTATGATACACTGTAACAGGTAGTTGTACCAACCGTAACACCTTTCCATTTTTACCCTTGTCTATGTTGCCACCTGTCGGTGACCCCTTGAGCATATAAAAGGAGGCCCATGCGCAACATAGAGGGAAAAGAGAACACTCACGCTCGGTCTCGTTAGCTGCTGGGGTGTACTGTAGCACTCAGCGCTCCCGAGCAAGAACTCAATACAAACCACAAAGCAGGAGTAGGGTTTTACGCATCTGTGCGGCCCGAACCTGGGTAAACTGCTCGTGAGATGTCGGGGAACGAATCCACGAGCACCTATGGGACCGGCAGACCGAGCCCCTTTTGGTTCGGCGGGGCCGAAGATCGCACGAAGAGCGGATCAAGGCGAAACACACGAGCAGTTTACCCAGGTTCGGGCCGCACGGATGCGTAAAACCCTACTCCTGCTTTGTGGTTTGTATTGAGTTCTTGCTCGGGAGCGCTGAGTGCTACAGTACACCCCAGCAGCTAACGAGACCGAGCGTGAGTGTTCTCCTCCTCCCTCTACGTTGTGCATGGGCCTCCTATTATATGCTCAAGGGGTCACCGACAGGTGGCAACGTAGACAAGGGTAAAAATGGAAAGGTGTTGCGGTTGGTACAACTACCTGTTACAATGTATCATACCTAACTCTGACGGCAGGGGACAAGGGCATTAAATGCCCATCTGCATCGCCCAAATAGTGCAAAAGGGATCGTCAGGGACGCCACCGCTCGCCACGATGGCAATCTTGTCAGCACCGCTTGCCACCGCGCACCGCTGGCTGCACAGCCTCCCGCCACGTATGCCTGGAAGGGTCCTAGAGCAACACGTTGGTGGATGTGCTGGAGCACAGGTACAGAGTGGTAGCTTGCCGCGGCAAGTGCCTTGCCGCGGTCGTTGTCTTGTCGCTTCCGGGAGCTCGTCGCTCACCGGGCCTTGCCGGGATGCGTGGCGCGTCGCGGCAAGTTCCTTGAAATGCCTTGGTTGGCCTTCCCGGCAAGCTCCTCTTGCCGGGGCCTTGTCTCCTTGGCTTGAATACTTTGTTCTTGAATGGCTCCAAAGGAACCACGGAGGACCTTGGCGGTCACCCGGCAAGCCTTGCCGCGGGATGCTGTGACTGCCCGTGCACAAGTTCGGGATACTAGGGTACCCCTACTCTAGTACACCGACACCAACTTAAACAGTGGGCGTGTGAGGTCAATGCCGTGGAGCCAGCAACAGAATTTCAGAAGCCGCTCAAGTGATCTCGCACGCCCGTCATCTTTGATGAAGAGGACCACCCTGACCGCACCACCGCGGTAGGGTGCTTGCCATTGTTGGTCTCACCAACAATCCGCAACCTCAACGTCACAAATATGTTGGTTGACGGCGGGTGATATGTCTCCAACGTATCTACTTTTCCAAACCCTTTTGCCCTTGTTTTGGACTCTAACTTGCATGATTTGAATGGAACTAACCAGGACTGATGCAGTTTTCAGCAGAATTGCCATGGTGTTGTTTTTGTGCAGAAATAAAAAGTTCCCGGAATGACCTGAAAATCCACGGAGAATTATTTTGGAAAATATAAAAAAAAACCTGCAAGAAGATCCAGACCAGGGGACCCACACCCTGTCCACGAGGGTGGGGGGCGCCCCCTAGGGTGCGCCCCTACCTCGTGGCCCCCCTGGTGCTCCATCGACGTATCCCCAGATCCTATATATTCACTTTTGGGGAGAAATAAAATCAGAGAGGAAGAATTATCACGTTTTACGATACGGAGCCGCCAGCAAGCCCTAATCTCTCTCGGGAGGGCTGATCTGGAGTCCGTTCGGGGCTCCGGAGAGTGGAGATCGTCGCCATCGTCATCATCAACCTTCCTCCATCACCAATTCCATGATGCTCACCGCCGTGCCTGAGTAATTCCATCGTAGGCTTGCCGGACGGTGATGGGTTGGATGGGATCTATCATGTAATCGAGTTAGTTTTGTTAGGGTTTGATCCCTAGTATCCACTATGTTATGAGATTGATGTTGCTATAACTTTGCTATGCTTAATGCTTGTCACTAGGGCCCGAGTGCCATGATTTTAGATATGAACCTATTATGTTTTCATGAATATATGTGTGTTCTTGATCCTATCTTGCAAGTCTATAGTCACCTACTATGTGTTATGATCCGGCAACCCCGAAGTGACAATAATCGGGACCACTCCCGGTGATGACCATAGTTTGAGGAGTTCATGTATTCACTATGTGTTAATGCTTTGGTCCGATACTCTATTAAAAGGAGGCCTTAATGTCCCTTAGTTTCCAATAGGACCCCGCTACCATGGGAGGGTAGGACAAAAGATGTCATGCAAGTTCTTTTCCATAAGCACGTATGACTATATTCGGAATACATGCCTACATTACATTGATGAACTGGAGCTAGTTTTGTGTCACCCTAGGTTATAACTTTTACATGATGAATTGCATCCGACATAATTTCTCATCACCGATCCAATGCCTACGAGCTTTTCACATATTGCTTGTTGCTTATTTACTTTTTCGCTGCTACTATTACAAAAACACTACTGTTACTTTTGTTACCGCTACCGCCACTATCATATTACTTTGCTACTAAACTACCTTGCTGCGGATACTAAGTTTCTAGGTGTGGTTGAACTGACAACTCAGCTGCTAATACTTAAGAGTATTCTTTGGCTCCCCTTGTGTCGAATCAACAAATTTGGGTTGAATACTTTACCCTCGAAAACTGTTGCAATCCCCTACACTTATGGGTTATCAAGACTATTTTCTGGCGTCGTTGCCGGGGAGCATAGATCTATTCTTTAAGTCACTTGAGATTTATATCTGTTGATTACTATGAAGAATTTGAAGGACTCAAAAACCAAGATCTTACCCTCAACTATGAGGGGAGGTAAGGAACTGCCATCTAGCTCAGCACTTGATTCTCCTTCTGTTATGGGAAAATTTGCGACACCTACTCCTGCTATTGAATCTGATATGTTGTATGTTCATGATGATGCCACTTCTGCTATGTATGATGAAACTACTTCTACGCTTGATAATATTGTCCCACTAGGTGAATTTCTAGATGAGCAAATTGCTAAGGTTAGGGAGAATGCAAATATTGAAACTGATGATATGTATGAAAGTGATGATGAAGCTTCTCCCAATAGATATGAATGGCCTATTGTTCCTGAGGGTTATGTTATGGATGAAGAAACTGCTAGAGAATTTCTTGCTTGCAACGATAGATATGATCTTAAGAAATTATTAGCTAAGATGAAAGAAAAGTCCTTGAAAGCTAGAATGAAACATGACCCTACTTTTGCTACTTCACCTATCTGTGTTACTGATAAGGATTATGAATTCTTTGTTGATCCTGAGTTAATTACTTTGGTTGAATCTGATCCTTTCCATGGCTATGAGTCTGAAACTGTTATGGCACATCTTACTAAGTTGAATGATATAGCCACCCTATTTACCAACGATGAAAAGATTCACTATTACTATATCCTTAAGTTGTTTCGGTTTTCGTTAAAGGGTGATGCTAAGACTTGGTTTAATTCTCTTGATCCTGTTTGTGTGCGTAGTCCCCAGGATATGATGTATTACTTCTCTGCTAAATATTTTCCCGCTCATAAGAAACAAGCTGCCTTACGGGAAATATATAACTTTGTGCAAATTGAAGAAGAGAGTCTCCCCAAAGCTTGGGGAGGCTTCTCCAATTACTTAATGCTTTGCCTGATTATCCTCTTGAGAGGAACGATATACTTGATGTCTTTTATAATGGACTAACTGATGCTTCCAGAGACCACCTGGATAGTTGTGCTGATTGTGTTTTCAGGGAAAGAATAGTTGATCAAGTTGAATTACTATTGAATAATATGCTAGCCAATGAAAATAATTGGACACTTCCTGAACCAGCCCCTAAGCCAACTCCGAAGAAAAGGGGTGTTCTATTTCTCAGTCCTGAAGATATGCAAGAGGCAAAGAAATATATGAAAGAAAAAGGTATTAAAGCTGAAGATGTTAAGAATTTACCACGTATTGAAGAAATACATGGTCTTGATAACCCGACACAGGTAGTAAAGGTAAATTCTCTTTATAGATTTGATGAAGGTGATATTCCTCGTTATAACTCAGCTAGCCAATGCTTAGATAAGTTTGACAATTTTATTGTGAAATAAGAAAACTTCAATGCTTACGTTGGTAGACAATTGCAACATAGTGCTTATATGATTAAACGCTTGAGTGATTATCTATATAGAGTTAAAGGTGAATTGAAACTCATTAGTAAACATGCTTCCATGGTTACCACTCAAGTAGAACAAGTACGTAAGGCTCAGAATGATTTGCTCAGTGAATTAAATAGTAAGAATAATGACTATGTTGTTAGAGTTGCAACTAGAGGTGGCAAAATGACTCAGGAACCTTTGTATCCTGAGGGCCACCCTAAGAGAATTGAGAAAGATTCTCAGAGAGCTAATTTAGATGCACCTAGTTCTTCTAAGAAGAAGAAAAAGAAAAATGATAGAACTTTCCATGCTTCTAGTGAACCTGTAGCTAACACACCTGAGAATCCCAATGATATATATGTTTCTGATGCTGAGACACAATCTGGTAATGAACATGAACCTAGTGATAATGTTAATGATGATGTTCATGATGATGCTCAACCTAGCAATGATAATGATGTAGAGATTGAACCTGCTATTGATCTTGATAACCCACAATCAAAGAATCAACGTTATGATAAGAGAGACTTTGTTGCTAGGAAGCACGGTAGGGAAAGGGGACCATGGGTTCAGAAACTCATGCCTTTTCCTCTGAAACCATCCAAGAAAAAGGATGATGAGGATTTTGTGCGCTTTGCTGAAATGATTAGACCTATCTTTTTGCGTATGCGTTTGACTGATGTGCTTAAAACAAATACTTATGCTAAGTATATGAAAGATATTATTACCAATAAAATAAAGATACCTGAAGTAGAAATTTCCACCATGCTTGCCAATTACACTTTTAAGGGTGGAATACCTAAGAAACTAGGAGATCCAGGAGTACCTACTATACATTGCTCCAATAAAGGAAACTATGTTAGAAATGCCTTATGTGATGTTGGAGCCGGTGTTAATGTTATGCCTCTCTCTTTATATCGTAGACTTGACTTGAGTAAGTTGACACCTACTGAAATATCTTTGCAAATGGCTGATAAATCAACTGCTATACCTGTCGGTATTTGTGAGGATGTGCCTGTTGTGGTTGCAAATGTTACTATTCTAGCGGACTTTGTTATCCTTGATATTCCCGAGGACGATAGTATGTCTATTATCCTTGGTAGACCCTTTTTGAATACTGCAGGGACTGTTATTGATTGCAACAAAGCCAATGTCACTTTTCATGTCAATGGTAATGAGCATACGGTACACTTTCCGAGGAAACAACCTCAGGTCCACAATATCAATTATATTGGAAAAATTTCAACTATTACTATTGGAGGTTTTGAATTTCCTCTTCCTACTATCAAGAAGATATATGACATTATTATTGTTGGGGAAATACATATCCCCATTGAGGTAACCTAGTGTTATTCGAAAATTCTCCTGTTTCATGTTAGTCGAAAAGAGTTTATTAACAAGACCTGATCAACCTTGTTAATGGATTCCTTTTGATGAGCATGGGATATGTGAATCTAGATAGCACAACCTTCTGTACCCTCCTTTTACTTTTTGTTAGTTAGAATAAATAAAGCAAAAATAGTATTTCCTGTCTATTTCCAGACTTATCCGTGCAATAAAAAACACCTCGAAAATAAAAGTTCTCCAAATGCCCTGAAAATAAAATATGATTTTTTCTAGAATATTTGATAATTTATGGCATAGAACACACAGCGAGGGGAGCCAGCACCTGGCCACGAGGGTCCAGGGCGCGCCCCCTGCCTCGTGGGCCCCACGTGGCCCCCCTCCACTTATTCCTGCACCCACACTCTTCTTCTTCCTCCCAAAAAAATCACCAACCAGCTCAAACCCGAGTTCTAGCTCATCTTGCTGCCATTTTCGATCTCCTTGCTCAAAGCACCATTCACCAAACTGTTTGGGGAGATTGTTCCTTGGTATGTGACTCCCCCATTGGTCCAATTAGTTTTTGTTCTAGTGCCTTACTTATTGCAATTTTTTGCTGCTGTGGTGACCTTGTTCTTGAGCTTGCATGTTAAATTTTCTTGGTCCCAAGTAGTTCTAACGCATGATATAGTCTCTAGGCACTAGTAGGAGTTGTTGCTATCAATCTTGTTGAGTTTGGTTAACTTTTATCTTGAGTTACTAAAAATTTCAGAAAATTTCAGAAAAATGCATAGGAAAAACTTCCAAGGTGGTTCTTCAAGGAAGCAAGAACCGAGGCTCGCGTTTCGTGAGCCGGACGATGAACTACCAAGGGATGCTGATGTGCGGCCTTGTGAATGGCCGTCAGATGAATTTATGGACCAGGTTGGCATCAAGGACGAATTTTACGCATATGTGCACAACGCTGACCTCGAGGGCTTCATACAAGATAAGTGCCCTCAATACCGTGGCTTAACAGATACCTTTGTGTGAAGGTTTAAATTTTCATCTTCACGTAATTCTCACACTGTCCTGTTTGACCTTTATTATAAATCCTATACCATGGACTTAGAAGATTTTAATGATGCTTGTAAGCACCCTTAGTGGGGCAGTATGGGTGATCCTCGCAAATCTGAATTTAGAGATTTCCTTACTAGTATCACTGTGGGGGAATCTAGAGAAATCACACAGACTACCATAGGGAGCATTCATTTTCCTTCTATCCATTACTTTGCTCTCTTTATCGGTAGATGCATAGACGGTAAGGATGATGCTTGCCACATGTGTGTCCCTGATCTTAGTGTTCTCAAGAGTGCTATATTAGGTGATAGACAATATAACTTGGGAGCCATTGTTGCACGTAGGCTACATCATAATGGTTTGCATGGAGATTTATTTGGTGGGATTTATGCCACTCGCATAGCCTGCCGTCTTGGTGTGCCTGTCCATGAAAATGATGAACCTTTACCGCCTGCTCATTTGGATTACAATGCTATGACTAGTCACAGGTTTATAGAGAGGGATGAACAATCCCTCAAATATCAAGAAATATTTAACATGCGCCATGCCATCCCTATTGTTCTTCCTGCCCCTACTTTGTTTGACTTTCAGGCAAGAGGGAGATACACTATAACCATGGAGGAGGCAAACGAGTACCACGGGATGACAGAAGCAGCCCGCCTTCGAGCGGTAGCTCAGCAGGCAATAGCTGCTGCATCTCAGTACAACCCCAACTACGACTTTGGATATCCGTCAGGCCAATACTGGCCATAGACCAACTTAGGCTAAAAGCCTAAGCTTGGGGGAGTACGTGTTTCTCACCGACTTTACATTCATGTTCGCACACTTATTCTAGTTGTCGGTGCTCACACTCTTTCATTGTACCATCCATGTTTAGTTTCAATTCTTTTTCTTAGTCTTTTTCTCGTGTGCTAGAAAAAAATCTTAAGAAAAACAAAAAATATTAGTCGTAGCTTCTAGCTAGTTTACTTTCATTGTAGTAGTAATAAAAAGAAAACCCAAAAAGATTTCCCGTTCTTCTTTTGCTTGTTGGGAGCTTTCCCGTGTAAATAGTTTCTTTTCTTTTCTTTGGGGGTTAAGAGTAGAAGACCATGATTGAAAATGCTTAGTGGCTCTCATAGGCTTTATTGTTGATTTAACCTTGAGCCATATTACCTTGTCTTCTCTCTTGTATTAAATGCCTGCAGATTCCAACTTAGTCCAATGCACGTGCACTATTATTATTATCCACACCGTTCGGTCGTGCGAGTGAAAGGCAATAAGGATGATATATGATGAACTAATTGAGATGAGAAAAGCTGGTATGAACTCGACCTCTCTTGTTTTGTAAATATGATAGTTCATCGTTCCTGATTCAGCTTGTTATGAATGAAACATGCTTGCAATGACAATTAGAGATCATAGCTGCTTATGCCATGCTTAATTAGCCGAGAGTTTATAATGGTCTATCTTGCGTGCCAACATGATATTAAAATGCTTGTGATGTGGTATAATGGGGTGGTATCCTCCTTTGAACGATTTAAGTGACCTGACTTGGCACATGTTCACGCATGTAGTTGAAACAAATCAACATAGCCTCCACGATATTTATGTTCATGGTGATTTATATCCTACTCATGCTTGCATTCATTGTTGATTAATTTTAATGCATGTTTATGACCATTGTTGCTCTCTAGCTGGTCGCTTCCCAGTCTCCTTCTAGCCTTCACCTGTACTAAGCGGGAATACTGCTTGTGCATCCACTTCCATAAACCCCAAAGTTATTCCATACGAGGCCACCATACCTTCCTATATGCGGTATTTACCTGCCGTTCCAAGTATATTTGTATGTGCCAAACTCTAAACCTTCAAATGAAATTCTGTTTTGTATGCTCGAACAGCTCATGTATCAACTAGGGTTGTCTATATCTTCCATGCTAGGTGGGTCATTCTCACGATGAGTGGACTCCGCTCATCATTCACGAGAAAATGGCTGGTAACCGGGATGCCCAGTCCCATGCTCGAAATCATAATAATTAAACAAAACTCCCCCAGGGCTGTTGCTGGTTTGGACGGTACCCGTTGTTTCGGGCTAGCCGTGGAGTGTGCTTGTTGGTGGTTGGGGGAGTATAAACTTTACCATTCTATTTGGGAACCGCCTATAATGTGCGTAGCATGGGAGATATCGAGATTTTTGGTTGTTATGTTGACAATGAGAGTATACCGCTCAAAATGTTATTCATCTCTATTTAAAAATCGAGCTCTGGCACCTCTACAAATCCCTACTTCCCTCTGCATAGGGCCTATCTATTTACTTTTATGCAGAGTCATCATCCTCTTATCAAAGAGTACCAGTAGGAGAGCACCTCTGTCATTTGCATGTATTACTATTAATTTGCATTGAGTATGATCATGACTGGATCTATTTTACCATGAATTATAATGTCTAGTAAGTCCTTGATCCTTAAAGGTGCTCCGCATTTATGTTTTGCGGTCTTAGAAAGGGCTAGCGAGATACCATCTTGTTATATCATATCATGATTGTTTTGAGAAAGTGTTGTCATCCGAGGTTTATTATTATTGCTCGCTAGTTGATTATGCCATTGATGTGAGTAGACTTGAGACCTGAAAGTTATTGTGAATGTGGTTAGGTCATGATCTTATTGAAAACCTGAATGCTGGCTTACAAATTTACAACAACAAGAGCAAACAGAGATTGTCAAAGTTTTTCTTTATCACTTTCAGTCTATCAATTGAATTGCTTGAGGACAAGCAAAGATTTAAGCTTGGGGGAGTTGATACGTCTCCAACGTATCTACTTTTCCAAACCCTTTTGCCCTTGTTTTGGACTCTAACTTGCATGATTTGAATGGAACTAACCCGGACTGAGGCTGTTTTCAGCAGAATTGCCATGGTGTTGTTTTTGTGCAGAAATAAATAGTTCTCGGAATGACCAAAAAATCCATGGAGAATTATTTTGGAAAATATAAAAAATACCTACAAAAAGATCCAGACCAGGGGGCCCACACCCTGTCCACGAGGGTGGGGGGCGCACCCCTATGACGCCCCAAGACCGACGCTCCAGAAGACTTCCATATATTCCGGGTCTCGCCGTGTCTTTCATTTTGCTTGCTTCATTTTATTTTGCATTGCATCATGTCATCATGCCATCATGTCATTAATCTTTGCATCTCAACTAAATAAATTGCATAGATCGTTTGATCTATTTAAATTGAGGGAAGGATGACTTATCTTTATAACATATCCTCCTAATATTTATGGAGCTATTATAAAAATATTCCATTTGTTGGAAGTAACCATAGCACACTTGCATAATATTCCCTATGCCTTTTTCACTCCAAGTTTTGACTCCCACAACCTTGCTTGATCAACTTCTTCTCCTTCTTCGTTAGTCCATTTAAATTGTGGCATTTTATTTCCTGCACCAATTTAATATTCATTCTTTTCCTATATATTCTCAACCATGCCTTCAACATCTTTGCCAATTTTTAGCTCCTTTGGACTTGTTTTGGTTGGGTTCAAAAATGGCTCAAGTTTGAATTTAATTCAAACTTGAATTATTTTATATCCTTAAAAATGTCCAAACTAGTTTATTCAAATTGTGCATAAATCTAGGAGATTAAATATATTTTTACTTCCTTCACAATCTTCCTGTAACACCTTGTCCTTTTCCTTTTCTTCATCGGGGATTTTGAGTCTACATATTTTAAGAAAAGGGAAAAGGGCCTCCCTGCAGCCTGCTTAAGGCCCACATGCGGCCTCACCTAGCCGGCCCAAGAGGCCTCCCCGACCCCTACTTCCCTCACCCCTCTCTCCCTCGCTTGTGCCGCCAGGCCTCAGCCGCCTCCCCCTCGATCCCCTTCCTCTCTCCCTTGATCTCTCCCTCCTTTCGACCCAACTCCCTCTCCCTCTCCCACATCGCCCGACCCCCACTTCCCCCGATCCAATACCCTCCGCGCGACTCTGTCCCCGCGACGATGCCTCAGCCGCCGACCACCGCCGCTAAGCAGGGCCTCACCTTCCTCATGCCTCCCTCCGCCTCGCCTCTGGCCCCGCCGGACCGACCGCACCAGGCCGCCACCGCGCCGGCCACTTCCTCCCCACGGCCGTGCCGCCTCGTCTATGCCTCCCGTGGCTGCAGTCACCGCCGCCAAGAGCCTGCCTCCGCCCGCACCGCATGGGACACCCCAGCCTTCGCTCCTGCAAGCTCTTCGACCCTGAGCTCCGCCTCCCGCCGACGTCAACACCGCACCCCTCCGGCCGCCTCTTCCTCCGTGCCGGCGAGCACGAGCCGCCACCGGCCACCGTGACAGCGCCGACGCCGTCGCGCCTCCGCATCGCACCCGCACTGACCTCCTGTGTACCCCGGCCACCTCATGTGCGCCGTTGCCGCCTCGATCCAACCCCACATGACACCATGGTCGAGACGTGTCGTTGCTCTATTTGCGTGGATCCCCTGCCTACCACGGGGTTGCTGCCCCGTGCAACTCCCCTACCTTGGTGCTTCTGTCATGTGCCGCGACCAAGTACCACGATGTCGATGCCCCTCAAGTTCGACTACAACCCTCGAGTAAGACTACACACGGGAACCGCAAGTACCACTACATCAACATGAACGACTACTATTGCCGGAGACCCATGAATGAAAACACCAAGTACCACTACCGTCGCAAGAACCGATATCGACAAGTCCGATGACCCAAGTACCACGACGACACCGAAGGGTTCCGATTCGAAAGTTCATCTTCAAAACGAGTACAACTACCCTCGCCGTGAACGACTACTTCCACTACCGGACCTACGTCCCTCGACGACCAATGAACGACTACGAAACGTGTACAACTACACCGCTCGAACTCGAACCCCTCCGGAAATGCACGCTTCAAAGGTATACCGCCGAGACGACGCCCGTGAACGAATGTGGTTGTATGAGATGCATCCCTTGTTTGCATCGTGTCCATTGTGCCCCTCTTTTGCCGACCTGTGGGAACCTGGAAACCGGGAGCACCCCATCATCTTGCATGACACGCTCACGTCGACCCTTACTTTTGCACCGGTCTCTCAACGAGTTACCGGTACCGAAATATTGTTGCGCCATCATTTTTGGTTATCGCCGCCGTGGCCCCTTTCTTTCCACCACGGTGACAAATACTCCATATCTTGATCATGTTCACTTGTAACTAAAAATTGCATAAAACTTGCATTTGACATCCGCATCATGATTACAACCTTTAAATGCTTAAATTGTTGTTTGCTTCAATAATTGCTAAATGACATGGGGTTTTTTCCGGAATTGTTGTTGTTATTTCTGGCCTCATTTAAAATGACTAGATAGTGTATTTTTGCTCATGCTTCACCTCTTGCCATGTTTAATAAAAACATTTAAACTTGTTGGGTACATAAACGAGAGTCAACTAAATAAATAAAATGTGGTGTTTCGTCAATATGCAACTCGTTGCATATTGAGCTCCACTTAACTTGTAGTGTTGCTTGTGCACCTTGCCATGCCATGCATATTTAAACTGGACATGCATCATACTGGTTTGTGCATCATATGCCATGCTTATGATATGTGTGTTTACCGTGTTGTTTGCTTCTTTCCGGTTGCTTCTCTCGTTAGCTTCGGTTTCATTCCGGAGTTGTGAGGATTTGTTCGACTACTTCATGGACTTGTTCTTCTTCTTTGCGGAATCCCAGGCAAGATGACCGTTCCCCGATATCACCTCTATCTTTGCCTATGCTAGTTGTCTCGCTCTGTAGCTATGCCTCGATGCCTATTCCTGTTTGTCAGCCTCCTATTGTTGCCATGAAACCTCTAACATTTGACACCTTCCCAGGAATTCGCTATGTTACCCGCTTGCTCAGCCCCTCTTATAGCGTTGTTAGTTGCAGGTGAAGATGAAGATTGCTCCATGTTGGAACTTGTTGTTGGAATATCACAATATCTCTTAAATATATTAACACACCTATATACTTGGCAATGGGTGGAAGGCTTGGCCTTTTGCTCGGTGTTTTGTTCCACTCATGCCACCTTAGGAACCGATAAACCGGTGTTATGTTCCTTGATTTTGCGTTCCTAACATGGTTGGGGTTTATGGCCCCCCCTCTATAATTCGCACTGCTTAAAGCTTTTCCAGCAAGGCCCAACTTTGGTTTTAATTTGCCTCATAATAAAAACTTATTTAATTAATTGCATAGGGGGTCATGTCCCCGGGTTCTTAATTCTACATAACAGGGGGGGCCAGTGCTGATGGTGTTGGTCCCAAATGGGGGTCCTGCAGGGCCACCACGAGGAAACTCGAGGTTTGGTTTTACCTGTAGCATCGCCCATCCGGTCGTGGCCTGAGACGAGATACACGCGGCTACTATCAGGGTGTCGGCACGCCGGGAGGTCTTGCTGGATTAGTTTTACCTTTGTCGAAATATCTTGAGCACGGGATTCCGAGAATACTCGGGTCTTCCCACTTTGGAGTTGCGACTCCGTAGACCGTGAGCTTGTGATGGGCTAAGTTGGGACACCCCTGCAGGATTTTGAACTTTTGAAAGCCGTGCCCGCGGTTATGTGGCAGATGGGAATTTGTTAACATCCGGTTGTAGATAACTTGACACCATATCCTTAAGAATACACTACATGTATGAGTAACCGTGACGGTCTCTTTCCGAAGGGCTTCGGGAAGTGAACACGGTGGGGTTATGTTTGATCATGAGTAGCTAGGATCACTTCTTGATCAACTTGGCGACCATTGGCACTTGTTCTCTTCTCGCTCTAAACTCGTAAGCTACATGCTTAGTGCTTGCTGCAGACACTTTTATAGCCTTTCCTCACCTAAGGCTTTGTTAGTTTTGATACCAGGGAATGGGATTGCTGAGTCCTTGTGACTCACAGATTACAACACACACCAGATGCAGGTATCGTTGAGAACTATATAGGAGGGGGTTCAGAGCCTTGCTGGGAGTTTGATGGAGAGCGTGGACGTTACTATGTGTCTTATCCCGACGATCAGTAGTGGTTCCTACTAGGAGGATCCGAGCTTGTGTTATTTATGGTATCTTTTTGTTTGGGATTCGTCCGTAGACGGACCCTGATGTTCTTTGGATGATGTATGCTATTGTATTCATTTGTGTGACATGGCGAGTGTAAGCCAACTATCATTTTACATTTTCATCCTTGAATTTTACATGAGATGTGCAAAGATACCATACTTCAGATCATTCTAGTATGTGTTTATGTCCTTAAGTCGTGCCTCGACATGTGGGGGACATAGCCGCATACTGGGCATTACAACCCCCTACCTCGTGGGCCCCCTGGTGCTCCACCGACGCATTCCCAGATCCTATATATTCACTTTCGGGGAGAAAAAAATCAGAGAGGAAGAATTATCGCGCTTTACGATACGGAGCCGCCGCCAAGCCCTAATCTCTCTTGGGAGGGCTGATCTAGAGTCCGTTCGGGGCTCCGGAGAGTGGAGATCGTCGCCATCGTCATCATCAACCTTCCTCCATCACCAATTCCATGATGCTCACCGCCGTGCATGAGTAATTCCATCGTAGGCTTGCTGGACAGTGATGGGTTGGATGGGATCTATCATGTAATCGAGTTAGTTTTGTTAGGGTTTGATCCCTAGTATCCACTATGTTCTGAGATTGATGTTGCTATGACTTTGCTATGCTTAATGCTTGTCACTAGGGCCTGAGTGCCATGATTTTAGATCTGAACCTATTATGTTATCATGAATATATATGTGTTCTTGATCCTATCTTGCAAGTCTATAGTCACCTAATATGTGTGATGATTCGGCAACCCCGAAGTGACAATAATCGGGACCACTCCCAGTGATGACCATAGTTTGAGGAGTTCATGCATTCACTATGTGTTAACGCTTTGGTTCGATACTCTATTAAAAGGAGGCCTTAATATCCCTTAGTTTCCAATAGGACCCCGCTGCCATGGGAGGGTAGGACAAAAGATGTCATGCAAGTTCTTTTCCATAAGCACGTATGACTATATTCGGAATACATGCCTACATTACATTGATGAACTGGAGCTAGTTCTGTGTCACCCTAGGTTATAACTTTTACATGATGAATTGCATCCGACATAATTTCTCATCACCGCTCCAGTGCCTACGAGCTTTTCACATATTGCTTGTTGCTTATTTACTTTTTTGCTGCTACTATTACAAAAACTACAAAAACACTACTGTTACTTTTGTTACCGCTACCGCCACTATCATATTACTTTTCTACTAAACTACCTTGCTGCAGATACTAAGTTTCCAGGTGTGGTTGAATTGACAACTCAGCTGCTAATACTTAAGAGTATTCTTTGGCTCCCCTTGTGTTGAATCAACAAATTTGGGTTGAATAATTTACCCTCGAAAACTGTTGCGATCCCCTACACTTGTGGGTTATCAGCGGGACCAGGTTGAATCTGGTTTCCCCAAAGGTCATCAGTAGACTCCAGATAGTAGAGGAAGAACTTGAGGTTACCGGCACGTTTCAAGGAGTTAACCCCGGCAGGAGTCGTCCTAAGGGAAAGACCACGTTGCTGGTAACATTTGGGGAAGAATAGAATTACCCAACTGAGAAGGTTGTATTTGATGTGGTCGACCTCCCCTTGCCGTACAATGGAATGCTTGGGCGCCTAGCTCTGGCCAAATTGATGGCGGCATCCCACTATTCATATAACACCTTGAAGGTGCCAGGGCCAGAGGGGGTCATTTCCATTCCATCAGACGAGAAGGACGCAACTATTTGCGTGGATAACATGTACTGGGATGTAGTTGCCGAAGAGGCCGCAGAAATCGTCATTCTCGACAAGGAAAACAAGAAAAATAAGAGAGCCAGTAAGGGCTCTGGTGAGGAATCCAGGAAGCACGCCTCTCCGAGGTGCGCTACGCCTGTTGATGACTTGCCAGACAGTTCCAATAGCAAGAGATCCAAGGTTGTTGTGCCTGCTGTGAAGAAGGTCCTGGTAGGGCTGGCTGGCGCTGATGGTACCTTTAGTATCAGTGCCACCCTTGAAGACAAATAGGAAAGCGCGCTCGTTGCCTTCGTGCGAGCGAATCTCGATGTGTTTGCATGGAAACCATCTGACATCCCCGGTGTTCCCAGGGAGGTAATCGAGCACCACTTTGCTGTCTGCCCACATGCTCGACCTGTCAAGCAGAAGGTTCGAAAGCAAGCTTTGGAGCGACAACAATTCATTGTCGAGGAAATCTAGAAACTTGAGGCAGCTGGTCTGGTTAGAGGAGTACTGTATCCAACATGGTTAGCAAACCCAATGGTCGTACGCAAGGCTAATGGAAAGTGGATGCTGTGCATAGATTTCACTGATCTGAACAAGGCCTGCCCGAAGGTCCCATTTTCCTTGTCGTGCTGTAATGCCGAGTATGCGGCTATGTCCCCCACGTGTCGAGGCACGACTTAAGGACATAAATGCATACTAGAATTATCTCAAGTATGGTATCTTTGCACATCTCATGTAAAATTCCGGGATGAAATTGTAAAATGATAGATGGCTTACACTCGCCACGTCACACAATGAATACAATAGCATGCATCATCCAAATAACATCAGGGTCCGACTACGGACGAAAATCCAAATGAGCAAGATACCATAAATAACACAAGCCCGGATCCTCCTAGTAAGAACCTCTACTGATCGTCGGGATAAGACACATAGTAACGTCCACGCTCTTCGTTGAACTCCCAGTAAAGCTCTGAACCATCTCCTGCATAGTTCTCAACGGTACCTGCATCTGGTGTGTGTTGAATCTGTGAGCCACAGAGGACTCAGCAATCCCGTTCCCGGGTAACAAAACTACCAAAGCCTTAGGTGTGGAAAGGCTATAAACAAGGTTTGCAGCAAGCACTAAGCACTAGCTTACGAGTTTAGAGCGAGAAGAGAACAAGTGCCAGTGATCGCCAAGTTGATCAAGAACTGATCCTAACTACTCACGATCAAACATAACCCCCCCCCCCCCGTGTTCACTTCCCGAAGCCCTTCGGAAAGAGACCATCACAGTTACTCACCCAGGTAGTGTATTCATGAATAAGGTGTCAAGTTATCTACAACCGGATATTAACAAATTCCCATCTGCCACATAACCGTGGGCACGGCTTTCGAAATATCAAAACCCTGCAGGGGTGTCCCAACTTAGCCCATCACAACCTCACGATCTGCGGAGTCGCAACTCCAAAGTGGGAAGACCCGAGTATTCTCGGAATCCCATGCTCAAGATATTTTGACAAAGGTAAAACTAATCCAGCAAGACCTCCTGCCGTGCCGACACCCTGATAGTAGCCGCGCGTATCTCGTCTTAGGCCACGGCCGAATGGGTGATGCTACAGGTAAAACCAATCCTCGAGTTTCCTCATAGTGGCCCCGCAGGACTCCCAGTTTGGACCAACACTCAAGAGGAGCACTAGCCCGGGTTGTTGATTGAGAACTCGGGTTTTCAACGCCCTATGCAAGTTTTAGTTATTAGGCAAATGTAAAACCAAAGTTGGGCCTTGCTGGAAAAGCTTTAAACAGAGCGAAATCAAGGGGGGCCCATAAACCCCAACCATGTTAGGAACGCAAAATCATGAAACATAACACCGGTTTATCGGTTCTTAGGGTGGCATTAGTGGAACAAAACACCAAGCAGAAAGGCTTAGCCTTCCACCCATTACCAATATATAGGTGAATTAGTTTAACATGTATTATAAATATTGTGATATCCCAAAAACAACTTCATCGTGGATCAATCTTCAAAAACTTCACCAGCAACTAACAACGCTATAAGAGGGGCTGAGCGATGCGTACTTAGCCAAACAACGGTTTGCTAGGAAGGCGGTTAGAGTGTTTCATGGCAACAATAGGGGGCTGACAAACAGGAATAGGCATCGAGGCAACATCTAAAGAGCGAGACATCTAGCATAGGCAAAGATAGAAGTGATATCTGGGAATGGTCATCTTGCCTGGTGATTCCACGAAGGGATCGTAAGACGGCTCCTCGTACTCAGTCTCGACAAGATCCTTGCACTCGGTATCAGCTCTTGGCTCTACCCAACACAAGAGCACAACAACGGCACAATATCAAACATGGTGCAATGCACAATCAACATGATGCAAGTCATATCATGGGATGCAAGTATGATGTGCGTATGCATGAGGATGCTCTTGAGCCTAAGGATAAGATGATGGAAATGGCTTCATCTTGGGAAACCAAGCAATCCACTGGATAGATTGGAAGATTTCGGTTGAAATTGATATAAAGATCACCGGAAACGGATGCACGGTTTGCAAATGACAAGCAAAACAAGGTGCAATGCAAAACTGCAGTTTACATCAACATGGCATCTTTGGAGCAAGAAATAATTATGCAACAACACCCAAACATGGAGACAAAAGGCATGGATGTGAAATAGACATGGTACTTAACAAGCATGAACTTAGAGCACACCCAAAAACCTACTGGAACACAATTAAGCAAGCATGGCAAGTTGCAATAAATTTACAGAATTCTCAGACCTAGTGAAAATTACAAGGCATGGCAGAAATTACAATGAGTAAGCATGTTAGCAAGCTTGTGCAACTCAACTCAAAGCATAGCATGGCTTGTGAAGATATCCAACATCAAGAAGACATATTTGAGAAGCTACTCATGGCAAGAACATGCTCATAGGATGCATAGAATACTAGCTATACTCGTGGCAAAACTGAACTTGTTGATAACATGCTGACAGATACATTTTATAGCCACTTGAGAGCATGAAAACAACAAGTTATAGCAAGCCATCATGCAAGCAAAAGGCATGGCAATAACATACATAACATGCTCTTCAAGAATAACCACATGGCTACTTCTACAACATAATATAACATGTCCCAAACACCATGGCAAAAGTGCAAAAGTTTATCTAGACTTAGCAAAATCTGGGCATGCTGTCAGGAACATTTTATAGCAACTTGAGGGCCTCATAAGAACAAGCTACATCATGGCATCATGGCAAACAAGTGCGTGGATAGCTAGAGCATAACATATACATCAAGGAACACCCACTGGACAACTCTAAACATGCACAACAATGACGGTGGCATCATGGAAACATGACATAAAAATTAACAAATTCACACTTAGCATAAATTTAACATAATGATGACATGTTAACAAGCTTGTTGCACTCATGTCAAGACATATCATGGCATGAAAATGAAATCATCATGTAGAGAACATTCCAAAGAGCAAAACTCATGTTGACACCTAGCTCATATGACACATGGATTAATATACACAAGCAAGACAAAACATCATCTCATAACAAACCCAGAAACTTATCAGCCAAATGCACTTTTGCAGCAGAGATAAACATGACAATATGACACCTGACATGAATGCTACAGCAACCATCATGTAGATCACTTCACAATGAAGATCTGGACGTATCATTCACTCCATTCGGACCAACATGCACAAAGTTACTAGCTCACGAATATGCCAACAAATTTACACAGACAACAAGTGCCGAAACAATTTCATCATGAAGCACTCTTGCCACGAAGATTAAGTCAACTAGATAAACTCTAACATGCATGAAACTGATACTAACATGTAGAGCACGACGAGACGAACATTTCGACATATCATATGTGCAAAACGGAGCACCGAGCACAAAGTTACCACATGATGAAGGAGGCAATAAAATTACCACATCCAGGGACTTAGTGATATATTACCTCCGTGAAAAGTCAACGCGGGACAGAGGGATTCCGGGACGGAGATGGCCGTTTGGTTTGAGGGATTGGTGGATCTGATCCCACTTGGATCGGATCCACTGGATCAGGGCCGGAGTGGAGGAAGATGACGGCGGAGCTTCACGCGGCCGGCCGGAGACGGAGCTCGCTGGCGGCGAGGGGAAGCGGGGCTGGCGCGAGGTGGCCGGACCGGCGGCGGAGGGCGGCGCGATGGCCGGACCGGCGACGCGGTGGGATCCGCGAGGCGGCAGGGCGGTGATGTGGCGGCGGCGGTGGTGGTGCGCGCCGGTGGTACGGGGCAAGCTGACGCCGGCGGGAGGCGGCGTGGCGGCGCCCGACGCGGTGGCGTGCTCTCGGGCGGCGGGGCGAAGTGGGTTGGGGCGGCGCGGCGAAGTGGGCCGGGGTGCCCGACTCGGGCCCCAGCGGGCCGGCGGCGGAGGAGAGAGAGAGGGCGGCGCGACGCTGACATGGCGGACGCGGAGTGGTTGCAGGGGGGGAGCGGACATGTCCGGCGCGGCGCGGAGGAGGAGGAGCTAGGGTTTCGCCCGAAAATAGAGGGGGTGGACGTTTTTATAGGCATAGGGAGCTAGGAGTGTCCAAATAGGGTGCGGTTTTCTCCCACACGATCACGATCCGACGACCGAGAGGATGTGAGTGGTTGTGTTGGGTTAGTGGGCTGTTGTGGAGGGGTGTTGGGCCAAAAGAAAGAGGAACTTTTAGCCCACTAGGTTAACCGTTGGAGTATCAAACGACCTCCAAACGCGATGAAACTTGACAGGCGGCCTACACGTACTAAAACAACAACATACGAGAAGTCTCACCTCATTCCGATAACGTTCTAGGGCCACACACAAAAAAGGACTCGGGGGTGCCACGGGCACGTGTGTGAGTGTCGGAACTCGAAACGGACAACGGGAAGAGACGAGTATGACCGGGTGCAAGTGACAACACGAATGCAATGCAATGCATATGATGACATGACATGGATGATATGCACACATGCACACGACAAAAACGAAGAAACCCGAAATGAAGGAAGAGCCCAGAATGGCATTGATTAAGTCAACGTTGCATATATTGCCATAAATGGAAGGTATCACATATGGGGTGTTACACGCGCATCTACGAGATCATGGACTTCACTTAAGGTTGTGATTTTCTCTCTTTCCTGGACGCATACTCCGGGTACCATCAGATTTTTATGTCCAAGGAACACGAAGAGAAGACCTCATTCATCACCCCATGTGGCACATACTGCTTCGTGCGCATGCCTTTCGGGTTGAAGAGTGCCGGGTCCACTTTTGCAAGAGCGGTCCAGATTGGTTTTGAGTCACAGCTGCACAGGAAAATTGAAGCTTATATGGATGATGTTGTGGTCAAAACCAAGGACAGATCAACCCTCATCTAGGATTTGAAGACCTACTTGTCCTCTGTGCCTACTTTGATTGCTCCTAAACCACAAGAGTCGTTGCTGCTATATCTAGCTGCAACTAATCAAGTGGTCAGTGAAACACTGGTGGCGCAGTGGGAAGTGGAGGAAGCAGCAACCTCAGCCAGTGTCCCTTCCGGGGAGGAGAATGAGAACAACTCGGCAAGGTCGGATATGGGTCAGGACAAAGAAGAGAACGACATCGGAAACAACCCCAAGGACGTGGCAAGGAAGAAAGTGGTGCAGCACCCAGTGTTATATGCCAGCTCCCTATTGCAGGGGCTAGATCCAGGTACTCTGGCGTGCACAATTTTATTTTTAGCCTAGTTATGGCCTCAAGGAAACTGCGCCACTACTTCCAAGCCATGAGATCACAGTTGTCACACGCTTCCCGTTGCAAATGATACTCCGAAACCCAGAGGCTATCAGCAGAATAGTGGAGTGGGCATTGGAGTTATCCAGCTTTGGCCTGAAGTTTGAAAGCGCATCAATGATTCAAAGCAGGGGATTGGCAGAGTTTATTGCAGAATGGACGCCAACCACTGAAAAAGAAGTGCTAGAAACAATTATCCCCGTCAAGGAATTTCCCCAAGAATGGATCATGTATTTCGATGGCGCCTTCTCCCTACAAGGTGCTGGGGCTAGCATGCTTCTTGTTGATCCCATCGGGGAGCACCTGAAGTACGTCATCCAGATGCATTTTCCCCGGGAGGAGGCGACAAACAATACAACAGAGTATTAAGGGCTCCTTGCCGGGCTCATGATTGCCACTGAATTGGGAATCAAGAAGTTGATCATTCGAGGAGATTCACAACTTGTGCTGAGACACGTCAACAAGGATTACCAAAGCCCATTGATGGAGGCATATGTTGAGGAAGTGAGAAGACTGGAGGAACACTTTGATGGATTGCAAATAGAACACGTACCCCGTGCGTAAAACAACATTGCTGATCATCTGTCAAAGCGTGCTGCGCAAAAGCTTCCTATGGGATGAGGAACTTTTGTTATCCACCTTACTCAGCCCTCTGTATCCCCGGTAACAATGGCCCTAAAGAGGAGCAAACTGGACTCCGGTAAGCCTCTCCCGGTAGAGCCCTTCGTGGCACCTGGTGATGTCTACTACACAACCTTCTTCTTGTAGACGTTGTTGGGCCTCCAAGTGCAGAGGTTTGTAGGACAGTAGCAAATTTCCCTCAAGTGGATGACCTAAGGTTTATCAATCTGTGGGAGGCATAGGATGAAGATGGTCTCTCTCAAACAACCCTGCAACCAAATAACAAAGAGTCTCTTGTGTCCCCAACACACCCAATACAATGGTAAATTGTATAGGTGCACTAGTTCGGCGAAGAGATGGTGATAGAAGTGCAATATGGATGGTAGATATAGGTTTTTGTAATCTAAAATATAAAACAACAAGGTAACTAATGATAAAAGTGAGCAAAAATGGTATTGCAATGCTTATAAACAAGGCCTAGGGTTCATACATTCACTAGTGCAAGTTCTCTCAACAATAATAACATAACTGGATCATATAACTATCCCTTAACATGCAACAAAGAGTCACTCCAAAGTCACTAATAGTGGAGAACAAACGAAGAGATTATTTTAGGGTACGAAACCACCTCAAAGTTATTCATTCTGATCAATCTATTCAAGAGTCCGTAGTAAAATAACACGAAGCTATTCTTTCCGTTCGATCTATCCTAGAGTTCGTACTAGAATAACACCTTAAGACACATATCAACCAAAACCCTAATGTCACCTAGATACTCCATTGTCACCTCAAGTATCCGTGGGCATGATTATATGAAATGCACCACACATTCTCAGATTCATCTATTCAACCAACACAAAGAACTTCAAAGAGTTACCCAAAGTTTCTACCGGAGAGTCAAGACGAAAACGTGTGCCAACCCCTATGCATAGATTTCCAAGGTCACGGAACCCGTAAGTTGATCACCAAAACGTACATCAAGTGAATCAATAGAATACCCCATTGTCACCACGGGTACCCCACACAAGACATACATCAAGTGTTCTCAAATCCTTGAAGACTCAATCCGATAAGATAACTTCAAAGGGAAAACTCAATCCATTACAAGAAGGTAGAGGGGGAGAAACATCATAAGATCCAATTATAATAGCAAAGCTCGCGATACATTAAGATCGTGTCATCTCAAGAACACGAGAGAGAGAGAGAGAGAGAGAGAGATTAAACACATAGCTACTGGTACATACCCTCAGCCCCGAGGGTGAACTACTCCCCCCTCGTCATGGAGAGCGCCGGGATGATGAAGATGGCCACCGGAGAGGGATTCCCCCCTCCGGCAGGGTGCCGGAACGGGTCTAGATTGGTTTTCACTGGCTACAGAGGCTTGCGGCGGCAGAACTCCCGATCTAGGTTTCTTTCTGGGGGTTTATGTATTTATAGGAATTTTTGGTGTCGGTCTCACGTCAGGGGGGTCTCCGAGTCGTCCACGAGATAGGGGCACACGCCCAGGGGTGTAGGGCGCGCCCTCCACCCTCGTGGATGGCTCGGGACACTTCTGTCCCAACTCTTTTACTCTGGGGGCTTCTTTTGGTCCATAAAAAATCATCAAAAATTGGCACGTCAATTGGACTCCGTTTGGTATTCCTTTTCTGTAAAACTCAAAAACAAGGAAAAATCAGAAACTGTCACTAGGCTCTAGGTTGATAGGTTAGTCCCAAAAATCATATAAAATAGCATATAAATGTATATAAAACATCCAAAATAGATAATATAATAGCATGGAACAATCAAAAATTATAGATACGTTGGAGACGTATCTAGCATCCCCAAGCTTAATTCCTGCTCGTCCTCGAGTAGGTAAATGATAAAAATAGATTTTTTGATGTGGAATGCTACCTAACATAATTATCAATGTAATTTTCTTTATTGTGGCATGAATGTTCAGATCCGAAAGATTCAAGACAAAAGTTTAATATTGACATAAGAATAGTAATACTTCAAGCATACTAACAAAGCAATTATGTCTTCTCAAAATAACATGGCCAAAGAAAGTTCATCCCTACAAAATCATATAGTTTGGCTATGCTCCATCTTCGTCACACAAAATACCCAAATCCTGCACAACCCCGGTTTCAGCCAAGCAATTGTTTCATACTTTAATTTTTTTCAAACTTCTTCAATTTTCACGCAATACATGAGCGTGAGCCATGGATATAGCACAATAGGTGGAATAGAGTGGTGGTTGTGGAGAAGACAAAAAGAGGAAGATGGTCTCACATCGACTAGGCGTATCAATGGGATATGGAGATGCCCATCAATAGATATCAATGTGCGTGAGTAGGGATTCAACGGATGCACTAGAGCTATAAATGTATGAAAGCTCAACTTGCTTGCTCATGAAGACCTAGGGCATTTGAGGAAGCCCATTGTTGGAATATACAAGCCAAGTTCTATAATGAAAAATTCCCACTAGTATATGAAAGTGACAACATAAGAGACTCTCTATCATAAAGATCATGGTGCTACTTTGAAGCATAAGTGTGGAAAAAAGATAGTAGCATTGTCCCTTTTCTCTTTTTTTTGGGCCTTCCTTTTTTAATTTAGCCTTTTTTTTGCCTTTCCCTTTTTTTATTTGGCCTTTTTTTTCGGGACAATGCTCTAATAATGATGATCATCACACTTATATTTATTTACAACTCAAAGATTACAACTCGATACTAGAACAAAATATGACTCTATATGGATGCCTCCGGTGGTGTACTGGAATAGGCAATGAATCAAGAGTGACATGTATGAAAAATCATGCATGGTGGCCTTGCCACAAATACAATGTCAACTACACGATCATGTAAGGTAATATGGCAATGATGAAATGTGTCATAATAAACGGAACGGTGGAAAGTTGCATTGTAATATATCTCGGAATGGCTATGGAAATGCCATAATAGGTAGGTATGGTGGCTGTTTTGAGGAAGGTGTATGGTACCGGCGAAAGTTGCGCGGCACTAGAGAGGCTAGCAATGGTGGAAGGGTGAGAGTGCGTATAATCCATGGACTCAACATTAGTCATAAAGAACTCACATACTTATTGCAAAAATCTACAAGTCATCAAAACCGAGCACTACACGCATGCTCCTAGGGGAAGGGTTGGTAGGAGTTAACCATCGCGCGATCCCAAGCTCCACACAAAGGAAGACAATCAAAGAAATACCTCATGCTTCAAATTTGTTACACAACGGTTACCATACGTGGATGCTACAGGACTTGCAAACCTCAACACAAGTATTTCTCAAATTCACAATTACTCTACTAGCATGACTCTAATATCACCATCGTCATATCTCAAAACAATCATCAAGCATCAAACTTCTCATAGTATTCAATGCACTTTATATGAAAGTTTTTATTATATCCCTCTTGGATGCCCATCATATTATGACCAAATTCATAACCAAAGAAAATTACCATGCTGTTTAAGACTCTCAAAATAATACAAGTGAAGCATGAGAGTTTATAAATTTCTTCAAAATAAAACCACCGCCGTGCTCTAAAAGATATAAGTGGAGCACTAGAGCAAATGACAAACTAATATAAGTGAAGATCAATGAGTAGTCGAATAATTATGTAACTATGTGAAGATTCTCTAACATTTAAGAATTTCAGATCTAGGGATATTATTCAAACAGCAAGCAAAGCAAAATAAAATGACATTACAAGGATAGCACACATCATGTGAAGAAGTAAAAACTTAGGCTCAACCGTTACTAGCCGATAATTGTCGACGAAGAAAGGTGGGATGCCAACCGGGGCATCCCCAAGCTTAGATGCTTGAGACTTCTTGAAATATTATTTTGGTATGCCTTGGGCATCCCCAAGCTTGAGCTTTTGTGTCTCCTTAATTCCTCTCATATCATAGTTTCCGGAATCTTAAAAACTTCCTGCTCACAAAACTCAACAAGAACTTGTGAGATAAGTTAGTATGAATCAAATCAAAACCTTAACATTCTCTACTGTAGCAAATCGCTAAAATTATAATTTGACATTGCATACTAAATGCCTTTGGATATTTAATACTCCTATTCTAAAAAAGAATCATTAAACATACAAACATATGCAAACATAACGGCAATCAGTCTAAACAGGATAGTCTTTAAAGAGTGGAATTGTTCTCATACTTTCCTAACTCAAAAAATTATGAAAAATTACCACGTTATAGAGAACTTATTCATGCTCACTGCAAAAATTTCAAGATTTTATCACGTTTTGACTATCTAGAAGAATTCATACAATGATAGAAAACTTTCTGTTTTCAAATAGCAACATAAAGACTTGCAAAATAAGCATGGTAGAGGCTAGACTTGATATTTTATTGAAACAAAAGATACAAAACATGCTTATGAATAACAGCAAGCAAATACAAACAAAATAAAACGACGCTCCAAACAAAACACATATCATGTGGTGAATAAAAATATAGCCTCAAGTAAGTTACCGATAGACAAAGACGAAAGAGGGGATGCCTTCTGGGGCATCCCCAAGCTTAGGCTCTTTGTTGTCCTTGTTCCATAGTCCATCAAATCTTTACCCAAAACATGAAAACTTCACAACACAAAACTTAATGGAACTTCGTGAGATGCGTTAGTAAAACAAATCCAATCCTTACTTGTACGTACTGTTGTGAACTCATTCTTGTTTCATATTGATGTAATATCTACTGTATTCTAACTTTTCCATGGTTCATACCTCATGATATTACCCATAGATGCATCAAAATAAGCAAACAACACAAGAAAACAGAATCTGTCTTAAACAGGGTACTCTGTAAAGATGTGAATTGATATAAAACCTCTGCATCTCTAAAAATTCTGAAAAATTAGGAAAACATGGGCAATTTGTAGGTAAGAGTTTTGTAAAAAAATCAATAATTTATAACTTTCCAGTAATCAGAAATAATTCAAACACTGGGCGCAAGAGTTTCTGTTTTTCAGCAAAATCAATCTACTATCTTCCAAATCATCCCAAAGGTCTTACTTGGCACTTTATTGAAACAAAAGCTATAAAACATGATTACTAAAGTAGCTTAATCATGTGAACACACAAAAACAGTAGGGGTAAATATTGGGTTGTCTCATAACAAGCGCTTTTCTTTGATGCCTTTTAGCTAGGCATAATGATTTCAATGATGCTCACATAAAAGATAAGAATTGAAACATAAAGAGAGCATCATGAAGAATATAACTAGCACATTTAAGTCTAACCCACTTCCTATGCATAGGGATTTTGTGAGCAAACAACTTATGGGAACGAGAATCAACTGGCATAGGAAGGGAAAACAAGCATAGCTTCAAAACTTTCAACATATAGAGAGGAAACTTGATATTATTGCAATAGGTAGAAACGTATGTTCCTCTCTCATAATAATTTCAGTAGCATCAAGAATGAATTCAACAATATATCCACCACATAAAGTATTCTTTTCATGATCCATAAGCATATAAATTTTACTACTCCCATCATAAGCAAAATTCTTCTCATTCATAGTAGTGGGAGAAGAAAATTCAACAAAATAACTATCATGAGATACTTGATTGACATTATCAAATTGAACATTAAAATCATGATGAAAAATTTCATGGTTATCATTATTCCTTATAGCATACATGTCATCATCATAATCATCATAAATAGGAGAGTTGTTACCATTATAACAAATTTGGACATCAAAACTTGGGGGACTAAAAATATCATCTTCATTAAACATAGCGTCCCCAAGCTTGGGCATTTGCATATCGTTAGCATCATGGATATTCAAAGGATTCACACTAACAATATTGCAATCATGCTCATCATTCAAGTATTTAGTGCCAAACATTTTAATGCATTCTTCTTCTAGCACTTCGGTACAATTTACCTTTCAATCATTTTCATTAAAGATATTAAAAAGATGAAGCATATGAGGCAACCTCAATTCTATTTTTTTATTTTTCTTTTATAAACTAAACTAGTGACAAAACACGAAACTAAAAGATTCGATTGCAAGATCTAAAGATATACATTAAAGCACTCACCTCACCGGCAACGGCGCCAGAAATTGCTTGATGTCTACTACACATCCTTCTTCTTGTAGACGTTGTTGGGCCTCCAAGTGCAGAGGTTTGTAGGATAGTAGGAAATTTCCCTCAAGTAGATGGCCTAAGGTTTATCAATCCGTGGGAGACGTAGGATGAATATGGTCTCTCTCAAACAACCCTGCAACCAAATAACAAAGAGTCTCTTGTGTCCCCAACACACCCAATACAATGGTAAATTGTATAGTTGCACTAGTTTGGCGAAGAGATGGTGATACAAGTGTAATATGGATGGTAAATATAGGTTTTTGTAATCTGAAAATATAAAAAAAGCAAGGTAACTAATGATAAAAGTGAGCACAAATGGTATTTCTATGCTTAGAAACAAGGCCTAGGGTTCATACTTTCACTAGTGCAAGCTCTCTCAACAATAATAACATAACTGGATCATATAACTATCCATCAACATGCAACAAAGAGTCACTCCAAAGTCACTAATAGCGGAGAACAAACGAAGAGATTATTGTAGGTTACAAAACCACCTCAAAGTTATTCTTTCTGATCGATCTATTCAAGATTTCGTAGTAAAATAACACGAAGCTATTCTTTTCGTTCGATCTATCCTAGAGTTCGTACTAGAATAACACCTTAAGACACATATCAATCAAAATCCTAATGTCACCTAGATACTCCATTTTCACCTCAAGTATCCATGGGCGTGATTATACGATATGAATCACACAATCCCAGATTCATCTATTCAACCAACACAAAGAACTTCAAAGAGTGCCCCAAAGTTTCTACCAGAGAGTCAAGACAAAAACATGTGCCAACCCCTATGCATAGATTCCCAAGGTCACGGAACCCGCAAGTTGATCACCAAAACATACATCAAGTGAATCAATAGAATACCCCATTGTCACCACGGGTATCCCACGCAAGACATACATCAAGTGTTCTCAGATCCTTAAAGACTCAATCTGATAAGATAACTTCAAAGGGAAAACTCAATTCATTACAAGAAGGTAGAGGGGGAGAAACATCATAAGATCCAATTATAATAGCAAAGCTCACGATACATCAAGATCGTGCCATCTCAAGAACACGAAAGAGAAAGAGAGAGAGAGAGAGAGAGAGAGAGAGAGAGAGAGAGAGAGAGAGAGAGAGAGAGAGAGAGAGATCAAACACATAGCTACTGGTACATACCCTCACCCCCGAGGGTGAACTACTCCCCCCTCGTCATGCAGACACCGAGATGATGAAGATGGCCATCGGAGAGGGATTCCCCCCCCCCTTCGGCAGGGTGCCAGAATGGGTCTAGATTGGTTTTCGGTGGCTACACAGGCTTGCGGTGGCGGAACTCCCGATCTAGGTTTCTTTTGGGGGGTTTCTGTATTTATAGGAATTTTTGGCGTCCGTCTCACGTCAGGGGGATCTCCGAGTCGTCCACAAGATAGGGGCACACGCCCAGGGGGGTAGGGCCGGCCCTCCACCCTCGTGGATGGCTTGGGACTCTTCTGGCCCGAATCTTTTACTCTGGGGGCTTCTTTTGGTCCATAGAAAATCATCAAAAATTGGCACGTCAATTGGACTCTGTTTGGTGTTCCTTCTATGTAAAACACAAAACAAGGAAAAAACAGAAACTGGCACTGGGCTCTAGGTTAATAGGTTAGTCCCAAAAATCATATAAAATAGCATATAAAACATCCAAAATAGATAATATAATAGCATGGAACAATCAAAAATTATAGATACGTCGGAGACGTATCACCTGGCAGGGACCCTGCTGGAAACAACTCCCATTTGATTGCCGGGCTGCACCCTCCTACCAGGCCTCTGGTCCCCGCGGTCGAGGAACGCACCCCCACGAATGAGGAGGTGTCGTTAGTCCTCGTTGCTGAGCCCAGGCTCAAACTTGGGCAAGGCACATAGTCCACTCCCTCCAAAACGGAGAACTTCCGAAAGAGCAAGAAGACGCTGAAAGAGTAGCCCGAAGGGCCAGTATGTATCAGTTTGTCGATGACGCACAGAGGGAGTCCTTTTTTTGAAGGTTCCTCAGGCGTCCAGGTCGATGAAGCTGGGCCGTATTGATGGGCCATAAAAGAAGAAGCAGAAGGCTCTCCCCCGTATTCGGTCAGGACTCCTATGTACGTAGAAAGGCAAGCGTAGAGTCCGTATGTAACTATTACTTCCTCCCCAAGTCACCCTTGTAACCCTAGGCCCTCTCTGGCGTGTATATAAGCCAGGAGGTTTAGTCTCTAGAGGTGATCATCAACATCACAGTATCCTCATAGGCTAGACTTTAGGGTTTAGTTATTACGATCTCAAGGTAGATCAACTCTTGTATTCATATTCATCCATATTAATATAGCAGGAAGTAGGGTATTACCTCGATCGAGAGGGCCTGAACCTGGGTAAACATCATGTCCCCAGCCTACTATTACCATCGATCCTCTAAACACATAGCTTGGGCCCCCCTACCCGAGATCAGCCGGTTTTGACACCGACAATGGTGCTTTAATTGAGAGCTCCACTGTGCGCTCGCGATGAGAGATCGATGGCTCATCTCGTCATCAGCGACGGGATCACCCTCAGAAACAACTTGGCCATTGGTCAGGTTCTCCAGCTCAGCGGATTCGCTATATGCGCCCGCATGGCCTTAGGGCCGGCCGCACTCCCTGCGCTCATCGAGCACCACCCCTATGTTGACTCCGGCCACTCCGATGACGCGACCACGACAGATCTCTCGCCCTTAAACGAGCTGCTGGATTGCATCGCCGCCCTGGACTTTCATCGCCAGGAGATCAGACCAGACTTAAATCAGGTCATGATGAGATCGATCCCTTCCCGGTCACTCATCTAGTGGCAGCAGTTGATGATGGAACCGAAGAGACTCCTCTTGAGACGCAGACTGTCACAGTTCGGATCTCCGAACCCATCGAGCCGAACACGCCCCTGTCGGGAGGCACTTTATGTTCCTTGAGCTCTCAGACTGACGCCGAGCCCATGGAATGATTAGATCATGTCAAACCCGGATCGTCCGCATTGGAGGTTGTCAAAACCCCGAATACCACTTTGGGCCGGGACTTAAAATTACCAACACCCACCCACCCTGGGAAAAACTCTGCAAGTAAATCTTGATTTCCGGACATAGATGATTTCTCGAACATACAACAACATTCTGAGGAAACGGTCAACCACTTCTGGGCCAGATTCTTGCTTGTTAAAAACAAGATCTGGGACTGTTGCGACGACGAGGCGGTCTCTCTATTTTTCCACAACTGCACGGACGAGGGAGTCTTGAACGCCCTCAACAAACGCCGTGTTCTGAGTTTCACAAAACTATCGCATTTAGTACAAAAGTACTGTGCAATGGAAAACACTTGGAAAGCCCAGAATACACCTCTCGAATAGTCCATATCCGGATAGTACACTATCAAGGCTAAACGGACGTACCCTAGCAGGTCATCCGATAATATGCCTATTGGCAAGAAGAACAAACTTTTTTTAAGGCAAAGGTCCGTACTGGACGAACTGCTCGATAAACCTTGCCAAATACATGCAGCCTCGGACAATATCCCAAACCATTGCCTTAGAACGTGTTGGGTACTCCGGCGGGTAGCAAAGAGCGGTACGACAATCCTTGCCACCGCCTTATCAGGGGAGAAAGACGTCGGTGTCTTTACTGTCTTCGAGACGTTCTCCTCAAATATCCGACGCAAGAGGGTGAATCGCGAACTTGCCGAGGTTTACCAAATTAGCTCTGCAAGCCCATGGTGTGACACGGAAATTAGTTTTTCCGCTGAAGATGCACCCCGAGTCTGGCCGATCTGAGCAACAGCAGCTGTCATACTAGACCCAATGGTGGACGGTTTTTGCCTCACTAAAGTACTTATGGACGGAGGAAGCGGACTAAACCTCATATATGAGGATTTTCCGCTGAAGATGCACCCCGAGTCTGGCCGATCCGAGCAACAGCAGCTGTCATACTAGACCCAATGGTGGACGGTTTTTGCCTCACTAAAGTACTTATGGATGGAGGAAGCGGACTAAACCTCATATACGAGGAAACGCTTGCAAAAATGCAGGTCGACAAATCCTGCATTGAGCACACTAGCACAACCTTTAGAGGAATTATACCCAGCCGTGAAGCCCGGTGTTCGGGAAGCATTAAGCTCGATGTACTATTCGGCACATCCGATAACTACAGGTTAGAGGAACTGCTCTTCCACATTGTTCCCTTTCATAGAGGATGCCACACCCTTCTAGGATGGGATGCTTTTTCATGCTTTCAACCTATACCCCATTACGTGTACATGAATCTCAAAATCCCAGGGCCCAATGGAGTGATCACATTAATAAGTGATCCGGATAGAGAACTCCGTGCCGAGAACAAGACGACATCCTTAGCCTTAGAGCCATTATTCGAAGCCCTCGCGGCCGAAGAATTAACTACCTTACGATCAACGGTGGACAAGGACGATGTAATCCTTGCCAAAAGATTGAAATCTACCTCCTTCAAGCCAGCAGATGAAATCATAAAATTCCAAGTGCACCCAACGGACCCTAACAAGACAGCGTCTATCGGGGCACAACTGGATCCGGCGGTAGACAGCGCGTTACGCGCCTTCCTTTGAGAAAATTGGGATATATTCGCCTGGCACCCTTCAGATATGCCGAGAATCCCATGCAGGATGGCCGAACACAACCTCAATATTATCAAAGGGTTCAAACCAGTCAAGCAGTCACTGTGACGGTTTTCTGAACCCAAAAGACAAGCAATGGGAGAAGAGCTAGCCAAGCTATTGGAAGCCGGATTCATCAGAGAAATTAAACACCCGGATTGTCTAGCCAACTTAGTCATGGTGCCGAAGAAGGATAAATCATGGCACCTCTGTGTCGACTTTACAGACCTAAATAAGGCATGCCCCCAAGGATCCCTTTCCTTTGCCCCGCATTGATCAAATTATCGATGCAACGGCCGGACATGACTCGTTGTGCTTCCTTGATGCTTACTTCGGAGTGGCTGCACACATCGCTTTATTGAAATAGCCATCACTTTGATTATAGACAGCCCCAAACTGGCGAGCAATCTGATCTTGCCGACTAGTTTGCTAACCTTCGCTCTCTCTTCTTCCGAGGGACTGCGGGGACACCAGTTGAAAATCTTCTTTAGTGAAGCACTGGAATATTTGGGGAGGCCTTGCCGAACTGGATCCGGCAGGGCAACGTCCTCAATATAAAACCACTCTGAAGGCCACTCTTCGGATGCCTTCTTGGAGTACCGGGCAGATAGCCTCTCTCGGCTATGAGCCATACTTCAGCGCCCCCAACTTCAAATATGGATCCCTTTTCCGAGCGAGGGACAAGGCAGAAGAACTTTCGCCATAGCTCAAAGTGAGGCTCGCAGCCCAAGAACAGTTCACATAAAGCGACAAAACCCGCGATATGCAGGATAGACCCCGGCGTATGATCGTGCAGTTGAAGACCATATAACTCTAGGAGTCCCCTAAGGAAGGGGTGGATGGGGAAACCTACGCCTCATAAAAGGAAAGGGACGAAACATACCCGCTCTCCATCGGAGGGAAAGCTCTCTGCCAGGGCTTGATTGTCAATAGAAGTTAGTCCGGCCCGGACGGGGACTAGATCCTCTGGAGGGAGATATACCTGTGCTTGAAGTGTCCTCAGATGCGCATGGGATATGGAATAGCTTTTCCAATCTCCTGCACGAGGGCCATGAGGGCACGAGGAAGAGCTTGGGGCGCTAGCCATGTTTGAAGATTTTTTGCAGGCACTAGGGTTTCTTCTGCGTGGAATGGAATGGAGAGGCAACCAAGATCTATTCTCTTATATAGGCGCCTTCCCAACACAGTCAAGGGGGTATTTGTAAAACTGCCCAGACGGTTCGCATTCGTTGGACACGTGGAAGCCAAGGCGACGGCAGCAAGGAATCAACGAAATACAATATTAAAAGAAGTTGAACTATCATCCAGGAGGACTCACCTTGCAAGACCGAAGGCTTGAAGCCGGATACAAACTCGTCCTTGAAGGCAAGTCCAGGGGCTACTGAGGGAGTCATGTATTTAGGGGTCCTCAGGCGTCTGGGTCAATGAAGCTGGGTCGTATTCATGGGCCGTAAAAGAAGAAGCAGAAGACTCTCCCCCGTATTCGGCCAGGACTCCTATGTGCGTAGAAAGGCAAGTGTAGAGTCCAGATGTAACTATTACTTCCTCCCCAAGTCACCCTTGTAACCCTAGGCCCTCTCTTGCGTGTATATAAGCCATGAGGTTTAGTCTGTAGACGGGATCATCAACATCACAATATCCTCATAGGCTAGACTTTAGGGTTTAGTCATTACGATCTCGAGGTAGATCAACTCTTGTATTCATATTCATCCATACTAATATAGCAGGAAGTAGTGTATTACCTCGATCAAGAGGACCTGAACCTGGGTAAACATCGTGTCCCCATCCTCCTGTTACCATCGATCCTCTAAACGCATAGCTTGGGCCCCCCTACCTGAGATCTTCCGGTTTTGCATTTGCCGGGAAGGAGGAAAGGAAATGGTGGCAGAAATACACAAAGGCATGTGCGGTTGTAATGCCCAGGATGGGACTATACCTCCTACGTGTCGAGGCACGACTTAAAGGTATAAGCCCATCCTAGAATGATCTCAAGTTTGGTATCTTTGCACGACTCATGTAAAAGAGGGATTAAATTGCAAAAGGAGATAGTTGGCTTACACTCGCCACTTCACACAATACAATACAATACATAAGCAATACATCATTCAAAACATCACAGCCCATCTAAGGGTAAGATCCAAAAGACAAGATACCAAACAACATAACGCCACAGGTCGGGATCGAATCCTAGTAGAAACCACTACTGATCGTCGAAACGTCACAAACAAACGGACACACTCTTCATCGAGCTCCCGGTGAAGAACTTGAACCAGCTCCTGCATCAAACTCGGCTGAACCTGCATCTGGTGTGGTGAAGTAACTGTGAGCCACAGAGGACTCAGCAATCCCGTTCCTGGGTAACATGACTATTTAAGCCTTGGGTGAGGACAAGGCTGAAGAAAGAATAAGAGTCTGCAGCAGCAACTAGCACTAGCTTACGTAAACGAGAGCGAGAAGAGAAGTGCCTCGGTCGAAAGATGATCACGAAGTGATCCTAACTAAAGCCAGACAAACATAACCCCACCGTGTTCACCTCCCGAAACCCTTTCGGAAAATGACAGTCACGATACACACGCTGGTAGTGTATTGTAACATGGTGTCAAGTTTTCTACAACCGGATATTAACAAGCTCCCATCTGCCACATAACCGCGGGCACGGCTTTCGAAAGTTCAAACCCTGCAGGGGTGTTCCAACTTGGCCCATGACAAGCCCACGATCCGCGGAGTCGCAACTCCAAAGGTGGGAAGACCCGAGTATTCTCGGAATCCCGTGCTCAAGATACTCCGAACTAAGGTAAGGCTAATCCAGCAAATCCTCCCGTCGTGTCGACACCCTGATAGTAGCTGCACGTATCTAAGTCTCAGGACACGACCGGATGGGCGAAGCTACGGGTGTATGCCAGATACCTCGGGTTGCCCCAAGGCGGCCCCGCAGGCTCCCCGTTTCGGACCAACACTCATGTGGAGCACTGGCCCGGGGTTGTTGAATTAAAATAAAAGGGATAGCTAGTCCCTATGCAAGTTTTATTAGTTATTAGGCAAATAGTACCAATGTTGGGATTTGCTGGAAAAGACTTAGCACTTAGCGGTTTATCGAGGGGGTCCCATACACCCCAACCGTGTTAGGAACGCATAATCAAGGAACATAACACCGGTTTATACGGTTCCTAACGGCATGAGTGGAACAAATCACCAAGCAAAAGGCTTAGCCTTCCACCCTTGCCAATATATAGATGATTTCATTTAAGCATTTATATAGTGTGATATAACCCAACAACTTCAACATGAAGCAAGCATCTTCAATCTTCACCTGCAACTAACAATGCTATAAGAGGGGCTGAGCGAAGCCTACGTATAGCCAATCAATGGTTTGCATGGGTGGTGTGGTTAGACAGGATCATGGTTACAATAGGAGGCTGACAGGAAAACATGGGCATCGAGGCAAATACTATAGATCGAGGCTACTAGCAATAGGCAAAAATAGTAATGGTATCCGGGTTCGGTCATCTTGCCTGGGATTCCACAAGGGAGAAGAACGGATCCACGAAGTCGACGGAGAAACAGTCGAGCGAAACCTCACAACTCCGGAACGAAACCGAAGCTAACAAGAGAAGCAACCGGAAAGAAGCAAACAATACGGTAAACATACAAGCATAAGCATGGCATACGATGCACAAGCAAGCATGATGCATGTCCGGTTTAAATATGCATGGCATGGCAAGCTGCACAAACAACACTACAAGTTAAGTGGAGCTCAATATGCAACGAGTTGCATATTGACGAAACACCACATTTATTTATTTAGTTGACTCTCGTTTATTTACAAGACAAGATTAAATGTTTGAAAACATGGCAAGAGGTGAAACAAAAGTAAACTAACTATTTAGACATCTTAAATGAGGCCGGAAAAATAACAATAACATATCCGGAAAATCCCCATGAGCATGTTTAATAAGTATAAAGCAACAACAATTCACACATATAATGTTGTTAACATGATGCAGATGACATGATCAAGTTTATGCAATTTTATTAGAAGGTTAACAAGAAGATGATATGAAGCATCGTCACCGTGGTGGAAGGAAAAGGGTGCCACGGCAACAATTCCGAAAATGATGCCACGGCAACATATCGGTTCCGGTAACTCGTTGAGAGTCCGGTGCAAAAGGAAAGATGGCGTGAGCGAGCCAAACGAGATGAAGGTGGGGCGATCCCGTCACCGGGTTCCAACGAGTCGGCGATGAGGCAACCGAGGAACATGACAAAAGGGCGAAACGGGCACGGTGCACACAAGGGCAAACATTTCATACAACACAACAAGCATTCCACGGGTCATCCACGGGGTCGTCTCGTTATACCTTTGAAGCGTGCGTTTCGGGGCGGTTCGAGACGTAGAGGAAGAAGGCGTTCACGTTCGGAGAGGAAGTAGCCGCTCCGTAGAGGGAAGTAGTTGTACTCGCGGTCTTCGGTGACGGTAGTCGTTCGGGCGTCGAGTTCGTAGATGTACTAGCGGTCTCGACGAGGGTAGTGGTACACGGCGACGGTAGTCGTTCACGGAGCTCGTAGTCGTAGAGGTACACGGGGCGACGGTAGGGGTACTTGGGGTCTCCGAGTAGTCGTTCATGTAGTCGTTCTCGAGCTCGTAGCCGTTCGGTCGTTGTTATGTAGTTGTACTCGGGTCCTCTGTCAAAACAGCAGCACGGCAACACAACAAAAGAACAACACAGGAGCAAAAACAAAAGGGGCAGCACGGTAGTCGCTGTCGAGGCCATGGCAGCAAGGTCTCGGGCGCGGACGGAGGGAGACGGATGCGGGGCGCCTCGAGGACGGACGAGGCGGCAGGACGAGGGGCTTCCTCGAGGGGCTGAGCAACGCGGCTCGAGGAGATGCAGCGGCGCGGACCGCTCGAGGGAGACGCAGAGGCCGGCGTCCTGCCTTGGCGACGGAGGAAGGAGAGGGGGACGCGGAGGAAGAGGCCAGCGAGCGGGCGAACTGGGCGCGGCGGGGCTCGTCCTTGCGCGGGCGCACGGCGGCGCTGGAGAGGGGCCGCAGGGGGGGAAGGTGGTCGCGGCGCGCTTGGCGCTGGCAACGCAGGGCGAGGCGCGGAGGCGTCGGCTGCAGCCTGGAGAGTGCAGGGAGGCGCGCGGCTTCCTGGCCGACGGGAGGAGGAGGCCCCCAGGGGATCGGGAAGAGCTGGGGATCGGCGCTGGGAGAGAGCTGGCGGCGGAGAAGATCGATCGAGGCAGAGGAGCGATGGGGGTGTGCGAGATGGGATCGAGCGAACAGTGGGAGTGCGTCGGCCTGAGGGAAAGAGGGACGAGAGGAGGAGAGCGCTAGGGTTAGGGAAAAAAATGGGCCAGGAGGGAATTGGCCAGATGTCTTGGGCCAGAAAGGCCTGAGTTGGGAGCAGGCCAGGCCTCTGCTCTCCCTTCTCAGGTTTTTTTTTAAAAACAAAAAAGAAAGAAGAAAGAAAAGGGAAGAAAAGAAAAGGTTAGAGAAGGGGTTTGGGCATGGGGATTAACTCCCCGGACTCACAAAAATGTAATGAATTTAAAGAATTTGTTGGAAGACTTTTGGAAGATAAAAATTCAAACGAGTTTGAATAAAAGTCAAACTGTTTGAATTTAGAAATCCCTATAGATGAAATCCAAATGGGTTGGAATTTCAAGAGATGGCCCTACACATTAGATGTGATTTATGGGAAGATTTGGAACAATTGTGGAAGAAGTAAAATTGCAACACAATTTTAACTAAAAGGCCTCAAAGGAAGAAATGAAGTTGAATTGGATAAAAGAAAATTGAAGAATGGTGCAATTGTGTTATAGGTGATTCCAAGGAATGGAATATTTAAAAATATAGCTCCCTAATATATTGAGAGGCTTTTATATGTTTTAAAGAGAAGACATTCTTCCCTCGATTTAAATGGACCGAAGGTCCACACAATTTATTTGGTTGAGATGCAAAATTAATGACATGATGGCATGATGACATGATGCAATGCAAAATAAATAACACAAGCAAAATAAAACACACGGGAGAACCCGGAACATCTGGAATCTTCTGGAATCTTCTGGGACGTCGGTCTTCGGGCGTCACAACTCTCCCACACTAACAGAGGATCTCGACCCGAGATCCTAGAGATATCACCGGGTAAAAATGGAAGAGGAAGAGGTAAAACAAAGTTGCTTCTTTGACAAACGAGTGAAACCAAAGAACCTTGAGAGGTTAAACAAGATGAAAGAATAATACAACAGAGATGAACGAAGATGAACACACTCCGTTAGAAAAGAGGAACAAGGAACATTACGAGAACCTTGTAGGTTGAAGACATGAAACAAGAGCTCACGAACCAAAAGAATATGAAACTGCACTGGTATAGCCAAGGAATAAGAATGGTAGAATTTGGACAGCACTCCGTCTGAAAATGGAAGGAATTGAACAAGAACTAGAGAAGATGGAGTGATACTTGATGAAAACAACAACGCACAGCCTCCGGAACAACTAAAAGAATGGCACAATGTTTAAGAAGATTCAGACAGCACTCCGGTTGAAAAGTGAGGCAAACTAGATAAGATGAGAGAACTAGAATGAAGAATACAACACTCCAGTTAAATGATAAGCAAGGGAAAGAACATGATCTCGATAAAACGAGATGATGGGACAAAGAGAGCAATATTACAAGGCCTCCGGAATGAAAGAATAACATGTAAATCAATGAAAGAAATGAACGGAGAGAAAAGACAACTTCTCTCAAAATTGAATTGAAAGATCATCCTTACGAAGAAGGGTTGAACGGAGTTGATGGAAAAATCAACAACGAAACGAAAAAGCTTGATGTGGGCTTATGGAAAACATCTCAAAATTAAGAGGTGACACCAGCCACTGACGGAAACATTTGATTGGATTGAGATCAACAAGGAGAAGAAAGAGTTATTTCACCGGAATGATAAATGAAGAACTTGGGTCATTTATAAGCACCATAATTAGCAAAATCCTTAGGGAAAAGCTTTTAGGTGAAATACAACCCAAGATAGATCCAAGGGATAAAAATGAGGGGTTGAACGGATCTCCTAAGAGAAGAAATGATGGTTTTAAATATCTCACTCTTGATAACTCGTGAATCATGAAACATGAAGGAATTGTCAAGAATGACATAACACCATCTGAAAGGATAAGGTAGAAAGGATTGCAATTGGAAAGCATGATGAAGAATGCTTGAGCTCCAACAAGAATCTTGATGAAGACTTCGAGGGTGAATTAAATCTTGATGAACCACCATGAAAACTCCGGTAATGAAAGCATGAGAAATGAAAGATGAAAAGAATAAGATTCAAGGCCTGCAATGAATTATATGGAGCTTGAAATGATAATTGAACTAACTTGGAGCTCCGGAAAACAAGATGAACAACTTAGAACCGAGTATATGATAAACAAGCTCCAGACAAAAGAATTAAATCACCTTGAAGGAATAAGAATAAGAATTGTGATGCATCTCCTTCACCAATTTAAATTGATGACAAGCAATGTATTTGGCATACTACTTATTCTCGTTGCAAGGAATAAGAGAGAACTCGCACAAGCTTGGATAAATCTTCAACAAACCACCGGTAGGATTATGAAAGAACAAATGAATTAAAACGATAACAACGGAAGGGTAATCTTGAATGAACCACCGTAAGAATTAGGAGACGAACAAAGAGACATCAATGAAGAATATTTGGAGGACGAAGTTGAAAACTGAGAACGAAGAAATATTCTGAAATGATGGCCTTCGGAGGAACACAAAGAAAAGAATTCATGAAATGCTTCGGACGGTATAAAAGAATTCCTCACAATCAAACGATAATGAGGATGGCATGAAGCTAGAACCACGAATCTTGAAGAGAACGGGCCAAGATTTAAGAGAAACACTTCTCCGGTCTCCAAATGTTGAGAGTGAAGACGAGAAATGCCATAAGAATTGTTGAGGCACTCCGGAATGAAGAATTAAAAGGTTGAAACAATGGTGGAAGAATTTGAAAGCGATATTGGAGAAGGCATGTGACTGATGGGAATCATTCTTGCGTGACACTTTGAAAAGAATTCTCCGGAAAAGAAGAGTCAGGTAAGATCCTGGAGAAAGACCTATGGGTTAGGGCCCACTAAAGAAATCACCGTTGAAAAAGATTGCTTAAGAGATATTGCACCGGTTGAATTAAATGGCTTGAATAAGAAGACAATCCTCAAAAATAATTGAACGGATTGAGAATGGAATTATGAATCTTCAGCACTCCGGATATGAATAGCAAGAGGAGAATGAATAATTGGAGCACCGGAATAAGAAAGCATTGTGAAAAGAGGAAAAGGATAAGATCAAGACCGAAATCTTGAATTACATCCACCGGCAGAATTGAGAACAAAAGAATGATGAACTTGAAGCTCTTGAGCATCTTCACGATAACACCGGATAAGAACATTGAAGGAAAAGAATGAAGAAATATCACATGAATAAAATGGATACTTCATTTGAGAATTTCTGGCTCCAAGAAGAAGAAGGGTGGGAGGGCGGGGAAACAAAAACAACTTGGGATGAACAAAATGGACACCGGTTGAAAAGAATTTAACATGACCATCTTGATGATCAAGAAGGACCTGCACTCCCATAGAAATATGAGAATACCGATTAGTAAAGGTATGGAATCAACATTTGACATCGAAGCAACTCGAATACCAGAATCAAAATAAAAACAGAGGATAGATGTGTAACATGATCTTCACAATATCATCCGAACAAAGAATTGAACGAATGAATTCCGCAGGTACATCCACTGGTCGAGAAGCCACTTGAAGAACAAAAGATAAATAAAAAGGAACAAGGATCAGGCAGAACAAATACAAGATAGAAGCTTCGTTCCACATCTTCGTGCTGAAAGCTCATGGAACGTGTTACAAAAGGGTTTTGCAATCCCCGGATCAGCATAGCCAAGGACCCTTTAAGATGCAACTCCCGATCAGAACAAGTCCATAAAACCACTTCACTCAATGTAGAACCCCGAACTTCATATCGTGCATCCGTTGGAAGAATGCCTAGAACTACTTGATGAACCCACCTATAGATTTCCGAAAGTTTCCAGTTATGCAATCAGGTGTTGGGGATACAGGGGAAGCACCGCGCAATCAACTCTAATCCTACATCCAGCTGTATCCATCCTTCAACACATAACCAGTTGTTCTCGGAAACCGTTTACCTTGGACCTTCGAAACGCATCCACTATACAAGCTATGGCAATACTCCCGAACTACCTCCCCGGTACTGGGTGATGTCCGGGTTATCTTGCCACTAACCGCATAGGAGAGTTTTCGATGTCGTCCGTCTTAAGTATTCTAGTACTGTCGCGATGGACTTGTGACGACAACACCTCGGAGCTCAACTCCCCGGGACACTGCCACAACCCCTAATGACAGGAGGCATCGAGAACAATGTTCTCGTCACAAAGACATCGGAACAATCCAAACAATACTCGCGAGATCCTAAAAAAATATTTGGTGCATTTTTTAGAGTAGAAGAGACAAGAGTAATCATCAGGAATCCTCACCAGAGTGTAAAGGGATGAGGAGCAAACAGAAATCCTACTCTCCGATATAAATATAGGACTCAAAAGATTTTCAGTGTGTGCCTAGACTCAACCGTCAACGATTCGATCAATCAGTGGGGGCTTCTAGGTCGGAGAAGGCTCTGAATACCAACTTGTAATGCCCAGGATGGGACTATACCTCCTACGTGTCGAGGCACGACTTAAAGGTATAAGCCCATCCTAGAATGATCTCAAGTTTGGTATCTTTGCACGACTCATGTAAAAGAGGGATTAAATTGCAAAAGGAGATAGTTGGCTTACACTCGCCACTTCACACAATACAATACAATACATAAGCAATACATCATTCAAAACATCACAGCCCATCTAAGGGTAAGATCCAAAAGACAAGATACCAAACAACATAACGCCACAGGTCAGGATCGAATCCTAGTAGAAACCACTACTGATCGTCGAAACGTCACAAACAAACGGACACACTCTTCATCGAGCTCCCGGTGAAGAACTTGAACCAGCTCCTGCATCAAACTCGGCTGAACCTGCATCTGGTGTGGTGAAGTAACTGTGAGCCACAGAGGACTCAGCAATCCCGTTCCCGGGTAACATGACTATTTAAGCCTTGGGTGAGGACAAGGCTGAAGAAAGAATAAGAGTCTGTAGCAGCAACTAGCACTAGCTTACGTAAACGAGAGCGAGAAGAGAAGTGCCTCGGTCGAAAGATGATCACGAAGTGATCCTAACTAAAGCCAGACAAACATAACCCCACCGTGTTCACCTCCCGAAACCCTTTCGAAAAATGACAGTCACGGTACACACGCTGGTAGTGTATTGTAACATGGTGTCAAGTTTTCTACAACCGGATATTAACAAGCTCCCATCTGCCACATAACCGCGGGCACGGCTTTCGAAAGTTCAAACCCTGCAGGGGTGTTCCAACTTGGCCCATGACAAGCCCACGATCCGCGGAGTCGCAACTCCAAAGGTGGGAAGACCCGAGTATTCTCGGAATCCCGTGCTCAAGATACTCCGAACTAAGGTAAGGCTCATCCAGCAAATCCTCCCGGCGTGTCGACACCCTGATAGTAGCCGCGCGTATCTAAGTCTCAGGACACGACCGGATGGGCGAAGCTACGGGTGTATGCCAGATACCTCGGGTTGCCCCAAGGCGGCCCCGCAGGCTCCCCGTTTCGGACCAACACTCATGTGGAGCACTGGCCCGGGGTTGTTGAATTAAAATAAAAGGGATAGCTAGTCCCTATGCAAGTTTTATTAGTTATTAGGCAAATAGTACCAATGTTGGGATTTGCTGGAAAAGACTTAGCACTTGGCGGTTTATCGAGGGGGTCCCATACACCCCAACCGTGTTAGGAACGCATAATCAAGGAACATAACACCGGTTTATACGGTTCCTAACGGCATGAGTGGAACAAATCACCAAGAAAAAGGCTTAGCCTTCCACCCTTGCCAATATATAGATGATTTCATTTAAGCATTTATATAGTGTGATATAACCCAACAACTTCAACATGAAGCAAGCATCTTCAATCTTCACCTGCAACTAACAATGCTATAAGAGGGGCTGAGCGAAGCCTACGTATAGCCAATCAATGGTTTGCATGGGTGGTGTGGTTAGACAGGATCATGGTTACAATAGGAGGCTGACAGGAAAACATGGGCATCGAGGCAAATACTATAGATCGAGACTACTAGCAATAGGCAAAAATAGTAATGGTATCCGGGTTCGGTCATCTTGCCTGGGATTCCACAAGGGAGAAGAACGGATCCACGAAGTCGACGGAGAAACAGTCGAGCGAAACCTCACAACTCCGGAACGAAACCGAAGCTAACAAGAGAAGCAACCGGAAAGAAGCAAACAATACGGTAAACATACAAGCATAAGCATGGCATACGATGCACAAGCAAGCATGATGCATGTCCGGTTTAAATATGCATGGCATGGCAAGGTGCACAAACAACACTACAAGTTAAGTGGAGCTCAATATGTAACGAGTTGCATATTGACGAAACACCACATTTATTTATTTAGTTGACTCTCGTTTATTTACAAGACAAGATTAAATGTTTGAAAACATGGCAAGAGGTGAAACAAAAGTAAACTAACTATTTAGACATTTTAAATGAGGCCGGAAAAATAACAACAACATATCCGGAAAATCCCCATGAGCATGTTTAATAAGTATAAAGCAACAACAATTCACACATATAATGTTGTTAACATGATGCAGATGACATGATCAAGTTTATGCAATTTTATTAGAAGGTTAACAAGAAGATGATATGAAGCATCGTCACCGTGGTGGAAGGAAAAGGGTGCCACGGCAACAATTCCGAAAATGATGCCACGGCAACATATCGGTTCCGGTAACTCGTTGAGAGTCCGGTGCAAAAGGAAAGATGGCGTGAGCGAGCCAAACGAGATGAAGGTGGGGCGATCCCGTCACCGGGTTCCCACGAGTCGGCGACGAGGCAACCGAGGAACATGACAAAAGGACGAAACGGGCACGGTGCACACAAGGGCAAACATTTCATACAACACAACAAGCATTCCACGGGTCATCCACGGGGTCGTCTCGTTATACCTTTGAAGCGTGCGTTTCGGGGCGGTTCGAGACGTAGAGGAAGAAGGCGTTCACGTTCGGAGAGGAAGTAGCCGCTCCGTAGAGGGAAGTAGTTGTACTCGCGGTTTTCGGCGACGGTAGTCATTCGGGCATCGAGTTCGTAGATGTACTAGCGGTCTCGGCGAGGGAACTAGTGAACTAAAAACAAGAAACAAAAAGATTTAATTGCAAGATCTAAAGATATACCTTCGAGCACTCACTTCCCCGGCAACGGCGCCAGAAATAGCTTGATGTCTACACACGCTTCTACTCTTGTAGACTATGTTGGGTCTCCAAGCGCAGAGGTTTGTAGGACAGCAGCAATTTCCCTCAAGTGGATGACCTAAGGTTTATCGAACTCAGGGAAGTAGAGGTTGAAGATGGTCTCTCTCAAGCAACCCTGCAACTAAGATACAAGAAGTCTCTTGTGTCCCCAACACACCTAATACAACTAGGAGTTGTATAGGTGCACTAGTTCGGCGAAGAGATGGTAAAATATGGATGATAGGAGTGGCAAAGCAAAGTAATATAAATCTGTAATAAAAAGTGCAGCAAGCAAACAAGTGATAAACGTGAGCACAAATGGTATTGCAATGGTGGAAACAAGGCCTAGGGATCATACTTTCACTAGTGGCAACTCCCAACAACATTAACATAATCCAATCACATGATATTTCCCATAAAACATGCAATGGAGACGCACCCGGAGGTCATTCCTTTGTGGTCAAGAGAGGACGAGAATTATGTAGGGCTACAAAAGCACACCTCAAAGTTCGTAGTTCTCAATCTAAGGATTTCCCAATGTCACCGCGGCCATCCAAAGAGAGTCCCACAATCACCACAACATATCTAAAGGATAGTCAAAGACAAGCACCAAGAGACTCTCAATCTTCAATCAACACACAAGAGAGGAAATCACTCATGAAAATATTTTTCTAATCCATGTCCAATAGACCGCTGTCACCTTGGTCTCGGGGATTATACTAGATAAAGACAAGTGAGTACATCAATCCAATACATAGAGGAAGGGGAAATATCATGGGATCACCCTAGATTAACATAGCCTATGATCACAACGAAGATCACATCATGGGAGAGAGAGAGAGATAACCACATAGCTACACGTACAAGCCCTCAGCCCCGGAGGAAACTACTCACGCATGGACATGGTGAGGAGGAGGTTGATGATGGTGTTGATGGAGAGGTGCAGCCCCGCGAGGAGGAGACGGTCGGCGGCAGCCATGGAGGCGGCGGCGGCGGCCCTTGGGGGCGCGGCGGCGGCGGCGGCCCTAGGGGGCGGTGGCGACCCTCGAGGCGGCGGCGGCCCTAGGGGGCAGCGGCTCCTTGGCCCCCCTTCTTCCTTGTGGATGGTGCTGCAATGGTGCTGGTCCTCCCCTCCAAGACGGTGGCTCGGGGGAGGAAAATTCGTGGCCCTTGGTGACCTAGGTTTCCTCTCTTTATATAGACTCTCGGATTCCCGTCATCAGATTTTGGGCCTTAGTAAAACGGGCTTTACTCGGCCGTCCGGACTCTGATTTGGACGAATTTTATATCCAGAAGCATCGCCTCGAAATTCCCTACAACTTTCGCAACTAGACTTTTTCCGTTTGACGTCGTCCTCAGGCCGGAACGTGACCATCTTTAAAAAACGTTCTCAGACAAATTTCAGGAAAGTCAGAGTCCTACTCCAATACGACTCCTTTTGCGTTTTTGTCAATTTCCAAGTAATTCCTACACAATAAAGTGTAAAACAAGAACATTGTGCAGTTTTGCAACCATTAGTAGGTTAGTCCAAATATGATCAAAAGTGTATGGAAGTGCATAAATATCATAGCAATATCACACAAAAAGGGCATGGAGCAAGCAGAAATTATAGATACGTTTTGGACGTATCACCACGAGACAGGGGGCCACGCCCAGGGGGGCGCGCCCCCACCCTCATGGACAGGGTGTGGGTCCCTGGTCTGGATTCTTCCGCCGGTATTTTTATATATTCCAAAATAAATCTCAGTTGATTTTCAGGTCATTGCTACCTCTTGAGCTTGCGTTGTATTCCCTCGAAGAGGAAAGGGAGATGCAGCACAGTAGCGTAAGTATTTCCCTTAGTTTTTGAGAACCAAGGTATCAATCCAGTAGGAGACCACGCGCGAGTCCCTCGCACCTGCACAAACAAATAAGAACTTCGCAGCCAACGCGATAAGGGGTTGTCAATTCCTTTACGGTCACTTACGAGAGTGAGATCTGATAGAGATGATAATTATATTTTTGGTATTTTTGGTTTAATAAAACAGAAAATAAAAGCAAGAAAAGTAAATTAGATGTAGATTGATATGTTGAGAATAGACCCGGGGGCCATAGTTTTCTCTAGTGGCTTCTCTCATGATAGTGGTATTCTACGGCGGGTAAACAAATTACTGTCGAGCAATTGATAGAAAAGCAAATAATTATGAAACTATCTAGGCATGATCATTGTATATAGGCATCACGTCCGAGACAAGTAGACCGAAACGATTCTGCATCTACTACTATTACTCCACACATCGACCGCTATCCAGCATGCATCTAGTGTATTGAGTTCATACGAACAGAGTAACGCCTTAAGCAAGATGACATGATGTAGAGGGATATAGTCAAGCAATATGATGAAAATCCTATCTTTTTATCCTCGATGGCAACAATACAATACGTGCCTTGCTTCCCCTACTGTCATTGGGAAAGGACACCGCAAGATTGAACCCAATGCCAAGCACTTCTCCCATTGCAAGAACTATAGATCTAGTAGGCCAAACCAAACCAATAATTCGAAGAGACTTGCAAGGATATTATGAGCACATATAAAAAGTTCAGACAAGAACCAAATATCTTTCATAGATAACCTTGATCATAAACTCACAATTCATCGGATCTCGACAAACACACCGCAAAAAGAGATTACATCGAATAGATCTCCTCAGAGACTGAGGAGAACTTTGTATTGAGATCCAGAGAGAGAAGAAGCCATCTAGATACTAGCTATGGACCTGAAGGTCTGCGGTAAACTACTCACAACTCATGGTGAGGGCGATGATGATGATGATGAAGGCCTCTGTGATGGGTCCCCCTCCCAGAACAGGCTCCAAGATGGGATCTCCATGGGAACAGAAGCTATGGCGGTGGAATTAGGGTTTTCTCTCTGTGTATGGAGTTTCTGGGGTACGTACATATATATAGGAAGAAGGAGGGCACCGGGGGCCGTGTGGGCCAGCCTCGAGGCAGGGGGGCGCCCTGGGAAGGGGGCGTGCCCCCACCCTCAAGGGCTGGCCCTTCGTCTCCTGACTTTGTCCCGAAGGTTCCCGAGCGTGATTTCCTCCAAAAACTCTCGCGAAGGTTTCATTTCGTTTGGACTCCTTTGATATTCTTTTTCTGCGAAACCCTGAAACAGGCAAAAAACAACAATCTGGACTGGGCCTTTGGGTTAGTAGGTTAGTCCCAAAAATGATATAAAGTGAATGATAAAGCCCATTAAACATCCAAGACTTCATAAATAATAGCATGGAACAATCAAAAATTATAGATATGTTGGAGACGTATCAGTCATTTCGAGAACTTTTATTTCTGCACAAAAATAACACCATGGCAGTTCTGCTGAAAACAACGTCAGTCCGGGTTAGTTCCCTTCAAATCATGCAAGTTAGAGTCCAAAACATGGGAAAAAGTGTTTGGAAAAGTAGATACTTTGGAGACGTATAATGAGGCTCATTTCGAGCTATGGAGGAAATTCTTTTGCCTCTTTCCTCGCTCCCAAAATGGATCCATATTCAAGGTGGACGGCGCCAAAGTGTGGCGCATAGCAGGGACAAGTTACTTGTCTGGCACTCCCAAGAAGGGATACGAAGAGTGACCTTTGGAGTGGTTTTATATCAAAGACGTCGTTCTTCCGGACCCAATTCGGCGTGGTCTTCCCGAATTCCCCAGTGCTCCTTTAAAGAAATGCTTCAACTGGCGTCCCCGAAGCCCCAAGTAAGAAGACACCGCGGATATTTAAGAGGCTAGTCAACAAGATCAGAGTACTTGCCCACTCTGAACTTTCGAAAATTGACGTAATAGCCATTGCGATAAAGCGATGTGTTCAACCACTTCAGTCTAGAGGGCTTCCCATGTAGCATTACAATGGGCAGGACGATGCATCTCGCTGTCTGCGCGAGGGTCCGGATACCCCAGCCGCCTTGGCCGCCATCTTAGCTGATCCTTATATGGGGGATAAAGAAGACTTTCTCCACTTGAAATGCCGGGAAGGTTTTTCCATGTATAACCCCATCGACCGGGTGAGTTTTTTTTATTGCTAGCTTTATACAATCTCTTTACTGAGATATGCTAACCTAACTAAATCCGGTTGTTTTCAACAGGTATGGAGGAAGGTGATCGAGGGGGATTATTGCCCCGCCCCGCAGCCAGAGGGCCATGTTCGCGACAAGGATCCCGGATTTGAACAGGACCCGGATATATTCATAGAACTTACTGACGGAGTTTTCTATCAGGCGAGCCATGATGGTATAGAAGTGGCCACTATGGCCGATTACCCTGGCCTCCTTCTCTCCTCCAATGTAAGTACCCAGGAGACATCCTCTCGAAGAGAGACTTCCCTTCGCGCCTCACCCACCGCACTGTCTCATGCTCAAAAGGGGCGGCGCTCGTCTTGCCGCACTACATCAAGGGCATCTTCTAAGAAGATGATGCCTACGCAGGGCGAGTCTTTGAAGTGAAAGGAAGCGGAGGGCACCGTCGAGCTCCCTCCTTCATCGAGGATGTATATTTTTCGATATGTTCCCAATAGCAAGGTTGGATTGTCATATTTCTCCATTCGTCTTATTCCAGAAGGAGCATATGCCAAACTGTGTCCGAGGACCCCGTTGGCCGAACACTAACCCATCTGACCCCAGGCCCATCCACAAGGACAAGGGCCGATACGGGTGTAACGCCGGATTGTCCTCTCCAGGAGGATTCAGATAATGTATCAATCACAAATTCCGAAGTGGAAAGCACAATGAATCATCGGCGGCAAAAAGGGGCCATGCCCGATCCAGTATTTAGTGAGGAGACATTCAACGCCCTCAGCTCTATGGATGCATATATCTGAGCTTCTCGGGACGGGCTTGCCGGAGCCACTCACCTGCTTTCAAAGGATATGCGGGAAAGAACTTTTGTAAATTTAATAAGCATATGCCAGTAGCCCCCGAGACTTGAAGCAGTTGGTCCAACTGATTTAAGGATCATTATGACCACAGGTTCTCAAGGAAAAGAATGACGCGTTGTCCAAGGAGCTTTAAGCAAACCGGATCAAGCTAAATACCATCACCACCGAGCTGGAAGACTTTAAGAAATCCAAGAAGGAATCTAATGGTAAGGACGAATAGTGTCCGGGGAAATGTGATTTTCGCCGTCAATGATGTTTAAGCATACATTGTTTTAGTTTCTGTGGCGGAATCTACATATCAACTAGAGGAGAAGCTAAGGGCTGCCCGGGAGGACAAAAAACATGCCGAAGGGCAAGAAGCCACTGGTCAGCGTGTATTAACATAGACCATTGAGCAAAAGAACAAACTTCTGGATGAAAATGGCAAGCAGGCCAAAGAGCTAAAGGACCTAAGGGCCCAACTACCGGATGCCTTGAAGGAAAACAGAAAGTTAAAAGACGGCATATTCAGTATGACCTTTAAACGAACTTTCATATTATCCAATGATTCAGAGCTTCATAATGCTATTCCCGCAGGTTTGTTAACTAGGCGGCCTGAAGGGGAAGTATCCCGATTTCAAGGCGACGTGCTACAGGAGCTCTCCAAAGTGCATGAGCGAGTTCGGAAAGCCATGAAGAACATGGCTAAAGCCTTATGGCCATCCGATTCTCCTCCGGAAATCATGGAGGAGCTCGCGAACTTAATCAAAGGCGCTCGGTGTCGCATTGAACTATGGAAGGCATCAGCATGCCGATAAGGTGCAAGAGATACCTGGGCCATGGTGAAAACGCGCTATACCGGGCTTGATCCGAATCATATGGCCCGGGTTGGACCTCAGGGACTGGACGGAAAAGAAATTCCCGTTAGCTTGGTGTATGACCAAGTAATGATAGTCGCAAAGTTTTCGCAAGAAGACTGTAGTTTAGTCAGTCTTGTAGATGGCATAGATAAAGAATAGGCGTTTGATTCCATGTAGTAATGTACTTTATCATCAAACTTATCTCCGGCCGAACTTGTTAAAAATTTGTCATGGTAGACCTTCGGCTTCAACCTCCTGAACCCAAGGGTTGGAGTGTTTCCTGATACTATACTTGTGGTAAATGCTGAGTATGTTCGAAAACCAGGCATCCAATAATTTTGCTTGAACAGACAAGTTTTTATACAGGGAGTTATGTCATATTACTATTTAACGTAAGAAACATCTTCCAGGGAGAATAGTTCCGTTAAGGGTTCCTTTCCCCGAGCCAGCATGCGTATTTATGCATGCCTAGGCTTTGATCCTAAGAAAATAGGATTACAGGAAGCTTATCCTTTGATGTTTGAAAAATTATATGCAAAAAGGCAATTTGTCGTTTGTCCGCCGACCAATGATTCCCTTAAGAATGCTAGCTTTCAGCTTCACCCGTCTGAGGTACATGTCCGGATTACCCGGTTATAGCAATCGTAGAGGTGCTCCCTTTACACCCTAGCCAAAAAATCGGTAATGTAGGGTATAAACACAGGAGCCAGGCAACCCAACTTGGCAAAAACTTAAGTCATAGAGGTGCATATAATGGCGAAAAGACTTTATGAAACACACGACATGAGTACTGTAAGCAATACGCTTTAATAATAAGCTTCATTGTAGAAGCCCCCAGGTATCTTGAGGTATATACATTTGAAGATGTGCACCCCTAACAATTCGGTATAGCCGAACACTTTTTGGGAAGAAAAAACAAAGGAAGAAAAACAAAGGAGAAAACCTAGATTGAAAGAGAGATAACAGGTGCTACCGAACTATCCGTAGAATCGTTGGAGCCTGGCAGTGTTACATGGATTCGTCTCAAGGTGATTTTCTGATGCATTTCGAAGGCGATATGCTCCTTCGGTGAGAACTTCGTCAATAATGAAGGGTCCGTCCCATCTCAGTTTGAGCTTATCCTTTTTCTTCCCCGGGAGGCGTAAAATGAGTTCGCCAACGTTGTATGTTTTGGCTTGCACTTCTCTGCTCTGGTATCGCCTAGCTTGTTGCTGATAGAATGCAGAACGAGCCTGCGTGATATCGCACTCCTCCTCAAGACCTTCTAGGTCATCCTGCCGATCGAGCTCGGCCTCTCGCTCTTCATACATACGCACTCGAGGTGAGTCATGAATATTGTCACATGGCAAAACGGTCTATGTGCCGTACACCATGAAAAAAGGTGTATATCCGGTTGTCCTGTTAGGTGTGGTCCACAGCCCTGAGAGTACAGAGTCAAGCTCCTCAACCCAGTGTTTATGTGACTCTCGTAGGGAGCGCACCAGTCGGGGTTTAATGCCGCTCGTTATTAAGCCATTGGCCCGTTCGACTTGACCATTTGTTTGAGGGTGGTACACGGAGGCATAATCAAGTTTAATGCCTAACTTGGCACACCAGTTCTTCACCTCATCAGCTATAAAGTTGGAGCCATTATCTATGATAATACTAGTTGGGACACCATAGTGGTGTACCACGGCGGATATAAAATCTATCACTGGCCCTACTTCAGCCGTTCTTACTGGTTTCGCTTCTATCCATTTAGTGAATTTATCCACCATAACCAGTAAGTATTTCTTTTTGTGGCTTCCCCCTTTAAGGGGTCCAACCATATCCAGCCCCCGAACCGTAAAAGGTCAAATAATGGGGATGGTTCTCAGGGCGGTGGGAGGCATATGACTTTGATGGGCGAAAAGTTGGCATCCAACACAATTTTGGACTAGGGCTTGTGCATCTGCTCGGGCCGTTGGCCAAAAAAACCTATTCGGAAAGCCTTGCTTACAAGAGCCCGAGTTGCAGCGTGATGGACACCCATACCAGCGTGTATTTCGGCTAAAAGTTGTCGTCCCTCCTCTTCGTAGATGCACCTTTGGAGAATGCCAATAGTGCTTTTCTTGTACAATTCACCTTCATGAACTTTATAGGCTTTAGAACGCCGAACTATGCGATGGGCCTCATTGATCATCGAGGAGCTCTTGCCTATTAAGGTATGCCAGGAAGGGTTCGGTACAAGGGGAGATAACGGCCATGAACTCATGAGCCGAAGATGTTATTTCCATATCTGAATCCCCGATGACATCTGTATTGAGTTCGGCCGGTGGGGGTGTGGTCGGGTCTGAATTAGTGTCTCTTCTCTCGTCCTACCATATTACGGATGGCTTAAACATCTCTTCTATAAAGGTGTTAGGCGGGGCCGGGTCGCGCTTGGCGCCCATGCGAGTGAGTATGTCCTTTGCCTGATTACTGTCCCGAACAACATAGTGAAATCCGAGCCCCTCAAACCGAGCCAATATTTTTAATATGGCGTTTTGATAAGCCGCCATCTTTGTATCCTTCGCATCAAATTCTCCGTTTACCTAAGATATTGCGATGTTTGAGTCTCCGCGCGCCTCTAGGAATTGTATGCCCATGGATACGGCCATGCAGAGACCATGTAGTAGCGCCTCATATTCGGCAGCATTGTTTGAGTCCGTATACGTGATTTGTAGTACTAGCGGACTATATCCCCGGCGGGAGATGTCAAGATCACGCCAGCCCCCATTCCGGCAAGCATTTTTCAGCCGTTGAAATACATGGTGCAGTGGGAATATGCCTTGTACTCTTTAGTGAGTTCGGCTTATGTCCACTCTGCGACGACGTCAGCCGACACCTGAGATTTAATAGCCCGGTGTGGTTTGTATGTTATTTCAAACGACAAGAGCTCGATGTCCCATTTGGCTATGCGTCCTGTGGCATCCTTGTTGTTTATAATATCATTGAGTGGTACTTAGGATGCCACTATAATCAAACACTCTTGAAAGTAGTGTCAGAGCTTTCGAGATGCCATGAACACCGCATAGGCAATTTTTTTATAATGGGGGTATCGTGACTTGCACGGTGTAAGAACCTCTGATACATAGTAGACTCGTTTTTGGATAGGGAATTTATATCCCTCTTCCTCTTGTTCGACGACGAGCACAACACTCGCGACCTGGTGAGTTGCTAAGATATAAAGCAACATTGGCTCGCCAAAACTTGGAGCGGCTAATATTGGATTGCCCACTAACAGGCTCTTTATTTCTTCCAGTCCGACTGTGGCCGCATCCGTCCATTCAAAGTTGTCCGTGCGTCTTAGCAGTCTATAAAGTGGCAATGCTTTTTCTCCCAATCTGGAGATGAAGCGACTTAAGGCCACTATGCACCCTACTAGCTTTTGGACTTGTTTTAGATCGGTTGCGTAACCAGCTGTGACAAGGCTCAGATTTTAGCTGGGTTCACTTCAATTCCTCTATGGGAGACGATAAAACCTAACAGCTTTCCAGCCGGAACGCGAAAACACATTTTTCCGGATTGAGTCGTATGTCATATGTTCGGAGGTTATCGAACGTGAGGTGGAGATCATCCACCGGTGTTTCGACGTGTTTTTTCTTGATGACTACATTGTCAACGTATGCTTCCACTGCCTTGCCAATTTGTTTCCCTAAGCATGAATGAATCATGCGTTGATATGTGGCACCAGCGTTTTTGAGCCCAAAGGGCATAGTGTTGAAGCAGAAAGGCCCGTACAGAGTGATAAACGTTGTCGCGGCCTGGTCGGACTCCTTCATTTTTATCTAATGGTATCCGGAGTAAGTGTCGAGGAAACATAATGAGTCATGTCCTACTGTTCCGTCGATGATTTGATCGATGCGGGGCAGTGGAAAAGGATCCTTAGGGCAAGCCGTGTTTAGGTCCGTAAAATCAACACAAAGGCACCAGGATTTATCCTTCTTCGGTACCATGACCAAATTGGCTAGCCAATCCGGGTGTTTAATTTCTCTATTAAATCCGGCTTCCAGTAGCTTGGACAACTCCCCCCCATATCTTGTCTTTTGGGTTCGGAAAATCGTCGCAGTGATTGCTTGACCGCTTTGAACCCTTTGATGATGTTGAAGCTGTGTTCGGCCAGCTTGTGTGGGATCCTGAGCATGTTTGAAGGATGCCAGGCGAATATATCCCAGTTTACTCGTAGGAATGTGCGTAAAGCGGTGTCTACCGTCGGGCCCAACTGTTCTCCAATGGATGACGTCTTGTTAGGGTCCGTCGGATGCACCTCAAATTTGATGATTTCATCTGCTGGCTTGAAAGAGGTAGATTTAGATCTTTTATCAAGGACTATGTCATCCTTGTCCACTGTGGATCGTAAGGTGGTTAATTCTTCCTCCGCAAAGGCTTCGGATAGTGCCTCTAGGGCCAAGGATGCAGTTTTGTTTTTGGCACAGAGTGCTCTATCCGGATCACTTATGACTGTGATTATTCCATTGGGCCATATCATTTTAAGCTTCATGTACCCGTAATGGGATATGGCTTGAAAGCGTGAGAAAGCGTCTCGCCCTAGGAGGACGTGGTATCCGCTGTTCAAGGGGACAATGTGGAAGAGCAGTTCTTCTGACCTGTAGTTCTCACGCGTGCTGTACACTACGTCAAATTTAATACTTCCCAAACACCAGGCCTCCCAGCTGGGGATGATTCCTCGAAAGGTTGTATTACTTTGCTCAATGCGGGTTTTATTGACCTGCATTTTTTGAGCGTGTCCTCGTATATGAGGTTAAGTCCGCTGCCGCCGTCCATGAGCACTTTGATAAGCCGAAAGCCGTATACTATTGGGTTTAGTACAAGAGCGGCTGGGGCTCGGACTGGTCGGACTTGTGGTTCGTCCTCGGCAGTAAAAGTAATTGCTGCGTCGTTCCATGGGCTCATAGCGGTTATTTGATGAACCTCGGCAAGTTTGCGAAGTGCTCTCTTGCGCCGGTTATTTGAAGAGAAGGTCTCCAAGATCGTGAGGACATTACAATTGTCCTCTGATAACCCTCAACCGTAAGGGATCGAGATAGTCTTCGCGGGTAAGAATAACCCAATTTATTGATTCGACACACGGGGAGCCAAAGAGTATTTATAAGCTTTGACAGTTGAGTTGTCAATTCAACCGCACCTGAAATATACTTACTTGCAACAAAAGATAAGTGGTAACAGTGATATGATAGTGATGATGGTGATAGTAAAAGTAAACAGCAAAAGTAAATAGCAAGAGTAAATGGCCAAAGTAGCAACTAGTAACCAGCAGGATTTAAAACACTGTAGGCTAGGGAGATGGATGGTTGGGCGCTGCATGGATGAGATATATCATGATTCCAACTTAGGGCAAGGCACACGGAAAAGTAATGATCATCTAGGCAAATATCAAACATTAGGCATGTATCCCGTAGGTAGTTGTACGTGCTTGCAATAAGAACTTGCACAACATCTTTTGTCCTACCATCCCGCTACGAACGGGGCCAAAAGGAACTTATGGAGATTAAGGTGCTCATGTCAAAGAGCACCGGAACAAAGCAATAAACTCAATGGATACATGTAATCCTCAAACTACGGACCATCCCCTTTGGTGTCCCAAGCTGTCACTTTTGGGATCGCCGGTTCCGAACCGTAATAGGTGCAAACAACTCATAGATAGGATCAAGAACACAAATATATTCATGCAAACACATATGGTTCAGATCTGAAATCATGGCACTCGGGCCCTAAGTGACAAGCATTAAGAATAACAAGTTGAAGCAAAGATGATAAACACCATAGTAGATGATAGGCAACATGCCCCCAATGATCTGACAAACTATTACATGATCTAACTCATCCAATCCCTACCACCCCCTTTGCCTACAGCAGGGGATTACTCACACATGGAAGGAGAAGTCATGGAGGGAGGATGGAGTGGTGATGATGATGATGACGATGGCGACGATCTCCCCTCTCCGGAGGCCAAATCAGCCTCCAGATTAGCCCTCCCGAAGAAGAACAGAGGGTGGCGGCGGCTCCGCGACGAAAACTGCGAAAAGAACTTCTGATCTGGGATTTTTCCGTCACGAGCTAAAATACAGGTCGAAGTAGGGCACCAGGGGAGGTGGGGCCCACCCAGGCGACCCCCCGGCGCGGCCAGGGGGTGGGCCGCGCCACCAAGGCGCCTGGGGCCCCCCTGGCCCCCCTCTGGCCCCTCTTCTGGCTCCGGGTTCCTTCGGGAGCGTGGATTTTCTGTGATTTTTCGTGGAATTTTCTGAGATACCTAAAAATCCGTTTTCCTGTGCACAATAAAACCATACACGCAGCTCTGCTGAAAACAGCGTCAGTCCGGGTTAGTTTAGTTCAAATCATGCAAGAATGAGGTCAAAACAATATCAAAAGTGTTTGGAAAAGTAGATACGTTTGAGACGTATCGACTCCCCCAAGCTTAGCATATTGCTTGTCCTCAAGCAATTCAGTTCAACGAACTGGACGCGACAAAGAAAACTTTGACAAACTCTTTTGCTTCATTAGATGTATATAAGCATCTACTACGAAAAGAGTCTAGCAAGTATTGAAACAGTACTATGAGGACAATGCACGGAGCAATCCTTCTTTCAAGTGACCAATCACAAATACCTAAAAGTATATAATACATTACTGAAATTCAAGACAAGATTACATTGCACATAGCTTGAGCATATTAGGGTGGTATCTCGCTAGCCTCCATGAGTGAAGCAAAACATAAATGCAGAAACTCCTCCAGAGTTTTAAAGGAGACTAGAACTAAAAATTTCAGAATAAATAATATCACAAGCATGCAGAAGACAATGTAATACTTTGGGACAATGCACATTACACTCAGAATGACAATTATGCTCTCCTAGTTGGTGCTTTGAAGAAAGAAGGTGGAGACTCTCGAACCGTGGCTTTTGTTGGCAAGGTTGAAAACCCGTGGTCGGAAACAAAAACTAAACATGTACCAGAGCTCTTGGTTTTAAAAAACAGAGGTAAAAATGTTTTTGAGAGGTGCATATTTCGTCAACGAATGCTAGCAGATAACTCAATCACTTCTTAAGCTGGACAAGTTTCGAGGAACGGCTCCCGCATGAGGACGATCACATCCTCTTAATCTCCTTTGTTTATCACTGCCAAAGTTTTCTGATTTCTCATGAACAAAGCGTGAAGGAGGGTTTGTTTGTTGTATTATCTTTTATGAGCCGGGCGCACTCTATGGCAGTTCCTTCTCGTATTATGGGTTTGCACATTAGACATGCAATCCCGGGGTGAAACTTGTCCAACTTAAAAATATCATGAATTAACTACTACTTCCTCATGAGCTAAAACAGAGGCACAAAAAGAGAAATGCTTTTGATTAATTTCGAGATGGTACACGAAAGTCTTCGTTAGGAATGGTAGGTAAATACCATGTATAGGAAGGTATGGTGGACTCATATGGCATAACAGGTTTTAAGGATTTTGGATGCACAAGCAGTCAGCCCGCTTAGTACAGGTGGAGGTTAGCAAAAGACTGGGAAGCGACCAACTAGAGAGCAATAACGGCCATAATCATGCAGAGCGACAAAGCAACATTGAATCGGGCATGAAAGTGATATAACTATTCTGAAACTCAAAGATCATCAAGGCGGAGCAGACTTTTTAGTCTTAAACATGTGTAAACATGCGCCAAGTCAATCCAAAAATTCTCTAAAGGGAAATACCACCTTAGTATACCAGACTATGAACAGTGCAATGCATGTAAATCATTTCAATAACACATTATATACTCTAGCTATTCGAGACTAGCCACAAGGAAAGCATGAACTACTGGAAGAGCATTGTAAACATAGCACTATGTCGCTACAAGCTGGTCTCTAGATCATAAGTACAGGCATATGTACAAAAGTAGAAACAAGAAGAGTTCATACCGGTCTTCCTTGTTGCTTCCCTTCAGTCGATCTTCGTCATTACTGCCTCGTCACTTGCACGATCGAACGTAGGAAATATAATTAAATGCCATCACGGACTCGAGCTGAACTCTGAAAACAAAGCAAACTAAAGAGAGAATGGAAATCTTTTTGGATTATTTCAAAGGTTGAACGAAAGCAAAAGAAAGAGAAAATCTTTTTGTTGTTTTTGCAAAGAGAGAAATAAAGAAGAACGGGCAAAAACTTCGAAAAGATCAAAGCGAATAAAATGGATAATACAATGGAAAGATGAGAGGGGCACGTACTCCCCCAAGCTTAGGCTTTTGGCCTAAGTTGGTAGCAGCTACTGCCCCCAGGAGCCTCCTGCTCCAGGGGAACAGTGGTGAGTCCAAGGATCGTAGAAGGATGCTGGCGCGTACACCGAACTCCTCGGAGTCTCCCACGAGGAAGGGTCCGTGCGCCAAGCAGAGGAAGACCCTTCACCAAACTCGGTGGCGGTTTCTTCCTGAAAAGGCGGTAACTCACCGTGCTCCTCCTCGTCGGGCACAACCCCCTCCATGGGGTTATGAAACTGATGCTGGGTCATGAACTCATCGAACTGGATAACATCAAAGGACCATCCGTTCCTGCGAGAAAAATCAAACAAAAGAGGTGCAGGTAGATGGATCTCGCGTTCCGCGGTAGTTCCGAAACGCAAGATATAAACAAGATTATCAAGCTCAGAGGCCATGGTAACAAACTTATGCCTTTTCATAGCAGCAAGATCAAAGCTTAAATAAGTAAAAGGATTATCATCAGGGTGTGGGGTGCCTCCAAGATGTTCTAAGATAAGTGTGGCATAAACGCCACCATATAAGTCTCCCTTGTTACCGTTCATAGCAAGGCATCGAGCAATTAAGGCACCCAGATTATAATCAGACCTCCCTGAGAGGGCTGCTGCCAGGTGATGGCTTCTCGCCGCTCGTTGGTTACCCCAAGTGGAAGGTTTGAGATGCAGTGTAGCGGAAGTTTTCCCTTGGCAATACCAAGGATCGATTTCCCTGAGACTCCCAGTTTCAACAAGAAGGTGTCAACTGCTAACGGCGCCAGATATTAGCAATCAACGTGGACCTGCACACAGATACAAATAACTTTGCTCCCAACGAGTACAGAGAGGTTGTCAATCCCTCCGGCCTTGTAGTTTACAAAGGATCAAACGCAAGTGATAATAGTGATAGGTATAATTGCAATAGTAAGTAAAAAGCGCAAAAGTAAATAGCGGATGTGATCAATGATGGTAATATGGACCGGAGTCTCATGATTTTCACTAGTGATGTATCTCTCCCAAAAGACGATAAAACTGCTATGTGAGGTAAACGAATTACAGCTGGGCAATTGACAGGACCATGTGCGCAAACCAATGCTGACTAAGTTGCAAGAAAGGTAGAGGTTCAAAGCATGGGCGGTACGCCGAGGTAAGTAGACCGAAATCCATCTGCATCTACTACTAATCATCCACCTTGAGATATCTATCCAGAACATCTCGCTGGTATTAAGTTGCGAGTCCCACCCATAGTGTAAACTCAAAGCAACAGACAACTGCATTAAAATAACTTTGCGTAAAGTAAACAATCCTTGCACCCGCGGGCACAAGCACCGTTGTTTTCCCCCTTGTGGCAACATCACATCCCCTAGACTCATGTTTCTGTCACTCAAGCTAGTCATCGAGGGGCATGAACCCACAATCAAGCATAACGTTCCCTCTTGGAGTCACTACCTACTACTTGGCCAAAGCAATAAATAACAACGGAGAACATGCAAGAATTACTTACGAACATAAATATAAAAGACGTGAATCAAATATATTACTCAAACACAATCTGAACATAATCTCATAATCCATCGGATCCCAGCAAACTCATCATAGCAACAGCATAAGGATTACATATGTGCCTCGATCATGTAGGGCAGCTCACGAGGACTAATTAGTGAAGCACAAGAACGGGAGGAGAACATCACATAGCTACTGGTCATAGACCCATGGTCCAAGGGAGACTACTCACAACTCATCCGGGAGGCATCCATGGTGGTGGAGAAGCTCCCGGTGGTGATCCTCCCCTTTGGCAGGGTGTCGGGAAGGGTTCTCCTGGTGCTCCCGATCTTGGAAGCGGCGGCGGCGGCGGAACAGAGATGAGATCACGAAAAAGGGTTTCCGTCTCGAGGGTTTTGGGAGACGGTCTAAATATATGCCAAAGGGGGGCACCAGACGAGGCTCGGGGGGCCCAGGCGCCCCCCCCCC
>LR738709.1:140537001-140606864 GCA_902687465.1 Secale cereale
CCCCCCCGGCTGTACTTTGGCTACCGGGAACCTTCTGGAATGCTGATTTTTTATATAATTTTTCCGGGATATTTTTAGCAGTTCTCGTAATGGGAAAAACTGAAATACAAAAACAGCAGAAAACAGAAACTGGCACTGGGGTGCACTGAGTTAATAGGTTAGTCCAAATATGATCAAAAGTGTATGGAAGTGTATAAATATCATAGCAATATCACCCAAAAGAGGCATGGAGCAAGCAGAAATTATAGATACGTTTTGGACGTATCACCAGGATAGCAATATCCGGCGCAGAAGTGTTGCTCGTGTTGTCACGAGCTAACACCCCTCTAGAAACATAATATGCAAAATACCTGAGGTGAGGAAATAAGATGTTGGAGATCTTTGACCGACGAATATCCCTCGTACCCATGCTGCAGAGAGATTTGAAGACGGTTCTCAGCTCGGAAGGCTGAGAGGCCATCCTAGCCGTCCTCCCAACGTTTGGCACACCTATTATTTCACAAAACTTTCCCAAGGTCGTGGTGATAAGATCATTGTAAATTTTAAACTCAATAGCACCTGAATCAGGATTATATCTAAAATGTTAATGAAACTGGAGGTGAGTTTTTGATACTGAGTAACACGGCACGTGACGAGCCGTGTCAGACCTGCATTAGCACAAAGATTATAAAACTCATCCTTGATTCCCGCAGCTTCAAGGAATTCATCACATGGAAACGTCATAGCACGTGCTGGACTTGTGTCTTCCAACAACTCCAGGGGCACATGATCTTCATTATAGCTCACCCTAGCAGTCGAGGGTGAAGCTGCGGCTCTAGTAACTCGATCGGAGTGCGTGTGCCTCCTCTTCTCAAGCCACCCCTTTGCCCTTCCTAACAAACTCATTTCTGAAATTTTTGACAAATTACAAAAACAAGGATTAAAACATGGTGGGTTAAGGCAAACTACTCAACTCACTTGCCCAAGGCATAAACTTGCATCAAAACTTGGAAAATAACTTTCTACACATGCATGCAAGCTCATCTATACAGCACCAAGAACTACTAAATACTCACAAATGAAGCCACCAATCAGAAATCTAATTGGAGGGGTGGAGGAGTCACATACCAGGGAGTATTTGTTCAAAATCTTAGCTCAAATGATAGGCTGTAGAGAGAGATCGAAGAATCGCCTCCAAGAGCAGCAAGAACGCAAGAACAAGTGCAAAACTCGCGTTTTTGGAGAGAAAGAGAGAGGGAGGAAGAAGACTTACCTGGAGGGGGGCCTTGTGGGCCCCAGGCACCCTGTGGGCGCGGCCAGGGGGCAGGCCGCGCCAGCTGGCCGCCTGGGCCACTGGTGGGTCCCCCTGGCTGGCCCCAGGCACCTCTGGGTCACTCTCGGCGTGGAAATTTTTATTTTTATTTTTCTGGAATTTTTCTGAAAACTTCACTGTTGAAATTTTTTCCAAGTTCAAATAGCTGAAAGACTTTCTGAAAACTTAAAGCAGTGATTAGTATTGTGAAGCTTCAGAACATAAACACTTGGTACAGCAAAGAGAACAAAAAACTAAAATAAATGAAAACATAACAAGCTCAACTTTTTATCTATATAAAACATGTTTACTAGTAAGGTTGATCAAGTCTTACCAACAAACAGGCGATATATAGAGCAAAAAGTCTCACCTCTTACGAAGTAATCACTGAACCTTTACTTTGATGGACATTGTCCCCACCATAATAGTTTTGTATTTGTGGTGCACATGTAGTGGACAGTCCCATTCTCCAATCTTCACGGTCTCGATATTTTCTATAGAGTTGAGGCCATGCCTCCTGTCGGTCTTCTTTGGAAAATACACCGTGTGCTCTTTATCATTCACATTGAAGGTAACCTTCCCTTTATTGCAATCAATAATAGCACCTGCGGTGTTAAGAAAAGGTCTACCAAGAATAATGGACATGCTCCCATCCTCGGGCATGTCAAGCACAACAAAATCAGTAAGAATCAAACAATTAGCAACTTCTACGGGAACATCCTCACAAATACCTATCGGAACGGCGGTTGACTTGTCAGCCATCTGAAGAGAGATATATGTAGGAATTAGTTTCTCTAAACAAAGCCTCTTGTAAAGAGAGAGAGAGGCATAACACTCACTCCCGCTCCAAGATCACACAAAGCAGTTTTGACATAATTATTCTTTATGGAGCAAGGAATGGTGGGTATACCTGGATCACCGAGCTTCTCAGGAATCTTGCCACTGAAAGAGTAGTTAGCAAGCATAGTAGATATTGCTTCATTAGGAACTTTTCTTTTATTAGTGACAATATATTTCATATATTTTGAATAAGGAGGTAACTTAATAGCATCAGTCAAAGGGATTTGAAGAAAAGGAGGCTTAATCCACTCACAGAACTTATTGTAATGCTCTTCTTCTTTAGATTTGATGGACTTACCTGGAAAGGGCATGGGTTTCTGTACCCATGGTTCTCTTTCCTTCCCATGTTTTCTTGCGATGAAATCTTCTTTAGTGTACCTCTTACGTTTGTCAGGTGCTTCTTCTTCTCGAACTTCAGGCGGATCATTCTTCTCATTATCCTTATCTTCAGGTTCAGCACCGTCTTCAGTCTCAGCATCGGAGATAGATACACTGTTGGGATCAACAGCTGGCTCTTCATCTGTAATAGGATCATTGGAATTGTCAGCCTCCTTATGTTTCTTCTTCTTTTTTGGAGAGCCAACAATTTCTTCTTCCTGCATTTGAGAATCTTGCTCGATTCTCCTCGGATGCCCCTCTGGATAGAGAGGATCTTGAGTGCTAGTTCCTCCTCGGGTCTTAATCCCGAAGGCCTGCAAATCATCTTGTTTGGCATTGTTAGCAAGCAAATCTTTTTGCACATTAGAAATTTGTTCAAGCTGAGTTTGAACCATATGAAAATGTTTCACAAGACATTGAACATCATTAACCGTTCTACCTAGAACATCAAGCAAACTTTTGATAGCAAGGGAATTATCATGCAACTGACTTTGTATCCTCTCATTAAAATGATTTTGTTTCATAATAAAATTATCAAACTCATCTAAACATTGATCAGGAGGCTTACCATGAGGGATGTCACTTGCGTTGAAATCTAAAAGAGAGTGTACCTCTGCCATAGGAGGGTGAGTGGTAGGCTCACACAGCTTCTCAATAGGGGGTAGATTCTTCACGTCTTCAGCTTTAATACCTTTCTCTTTAATAGACTTCTTTGCTTCTCGCATATCTTCGGGGCTTAGAACAAACATGCCCCTCTTCTTTGGTGGTGGAGGTGGTTCAGGGACGGACCAATCTTCATGGTTTCTGGCAATCCTGCCCATCAAATCTTCTGCATCTTCCGGCGTCCTTTTCCTGAAAACACAACCAGCACAACTGTCCAAATAGGACCTGGATTCATCAGTTAGACCAGCATAGAATATATCGATTAATTCGTTCTTAGGGACTTCATGTCATGGTCTAGCCCGAATCAGACCGCAGTACCTCCCCCAAGCTTTAGGGAGGGGCTCATCCTGCAACTGTTTAAAGTTATAAATTCTTTGTAAAGCAGCATGTTGCATGTGAGCAGGAAAGTACTTATCAACAAAAGAGTGAGCTAAGTCTTGAGGACTCTTAATGGAACCGCATGGGAGTGAATCATACCATGCTTTAGCACCTTCCTTCAAGGAGAAAGGAAGAAGCTTGGTCACATAAAAGTATCGTATCTTCTCATCCGTGGTAAACAGGCCACCCAACTCACCGAGTTTGGTCAGGTGTGCAATAGCATCATCATTTTCTCTGCCATAAAAGGGGTCAGCTTCAACCATAGGTATAAGTGAAAGATCAACAGAGAAATCATAATCAGGATCATCAATGCATATAGGAGATGTAGCAAATTCAGGATCAGGAACGGTTTTGTTCTTCAAAGAGTGTTTTTCAAACAGTTTCTTAATAACTTCAGGGTCAGAGCCGGCAAACTCTGTCAGTTCCCTGCATAAATCTTCATCAAGCATATAGTAATCATCGTCAAGGAGTCTCTCCTTGAGTTTACTCAAATCAGGATAATCATAAGTCTCACCAATAGGGTAGTGAGTAATAGGAATTTCAATTCCAGACTTTTTTGCAGCAGCAGCGATCTATTTCTCAAGAGCATAACCAAGTGAACTAATATCATCAAGAGTAGTAGAAGCATCATCAAGAGTATCGGACATAGTAACAGATTCAGTAGGAGCATCATGTGGTGGCGGTGAGGCAAACTTACTCATAACAGAAGGTGAATCAAATGTAGCACTAGTGCTCAGAACAGTACCTCTTCTTGTAGTGGATAGTAAGATCGGAACCTTGGGGTCTCCTTTCTTACCCATAGCGGATGAAGTGCAGCAGGTAGGATACTTCAAGTAGACTTGTAAATATTGCTATGCTCCCCGGCAACGGCGCCAGAAAACGGTACTTGATAAACCTCAACCGTAAGGGATCGAGATAGTCTTCGCGGGTAAGAATAACCCAATTTATTGATTCGACACACGGGGAGCCAAAGAGTATTTATAAGCTTTGACAGTTGAGTTGTCAATTCAACCGCACCTGAAATATACTTACTTGCAACAAAAGATAAGTGGTAACAGTGATATGATAGTGATGATGGTGATAGTAAAAGTAAACAGCAAAAGTAAATAGCAAGAGTAAATGGCCAAAGTAGCAACTAGTAACCAACAGGATTTAAAACACTGTAGGCTAGGGAGATGGATGGTTGGGTGCTGCATGGATGAGATATATCATGATTCCAACTTGGGGCAAGGCACACGGAAAAGTAATGATCATCTAGGCAAATATCAAACATTAGGCATGTATCCCGTAGGTAGTTGTACGTGCTTGCAATAAGAACTTGCACAACATCTTTTGTCCTACCATCCCGCTACGAACGGGGCCAAAAGGAACTTATGGAGATTAAGGTGCTCCTGTCAAAGAGCACTGGAACAAAGCAATAAACTCAAGGGATACATGTAATCCTCAAACTACGGACCATCCCCTTTGGTGTCCCAAGCTGTCACTTTTGGGATCGCCGGTTCCGAACCGTAATAGGTGCAAACAACTCATAGATAGGATCAAGAACACAAATATATTCATGCAAACACATATGGTTCAGATCTGAAATCATGGCACTCGGGCCCTAAGTGACAAGCATTAAGAATAACAACTTGAAGCAAAGATGATAAACACCATAGTAGATGATAGGCAACATGCCCCCAACGATCTGACAAACTATTACATGATCTAACTCATCAAATCCCTACCACCCCCTTTACCTACAACAGGGGATTACTCACACATGGAAGGAGAAGTCATGGAGGGAGGATGGAGTGGTGATGATGATGACGATGGCGACGATCTCCCCTCTCCGGAGGCCAAATCAGCCTCCAGATTAGCCCTCCGGAAGAAGAACAGACGGTGGCGGCGGCTCCGCGACGAAAACTGTGAAAAGAACTTCTGATCTGGAATTTTTCCGTCACGAGCTAAAATACGGGTCGAAGTAGGGCACCAGGGGAGATGGGTCCCACCCAGGCGACCCCCCGGCGTGGCCAGGGGGTGGGCCGCGCCACCAGGGCGCCTGGGGCCCCCCTGGCCCCCCTCTGGCCCCTCTTCTGGCTCCGGGTTCCTTCGGGTGCGTGGATTTTCTGTGATTTTTCGTGGAACTTTTTGAGATACCTAAAAATCCATTTTCCTGCGCACAATAAAACCATACAGGCAGCTCTGCTGAAAACAGCGTCAGTCCGGGTTAGTTTAGTTCAAATCATGCAAGAATGAGGTCAAAACAATATCAAAAGTGTTTGGAAAAGTAGATACGTTTGAGACGTATCATCCTCCTCTGGAGTTGCAATGGCGAGGATGGCTTCACCGCTTTTAGCTACCTGCCAGAGTACCCAACACGCTTGAAGGCTGTGAGCTGGGATCATGCCAGGGGTCGCATGTATCGGGCAAGGTTTATCTAGGAGTTCGTCCAGAACGGACCTGTATCCCGTGAAGGGTTTATTTTTCTTGCCGACGGGCATATGATCGGATGCCCCGCTAGGGTATGTCTGTTTTGCTCTAGCGGCATATTGTCTGAAGGCAGGCTGTTCCAGATGGGTATTCTGGGCCTTCCAAGTACTTTCCATAGCGCAGTACTTTCGTCTAAGTGCGTCAACTCTGTGAAACTCTGTATGCGACGGCTGTTGAGGGCGTTCAAGACCCCCTCGTCTGTGCAATTGCGACGAAACACTAGAACTGCGTCTTCGTCGTAACAATCCTTAATCTTGTTTTTAACAAGTAGGAACCTGGCCGAGAAGTGATGGACTGTCTCCTGGGGTTGTTGTCATGCATACATTAAGTCACATATGTGTGGAGGACCAGAGTTACTTGGAGAGTATTGATTGTGGTGGGTGGGTGTGGTAAAACTTGAGTCCCGACCCAATATAGTATCCGGGGTTTGCAAAGCCTCCGGTGTAGAAAACTCGGGCCCAGTAGGATATGAGCGTTCCCTGGGCTCAGCGTCTGTACCTGAGCTCGAAAGATGCAGAGTCCCGCCGGAAAGAAGGATGTTCGGATCAAAGGGTTCGGAGATCTGGACACATCCGGTCTCCGGTTCACGAGGAGAAGTGTCTTTGGCCCGTTCCTCGATGGCCGCCACCAGGTGAGTGATCGGGGTGTACTTGTATTCCCCTGGCTGGGTTCAAGCCCGAGCCAATCGTTAGACACTGAAAGTCCCAGGGCGGCGATGCGATCTAGCAACTCATTTAAGGATGTGGCATCCACTGGATCCGTGTTTTCCGAGTGTTCAAGGCCGATGTAGGAGTCATGCCCAAAGACTGCGGAGGACGCGGTCGGCTCGATCACCACGCACGCGCATACGGCGAACCCGCCGAGCTGGAGGACCTGGCCAAGAGCCAGGCTTTTCCCGAAGGTGATGTCATTGTTGATGACGAGACGAGCCACTGATGACCCACAAGTGTAGGGGATCTATCGTAGTCCTTTCAATAAGTAAGAGTGTCGAACCCAACGAGGAGTGGAAGGAAATGATAGGCTGTTTTCAGTAAGGTATTCTCTGCAAGAACTGAAATTATCGGTAACAGATAGTTTTGTGATAAGGTAATTTATAACGAGTAACAAGTGGTAAAAGTAAATAAGGTGCAGCAATATGGCCCAATCCTTTTTGTACCAAAGGACAAGCCTGGACAAAATCTTATATAAAGGAAAACGCTCCCGAGGACACATGGGAATTATTGTCAAGCTAGTTTTCATCATGCTCATATGATTCGTGTTCGTTACTTTGATAATTTGGTATGTGGGTGGACCGGTGCTTGGGTACTTCCCTTCCTTGGACAAGCATCCCACTTATGATTAACCTCTATTGCAAGCATCCGCAACTACAAAAGAAGTATTAAGGTAAATCTAACCATAGCATGAAACATATGGATCCAAATCGGCCCCTTACGAAGCAATGCATAAACTAGGGTTTAAGCTTCTGTCACTCTAGCAACCCATCATCTACTTATTACTTCCCAATGCCTTCCTCTAGGCCCAAACAATGGTGAAGTGTCATGTAGTCGACGTTCACATAACACCACTAGAGGAAAGACAACATACATCTCATCAAAATATTGAACGAATACCAAATTCACATGACTACTTATAGCAAGACATCTCCCATGTCCTCAGGAACATACGTAACTACTAAGAAACATATTCATGTTCATAATCAGAGGGGTATTAATATGCATAAAGGATCTAAACATATGATCTTCCACCGGATAAACCAACTAGCATCAACTACAAGGAGTAATCAACACTACTAGCAACCCACAGGTACCAATCTGAGATTTTGGGACAAAGATTGGATACAAGAGATGAACTAGGGTTTGAGAGGAGATGGTGCTGGTAAAGATGTTGATGGAGATTGACCCCCTCCCGATGAGAGGATCGATGGTGATGACGACAGTGGCGATTTCCCCCTCTCGGAGGGATGTTTCCCCGGCAGAACAGCTCCGCCGAAGCCCTAGATTGGTTCCGCCAAGGTTTCGCCTCGAGACGGCGGCGCTTCGTCCCGAAAACTTCCTTATGATTTTTTCCAGGGAAGAAGACACCTTATACTAGAAGATGGGCATCGGGGGGCTGCCAGGTGGCCCATGAGGCAGGGGGCGTGCCGAGGGAGTAGGGCGCGCCCCCACCCTCGTGGACGGTGGGTGGCCCCCCTCTAGTGCTTTCTTCGCCCGATATTTTTTACATATATTCCAAAACTGACTTTCGTGGAGTTTCAGGACTTTTTGAGCTGTGCAGAATAGGTCTCCAATATTTGCTCCTTTTCCAGCCCAGAATTCCAGCTGCCGGCATTCTCCCTCTTCATGTAAACCTTGTAAAATAAGAGAGAAAAGGCATAAGTGTTGTGACATAATGTGTAATAACAGCCCATAATGCAATAAACATCAATATAAAAGCATGATGCAAAATGGACGTATCAACTCCCCCAAGCTTAGACCTCGCTTGTCCTCAAGCGGAAGCCGATATCGAAAAATATGTCCACATGTTTAGAGATAGAGGCGTCGATAAAATAAAATACGGACATGAGGGCACCAGGATCATTCTTATAACAGCAACATATATATATATTGTCATATGATTTTTATGCTAAAGTAACAATCTATTCACAATGTCAAGTACGAATCAGAAACTTCATTGAAAACTAACAAACTATGATCTCGGTCATTGAAGCAATTGCAATTTATCATAACATCAGAAACAGTCAATATAAGAGCTTTTCAGCAAGTCCACATACTCAACTATCATTTAGTCTTTCACAATTGCTAACACTCACACAATACTTATGGGTATGGAGTTTTAATCGGACACAGAGAAAGATAGGGGCTTATAGTGTTGCCTCCCAACCTTTTACCACAAGGGTAATGTCAACAATAATAATTTATGATAACTTGCATCCAATTGGGTATATATGTCAGGATCTTTCCAACACAATGTGTTGCCAAAGGATAAAATGTAAAAAGGAAAGGTGAAGATCACCATGACTCTTGTATAAGGTATAAGGCAAGAACAATAGATAGGCCATTCGCAAAGAGAATTAGAGGTTGTCATGTGCTTTTATGGTTGGATGTACAAAATCTGAATGCAAAAGAACGTCACTTTATATTTCCACTTGTGATATCGACCTTTATTATGCAGTTCGTTGCTTTTATTGCTTCCATATCACAAGATCATATAAAGATTATTTTCTCCACACTAATAGACCATACATATTTAGAGAGTTGCAACAATGACAACTTACTTGAAGGATCTTACTCAATCCATAGGTAGATATGGTGGACTATCATGGCAAAACTGGGTTTAAGGATATTTGGAAGCACAAGTAGTATCTCTACTTGGTGCAAGGAGTTTGGCTAACATGAGGGGGAAATGCAAGCTCAACATGTTGGAAGATCCATGACTATATACTTTATTTCGGATATAAGAAAACATAACCCATTACGTTGTCTTCCTTGTCCAACATCAACTTTTTAGCATGTCATATTTTAATGAGTGCTCGGAATCATAAAAGATGTCCAAGATAGTATATTTATATGTGAAAACCTCTCTTTCTTTATTACTTCCTATTAAATGCAACGATGACCAAAACTATGTTTGTCAACTCTGAACAACTTTTATTCATCATAATCTTTATATGTGAAGTCATTACTCTCCATAAGATCGATATGATCTCTTTGATTCTTTTTATTCTTTCTTTTATTCTCTCATGATCAAAGTGAGATAATCAAGCCCTTGACTCAAAACTAATCTTTATTATATATATAGCTCACAGACTCGATTACATAGATACAAATCATAAAGCAAAGCTCACAACTATATCATACTAAACTTTATTCTACTAGATCAAGATATTACCAAAAGGATCGAACTAAGAAAAACGGTAAAGGTAGAAGTGTGATGGTGATACGATACCGGGGCACCTCCCCCAAGCTTGGCAGTTGCCAAGGGGAGTGCCCATACCCATGTGATTATGTCTCTTTCTTCGGAGATCCTCCAATTTCCGGATAATACCCTTGAGTGCGGTGATATGCTCCTTCAACAAAATATTTTCATGTGTGAGATACCTATTTTGTATGCGAGCTAATTCAATCATCTTGAAAACTTCAATCTCAGTTGGGGTAAGAAGATTTTGGTGAAGTTGGAGGATGTCTTCTTCTTCCGCTACCAGAGCTTGATCCTTCATGGCCTTCTTGATCCTATCATCCTTGTTGATCTCCCCGAGTTCTTCTCTTCAGCTCTATCTTCATTAGCCAAGCATCGGTGCCCTCATTGTTGGAGGAGGGGGACGACATGGTGCCTAGACTTGGAAACTCTGGCAGAAAACAACTCGAAACAAAAAGTAGAGGATTTTTGCGGGATACGGTGGTCAAAACCTTCGGGGGATTATAATGAATTTTTACCGACAAAAAGAAGTATCGTACAAGAAATCGGAGTCCAGAGGGCACACGAGGTGCCCACGAGGCAGGGGGTGCGCCTAAGGGGATAGGGCGCGCCCTCCACCCTTGTGTATGCCTTGTGTCCCGTTCAGACTACTTATTTTCCTATTTTCTTAAATATTCCAAAACGGAGAAAATTGCCATTAGAACTGTTTTGGAGTCGGTTTACTTACCATACCACATACCTCTTCCTTTTCGGAGTCTGAACCATTCTGGAAAGTGTCCCTTATGTAGTCCTCCGGGGGTACGGTTTCAATGACATTAGTTTCAACATTTATGGGATTACCTGAGATATAATTTTTGATTCTTTGGTCGTTCACCACCTTTGGATTCGTGCCTTCGAAGTTGTTGATTTTTATGGCACCGGAACGATAAACCTCCTCGATAACGTAAGGACCTTCCCATTTAGAGAGAAGTTTTCTTGCAAAAAATCTTAAACGAGAGTTGTATTGGAAAACATAATCACCTACATTAAACTCACGCTTTTGTATCCTTTTGTCATGCCATCTTTTAACTTTTTCTTTAAATAGTTTGGCATTTTCATAGGTCTGGGTTCTCCATTCATCAAGTGAGACGTCAAATAACCTCTTCTCACTGGCAAGTTTGAAGTCATAATTGATGTAGCGACCCGACCCAAATGGATCAAGTCTCTGTGCTTAAGTGTCATCCCTGATCGGTATGCTGACACACACAGTACTCGAGGATTTATAACAGAGGTAAATCACATGTATTAAGTAACGTAAATACTATTACCTCAATCGATCATAGCGGAAGCAACAAAGGTTGTGGATTCCCATCAACACCAATGGCAAAGTTGAGTGTAGACAGCGCAACCCTAACATAACACTTACTCGTCGAATAAATTCCTGCAACATGAGATGTTGCAGCCATGTAGGTCAGTACATTGAATGTACTGGCAATTTCACACTGTAATGATAATGAACAAGTCCTACAACTACATGCATATTTGGATGGTGGAGGCTGTAAGGTTAAAGTTTTTGCGTAAAGCCAATTTTTCCCTACAACAAAGGAATGAATTTTATTTTAACTATCATGGTAGTTGAAACATCATTGAGAAGGTACCTCCAACTCAATCCCAATTAAAGTAATCATTAACCCAACAAAATTAAATTTAGAGTGATGAGATCAAGATGTCCATAACCAGGGACACGGCTAATCATGATTAGTTTGTACACTCTGCAGAGGTTTGTGCACTTTTCCCCACAAGACTCGATCTCCTCCGTTGGATTTCTCGCACTGCATGGTGTTTGAGAAACGGATGACCGAGACACAGTCTTTCAGAAGCATTTACTCTTTACCCCGGGTGGACCCGTACACCTACTTTCCCCTACATTTGCTAGTCCACCACTGAAAGAGCTCACACAACTTACTCATACTATGCCAGAGCCCATATTGGCATTGTGGCTGCACACGAAAGTTTCTAGCATGAATAGTTTTATGATCCCTTTGAGCCTGGGTGGCATTCCATAGGAAAAATCACACGGAACCCCGGGATTTCCTAGGACAACACTGGATTCTCCAGGTGCCCTGCAACCAATCCACCCAGATGTGTATTCAAGTAGCCACCTTAAGTTGAACCATTAATTAACATATCACATATGTCATGGATTTCACTCAAACCCAAACCAGGTCTACGCATAGCATGGCAACCTGAGCAAACGTAGAAGTACCTCCCAGGGGTTTGAAAATAATGCAGGTAATAGGTTCTACCTCAATCTACTCCCCAGTCCCACAAGTTAAGAGATCCAACTCATGCAATGTGTGAGGGTTTGATCTAATGCATAAAAACTGGGTAATAAAAGGGTATGATCAAAGTGTTACTTGCCTTGCTCCCGATTCGCAAAACCTAAAGACTCGTAGTAGCACGCTTCACAGTCCGAGTATTCTATCGCAAGCAAACAATAGCATACATAAGCAATCAATCAATGATGCACAAACAAAACTCCAAAATACTAGATCTAACCAGAAAGTTCACTTAAGAACTCCGGTTTGCAAAAAGAATCAAATCGAAAGAAGCAACGAAACTCAAACTGCGAAAGAAACGAGATTCGTTTACTAGTTTGATCTAAGTCAAATTTTACAGTAGCCAAAACTTTGTTCAAGTTGGTTAAACGTAAAGAGGGCGTCGAGACGAAGATCTGGGATTTTGAATCACCTGATTCCGACTCTCGAGCGAAAAGGAAAACGAAAAACAAGATCAGGGCAGAAATCACGATCGAAAATAATCGCGGATAAATACCCCGAAAAAGAAAACTGACGAACAGGCTAACGAACGAACGTTCGCTGTCTGCGGCTAACGGGCGAACAACGTTCGTTAAAACGAACGTACGGACGAACGTCCGCTAAATAACTAAACCGAAAAGAAACCGATCTAAACTAAAAAAACGAATATAGGGTTTCCTAAAAAAAACCGATCGGCTTTTAGGGAAAAACCGACGGCGGCGGCTACCTCGGAGAAGACGGCGGCGGCGGCTCTGGCGAAGGTCCGGCGGGCGGCGGCGGCGAGTCCGGCGGGGTGCGGCGGGGGGGCGGCGGCTAGCGCGGCGGCGGGGTGCGGTGACAGGGTGTGGCGGCGGCGCGCGGCGAGTGGCGGCGGCGGTGCTAGGGTTTTCGGGCGCGGGGCTGGCGGGCTGGCGGCTGGCGGGCCTTGGCTTATAAAGGCCCTGGCCAGAGGAGTCCCGGCCGAACACGGCCCAAAGGCGGTTTCGTTTTTTTTTTAAACCGAGTCCTGACGTAGTAAAACTAACAAAATGCAAATATATTGGTGAAGATGTTGATGAGATTGGATACAAGAGATGAACTAGGGTTTGAGAGGAGATGGTGCTGGTGAAGATGTTGATGAGATTGACCCCCTCCCGATGAAAGGATCGATGGTGATGACGACAGTGACGATTTCCCCCTCTTGGAGGGATGTTTCCCCGGCAGAACAGCTCCGCCGGAGCCCTAGATTGGTTCCGCCAAGGTTTCGCCCCGAGACGGCGGCACTTCGTCCCGAAAACTTCCTTCTGATTTTTTCCAAGGAAGAAGACACCTTGTAGCAGAAGATGGGCATCGGGGGCCTGCCAGGTGGCCTACGAGGCACGGGGGGGTGTGCCGAGGGGGTAGGGCGCGCCCCCACCCTCGTGGACGGTGGGTGGCCCCCCTCTGGTGCTTTCTTCGCCCGATATTTTTTTTATATTCCAAAACTGACTTTCGTGGAGTTTCGGGAATTTTTTAGTTTTGCAGAATAGGTCTCCAATATTTGCTCCTTTTCCAGCCCAGAATTCCAGCTGCCGACATTCTCCCTCTTTATGTAAACCTTGTAAAATAAGAGAGAAAAGGCATAAGTATTGTGACATAATGTGTAATAACAACCCATAATGCAATAAACATCAATACAAAAGCATGATGCAAAATGGACGTATCAACCACCGATCACTTATCACGGATACACAGTGGAGCTCTCAATGAAAGCACCATTGTCGGTGTCAAAACCGGCGGATCTCGGGTAGGGGTGCCCAAGCTGTGCGTCTAAGGATCGATGGTAACAAGGGACTCCGGACATGATGTTTACCCAGGTTCAGGGCCTCTCTATCGAGGTAATAGCCTACTTCCTGCTTGATTGATCTTGATGAATATAAGGTTACAAGAGTTGATCTACCTTGAGATCGTAATGGCTAAACCCTAGCAGTCTAGCCTATGATTGTTGTGATTCTGTTGTCTTATACGAACTAAATCCTTAGGCTTATATACACGCCGGAGGGGGCCTAGGGTTGTACAGAGATGACTTGGGGAGGAAGGAATCATTACATATGTACATCTATCTTGCCTTTTTACATACATAGGAGTCATATCCGGACACGAGGGATGGCCTTCTGCTTTTATCTTCATGGCCCATCAGCCCGGCCCACCTTCAATAGTCCAGACACCCGAGGACCCCTAAATCCAGGACTCCCTCACCGGGGGCTTTGAATTCTTGTTTGTTGCCATCAACAAGTTTACAAAGTGGTAGGGAGTAGAAGCCGTGAGAAAGGTGACTACTCAGTCAGCTATCAAGTTCTTGAAAGGATTGGTGTGCCGCTTCAGGGTCCCTGCCCGGATCATCGCCCACAATGGCACCCAGTTCACGAGCCGCGCCTTCATGCAATATGTGCATGCCCTCGGAAGCAAGATCCCATTTACCTCTGTTGCACATCCCAAAAGCAATGGACAAGCTGAGAGGGTGAACGTTGAAGTGTTGCGGGGTCTCAGCACAAGAACATTTGATAAGCTGCAGAAGTGCGGCAGGTGATGGATCGATGAGCTCCCGGTGATTCTCTGGTCCCTCAGAACGACTCCAAATCGAGCTACCGGGCAGACTCCCTCTCCCTTCTCCCTAGTCTATGGGGCAGAAGTAGTTATCCCCATGGAACTAGTTTACAGGTCACCTCGAGTGCTTGCCTATGATGAAGTAACGCAGGATCAGCACCGGCGTGATGGTGTTGTGCTTCTCTAGGAGAACCGTCTCCGGGCTGCTACACATGTTGCACGCTACCAGCAAGCCTTGCCTCACTACCATAAACGCAGGGTTCATGCCTGGTGTTTTGAGGAAGGCGACCTTATCGTTAGGCGCATTCAGTCTGCCAAGGGTGCAAACAAGTTGACGCTGAAGTGGGAAGGCCCTTACCGGATGGTATGAGTCACCAGACCTGGCGCAGTTCATCTAGAGACCAGAGATGTCATTCAATTGCAAAACTCATGGAACATTGAGCATCTCCGCAAGTACTACCAGTAAGGCGCAGCTGTCGGGCCCTGCCCGGCAGCCACCCTTTTGTACAGGCCTTGCCTCAGTTGCATGTAACCCCTTGTACAATGCCAGGCACAGACCATGAGCAACAGAGAAATAAACGAAGCGTTGGGGCCCCTCGACAAGTTGCATGCATACATAAGCATATCATGAGCATCACATGTTCATGTAGATAAGATTGCATCTGGCATCATTTTCATCTGCATAAACCATAGGTTCCTGCCATGAACTTGGTCCCCCAAGAAGAGATGAAAAGAGAAGCCAACGCTGCGGTCTTTCGCAAGCCAAACATATAAGGTCTTTCTATTATCCATATGTGTTCTGTAAGGACTTGTGCAAAAGAAGACCTCGCTGCCTTTCGAAACTTAGGTGCTCCCATCCTTCGACCCAAATGTTGCTTCGGTCAGGATGGTCGCATTAGCCTTTGTCGAAAAAGGACTGGTGGGGGGCTAGTCCCTCTTCATGACTTCTGCCCGGTAGGCCTAGCTCCGCGGCAACAAGACTGAGGGTACCAACAAGATAGCCTGTCGAGGGAAACTTGTTTACTTAAATGTATAGAGGCATCCCACCTCAGCATGGACACATTACATGCACGAGACCCGGGCAAGGTTTATCTTTTTGATTAATATGCTGATCAACAAGTACAAATCTTACAGAACACGAACATGGGTAAAAGAGATTGCATTATTTGAACTAAAATTTGGCAAGTGCCTACAAATTTAAGATTGAAAAAAGATAAGTGCCCGGTAATCCCCTTCTATGTGCCTCTTTGTTGGAAATATGCCCTAGAGGCAATAGCAAATTGGTTATTATTATATTTCCTTGTTCATGATAATTGTTTATTATCCATGCTAGAATTGTATTGATAGGCAACTCATATGCATGTGTGGATACATAGACAAACACCATGTCCCTATTAAGCCTCTAGTTGACTAGCTCGTTGATCAATAGATGGTCATGGTTTCCTGACCATGGACATTGGATGTCGTTGATAACGGGATCACATCATTAGGAGAATGATGTGATGGACAAGACCCAATCCTAAGCCTAGCACAGATCGTGTAGTTCGTATGCTAAAGCTTTTCTAAATGTCAAGTATCTTTTCCTTAGACCATGAGATTGTGCAACTCCCGGATACCATAGGAATGCTTTGGGTGTACCAAACCTCACAACGTAACTGGGTGGCTATAAAGGTGCACTGCAGGTATCTCCGAAAGTGTCTGTTGGGTTGGCACGAATCGAGACTGGGATTTGTCACTCCGTGTGACGGAGAGGTATCTCTGGGCCCACTCAGTAGGACATCATCATAATGTGCACAATGTGATCAAGGAGTTGATCACGGGATGATGTGTTACGGAACGAGTAAAGAGACCTGCCGGTGATGAGATTGAACAAGGTATCGGGATACCGACGATCGAATCTCGGTCAAGTACTGTACCGATAGACAAAGGGATTTGTATACGGGATTGATTGAATCCTTGACATCGTGGTTCATCCGATGAGATCATCGTGGAGAATGTGGGAGCCAACATGGGTATCCAGATCCCGTTGTTGGTTATTGACCGGAGAGTTGTCTCGGCCATGTCTGCATGACTCTCGAGCCCGTAGGGTCTACACACTTAAGGTTCGATGACACTAGGGTTATAGGGAAAGTATGTACGTGGCTACCGAATGTTGTTAGGAGTCCCGGATGAGATCCCGGACATCACGAGGAGTTCCGGAATGGACCGGAGGTAAAGATTCATATATGGGAAGTCCCGTTTTGGTCACCGGAAAAGTTTCGGGCGCTATCGGTAGCGTACCGGGACCACCGGGAGGGTCCCGGGGGTCCACCGGGTGGGGCCACCGGCCCCAGAGGGCTGCGTGGGCCAAGTGTGGGAGGGGACCAGCCCCAGGAGGGCTGGTGCGCCCCCCCCCCCCCCCACCAGGGCCCAAGGCGCATCATAGAGGGGAAGGGGGCAAACCCTAGGGCAGATGGGCCCTAGGGCCCAATCTGGTGCGCCTCCCTCTCCCTCTCCCCCTCTGGCCGCCACCCTTAGATGGGATCTGGGGTGGCCGCACCCCTAGGGGTGGGAAACCCTAAAGGGGGCACAGCCCCTCCCTTCCCCCTATATAGATGTGAGGTTTGGGGCTGCCCATAACACGGTTTGACCTCTCTCGCTTGGCGCAGCCCTACCTCTCCCCCTCCTCGTCTCTCGCAGTGCTTGGCGAAGCCCTGCTGGAGTCCCGTGCTCCTCCACCACCACCACGCCGTCGTGCTGCTGCTGGATGGAGTCTTCCCCAACCTCTCCCTCTCTCCTTGCTGGATCAAGGCGTGGGAGACGTCATCGGGCTGCACGTGTGTTGAACGCGGAGGCACCGTTGTTCGGTGCTTAGATCGGAATCAACCGCGATCTGAATCGCTACGAGTATGACTCCTTCATCCGTGTTCTTGCAACGCTTCCGCATCGCGATCTACAAGGGTATGTAGATGCACTCCCCTCTCCCTCGTTGCTAGATTACTCCATAGATTGATCTTGGTGATGCGTAGAATTTTTTTTGATTTCTGCTACGATCCCCAACAGTGGTATCAGAGCTAGGTCTATGCGTAGTTTCTTGCACGAGTAGAACACAAAGTAGTTGTGGGCGTGGATTTGTCAATTTACTTGCCGTTACTAGTCTTATCTTGATTCGGCGGCATCGTGGGATGAAGCGGCCCGGACCGACCTTACACGTACTCTTACGTGAGACAGGTTCCACCGACTGACATGCACTAGTTGCATAAGGTGGCTAGCGGGTGTCTGTCTCTCCCACTTTAGTCGGATCGGATTCGATGAAAAGGGTCCTTATGAAGGGTAAATAGAAATTGGCATATCATGTTGTGGTTTTGGCGTAGGAAAGAAACGTTCTTGCTAGAAACCTATAGAAGCCACGTAAAAACTTGCAACAACAATTAGAGGACGTCTAACTTGTTCTTGCGGCATGTGCCGTGTGATGTGATATGGCCAAAAGGATATGATGAATGATATATATGTGATGTATGAGATTGATCATGTTCTTGTAATAGGAATCATGACTTGCATGTCGATGAGTGTGACAACCGGCAGGAGCCATAGGAGTTGTCTTATTTTATTGTATGACCCGCGTGTCACTGAAAACGCCATGTAATTACTTTACTTTCTTGCTAACCGTTAGCCATAGTAGTAGAAGTAATGTTTGGCGACACGACTTCATGAAGACACGATGATGGAGATCATGGTGTCATGCCGGTGATGATGATGATCATGGAGCCCCGAAGATGAAGATCAAAAGGAGCAAAATGATATTGGCCATATCATGTCACTATTTGATTGCATGTGATGTTTATCATGTTTTACATCTTATTTGCTTAGAACGACGGTAGTAAATAAGATGATCTCTCACTAAAATTTCAACAAGTGTGTTCCCCCTAACTGTGCATCGTTGCTAAGGTTCGTTGTTCCGAAGCACCACGTGATGATCGGGTGTGATAGGCTCTAACATTCACATACAACAGGTGTAAGCCAGATTTACACACGCAATACACTTAGGGTTTACTTGACGAGCCTAGCATGTACAGACATGGCCTCAGAACACGGAAGACCGAAAGGTCGAACATGAGTCGTATAGAAGATACGATCAACATGAAGATGTTCACCGTTGATGACTAGTCCGTCTCACGTGATGATCGGACACGGCCTAGTCGATTCGGATCATGTATCACTTAGATGAATAGAGAGATGTCTATCTGAGTGGGAGTTCATTAGATGAACTTAATTGTCATGAACAATAGTCTAAGTTGTCTTCGCAAATTATGTTGTAGAGCGATAACTGCGTTGTAGCTCTCTGTTTAATACGGTCCTAGAGAAAGACAAAGTTGAAAGATAATGTAAGCAATGATGCGGACTGGGTCCATAGTCCGAGGAGTGTCCTAATTGCTACACGAGAAGACTTACATTTTTTTATGCACCGCTCGATGTGCAAACCCCTACAACATCGTTTGTGGATGTTGTGAACATCTGGCAGACAAGTCCTGATGACTACTTGATAGTTTAGTGCACCATACTTTATGGCTTAGAATCGGGATTCGAATGACGTTTTGAACGCCATAAGACATATGAGATGTCCCAAGAGCTGAAATTGGGATTTCAGGCTCATGCCCGTGTTAAGAGGTATGAGACCTCTAACAAGTTCTTTTGCCAACAAGATGGAGGAGAATAGCTCAACTAGTGAGCATGTGCTCAGAATGTCTGGGTACTAAGATCACTTGAACCAAGTGGGAGTTAATCTTCCAGATGAGATAGTCGTTGACGGAATTCTCTAGACACTATCACCAAGCTACTAGAACTTCGTGATGAACTATGACATGCAAAGGATGGAGATGATCCTGGAGCTATTAGCGGTGCTTAAGACCGCAAAAGTAGAAATCAAGAAGGAACATTAAGTGTTGATAATTTAACAAGACCACTGGTTTCAAAAGGGGGCAAGGGATAGAAGGGAAACTTCATGAATGACAAACCAGTTGTCGCTCTAATGAAGGAACCCAAGGTTGAACCCAAACCTCAAGACTAAGTGCTTCTATTATAAGGGGAACGGTCACATGGTAGCGGAACTACCCCAAATACATGGTAGATAAGAAAGCTTACAACTTCAACAAAGTATATTTGATATACGTGTTATTGATGTGTACCTTACTAGTACTCCTTGTAGTACCTGGGTATTGGATACCGGTTCAGTTGTCATTATTAGTGACTTGAAGCAAAAGCTACAGACTGAACGGAGAGTAGCTAAGGGCGAGGTGACGATGTGTGTTGGAAGTGTCTCCACGGTTGATAAGATCACCATCGCACGCTCCCTCTACCTTCGGGATTAGTGTTGAACCTAGATAAATGTTATCAGGTGTCTACGTTGAGCATGAATATGATTAGATCATGTTCATTGAAATACGGTTATTCATTTAAGTTAGAGAATAATGGTTATTCTGTTTACATGAATAATACCTTTATGGTCATGCACCCAATGGTTTATTGAATCTCGATCATAGTAATACACATGATAATAATATTAACGCCAAAAGATGTAGAGTTAATAATGATGGTACCACTTTCTTGTGGCACTGCCGCTTAGGTCATTTTGGCATAAAATGCATGAAGAAACTCCATGCTGATGGATGTTTGGAGTCACTTGATTTTGAATCGCTTGACACATGCGAGCCATGCCTCATGGGCAGGATGACTAAGATCCCGTGTTCATGTACAATGAAACGGGAAAATGACTTGTTGGAAATCATACATGCTGATGTGTGTGATCCAATGAGAATTAAGGCGTGTGGTGGATATCGTTATTTTCTCATCTTCACTGACGATTTGAGTAGATATGGGTATATTTACTTAATGAAGCAAAAGTCTGAAATGTTTGAAAAGTTCAAGAAATTTCAGAGTGAAGATTAAGAATCATCATAACAAGAAGATCATGTTCCTACGATCTGATCAAGGGGAGATATTCTGAATTATGAGTTTGGCAATCACTTAAGACATTGTGGAAATGTTTCACAGTTGAAGCCACCTGGAACACCACAGCGTAATGGTGTGTCCGGACGTCGTAATCGAACCTTATGAGATATGGTGCAATCTATGATGTATCTTACCGATCTACCGCTATTATTTGAGGTCATGCATTAGAGACAGCTGCATTCACTTTAGATAGGGCACCATCTAAGTCCGGTTAGACAACACCGTAAGAACTATGGTTTGGCAAGAAACCAAAGTTGTCGTTTCTTAATGTTTGGGGCTGCGATGCTTATGGCTTCAGCCGGAAAAAGCTCGAACCCAAAACGGACAAATACATCATCATAGAATACCCAAAGGTAATAGTTGGGTATACCTTCTATCTCAGATCCAAGGACAAAAATGTTTGTCGCTAAGAACGGGTCCTTTCTCAAGAAGGAGTTTCTCTCGAAAGAATTGAGTGGGAGGAAGATAGAACTTGATGAGGTTGTCGAACCCTCACTTCAACTGGAGAGTAGTGCAACATAGAAAGATGTTTCAGTGGAACCTACGACTGTTGAAGAGGAAACTAATGATAGTGATCATGAAGCTCCAGATCAAGTTGCTATCGAACCTCGTAGGTCGACAAGGATATGTACTACTCCTGAGTGGTACGGTGATCCTGTCTTAGATGTCATGTTGTTGGACAACGATGAACCTACGAACTATGGAGAAGCGATGGTGGGCCCATATTCTGACAAATGGTTAGAAGCCGAGAAGTCCGAGAAAGGATCCATGTATCAAAACAAAGTATGGACTTTGGTGGACTTGCCCGATGATCGGCAAGCCATTGAGATAAATGGATCTTCAAGAAGAAGACGGACATGGACGGTAATGTTACCATCTATGAAGCTCGACTTGTGGCGAAGAGTTTTTCACAAGTTCAAGGAGTTGACTACGATGAGATTTTCTCATCCGTAGCGATGCTTAAGTCTGTCGGAATCATGTTAGCATTAGCTGCATTTATGAAATCTGGTAGATGGATGTCAAAACAAGAATCCTTACCAGTTTTCGTAAGGAAAGGTTGTATGTGATACAATCAGGAAAGTTTTGACGATCCTAAGGATGCTAAAAGGTATGCTAGCTCCAGCGATCCTTCCATGGACTGGAGCAAGCATCTCGGAGTCGGAATATACGCTTTGATGGAGTGATCAAAGTTTTTGGGTATACAAAGTTTGTTAGAAACTTGTATCTACAATAAAGTGAGTGGGAGCACTACAACATTTCTGATAAGTATATGTGAATGACATATTGTTGATCCGAAATGATGTGGATTTTCTGGAAAGCATAAAGGGTTGTTTGAAAAGAATTTTTTAAAGGAAGACCTGGATAAAGCTGCTTACATATTGGGCATCAAGATCTATAGAGATAGATCAAGACGCCCGATGATACTTTCAAAAGAACACACACCTTTGACATGATTTTGAAGGAGTTCAAAATAGATCAGTCAAAGAAGGAGTTCTTACCTGAGTTGTAAGGTGTGAAGTTGAGTAAGACTCAAAGCTTGACCACGGCAGAAAAAAGAGGAAGGACGAAGGTTGTCCCCTATGTTTTTGTCATAGGCTCTATACGGTATGCCATGCTGAGTACCGCACCTGATGTGTGCCTTGCCACATGTCTGGCAAGAGGGTACAAAGGTGATCCAGGGGTGGATTACTGATGGCTTCTCGCCCCTCGTTGGTTACCCCAAGTGGAAGGTTTGAGATGCAGTGTAGCGGAAGTTTTCCCTTGGCAAAGATACCAAGGATCGATTTCCCCTGAGACTCCTAGTTTAAAGAAGAAGGTGTCAACTGCTAACGGCGCCAGATATTAGCAATCAACGTGGACCTGCACACAGATACAAATAACTTTGCTCCCAACGAGTACAGAGAGGTTGTCAATCCCTCCGGCCTTGTCGTTTACAAAGGATCAAACGCTAGTGACAATAGTGATAGGTATTGCTGCAAATAGTAAGTAAAAGTAGAAAGTAAATAGCGGATGTGATCAGTGACGGTAATATGGACCGGGGTCCCATGATGTTCACTAGTGATGTCTCTCTCCCAAAAGACGATAAAACAGCTATGTGAGGTAAACGAATTACAGCTGGGCAATTGACAGAATTATGTGCGCAAACCAATGCTAACTATGTTGCAAGAAAGGTAGAGGTTCAAAGCATGGGCGGTACGCCAAGGCAAGTAGACCGAAATCCATCTGCATCTACTACTAATCATCCACCTTGAGATATCTATCCAGAACATCTCGCTGGTATTAAGTTGCGACTCCCACCCATAGTGTGAACTCAAAGCAACAAACAACTGCATTAAAAGAACTTTGCGTAAAGTAAACAATCCTTGCACCCGCGGGCACAAGAACCGTTGTTTTCCCCCTTGTGGCAACAGCACATCCCCTAGACTCATGTTTCTGTCACTCAAGCTAGTCATCGAGGGGCATGAACCCACAATCAAGCATAACGTTCCCTCTTTGAGTCACTACCTACTACTTGGCCAAAGAATAAATAGCAACGGAGAACATGCAAGAATTACTTACGAACATAAATATAAAAGAGGTAGATCAAATATATTACTCAAACACAATCTGAACATAATCTCACAATCCATCGGATCCCAGCAAACTCAACATAGCAACAACATAAGGATTACATATGTGCCTCGATCATGTAGGGCAGCTCACGAGGTCTAATTAGTGAAGCACAAGAAGGGGAGGAGAACATCACATAGCTACTGGTCATGGACCCATGGTCCAAGGGAGACTACTCACAACTCATCTGGGAGGCGTCCATGGTGGTGGAGAGGCTCCCGGTGGTGATCCTCCCCTCCGGCAGGGTGCCGGGAAGAGTTCTCCTGGTGCTCCCGATCTTGGAAGCGCGGCGGCGGCGAAACAGAGATGAGATCGCGAAAAAGGGTTCCCGTCTCGGGGGTTTCGGGACGCGTGTTAAATATATGCCAAAGGGGGGCATCAGCGGAGGCCCGGGGGGCCCAAGCGCCCCCCCCCCCCCGCCCCGGCGCGGCCAGGGGGGCGCTCCACCAGGGCGCCTGGAGCCCTGGTGGCCCCCCTCCGGCTCTACTTTGGCTACCGGGAAGCTTCTGGAACGCTGATTTTTTATATAATTTTTCCGGGATTTTTCGGGCAGTTCTCGTAATGGGAAAACCTGAAATACAAAAACAGCAGAAACCAGAAACTGGCACTGGGGTGCACTGAGTTAATAGGTTAGTCCAAATATGATCAAAAGTGTATGGAAGTGTATAAATATCATAGCAATATCACCCAAAAGAGGCATGGAGCAAGCAGAAATTATAGATACGTTTTGGACGTATCAACATCCCCAAGCTTAATTCCTGCTCGTCCTCGAGTAGGTAAATGATAACAAGAATAATTTCGGTGGTGACATGCTATTAACCATATAGGACGTTTTCATAGTCATATGACAAAAGCTTACTGAGACAATGAATCTGTAGTAATTAAGTTGCCTCATGAGAAAATCACAAAGAACTGAAAGTTTTACAATATGATACTGAAACATCAAATAGATTTGTAATGAGCATGGTGTGCAAATATGATAAAGTGATATCTCGCTTGCCCCCTTTAGTGAAGCAAAACATAAATGCAGGGGCACCTCCAAGGTTTAAGTGATGACTAGATACAATGATTTCAGAATAAACGATATCATAATCATGCAAAAGACAATGCTACTTTGGGACAATGCACATTACACTCAGAATGACAATCATGCTCTCAGTAGTTGGTGCTTTAAAAGAAGGTGGAGACTCTCGAACCGTGGCTTTTGTTGGCAAGGTTGAAAACCCGTAGTCGGAAACAAAGACAAAACATGTACCAGAGCTCTTGGTTTTAAAAAAACAGAGGTAATAATTATTTTTTTGGATATGCATGTTTCGTCAACGAATGCAAGCAGGTAACTCAATTACTTCTTGAGATGGGCAAGTTTCGAGGAACGGCTCCCGAATGAGGACGATCACATCCTCTTAATCTCCTTTGTTTATCACTGCTAAAGTTTTCTGATTTCTCATGAACAAAGCGTGAAGGAGGGTTTGTTTGTTATATTAATTTGGAGCCGGGCGCACTCTTTGCCAGTTCCTTCTCGTATTATGGGTTTGCACATTAGACATGCAATCCCGGGGTGAAGCTTGTCCAACTTAAAAAGATCATGAATTAACTACTACTTCCTCATGAGCTAAAACAGAGGCACAAAACAGAAATGCATTTTTTGAATAATTTCGAGATGGCACATGAAAGTCTTCGTTAGGAATGGCAGGTAAATACCATGTATAGGAAGGTATGGTGGACTCATATGGCATAACTGGTTTAAAAGATTTTGGATGCACAAGCAGTCAGTCCTCTTAGTACAGGTGGAGGTTAGCAAAAGACTGGGAGCGACCAACTAAGAGAGCAATGACGGTCATAATCATGTAGAGCGACAAAGCAAGATTGAATCAGGCATGGCAGTTATATCGCTACTCAGAAATAAAAGATCATCAAGGCTTGACAGACTTTCTTTACAGTCTTAAATATGCGTGAGCATACGCCAAGTCAATCAAAATAAATTCTTGAAGGAAGATATTACTAAATCATACCACATCATAGGCAAACAAATCATGTTGGTACTCCAATAACACATTGGGAACCCCCCAGCTATTTGAGGCTAACCATAAGAAAACATGAATTATTAAGCGCCATTATGCACGTAGCATTTTTATCATAGACATACCAACCAATGCAACAGAAGCAAACTCTCTTAATAAGATAAGCATGATGACTAAAGAGAGTTCAAGCAACCAACTAAACAAAAGCTCTTAAAAAAGATAAGCATGAAAACTAAGAGCTAAGCATGATAGTAGCTATTGAAAGACAAAGAACACACACAGCAAAGATAGACATGAAAATTCTATGTTATGTTCTAGGTAGAAGTGGAGCGTGTTTCTCTCCCACACAAAGAAAGCTGAGTTCCGACTCGTTATGAAAAGCTAAAGAAAACTAAAAAGGAAACTAAAAGCAAGACGCTCCAAGCATAGCACATAACACATGAAGTGATAAAAATATAGTGGAACGAAAGACGAACTGATAATGTTGATGGAGAAGGGGATGCATGGGGGCATCCCCAAGCTTAGATGCTTGAGTCTCCTTGAATATTTTTTGGGGGTGCATGGGGCATCCCCAAGCTTGAGCGTTTGACACTCCTGAATCTTTTTATCATCTTCCCTCGCACACTTGAAAACTCCCTTCATACATAACTCATCATAAACTAATTAGCGAGGTTAGTACCCATAATAAAATAATTGTTCCTTGCTGGAAATAAGGATATTCTTGAAGGTCTACTGTTTCTCAAGGTTGCCAAAAGGTTTTTGCAAAGAAAAAGCAAGCTCAAGGTTTGCAAAATGAGGGAAAGGCAAAACAGGACAGAATGTGTGAAAAACAGAACATCAGGTAGTAAATGATTTTTTCGGGGCACTTCTGCAACTCTAATCAAAAAACTCAGAATAGACGCTCGAAAGACAATTGTATAGAGCACGCTGTCGAAAAAATTCAGACCAAAAAGATGATCTGGTGATTTTATACGAATTTTTCTATCCAAGGACAGAATCTGTTTCCTGGATAGCACGTCACAACTTTTGAACTTTCTTGCAATCAGAGGCTACACTTGGCACAAAGTTGAAAAGTAAAGATACAATGATGATGCTACTGTAGTAACAACATCAAGACACAACAAAAGCAAAATAAAATTTTATTCATGTGGGCTGCCTCCCAAAAGCGCTTTCTTTTATGCCTTTAAGCTAGGCATAATGCAAAGAGGAATCAATAACCATCATAATAATCGGAGTTATAAATTGCTTCAAATGGTTCCTCAACAAGTTCACTTTTGTTCTTTCTAGGAAAGGGGTACACACCTTTTGTCTTCCTGCGTAAGCGGATTTATCCCTTACCTATATCGATGAAGCCTTTAACTGCTCGGAGGAAGTCCCTTCCAAGCACTATATTTCCTTGGTTTGGCTCCATGATGAAGAAATCAACCATTGTAATCCCTTTAAGGAATTTAACTGACACGTCTTTTATTCTTCCCTGGATTTCAGAAATATCTCCATTAGTGTGTTCATGATATGATGGTAATCTATCCATGTTAAATTTTAAAGAATCATGAACAGTTTTTGGCATAGTAGAAACCATAGATCCAATATCACAATAAGCAAGGAAGTCTTGATTGGAGATACTAATCCTAACAAAAGGCTCCCAATCATTGTCTATTTCCAGAATATCTCTCTTATTGGGTTTGGGTTTCTCCTCTTTCACTAAGTCTAGAGCATCCATTCTCTTCCCAATAGTAGCAAGTCTATCTATGACAGTATCAAAACTATGATCATAAACAAAGTAACTAGATAGACCATGTATAATTTCAAGAGCTCTAGCTTCATCACACTCTAGGAAATCTCCTTCAGCTATAATATCAAGAGAGTGTTTACACCATTTAAAAAGACCATGGTAAAAATTTCTCAGCACAATTTTTATAGGTATCCAAGGCATAATTCTCCTATGTGCATCAGAAATTCTGTCCCATGCCTTCTTCATATTTTATCCATCCTTTTGATGGAAATCCAAAACTTCTGATTCCCTCAAAGCACCAAATCCTAACATGCTTGACTAAATAGAAAGGACTACTAGCAAATAATTAATTTTTTTGTGATTTTCGATAAAAGATACTAAAGCAAAAACTGAAAGGTAAACTAACAAGACTAAAAAGCAAAGGTAAAAGATAGCGTGCAACTCCCCTATCTTGAAGAGTGGAGTCCCCGGCAACGGCGCCAGAAAACTTTGCTTGATGGCTTCTCGCCCCTCGTTGGTTACCCCAAGTGGAAGGTTTGAGATGCAGTGTAGCGGAAGTTTTCCCTTGACAAAGATACCAAGGATCGATTTCCCCTGAGACTCCCAGTTTCAACAAGAAGGTGTCAACTGCTAACGGCGCCAGATATTAGCAATCAACGTGGACCTGCACACAGATACAAATAACTTTGCTCCCAATGAGTACAGAGAGGTTGTCAATCCCTCCGGCCTTGTCGTTTACAAAGGATCAAACGCTAGTGATAATAGTGATAGGTATTGTTGCAAATAGTAAGTAAAAGCAGAAAGTAAATAGCGGATGTGATCAGTGATGGTAATATTGACCGGGGTCCCATGATGTTCACTAGTGATGTCTCTCTCCCAAAACACGATAAAACAGCTATGTGAGGTAAACGAATTACAGCTGGGCAATTGACAGAATTATGTGCGCAAACCAATGCTAACTATGTTGCAAGAAAGGTAGAGGTTCAAAGCATGGGCGGTACGCCAAGGCAAGTAGACCGAAATCCATCTGCATCTACTACTAATCATCCACCTTGAGATATCTATCCAGAACATCTCGCTGGTATTAAGTTGCGAGTCCCACCCATAGTGTAAACTCAAAGCAACAGACAACTGCATTAAAAGAACTTTGCGTAAAGTAAACAATCCTTGCACCCGCGGGCACAAGCACCGTTGTTTTCCCCCTTGTGGCAATAGCACATCCCCTAGACTCATGTTTCTGTCACTCAAGCTAGTCATCGAGGGGCATGAACCCACAATCAAGCATAACGTTCTCTCTTGGAGTCACTACCTACTACTTGGCCAAAGCAATAAATAGCAACGGAGAACATGCAAGAATTACTTACGAACATAAATATAAAAGAGGTAGATCAAATATATTACTCAAACACAATCTGAACATAATCTCACAATCCATCGGATCCCAGTAAACTCAACATAGCAACAGCATAAGGATTACATATGTGCCTCGATCACGTAGGGCAGCTCACGAGGTCTAATTAGTGAAGCACGAGAAGGGGAGGAGAACATCACATAGCTACTGGTCATGGACCCATGGTCCAAGGGAGACTACTCACAACTCATCCGGGAGGCGTCCATGGTGGTGGAGAGGCTCCCGGTGGTGATCCTCCCCTCCGGCAGGGTGCCGGGAAGAGTTCTCCTGGTGCTCCCGATCTTGGAAGCGAGGCGGCGGCGGAACAGAGATGAGATCACGAAAAAGGGTTCCCGTCTCGAGGGTTTCGGGACGCGTGTTAAATATATGCCAAAGGGGGGCATCAGCGGAGGCCCGGGGGGCCCAGGCGCCCCCCCGGCGCGGCCAGGGGGGCCGCGCCACCAGGGCGCCTGGAGCCCTGGTGGCCCCCCTCCGGCTCTACTTTGGCTACCGGGAAGCTTCTGGAACGCTGATTTTTTATATAATTTTTCCGGGATTTTTCGGGCAGTTCTCGTAATGGGAAAAACTGAAATACAAAAACAGCAGAAAACAGAAACTGGCACTAGGGTGCACTGAGTTAATAGGTTAGTCCAAATATGATCAAAAGTGTATGGAAGTGTATAAATATCATAGCAATATCACCCAAAAGAGGCATGGAGCAAGCAGAAATTATAGATACGTTTTGGACGTATCAATTACCAGATAGCGGTCAAAATTATCCTTAGAGGAATAAGGAAATGTTTCTCGGTTATGGAGGTGATAAAGAGTTCGACGTAAAGAGTTACGTCGATGCAAGCTTAACATCTATCCGGATGACTCTAAGTAGAGATACCGGATACGTATAATGGAGCAACAGTTTGGAATAGCTCCAAGTGGAACATGGTAGCAGCATCTACGATATGACATAAAGTTTTGCGAAGTACATAGGGATCTGAATGTTGCAGACTCGTTGACTACAACCTCTCTCACAAGCATAACATGATCAAACCCGGAACTCATTGAGTGTTAATCACATATTGATGTGAACTAGATTACTGACTCTAGTAAACTCTTTGGATGTTGGTCACATGGCGATGTGACCTGTGAGTGTTAATCACATGGCGATGTGAACTAGATTATTGACTCTAGTGCAAGTGGGAGACTGTTGGAAATATGCCCTAGAGGCAATAACAAATTGGTTATTATTTTATTTCCTTGTTCATGATAATTGTTTATTATCCATGCTAGAATTGTATTGATAGGAAACTCAGATGCATGTGTGGATACATAGACAAACACCATGTCCCTAGTAAGCCTCTAGTTGACTAGCTCGTTGATCAATAGATGGTCACGGTTTCCGGGCCATGGACATTGGATGTCGTTGATAACGGGATCACATCATTAGGAGAACGATGTGATGGACAAGACCCAATCCTAAGCCTAGCACAGATCGTGTAGTTCGTATGCTAAGGCTTAAATGTCAAGTATCTTTTCCTTAGACCATGAGATTGTGCAACTCCCGGATACCGTAGGAATGCTTTGGGTGTACCAAACGTCACAACATAAATGGGTGGCTATAAAGGTGCACTGCAGGTATCTCCGAAAGTGTCTGTTAGGTTGGCACGAATCGAGACTGGGATTTGTCACTCCGTGTGACGGAGAGGTATCTCTGGGCCCACTCGGTAGGACATCATCATAATGTGCACAATGTGATCAAGGAGTTGATCACGGGATGATGTGTTACGGAATGAGTAAAGAGACTTGCCGGTGACGAGATTGAACAAGGTATCGGGATACCGACGATCGAATCTCGGGCAAGTACTGTACCGATAGACAAAGGGATTTGTATACGGGATTGATTGAATCCTTGACATCGTGGTTCATCCGATGAGATCATCGTGGAGAATGTGGGAGCCAACATGGGTATCCAGATCCCGCTGTTGGTTATTGACCGGAGAGTTGTCTCGGCCATGTCTGCATGACTCCCGAGCCCGTAGGGTCTACACACTTAAGGTTCGATGACGCTAGGGTTATAGGGAAAGTATGTACGCAGCTACCGAATGTTGTTCGGAGTCTCGGATGAGATCCCGGACGTCATGAGGAGTTCCGGAATGGTCCGGAGGTAAAGATTCATATATGGGAAGTCCCGTTTTGGTCACCGGAAAAGTTTCGGGTGCTATCGGTAGCGTACCGGGACCACCGGGAGGGTCCCGGGGGTCCACCGGGTGGGGCCACCGGCCCCAGAGGGCTGCGTGGGCCAAGTGTGGGAGGGGACCAGTCCCAGGAGGGCTGGTGCGCCCCCCCCCCCACCAGGGCCCAAGGCGCATCATAGAGGGGAAGGGGGCAAACACTAGGGCAGATGGGCCCTAGGGCCCAATCTGGTGCGCCCCCCTCTCCCTCTCCCCCTCTGGCCGCCACCCTTAGATGGGATCTGGGGTGGCCGCACCCCTAGGGGTGGGAAACCCTAAAGGGGGCGCAGCCCCTCCCTTCCCCCTATATATATGTGAGGTTTGGGGCTGCCCATAACACGGTTTGACCTCTCTCGCTTGGCGCAGCCCTACCTCTCTCCCTCCTCGTATCTCGCAGTGCTTGGCGAAGCCCTGCTGGAGTCCCGCGCTCCTCCACCACCACCACGCCGTCGTGCTGCTGCTGGATGGAGTCTTCCCCAACCTCTCCCTCTCTCCTTGCTGGATCAAGGTGTGGGAGACGTCATCGGGCTGCACGTGTGTTGAACGCGGAGGCGCCGTTGTTCGGCGCTTAGATCGGAATCAACCGCGATCTGAATCGCTACGAGTACGACTCCTTCATCCGCGTTCTTGCAACGCTTCCGCATCACGATCTACAAGGGTATGTAGATGCACTCTCCTCTCCCTCGTTGCTAGATTACTCCATAGATTGATCTTGGTGATGCGTAGAATTTTTTTGATTTCTGCTACGATCCCCAACACTCTTTTCCCCAGGCACTGTGGTGAGAGGAGAAGAAGGCTAAGGAAGAGCGACCGCTCGACCACTTGCGCAAGGACTAACACCTCCCTCACCAAGATGGACATGACGCCAATAGAACATCGTCGCGGGCCACGGCCACTCCTCCAACGATCGGCGTTCTCTCTACGGTTCCAGGCCAAGCTCACTCCCCGAGCATCAACACAAGCGTTCGACATCGCCAACCACAAGCTACCGCCTGGGGCCTGGCCCCAGGCTCTACCCTTCATCATAACCCAAAGAGCAGGAAGTAGAGGAAGAGAGGGATATGGATGAATGCCTCCGCTCCTCCCCCGCTCCTCCTTTTATAGGCAAGCTGGGGATGGGGGCTGATTCCCCGACGGGTAACTACCGCCCTCGTCCACCAATCCAAGAAGACAGAGCCCATGCCTTGATGCTCTCCCACACCATGGACCTCCATTACCTACCCCACTCAATGCATGCATCATATGTGGCTAAGGATAAGGGCGTGGTGGGAAGAGTGACCTGGCAGTTACTCGCCCGTGTGTTAAAGTCATTCATGGGCCATTACAAGAGTGGCCCCACCATGATTGGTGTTGCACGACGTGCAGAAGAAACGGAAACTGGCCCGGGCTCAAGTTAATGAAGAATAAAAGAAGACCCCAAATGGGGCAAGCTACTCCTGCACCTTTGCTTGTGCATTGGTTAGAGCCTACCCCCCACGACGCCCAGCGGCGCATAAGGGCCATGCTCGGGGGATCATATCGGTGCAACAAACCATGGGTCCGTTGCCCCAGACTATGCACAGGCCCAAGGACAGGGTTGCAGCACCAAGATCAGATCAAGATACAAAGGGATCAACTCTATGAGCAATCAGAGAGATGGTCGAGAAGATCAAGTCGACCAAGACTAGCCCAAGAGACAAGATATCACCAAGGGAAGAGCCTTCCTTGCCAGGCACGCGAGCCTGGCGAGGTTGGATCATCCCAGAAGCAAGCCCCCCAAGATCGCCCCGGCAGGCCTGCCGGGGCTCGCGGAGGCAAATCACCGCATTACGCCACCTCACAGCGACGCACGTTGTCGATCAGTGCGGTGTCAAGCTCCTAAGTGGCTCAGTGGAAGCCCCCTGCCACATGGCAGCCACTTCCTACAGCAAGAACCTCCAAGTGACACCCATCCTGAGATGTGTCAAGCAAGCAGGCGCAGAGCTGGCAAAGCAGCCCGACAGGGTCTACCGGGCGAGCCGTGAAGTGACACTAAACGGTGCATTTGATGCGCTCTGTCAGCCTGTGGTGTTAGGTATGATAGCATTGTTCGCTATCTAATCAATACGAAAAGACTGATTTGCCACTATGGTGACCCCATGATCTATAAAAGGAGTCCCATAGCAACCATAGATTGGATTCGGTCGATTCGGACCCCCGTACATCCATACGCGCGTAGCCACTCTCGCCCCGAGGCAACCCTGCTGGGCAAGAGCGCCGCGCTTTTTCCACCTCCCACCATCAATCCACCAAAGCAGGAGTAGGGTTTTACGCCTCACAACTAAGGATGGCAATGGGTCGGGTTTGGATCGGGTTGAACAATATCAAATCCATATCCATATCCATGAAGACAATCTCTGTCCGCCCATGAAAAAACTCATGGGCGAAAAATTGTGTCCATGCCCAAACCCGATGGATATCCATATCCATTGGGTCCTCTCAAGACATATAAGACACAACACACATGCACATAAGCTATTGCACCCATGCATCAATGTGCATGTGAAAAGGCAGAGATGGAGGGTTCGAGGGGATACTTAGTTTTGTTGTCATAGGCGAGTGGTGCTGGCTGTTGGAGTGCTCCACCATACATGGAGATAGCGGCTGACAATGTCGACCGTCTCTCGGGATGCTGGAGGAGTAAGAAGAGGAGATGGGCTGATACTTAATAATGAGTCATTTAACAACGACATAAATGATCATAAGGGGGTGAAGTAATATTTAGCCGGGGCTTGAATGTCAACTAATAAAAGTTATGGTGGGGATTGTGCAATTGGCTTTGAATGTTTTAGATTATAATGGGTGAAATTACAATGGGACATGTGACTGTGGGGTAGGGATAGTAGAATATTTCCATTAAGTCATATTATCGGGTCGGGTTTGGATATATCCATGGGTACAAGATTATGTCCATGCCCTACCCACGAGTAATCGGGTCGGTTTTGGGCGTCGCTCGTGGGCGCAAAAGCATATCCAAACCATGTCCATATGGGTCAGATATCCATGTCCATGGGTAAAATTACCATCCTTACTCACGGCGGCCCAAACCTGGGTAAAAACTGCCAGTGTGATCTCTGTCGTGATGTGTTACGCTTCTCCGCTGTTTGTGCAACATGCCCATCCCCCCTTCGAACCAAAAGGAGCTCATGGCTCCATAGGTGGTCGTGGTTTCCCACAACATTGACTTTCGTGCTTGCATAGGGAATCGCAAACCTTAACATCAATATTCTTACTAAAACATAATTACTCATTAACATGGCTCACATATCACTATCATCATATCTCAAAACTATTACAAAGAATCAAGTTTATTTGTCCAATGATCTTCATGAAAGTTTTTATTATATCCCTCTTGAATATCTATCATATTGGGACTAGTTTCATATGTTGCTTTTGATAAGCTCACACAAATCTAAGTGAAGAACATGAGCATAAAATTTTCTTTCTCGCAAAATAATATAAGTGAAGCATGAGATAATTTCTTTAAAAATAATAAAGCACACCGTGCTCAAAAAGATATGAGTGAAGCACTAAAGCAATTCCATAGCTCTCTAAAAATTTAAGTGAAGCATAAGAGCAAACATAGAATAATTTGGCTCTCTTAAATGGGTGTGTACATCAAGGATACTCATTAAAAATCAAAAAGCAAAACAAACAAAGACTCGTATCATGAAAGACGCTCCAAGCAAAGCTCATAATATGTGACGAATAAAAATATGGTCTCAAGTAAAATACCGATGGTCGTTAGAAGAAAGCGGGGATGCCACTCGGGGGCATCCCCAAGCTTAGTTGCTTGATACTTCTTAAATATTATTGATACGTCTCCAACGTATCTATAAATTATAAAGTATTCATGTTGTTTTATTACCATTCTTGGATGTTTTACAATCATTTTATAGCAACTTTATATCATTTTTTGGGACTAACCTATTGACCCAGTGCACAGTGTCAGTTGCTGTTTTTTGCATGTTTTTTACATCACATGAAATCAATATCAAATGGAGTCCAAACACCGCGAAACTTTTTGTGGATTTTTTATGGACCAATAGAGTCTCAATGGGCCAGAGCAGCACCTGGGGGTGCCCCGAGGGGGGGCACAACCCACCAGGGCCCGCCTGGGGGCCCAGGTGTGACCAGGTGGGTTGTGCCCACCTCTGTGGCCTCCCGCACCCTTCTTCGCCCTATAAATTCCCAAATATTACAAAACCCTTTGGGGTGAACCTAGATCAGAAGTTCCACCCCCGCAAGCCTCTGTAGTCCACGAGACCCAATCTAGAGCCCTTTCCGGCACTCCGCCAAAGGGGGAAACCATCACCGGTGGCCATCTTCATCATCCTAGCGGCCACCATGATAAGGAGGGAGTAGTCCACCCTCAGGGCTGAGGGTTTGTACCAGTAGCTATGTGTTTCATATCTCTCTCTCTCTCTCTCTCTCTCTCTCTCTCTCTCTCTCTCTCTCTCTCTCTCTCTCTCTCTCTCTCTCTCTCTTCTCGTGTTCTTGAGATGCACAATCTTCATGTATCGCGGGCTTTGTTAATATAGTTGGATCATATGGTGTTTCCCCTCTCTATCTTGTTGTGATGAATTGAGTTTTTCCCTTTGAGATTTCGTTGTTATCAGATTGAATACTTTTATGGATTTGAGAACACTTGATATATGTCTTGCAATTGAATACTCGTGGTGACAATGGGGTATCGTATTGATTCACTTGATATATGTTTTGGCACTCAACTCGCGGATTCCCGAGGTGACATTGGGGTAATCTATGCATAGGGGTTAATGCACGTTCTTGTCTTTGTTTCTCCGGTAGAAATCTTGGGGCACTCTTTGAAGTTCTTCGTGTTGGATTGAGTATTATGAATATGAATTTGTTTTGGTGTTATTTTAGTACGAACTCTTGATAGATCGATCGGAAAGAATAACTTATGTTATTCTAGTACGAACTCTTGATAGATCGATCGTAAAGAATAACTTGTGTTATTTTAGCATGAACTCTTGGATAGATCGATCGGGAAGAATAGCTACAAACAATTCCTTCTTATGTTCTCCGCTAGATAGGAACTTTGAGGTGATTCCTCATCGCATGTTGAGGGATGGTTATGTGATCCAATTATATTAGTATTGTTGAGTGATTACACTAGCGAAAGTACGGACCCTAGGCCTTGTTTCTAAGCATTGCAATATCGTTTGTGCTCCGTTTTATCACTTGCTATCTTGCTGTTTTTTTGTTACTAGTATAAAAATCAATATCTACTATCCATATTACACTTGTATCACCATATCTTCGCCGAACTAATGACCTATACAATTTCCCATTGTATTTGGTGTGTTGGGGACACAAGAGACTTTTTATTATTTGGTTGCAGGGTTGTTTGAGAGAGACCATCTTCATCCTACACCTCCCACGGATTGATAAACCTTAGGTCATCCACTTGAGGGAAATTTGCTATTGTCCTACAAAACTCTGCGATTGGAGGCCCAACACGAGTCTACAAGAACAAGTCATGTAGTAGACATCAAGCTCTTTTTCGGCGCCATTGCCGGGGAGGTGAGTGCTTGAAGGTATATCTTTAGATCTTGCAATCGAATCTTTTAGTTTCTTGTTTTATCACTAGTTTGGTTTATAAAAGAAAGAAAAATGTAATTGAGGATGCATCATATTGTTCAACTTTATAATGTATTTTGTGAAAATGATGGAAATGAAAATTGTGCTCAATTATTAGAAGAAGAATGCTATAAAATGTTTGAAATAAATGATGAGCATGATTGCAATGTTGTTAGTATGAATTCTTTAAATATCCATGATGGTAATAATATGCAAAGCCATAAGCTTGGGGATGCTATGTTTGATGAAGATGGTAGTTTTAGCCCCCCCCCCCCCAGATTTGATGTGGAGATTTGTTATAATGGTAGCATGCCTCCTATTTATGATGACTATATTGATAAAAGTGGATTTGGAGAGGTCATGACTTTATTTAGTGATGAATCTACTACTTTGGAGGATGTTTCAATTGACTATGATAACAAAGTTGCTATCTATGATGATTATGGTGATGACATGTATGCTATATTGAATAATGATAACCATGAAACTTGTCATCATAACTTTAATTTTCAACCTCATGATAGTTATTTTGTTGAGTTTGCTCCCACCACTATTCATGAGAATAAATGTGCTTATGTGGAGAGTAGCAAAATTTCTATGCTTTTGCATCATGAAAAGAATGCTTTATGTGATGGCTATATTGTTGAATTCATTCATGATGCTGCTGCAAATTATTATGAGAGAGGAACATATGCTTGTAGGTATTTCAATAATATCAAGTTTCCTCTCTTTATGTTGAAAGTTTTGAAGTATTGCTTGTTTTGCCTTCCTATGCTAGTTGATTCTTGCTCCCATAAATTGTTTGCTCACAAAATCCCTATGCATAGGAAGTGAGTTAGGCTTAAATGTGCTTGCCATGTGATTCATGATGCTCTCTTTATGTTTCAATCCTTATCTTTTATGCGAGCATCATTGAACTCATCATGCCTAGCTAAAAGCCATTAAAGAAAAGCGCTTGTTAGAAGACAACCCAACACGTATACCTACTGTTTTTGTGTGTTCACATGATTATGATACTGTAGTAATCATATTTTATAGCTTTTGTTTCAATAAAGTGCCGAGCTAAGCCTTAGGATCATGTTGGGTGATGGTAGATTTGATCTTGCTGAAAAACAGAAACTTCTGCGCTCACGAAAAAATTCTACTTTTTTACAGAAGAGTGTTTTTAAGTTGATTCTTTTTGCATAAGATTGGTATACAAATTTCCTACGTTGTCCTAATTTTTCTGAATTTTTAGAGTTGAATAAGTATGGTGGTTGTCCAGATCATTACAGACTATTCTGTTTTTGACAGATTCTGTTTTCAATGCATAGTTTGCTTGTTTTCTAGTTTCAATGGCTTATATTGATCAATATAAATTGTAGAAATTGTGTGCTACAGTAGGCATTGCGTGGAAACAATTATTAATATTGTCTTTTATAGTACCCAAAGTGAATGATTTGTTTTATCATACTAACCCATCTCACGAAGTTTTGTTAAGTTTTGTGTGATTGGAATTTTCAAGTTTTGGGTGAGATATCGATATGAGGAGAATAAGGAGCAGCAAGACCCTAAGCTTGGGGATGCCCAAGGCACGCCAAGGTAATATTCAAGGAAGATCCAAGCAACTAAGCTTGGGGATGCCCTAGAAGGCATCCCCTCTTTCGTCTCCAACATTATCGGTAACCACACTTGAAGCTATATTTTTATTCGTCACATGATATGAGTTTTGCTTGGAGCGTCATTTTCTTTTGTTAGGATTTTCTTACTGGTATTTAGAATAATGTTTTGTATCTTTTATTTCAATAAAAGTGTCAAGGATACCATGCTTATTTTGCAAGTCTACATGTTGTTGTTTGAAAACAGAAAGTTTGGAAGTGGGTTAGGCTTAAATGTGCTTGCCATGTGATTCATGATGCTCTCTTTATGTTTCAATCCTTATCTTTTATGCGAGCATCATTGAACTCATCATGCCTAGCTAAAAGCCATTAAAGAAAAGCGCTTGTTAGAAGACAACCCAACACGTATACCTACTGTTTTTGTGTGTTCACATGATTATGATATTGTAGTAATCATATTTTATAGCTTTTGTTTCAATAAAGTGTCGAGCTAAGCCTTAGGATCATGTTGGGTGATGGTAGATTTGATCTTGCTGAAAAACAGAAACTTCTGCGCTCACGAAAAAATTCTACTTTTTTACAGAAGAGTGTTTTTAAGTTGATTCTTTTTGCATAAGGTTGGTATACAAATTTCCAACGTTGTCCTAATTTTTCAGAATTTTTAGAGTTTAATAAGTATGGTGGTTGTCCAGATCATTACAGACTATTCTGTTTTTGACAGATTCTGTTTTCAATGCATAGTTTGCTTGTTTTCTAGTTTCAATGGCTTATATTGATCAATATAAATTGTAGAAATTGTGTGCTACAGTAAGCATTGCGTGGAAACAATTATTAATATTGTCTTTTATAGTACCCAAAGTGAATGATTTGTTTTATCATACTAACCCATCTCACGAAGTTTTGTTAAGTTTTGTGTGATTGGAATTTTCAAGTTTTGGGTGAGATATCGATATGAGGAGAATAAGGAGCAGCAAGACCCTAAGCTTGGGGATGCCCAAGGCACGCCAAGGTAATATTCAAGGAAGATCCAAGCAACTAAGCTTGGGGATGCCCTAGAAGGCATCCCCTCTTTCGTCTCCAACATTATCGGTAACCTAACTTGAAGCTATATTTTTATTCGTCACATGATATGAGTTTTGCTTGGAGCGTCATTTTCTTTTGTTAGGATTTTCTTACAGGTATTTAGAATAATGTTTTGTATCTTTTATTTCAATAAAAGTGTCAAGGATACCATGCTTATTTTTCAAGTCAACATGTTGTTGTTTGAAAACAGAAAGTTTGTCGATGTTGTAAAAATTCCCGAGAAAAGTCATAATGTGATAAAAGGTTGAAACTTTTTGCACATCAAGCTATGATAAATTTCCTACGGTGATCAAAATTTCAGCACAAAATGATATTCATGGAAGTTACGAGAAAAATGATGTTTCAAAAATGCTAGTTTTGAAAATATTTTGAAGTATTAGTTTTGCTTTTTTTTGCCATGACTTCCATGAATGTCATTTCATGCTGAATTTTTTTAGCATACAAAACATTTGTTAAAGTTTACTACAAAAAGAATCGGAATTTTTTGACTATATTTTTCGATTTTATTTTTCACCAGGGTGCATTTGAACTCGAGACCAGAATAGGACTTTCGGCACAACATGGTATATGTGTTGCGTAACCTCATTCTTTGTCTAGGGTTGCTCCCGAAATAAAAATCCATTTTTTATCGTCCACTCTAGGGGTTGTAGACACACTGGCACGGATTATGGGTGACGGTTGGCAGGCAAGCTAAGAGTATCCGACGACATTTAGGGATAAATGTGGACCTATCGGGACGAAGATAATCATCCCAGTCTTATGAACTTATGGTCTTGGTACTACATCACCCAATAATCCTTACAGTTATTAAGCTCTCTAGAAATAGAGGTTTGGGAGAGCTCCAAGCTTTTCTTTGAAGTGGACCCATGAGTAAAGGTCTGGTTTGATTGTGCGTTCCACATGACAATATAGAAACTGACATCCCACTAAAACATTTTTCAAATCAAAAATAATAAAAGCATTCAGGAATTATAAATATTTTTGAATTCCCAAAATGTTCACAAATTTTTTAAAACTTATTTGGATTTAAAGAATGCTCATAAAATTATAATTTCTTAATGAGTATGAAAAAATGATTTATGAATTCTTAAAAATGCCCATGAGTGCTACAATTGTCCATGTTTTTCAAAAATGGTCACGAGTTCTATAATTGTATATGTTCAGAAGATTTTTGCGGTCGGGGTGGCTAAACACCACCACATCGTCAGCGTAGAGCAAGATACTGAAAGCAACGTGGTAAGTCAACAGGCATTGCATACCGCCACACGCCGCCACGTGGGTGATCAGGGAGTTGAGAACGTTCACGCAGAGGGTGAAGAGAATGGGCAAGAAGGGGTCTACCCGGCGAAGCCCACTGGCATGGTCAATAGCAGCTCCCGGAGTTCTATTGATAAACACACAAGTTTAGGCCGTGGAGAGAAGAATCGAGATCCATTCATGCGAGCAGCCGCCAAATCCAAGATGGGATACGATGTCAAGAAGGAATGCCCAAGATACAAAATCAAAGGCACGCATAATGTCAAGCTTGAGGAGGAGCCTGGGCATCTTTAGGTTGTGCAGAAGAGCGAGGTCTGCTGCACGAGCAGAAAATTGTCGTGGATGCAACCTCAAGATATGGATGCGCTCTGATTAATCGAAAATATTGTCTGCAACTTGGGCTTGAGATTTTACGAACAGCTTGGCGAAAAGATGAATTAAGTTAATTGGCCGGAAATCTTGCGGCATCGGGTCATTTGCGCAGAAGCATAATGAACACCTCGTTGTGCCTTTGACAAGCTGTACATTCCGAAATTCAAGCTCTAACCATGGTCGACAAGAACTTGAAGGTCTTTCCCTATCAGTGTGATTCGGCACTAGTGGAAATGCCATCTTTTAGCCAAGTAATTAGTTTCCTCGGCCTTATAAAATATCTAAAAATGGTTGTAATATCCCACCCTTGGGAGCAAATAGCAAACTAAAGTTTGCTATGGGAGTGCCTAGAACTCATCTAGATGAGACATAATTTGGTCTCATTTACATGGAAAACATAAGCAGATACAAAGGAGTATCAACCCACATCGGCACACACACATCTTATAGCAACACATCCAATGGCTATAAAGGTGAATGAGACATAATTAGAACTCAGCTAGACAAGTTCTAGCAAAACATAACTAAATTTCTACTCTGAATCTCTTCATGGCCTATTCATAAGTACTATGCGGCCAAGGAGATAACATCATCTACAACCGGACGCTCCAAACCCGCCTCAAACATTTGAATGGAACGCCCGATCATTGACCGGTCATAAAATTTTGACCCAGACGGGCGCCTCAAATGGACATCAAATGCTCGGGCTGACTGGCACCCCTCATATGCAGCCCAAATATGGGGCAGATATGAGGCACGTCTGCCACATCAGACCCGGCCCATGTTGGTCCACCTGACTCCACGTATATTCTTTCCCATATCCTCCCCATCTGCTCGCCGGACCAAACCCTAGCCACTTCACTCCACTCCCCTCCACTACCCAAGCTCACATCTGGTCATCTCTGGCATGTCGGGCAGCGGATCTGACTTCGACCAGTCCAGATCCATTGACTGGGGTGTCATCCTGATGAGGACATCCCAACCATGGACACTACACCACCAATCATCAACGGTCCAATCATAAGAAGTCGCGCAATGCAAATACATGACCAGGTGAACGCTAACTTAAGTCTATCATTTGACCTTGAAAAAATGATTGTACCTTCACCTCCTTTGTTGTTGGTTGAACTTAGGTGCGATATTGAAGAAGGCCAAACACATTTCAGTCTGCGCAAAACAATGTTTTATGGCGAAGAAACAAAGTTAGGAATCCATGAAGAAATGAGTTGTCTGCTAAAGAAACATTGTTCCGATTCTGACCAAACAATGTTTTGCACGAGTTTGGATATCCCGACTTGCGAAAGGTTCCCAGAACTCGAGTTTTCTGCTGAAGGAAACATTGTTCGACCCCAGTGACCAATGTTTGGTCGGGAACTGCCAACCACCTCCAACGAGAGTTTTCCAGAAGCTACCTCACTAAGTCTCTAAGCAATTTAGTCAAACCAAAGTTGGTTCTCTTTCACACCTAAGCTGGTTCCCAAAGCTAGTTTTATTTCACACCTATCCAGGGGGGTTGTCTCGATTATATATAGGCTAGCTCTTCCCTTCGTTGGGGACTTTTTGCCATTTCTATCAAAGACCAAAGACATAGACTCCTCCTGAGATTGGAGAGATATTGTTACCCTTATTCTTGTGACTCCTTGATAAATTGATCCTAATTCATGTTCCACGACTAGATCGTGTTGTGTGGGTTAGATTTCGTCGTTTCCCTTGCGGATTGCACCTATCCCGTGCTCCACGACTTGCGAGCGTGGTTGTTTGGGGTAGTGTTGCGGGTTGTGGATCGGTGAATGTTCGGATCGCAAGCTTCGATGAGCATCCTCCTCGTCGGGTCATAATCTCTTATTCTCTGTTTTCCGCCTGCTTGCAGCTAGTTATCCCCATCCACTTATCGATCCTACGCCGTGAAGATCGGACCTCCCCTTGTTCACCCTCTTCTTCGAAGACGGTGGCATATCATCTGGTATTCAGAGCAAGGTTTACACGGTAGGATATGTATCTTTGTTGCTAGATTTGTCCTTTCTAGTTTGGTTTTTCCCCGTCCTAAAGTCAAAAGCCAGAAAGGCCACACACAAAATCGAACCCTTTGTTTGCTGAGATCTAGTTGTTTTCTTTCCTCTTTGTGTCGGCACCAAGTTCGATCCGAAGTTGCTGTTGTTTTCTTCGAGTCTTGTTGTTGGATCTATTGTGTTGCAAAAAAAAGAGCAAAAAAAGAGAGAGAGAGAGAGAGAAAAGAGTTAAAAAAATAGCAAAAAAAAGAAGAGTAAGTGTTGAGCAACTATGCAATCGTATTCAGTTTGGTGAGAAATTTCAGAAGTTGAAGTGGCAAGAGTTGCAGCTCAAACGTTGTGCAAGGATCAACAATTTTTTCTTGTTCATTTGGTTTGCATCGATTGGATCTCAGCACTAGCCATCCCTTTTTACCCCACCCAGATCCACCTAGAAACCGTCAGCATCCTTCTTTTCATTCGCCCGTCCACTCCTGATTTGCTACTTCTGCACAGCCGCCAAGGAATCATTAGAATTTGGGTAAGCAAGAAGGTGAGCTGACTGTTTTCCACATATATTTTTCATTTGTCCACTGGTTTCCAAGAGTTAACATGACAGGATCCAACTCGGACATCAACATGTGGAAGACGATCTCCCAAAAACTCGTGCATCACTTGGTGATATGATTGAGGAGCGTATAGTTGCAGCTATGCGAAGGATGTTCGGTGGTCGTCTTCCTATCGCAGGTAATGGGGATCAACATCAACACAGCCCCGCTGCCTCGCTGGCCGCCGACAACCGACAACGTCAAGGGAACAACGATCGCCATGTTGGTCGTGGAAGAGAGGCAGGAGCTGCTGCGCACGGCGCCCCTGCTGTTGGTGATGAACGGAGGTGTGGCGACTTTGCTGCCCCCCGTGAGGATGGGCTGCATGCAGGAGAAGCTCACGCGCGAGGCCATGACCCCCGCGGGTTTGCTGCTGATCACCAGCGATTAGCGGCACATGATGGTGATGCCATCTTCCTTGAAGATCTCTCCGAGCATGGTGACAAAGATGAAGGCATGGGGGACTATGAACCCTACTCCCCGCCTCGCCGTGGTGCTGTTTTTGGTCGCAATGGTCATCATTATGACTGTCGTGATCAGGATGACCATGACAACCAACCACGAGTGAAGCTACATGTGCCATCATTTATGGGAAAAGAGGATTCGGATGCATATATTGAGTGGGAAGAGAAGTGTGGTCAAATATTTTGCATCCATGGTTTTTCTGAAGCCAAGAGAGTTGATCTTGCTGTTATGGAGTTCTCTGGTTATGCTCTTACATGGTGGAATCAGCTGCAAGATGATCGGTTGATGTCAGGCGATAATCATATCCGTAGCTGGACTTTGATGAAGCAAGTCATGAGGCGTCGTTTTGTTCCATCATACTATGAGAGGCAACTGTACAAGAGATTGCAGGGGCTCACTCAAGGTTCCCGCACTATTGAGGAGTACCATAAAGAGATGGAGGTGCTACTAATTCAGACAAGAACCAGTGAAAGTGATGAAGCGAAGATGGTGAGATTTTTACATGGGTTGAATGATGAAATGTCAGATTTTATGGAGATGTTTCCTTATGATACACTACAGGATGTGGTTCATCAAGCTATACGAATTGAGAAGAAGAATCTGCGTAATGGTCATGCTCGTGCTTTCCAAGGCCGCACCATCGCACTTTCCCGGCAGCGAACACAACAGCCATATGGTTCTCAGTTTGAGGGGGCGCCATCTAGGCACACACATGCCTCGATGGCTTCATCACCTGCTATTCGCAATCAAGATAAGTGGTCATCAGCTACAACAGGAGTATCCTCTTCTCCACCTCCAGAAAAGAGTTCTACATGCAGCAGCGACATTCAATGCCACAAGTGCAAAGTAAGAGGTCATATTTCTTCGGAATGTCCAAGCAAAAGAACTATGATCATTAATGAACAAGGTGAATGGGAGTCTAAAAGTGACCCTGAAGGTGGCAATGATGAAGTGGAAGAGGAGCAAGGTTGGGAAGTAGGAGGAACTATTTTATCTCATGAAGAACTTCATGATGAAGCTTTGGTTGTATGTCGTTCACTTAATGCCCACGTTGTGGAGGAGAAAAAGGGGCAGCGTCATAATATTTTCCAGACCCGTTGCCTTATCAACTCAAAGGTATGTCGAGTGATTGCTGATAGTGGCAACTGCAACAATATTGCAAGCACAGAGATGGTCAAGAAGCTTCAATTGCAAACAAAACGTCACCCACATCCATACCGCATGCAATTGCTGAATGATTGTGGTGCAATTAAGGTGATTAGCAGCGTGCGAGTACCAATTTCAGTAGGGACATATCAAGATGATGTTGAGTGTGATGTGGTGCTCATGCACGCTTGTCACTTGCTTCTTGGGCGACTGTGGTTGCATGACCGTGATGTGCAAATCAGTGGGCGTGCGAATCACTTATGTTTTGTCCATAGAGGAGACAAGTTCACTTGGCTGCCCATGACACTCAAGGAAGTCTATCTTGATGAAATGAAAAGAAAAGGAAAGACAAAGGCAGGGAGTGATCATACACACCGAGTGAGCCACCCACATAGTGAGGGGGTGTTTCCACAGCCAAAAGCTCCACAGCCAAATATGACCAAGCCCTGGGAAAAATAGGGATTAGTTATGATGGCTAGGAAAAGGGCTATGCGGGAATTGAGAGAACCTAATACTCCATTCTTTGTACTCATGTACAAGGAAACTTCCTTGGCTGCTAACGAATTACCCTCCACTCTTCCTAGTGTTGTTTTTTATCTTTTGCAGGAGTATGAGGATGTGTTTCCCAAGGAGGTGCCACCAGGTTTGCCACCGAAGCGGGGCATTGAACACCAAATCGACTTGGTTCCACGCGCCCCACTACTAAACCGACCACCGTACCGAGCAAACCCAGAGGAGACAAAGGAAATTCAGAGGCAAGTCGAAGATCTTCTTAACAAAGGGTATGTAAGGGAAAGTCTTTCTCCTTGTGTTGTTCCCATTCTTTTAGTTCCAAAGAAATACGGTACCATGCGCATGTGCACTGATTGTAGATCCATTAACAACATACTTTTGAGATATCGGCACCCTATTAATAGGCTCGATGACATGCTTGATGAACTTTGTGGCTCCACCATATTTTCCAAAATTGATTTGCGAAGTGGATACCACCAAATAAGAATGAAAGAGGGTGACGAATGGAAAACTGCATTCAAGACAAAATTTGGCTTGTATGAATGGTTGGTTATGCCTTTTGGATTAACAAATGCACCTAGTACTTTCATGACATTGATGAATCATGTGCTTAGATCCTACATTGGCAAGTTTGTAGTGGTTTACTTTGATGACATATTGATTTATAGCAAAACTTTGGAGGATCATGTTGAACATATAAAATGTGTGCTTGCTGTCCTACGTGAGGAAAAGTTGTACGCTAATGTGGAAAAGTGCACATTTTGCACAAACAAGGTTGTGTTTCTTGGCTTTGTTGTTTCAGCAGGAGGTGTGGAGGTCGATGAAGAGAAGATCAAGGCTATTCGTGAGTGGATTCCTCCACAAAAGGTGAGCCAAGTACGTAGCTTCCTCGGACTTGCAGGTTTGTACCGCCGCTTCGTGAAGGATTTCAGCACCATTGCTACACACATGAATGAGTTAACAAAGAAAGACACTTCATTCTAATGGGGTGACGACCAAGACAAGTCCTTCCAAGAACTGAAGATGAGATTGACATCATCCCCATTGCTTTCACTTCCTGATTTTGGTAAAACATTTGAGATTGAATGTGATGCAAGTGGTGTTGGCATTGGTGGAATTCTAATGCAAGAAGGTAAACCCATTGCCTACTTTAGTGAGAAGCTTAATGGTCCAACTCTTAATTATTCGGTCTATGATAAAGAATTGTATGCACTTGTTCGATCTTTGGAAACATGGCAGCATTACTTGTGGCCAAAAGAGTTTCTAATACATTCTGACCATGAATCATTAAAACATCTAAAGAGCCAACTCAAACTGAATCGTAGACATGCAAAATGGAGTGAGTTCATATAGTCTTTTCCTTATATTGTCAAGTACAAGAAAGGGAAGGATAACGTTGTTGCCGACGCATTGTCCAAGCGTCACATTTTACTTTCCCAACTTGATGTTAAAATCCTTGGTTTATAAAGCATCAAAGAATTGTATGCTAACGACTCATACTTTGCTGAACCATTTTCAGAGTGTGACAAGGGAAAGGGACGGGAGAAGTTTCATTTGTAGGATGGATTTTTATTTCGAGCTAACAAATTGTGCATCCCAGATTGTTTTGTTCGTTTGTTGCTCTTGTAGGAGGCTCGCGCTGGTGGTCTCATGGGACATTTTGGAGCCAAGAAAACTGAAATTGTGCTTGTTGATCACTTCTTTTGGCCGCACAAGAGATGTGACGTGGAACACTACGTTATGAGATGCGAGATTTGCCACAAAGCTAAGCCCCGCTTGAATCCTCATGGTTTATATACTCCTCTATCTATTCCAAATACTCCGTTGGGAGATATTTCTATGGATTTTATTCTTGGTTTACCAAGGACTAAGAGGGGGAGTGACTCGGTGTTTGTGGTAGTTGATCGTTTTAGAAAAATGGTACATCTTATCCCATGTCATAAGGGCGATGATGCTTCACACATTGCTAATCTGTTTTTCAGGGAAGTTGTGTAGCTACATGGAGTTCCACGCGCAATTGTGTCAGGCCGCGACACCAAATTTTTTAGCTACTTTTGGAAGACCTTGTGGGGAAAACTTGACACCAAGCTCCTAATTTCCACGACCTGCCACCCACAAACTGATGGACAGACTGAAGTTGTCAACCAAACATTGTCCATGATGCTACGAGTAGTCCTCAAGAAGAATTTGAAGATGTGGGAAGAGTGCCTACCTCATGTGGAGTTCGCGTATAATAGGGCAGTACATTCGACCACTAAATTTTGCCCATTTGAACTTGTTTATGGATTCAAACCTATTGCTCCCATCGATCTTTCGCCTTTGCCACTGCAGGAATGAACCAGCCTTGATGCAAGTAAGCATGCTGATTTTGTCAAGAAACTTCATGGCCAGGCAAAGGAGAACATTGAGAAAATGACTAAACAATATACGAAGCGGGTCAACAAGACCAGGAAGAAGCTGGTGTTCGAGCAAGGCGATTTGGAATGGGTGCACTTTCGGAAGGACCGTTTTCCTGAGCAACGCAAGTGCAAGGTGCAGCCACGCGGTGATGGACCATTCACGGCGCTCGAGCGGATCAACGACAATGCTTATAAGATTGATCTTCCAGAAGAATATGGTGTTAGCCCAACCTTCAACATCTCCGATCTTTCCCCATACTTTGGGCCTTTAGAGTCGAGGATGACTCCTTCTCAAGAAGGGGAGGATGATGCGTGCTACTTCTCGAGCTTGCGTTGTATTCCTCGAAGAGGAAAGGGTGATGCAGCACAGTAGCGTAAGTATTTCCCTCAGTTTTTGAGAACCAAGGTATCAATCCAGTAGGAGACCACGCACGAGTCCCTCGCACCTGCACAAACAAATAAGAACTTCGCAGCCAACGCGATAAGGGGTTGTCAATCCCTTTACGGTCACTTACGAAAGTGAGATCTGATAGAGATGATAGTTTGATATTTTTGGTATTTTTGGATATAAGAACAGAAAGTAAAAGCGGAAAAGTAAAGTAGATTGTAGATTGATATGTTGAGAATAGACCCGGGAGCCATAGTTTTCTCTAGTGGCTTCTCTCATGATAGCGATATTCTACGGCGGGTAAAAAATTTACTGTCGAGCAATTGATAGAAAAGCGAATAATTATGAGACTATCTAGGCATGATCATTATATATAGGCATCACGTCCGAGACAAATAGACCGAAACGATTCTGCATCTACTACTATTACTCCACACATTGACCGCTATCCAGCATGCATCTAGAGTATTAAGTTCATAAGAACAGAGTAACGCCTTAAGCAAGATGACATGATGTAGAGGAATAAACTCAAACATAGTGATATAAACCCCATCTTTTAATCATCGATGGCAACAATACAATACGTGCCTTGCTGCCCCTGCTGTCACTGGACAAGGACACCGCAAGATTGAATCTAAAGCCAAGCACTTCTCCCATAGCAAGAACTATAGATCTAGTAGGCAAAACCAAACCAATAATTCGAAGAGACTTGCAAGGATATTATAATCATACATAAAGAGTTCAGAAAAGAACCAAATATTTCTCATAGATAATCTTGATCATAAACCCATAATTCATCGGATCTCGACAAACACATCGCAAAAAGAGATTACATCGAATAGATCTCCTCGAAGACCGAGGAGAACTTGGTATTGAGATCCAAAGAGAGAGAAGAAGCCATCTAGATACTAGCTATGGACCCGAAGATCTATGGTAAACTACTCACAACTCATGGAGAGGCGATGATGATGATGTAGAAGCACTCCGTGGAAGATCCCCCCTCCGGCGGAGCTCTGGAACAGGCCCCAAGATGGGATCTCACGGGAACAGAAGGTTGCGACGGTGGAACTAGGGTTTTCTCTGTTGTTCTGATGGTTTCGGGGTACGTAGATATATATAGGAAGAAGGAGGGCACCGGGGGCCAGACGTGGGGCCCACGAGGCAGGGGGCGCGCCCCCCACCCTCGTGGACGCCACTTTAGCCCTATTACGTGGTTCTCAAGTCTCCCGTGCGTATTTTGATCCAAAGATATCTCTCCCAAAGTTTCATTCCGTTTGGACTCCGTTTGATATTCCCTTTCTGTAAAACCCTGAAATAGGCAAAAAAACAGCAATCTGGACTGGGCCTTTGGGTTAATAGGTTAGTCCCAAAAATAATATAAAAGTGTATGACAAAGCCCATTAAACATCCAAAACATCATAAATAATAGCATGAAACAGTCAAAAATTATAGATACGTTGGAGACGTATCAAGCATCCCCAAGCTTAATTCTTGCTCGTCCTTGAGTAGGTAAATGATAAAAACAGAATTTTTGATGTGGAATGCTAACCAACATAGTTTTCAATGTAATTCTCTTAATTGTGGTATGAATGTTCAGATCTGAAAGATTCAAGACAAGAGTCTATATTGACATAAGAAATAATAATAATTCAAGCATAGTAACAAAGCAGTCATGTCTTCTCAAAATAATATGGCTAAAGAAAGTTATCCCTACAAAATCATATAGTCTGGCTATGCTCCCTCTTCATCACACAAAATATTCATATCATACACAACCCCGGTTTCAGCCAAGCACTTGTTTTCATACTCTATTCTTTCAAACCTTTCAACTTTCACGCAATACATGAGCGTGAGCCATGGACATAGCACTATGGGTGGAATAGAGTGGTGGTTGTGGAGAAGACAAAAAGGAGGGAGATACTCTCACTTCGACTAGGTGTATCAACGGGCTATGGAGATGCCCATCAATAGATATCAATGTGAGTGAGTAGGGATTGCCATGCAACGGATGCACTAGAGCTAAGAATGTATGAAAGCTCTACAAAAGAAACTAAGTGGGTGTGCATCCAACTTGCTTGCTCACGAAGACCTAGGGCATTTGAGGAAGCCCATCGTTGGAATGTACAAGCCAAGTTCAATAATGAAAATTCCCACTAGTATATGAAAGTGACTAAACATGTGACTCTCTATCATGAAGAACATGGTGCTACTTTGAAGCACAAGTGTGGAAAAAGATAGTAGCAATTGTCCCTTCTCTCTTTTCTCTCATTTTTTTGGAGGGGCTTTCTCTCTCTCTTTTTTAATTAGCCCCTCTCTTTTTGGGGGGCCGTCTCTTTTTTTTATTGGCCTTTCCTCACATGGGACAATGCTCTAATAATGATGATCATCACACTTTTATTGATTTACAACTCGATACTAGAACAAAATATGACTCTATATGAATGCCTCCGGCGGTGTACCGAGATGTGTAATGAATCAAGAGTGACATGTATGAAAAATTATGCATGGTGGCTTTGCCACAAATACGATGTCAACTACATGATCATGCATGGCAATATGACAATATGAAGCGTGTCATATGAACGAGACGGTGGAAAGTTGCATGGCAATATATCTCGGAATGGCTATGGAAATGCCATGATAGGTAGGTATGGTTGCTGTTTTGAGGAAGGATATATAGTGGGTGTATGGTACCGGCGAAAGTTGCGCGGTACAAGAGAGGCTAGCAATGGTGGAAGGGTGAGAGTGCGTAATATCCATGGACTCAACATTAGTCATAAGAACTCATATACTTATTGCAAAAATTTATGAGTCATCAAAACAAAGAAATCAACGCAATGCTCCTAGGGGGGAGGTTGGTAGGAGTTAACCATCGCGCGCCCCCGACCTCCACACAAAGGATGACACTCTACAAACACCTCATGCTCTAACTTCATCACATAGCGGTTCACCATACGTGCATGCTATGGGAATCATTAACTTTAACACAAGTATTTCTCAAATTCATAATAACTCTACTAGCAAGACTCTAATATCACTATCCTCATATCTCAAAACAATTATCAAGCATCCAACTTCTCATCATATTCAATGCACTTAGTGTGAAAGTTTTTACTACATTGATATTAGATGTCTATCATGTGAAGGCTAGTTTTATAGCCAAAGCACACTACCATGATGTTTTAATAGACTCTCAAAAGGATATAAGTGAAGCATGATAGATCAACAATTTCTACAAAGTATAACTACCACCGTGCTCTAAAAGATGTATGTGAAGCACTAGAGCAAAAACTATTCAACTCAAAAGATATAAGTGAAGCACATAGAGTGTTCTAACAATTCCTAGGACATATTTAACTCTCTCAAAAAGGTGTTGAAAGATCGTGGATGTCACCTAGAGGGGGGTGAATAGGCGCTTTAAAATAATTACAGTTTAGGCTCGAACAAATGCGGAATAAACCTAGCGGTTAATTTGTCAAGCACAAAACCTACAACAACTAGGCTCACCTATGTGCACCAACAACTTATGCTAAGCAAGATAAACAACTAGGTGATAGCAAGATATATGACAAGAAACAATATGGCTATCACAAAGTAAAGTGCATATGTAAAGGGCTCGGGTAAGAGATAACCGAGGCACGCGGAGACGACGATGTATCCCGAAGTTCACACCCTTGCGGATGCTAATCTCCGTTTGGAGCGGTGTGGAGGCACAATGCTCCCCAAGAAGCCACTAGGGCCACCGTAATCTCCTCATGCCCTCGCACAATGCAAGATGCCGTGATTCCACTAAGGGACCCTTGAGGGCGGTCACCGAACCCGTACAAATGGCAACCCTTGGGGGCGGTCACCGAACCCTTACACTTTGGCAACCTTTGGGGGCGGTCACCGGTACCCGTCAAATTGCTCGGGGCAATCTCCACAACCTAATTGGAAACCCCGACGCTTTCCTGGAGCTTTACACCACAATGATTGAGCTCCGAACAATACCAACCGTCTAGGGCGCCAAGGCACCCAAGAGGAACAAGCTCTAGGGTGCCCAAACACCCAAGAGTAATAAGCTTCTCAAACTTCACTTCCACGTATCACCGTGGTGAACTCAAACCGATGCACCAAATGCAATGGCAAGGGCACACGGAGTGTCCAAGTCCTTCTCTCTCAAATCCCACCAAAGCAACTAATGCTAGCGAGGGAAAAGAGAGGAAGAACAAGAAGGAGAACACCAAGAACTCCAAGATCTAGATCCAAGGGGTTCCCCTCACCTAGAGGAGAAAGTGATTGGTGGAAATGTGGATCTAGATCTCCTCTCTCTTTTCCCCCAAAAACTAGCAAGAATCCATGGAGGGATTGAGAGATAGCAAGCTCGAAGAAGGTCAACAATGGGGGAAGAACACGAGCTCAAGAGATAAGGATCAATGGGGAAGAAGACCCCCTTTTATAAGGGGGGAGAAAATCCAACCGTTATCCCCACCAACCAGCCCGCAGCGAGCGGTACTACCGCTGGCTGCAGCAGTACTACCGCTTGGCCCAGCGGTACTACCACTGGGACCAAGCACAACGCCAACGAGAGAAAAACGAAGAGAAAGAGCCCCAGAGCGGTACAAGAAGTGGTGGTAGGGCGGTACTACCGCTTATAAGCGTTACTGTCGCTCCTACTGCCGCCCAACCCGACACGAGAAGCGTCGGTCTAGAATCGAGGCGGCACTAGCGCGGAACCAGAGCGGTATCACCGCATATAGCCATGGGCGGTACTACCGCTGTGAACCAGCGGTACTACCGCTTGTGGCTATAAGCGGTACTACCGCTCTGGCCCAGCGATACTACCGCAGGAGCAACAATAAAACCAAAACTGCCATAACTTCTGCAAATGAGCTCCGAATTGAGCAAACTCAAGCTTGTTGGATAGGGGAAGACGTGAAGCATCAAAACAGGGAGGTATGCCTAAGATATGGAGGAATGAATCCTCCATCAGAGATGAACCGGCAAAACCTCCAACATCGAAAACATCATAGAAGATGCATGTGAACTCCGTTTTCGATGAACTCGAGCTTGTCATCAAGATGACCATAAGCTCTAAGACTCACAAGGAGAAGAACCAAATAAGAACCAATAAATATGATGCAAGGATGCAATGGTTTGAGCTCTCTATGAACGATACGATCAAGCTACTCATCGAGAGCCCCCCCCCCCTTGATAGTACGGCAATCGATCCTATAACCCGGTCTCCCAACTACCACCATGAGACCGGTAAAATAGAAAACCTATCAAGGAAAAACCTTTGCCTTGCACATAGTCCACTTGAGTTGGATGATGAAGATCTTGACTCCCTCAAGTTGGACCACCTTTCTTGATTGCATTGGCTCGGTCAAGACTAGTAGATTGCTCCCCCATACTCCACTATGGGTGAGCCACTCTTCGGCATATCTTCACAAATCCATTGTCACCACAATGGACGGCAAGCTTAAATAACTTGATCTCTTCGTGATGCTCCACTTGAACTAGCACACCTTAACCTAACCCCACAAAGAACTCTCACGAAGACCATGGGTTAGTACACAAAGCGTGATTGACAATGCTTACCATACCATGGGATTGCTTGATCCCTCTCGATACATCTTCTACACTTTGTGTGTTGATCAACTTGATTCATTCTTTGACTTAGTTTTGATCAACCTTGAATCTTTCCAACTCTCTTCATTTGGATGATGTCTTGAAGGTAAACATGAATGATCACAAACTCTTCTTCTTCAAGACATGCTTGCAATAAGCTCAACACCCACAAGACCAATCTTTGGATAATTCCTTAATGGCATCTTGGTCGTCACAAACTCTCCTTGCAACCAACAAATGAACTCCAAGAAAAGCCTATGGACAAACCCTTCAAATATAACTCAAGGCAACAATTAGTCCATAGAGATTTTCATCAATTACCAAACCCAAACATGGGGGCACCGCATGTTCTTTCAAGTGTGTCCAGCAAGGATGATTGTGGCAAACTAACAAGCAAAGACTCAAATAATACACGATGCTCCAAGTAAAACACATATCATGTGGTGAATAAAAATATAGCTCCGAGTATAGTTACCGATAGATGAAGACGAAAGAGGGGATGCCTTCCCGGGGCATCCCCAAGCTTAGGCTTTTGGTTGTCCTTGAATTTTACCTTGGGGTGCCCTGGGCATCCCCAGCTTAGGCTCTTGCCACTCTTTGTTCCATAGTCCATCAAAGCAATACTCAAAACTTGAAAACTTCACAACACAAAACTTAGACAAAAATCTCGTGAGCTCCGTTAGTATAAGAAAACAAACCACTACTCAAAGGTACTGTAATGAATTCATTCTTTGTTTATAATTGTGTTAAACCTACTGTATTCCAACTTCTCTATGATTCATATCCTCCAATACTACTCATAGATTCATCAAAATAAGCAAACAACACACGAAAAACAGAATATGTCAAAAACAGAACAGTCTGTAGTAATCTGTAACTTTCGCATACTTCTGTAACTCCAAAAAAATGAAATAAATTGGTAAACGTGAGTAATTTGTCTATTAATCATCTGAAAAGAGAATCAACTAAATAGCACGCTCCAGTAAAATCTGGTGACCATTCTAGCGAGCGCTAACGATTCTATTTTTCACAGCACGATCATATAAACTTCACACAAGTCTTCCCAAAGGTTCTACTTGGCACAAACACTAATTAAAACACAAAACAACATCTAAACAGAATCTAGATGCAATATTTATTCCTAAACAGAAGCAAAAACAAAAAATATAAAATTGGGTGGCCTCCCAACAAGCGCTATCGTTTTACGATACATGGATAGATCTAGGTATTGCCATCTTTGGAAGGCAATCCATAAGTGGCTCTCATAATAGATTCATATGGCAATTTAATTTTCTTCCTAGGAAAGTGTTCCATGCCTTTCCTTAACGGAAATTGGAATCTAATATTTCCTTCCTTCATATCAATAGTTGCACCAATCGTTCTAAGGAAAGGTCTACCAAGAATAATCGGACATGAAGGATTGCAATTTATATCAAGAACAATGAAATCTACGGGCACATAATTCCTATTGGCGACAATAAGAACATCATTAATCCTTCCCATAGGTTTCTTAATAGTGGAATCCGCAATATGCAAATTTAAAGAACAATCATCAAGCTCATGGAACCCTAGCAAATCACACAAAGTTTTTGGGATAGTGGAAACACTTGCACCCAAATCACACAAAGCAAAGCATTCAGGATCTTTTATTTTAATTTTAATAGTAGGTTCCCACTCATCATAAAGCTTTCTAGGGATAGAAACTTACAATTCAAGTTTTTCTTCATAAGATTGCATCAAAGCATCAACTATGTGTTTGGTAAAAGCTTTATTTTGACTATAAGCATGCGGATAGTTTAGTACGGATTGCAACAAGGAAATACAATCAATCAAAGAGCAATTATCATAATTTAATCCCTTGAAATCCAAAGTAGTGGGTTCATCACTATGTAAAGTTTTAATCTCTTCACTCCCACTTTTAACAATTTTAGCATCAATATCTAAAAACTACGAATCATTGGGACACCTTTTAATTAAAGTAGACTCATCTCCAATCCCATATTTATCAAGATCCATACTAGAAAACAAGGATCTAATAGGATACACATCAATAACTTTCAAATCTTCAACTTTATATTCATGATAACTAGAAGAACACGCTTTTATATAATTCTCTCTTTTAGCACGCATCCTAGCGGTCCTTTCTTTGCATTCATCAATGGAAATTCTCATAGCTTTGAGAGAATCATTGATATCATGCTTAGGTGGGATAGATCTAAGTTTCAAAGAAACAACATCAAGAGTAATTATATCCACACTTCTAGCCAATTCATCAATCTTAAGCAATTTTTCTTCAAGCAAAGCATTGAAATTCTTTTGCGAATTCATAAACTCCTTAACACTAGTTTCAAATTTAGAAGGCATCTTTCCATAAGAGTTGTTGTAGGAATTACCATAATTATTAGAGGAATTACTAGGAAAGGCCTAGGATTAAAGTTCCCTCTATAAGCATTGTTACCAAAATTATTCCTACCAACAAAATTCACATCCAAAGATTCATTATTATTTTCAATCAACGTGGACAAAGGCACATCATTAGGATCAGAAGAAGCACTCTTAGCAGCAAATAATTTCATAAGTTCATCCATCTTTCCACTCAAAACACTAATCTCTTCAATATCATGCACTTTTTTACTAGTAGATCTTTCAGTGTGCCATTGAGAATAATTAACCATAATATTATCTAGGAGTTTGGTAGCTTCTCCTAAGGTAGTTTCCATTAAAGTGCCTCCTGCGGCCGAATCTAAAAGGTTTCTAGAAGCAAAATTCAAGCCAGCATAAAAGTTTTGAATAATCATCCATAAGTTCAAACCGTGTGTAGGGCAATTAAGATTCATTAATTTCATTCACTCCCAAGCTTGTGCAACATGCTCATGATCTAGTTGCTTAAAATTCATAATATCGTTTCTAAGAGAGATGATCTTAGCAGGAGGGAAATACTTAGAGATAAAAGCATCTTTGCACTTATTCCACGAATCAATACTATTTCTAGGCAAAGAGGAAAACCAAGTTTTAGCACGATCTCTAAGTGAAAACGGAAATAACTTTAATTTAACAATATCATTATCCGTATCCCTTTTGTTTTGCATATCACACAAATCAATCAAGTTGTTTAGATGGGTAGCGGCATCTTCACTCGGAAGGCTGGAAAATTGTTCTTTCAAAACAAGATTCAACAGAGCAGCATTGATCTCACAAGATTCATCATCGGTAATAGGAGCAATCGGAGTGCTAATAAAATCATTATTGTTGGTATTGGAGAAGTCACACAATTTGGTATTGTTCTGAGCCATAGTGACAAGCAAGCAATCCAACACACAAGCAAACAAGAAGCAAGCGAATGATAAACACATGGCAGAAGAAGGGCAATTAAACCGGCAAGGGTGAAGTGGGGGAGAGGAAAACGAGAGGCAAATAAATTTAATGCGAAGGATAAGGGTTTGTGATAGGTACTTGGTATATGACTTTTGCGTAAGCCTCCCCGACAATGGCGCCAGAAATTCTTCTTGCTACTTCTCGAGCTTGCGTCGTATTCCCTCGAAGAGGAAAGGATGATGCAGCACAGTAGCGTAAGTATTTCCCTCAGTTTTTGAGAACCAAGGTATCAATCCAGTAGGAGACCACGCGCGAGTCCCTCACACCTGCACAAACAAATAAGAACTTCGCAGCCAACGCGATAAGGGGTTGTCAATCCCTTTACGGTCACTTACGAAAGTGAGATCTGATAGAGATGATATTTTGATATTTTTGGTATTTTTGGATATAAGAACAGAAAGTAAAAGCGGAAAAGTAAAGTAGATTGTAGATTGATATGTTGAGAATAGACCCGGGGGCCATAGTTTTCTCTAGTGGCTTCTCTCATGATAGCAATATTCTACGACGGGTAAACAAATTATTGTCGAGCAATTGATAGAAAAGCGAATAATTATGAGACTATCTAGGCATGATCATTATATATAGGCATCACGTCCGAGACAAGTAGACCGAAACGATTCTGCATCTACTACTATTACTCCACACATCGACCGCTATCCAGCATGCATCTAGAGTATTAAGTTCATAAGAACAGAGTAACGCCTTAAGCAAGATGACATGATGTAGAGGGATAAACTCAAACATAGTGATATAAACCCCATATTTTTATCCTCGATGGCAACAATACAATACGTGCCTTGCTGCCCCTACTGTCACTGGGAAAGGACACCGCAAGATTGAATCTAAAGCCAACACTTCTCCCATTGCAAGAACTATAGATCTAGTAGGCCAAACCAAACCAATAATTCGAAGAGACTTGCAAGGATATTATAATCATACATGAAGAGTTTAGAAAAGAACCAAATATTTCTCATAGATAATCTTGATCATAAACCCACAATTCATCGGATCTCGACAAACACACTGCAAAAAGAGATTACATCGAATAGATCTCCTCGAAGACCGAGGAGAACTTGGTATTGAGATCCAAAGAGAGAGAAGAAGCCATCTAGATACTAGCTATGGACCCGAAGGTCTGTGGTAAACTACTCGCAACTCATGGTGAGGCGATGATGATGATGTAGAAGCACTCGATGGAAGATCCCCCCTCCGGCGGAGCTCCGGAACAGGCCCCAAGATGGGATCTCACGGGAACAGAAGGTTGCGGTGGTGGAACTAGGGTTTTCTCTATTGTTCTGATGGTTTCGGGGTACGTAGATATATATATATATATATATATATATATATATATATATATATATATATATATATATATATATATAGGAAGAAGGAGGGCACCGGGGGCCACACGTGGGGCCCACGAGGCAGGGGGTGTGCCCTATAGGGGGGCGCCCCCCACCCTTGTGGACGCCACCTCAGCCCTATTCCGTGGTTCTCAAGTCTCCCGTGCGTATTTTGCTCCAAAAATATATCTCCCGAAGTTTCATTCCGTTTGGACTCCGTTTGATATTCCTTTTCTGTAAAACCCTGAAATAGGCAAAAGACAGCTATCTGGACTGGGCCTTTGGGTTAATAGGTTAGTCCCAAAATAATATAAAAGTGTATAACAAAGCCCATTAAACATCCAAAACATCATAAATAATAGCATGGAACAATAAAAAATTATAGATACGTTGGAGATGTATCAATGAGGACATCCCAACCATGGACACTACACCACCAATCATCAACGGTCCAATCACAAGAAGTCGCGCAGTGCAAATACATGATCAGGTGAACGCTAACTTAAGTCTATCATTTGACCTTGAAAACATGATTGTACCTTCACCTCCTTTGTTCTTGGCTGAACTCAGGTGCGATATTGAACAAGCCAAACACATTCCAGTCCGCGCAAAACAATGTTTTATGGCAAAGAAACAAAGTTAGGAATCCATGAAGAAATGAGTTGTCTGCTGAAGAAACATTGTTCCGATTCTGACAAAACAATGTTTTGCACGAGTTTGGATATCCTCACTTGCGAAAGGTTCCCAGAACTCGAGTTTTCTGCTGAAGGAAACATTGTTCGACCCCAGTGAACAATGTTTGGTAGGGAACTGCCAACCACCTCCAACGAGAGTTTTCCAGAGGCTACCTCGTTAAGTCTCTAAGCAATTTAGTCAAACCAAAGCTGGTTCTCTTTCACACCTAAGTTGGTTCCCAAAGCTAGTTTTATTTCACACCTATCCAGGGGGGTTATCCCGATTATAAATAGGCTAGCTCTTCCCTTCGTTGGGGACTTTTTGCCATTTCTATCAAAGACCAAAGACATAGACTCCTCCTGATATTGGAGAGATCTTGTTACCCTTATTCTTGTGATTCCTTGAGAAATTGCTCCTAATTCGTGCTCCACGACTAGACCGTGTTGTGTGGGTTAGAGTTCGTGGTTTCCCTTGCGGATTGCACCTATCTCGTGCTCCACGACTTGCGAGCGTGGTTGTGTGCGGTAGTATTGCGGGTTGTGGATCGGCGAATGTTCGGATCGCAAGCTTCGGTGAGCATCCTCCTCGTCGGGTCATAATCTCTTAGTTTCTATTTTCTGGCTGCTTGCAGCTAGTTATCCCCATCCACTTATCGATCCTACGCCGTGAAGATCGTACCTCCCCTTGTTCACCCTCTTCTTCGAAGACGGTGGCATATCATAACACAACAAGGTTTACACGGTAGGATCTGTATCTTTGTTGCTAGATCTATCCTTTTTAGTTTGGTTTTTCCCGGACCTAAAGTCAAAAGCCAGAAAAGCCACAAAAAAAATCCAAGCCTTTGTTTGCTGAGATTTAGTTGTTTGCTTTCCTCTTTGTGTTGGCACCAAGTTCGATCCGAAGTTGCTGCTGTTTTCTTCGAGTCTTGTTGTTGGATATATTGTGTTGCAAAAAAGAGAGCATAAAAGAGAGAGAGATAAAAGAGTTAAAAAAGAGCAGAAAAAGAGAAGAGAAAGTGTTGAGCAAATATGCAATCATATTCAGTTTGGTGAAAATTTTCAGAAGTTGAAGTGGCAAGAGTTGCAGCTCAAACGTTATGCAAGGATCTACAATTTTTTCTTGTTCATTTGGTTTGCATCGATTGGATCTCAGCACTAGCCCTCCCTTTTTACCCCACCCAGATCCACCTAGAAACCGTCAGCTTCCTTCTTTTCATTTGCCCGTCCACTCCTGATTTGCTACTTCCACATAGCCGCGAAGGAATCGTTAGAATTTGGGTAAGCAAGAAGGTGAGCTGAGTGTTTTCCACATATGTTTTTCATTTGTCCACTGGTTTCCAAGAGTTAACATGACATGATCCAACCCGAGTGTACATGGACATCAACATGTGGAAGATGATCTCCCAAAAGCTCGTGCATCACTTGGCGATATGATTGAGGAACGTATAGTTGCAGCTATGCGAAGGATGTTCGGTGGTCGTCTTCCTATCACGGGTAATGGGGATTAACATCAACACAGCCCCGCTGCCTCGCTGGGCGTCGACAACCGGCAACGTCAAGGAAACAACGATTGCCATGTTGGTCATGGAAGAGAGGCAGGAGCTACTGCACTCGGCGCCCCTGCTGTTGGTGCTGAACGGAGGTGTGGTGACTTTGCTGCCCCTCGTGAGGGTGGGCTGCATGCAGGAGAAGCTCGCGGGCGAGGCCATGACCCCCGCGGGTTTGCTGCTGATCACCAGCGATGAGCGGCACATGATGGTGATGCCATCTTCCTTGAAGATCTCTCCGAGCATGGTGACGAAGATGAAGGCATGGGGGACTATGAACCCTACTCCCCGCCTTGCCATGGTGCTATTTTTTGTCGCAATGGTCATCATTATGACCGTCGTGATCAGGATGACCGTGACAACCAAGCACGAGTGAAGCTACATGTGCCATCATTCATGGGAAAAGAGGATCTGAATGTATATATTGAGTGGGAAGATAAGTGTGATCAAATCTTTCGCATCCATGGTTTTTCTGAAGCCAACAGAGTTGATCTTGTTTTTATGGAGTTCTCTCGTTATGCTCTTACATGGTGGAATCAGCTGCAAGACGATCGGTTAATGTCAGGCAATAATCATATCCGCAGCTGGACTTTGATGAAGCAAGTCATGAGGCATCGTTTTGTTCCATCATACTATGAGAGGCAACTGTACAAGAGATTGCAGGGGCTCACTCAAGGTTCCCGCACTGTTGAGGAGTACCATAAAGAGATGGAGGTGCTGCTAATTCGGACAAGAACCAGTGAAAGTGATGTAGCGAGATGGCAAGATTTTTACATGGGTTGAATGATGAAATATCAGATTTTGTGGAGATTTTTCCTTATGATACACTACAGGATGTGGTTCAGCAAGCTATACGAGTTGAGAAGAAGAATCAGCGTAATGGTCGTGCTCGTGCTTTCCAAGGCCGCACCACTGCACATTCCTGGCAGGAAACACAACAGCCATATGGTTCTCAGTTTGAGGGGGCACTGATGGCTTCTCTCCCCTCGTTGGTTACCCCAATTGGAAGGTTTGAGATGTAGCGTAGCAGCAAATTTCCCTTGGCAAAGATACCAAGGATCGAATCCCATGAGACTCTGAGGGTCGACAAGAAGGTGTCAATAGCGCCAGAAACTTTCGCTTGACAGGACCTGCACACAGATACAAATAACTTTGCTCCCAACGAGTACAGAGAGGTTGTCAATCCCTCCGGCCTTGTCGTTTACAAAGGATCAAACGCAAGAGATAATAGTGATAGATATGACTGCAACTAGGAAATAAGAACAGGAAGTAAATAGCGGGTGTGATCAGTGATGGTAATATGGACCGGGGTCCCATGATGTTCACTAGTGATGTCTCTCTCCCAAAAGACGATAAAACAGCTAAGCGAGGTAAACAAATTACAGCTGGGCAATTGACAAGATTATGTGCGCAAACCAATGCTAACTATGCTGTATAGAAAGGTAGAGGCTCAAAAGCATGGGCGGTACGCCAAGGCAAGTAGATCGAAATCCATCTGCATCTACTACTAATCATCCACCTTGAGATATCTATCCAGAACATCTCGCTGGTATTAAGTTACGAGTCCCACCCAAAGTGTAAACTCAAAGCAACAGACAACTGCATTAAAAGAACTTTGCGTAAAGTAAACAATCCTTGCACCCGTAAGTACAAGCACCGTTGTTTTCCCCCTTGTGGCAACAGCACATCCCCTAGACTCATGTTTCTGTCACTCAAACTAGTCATCGAGGGGCATGAACCCACAATCAAGCATAACGTTCCCTCTTGGAGTTACTACCTACTACTTGGCCAACGCAATAAACAGCAACGGAGAACATGCAAGAATTACTCAAGAACATAAAAATAAAAGAGGTGAATCAAATATATTACTCACACACAATCTGAACATAATCTCATAATCCATCGGATCCCAGCAAACTCAGCATAGCAACAGCATAAAGATTACATATGTGCCTCGATCATGTAGGGCAGCTCACGAGGTCTAATCGATGAAGAACAAAGAGGGGAGGAGAACATCACATAGCTACTGGTCATGGACCCATGGTCTAAGGGGGACTACTCACAACTCATCCGGGAAAGCGTCCATGGTGGTGGAGAAGCTCCCGGTGGTGATCCTCCCCTCCGGCAGGGTGCCGGGAAGAGTTCTCCTGGTGCTCCCGATCTTGGAAGCGCGGCGGCGGCGGAACAGAGATGAGATCGCGAAAAAGGGTTCCATCCTCGAGGGTTTCGGGACGCGTGCTAAATATATGCCAAAGGGGGTCACCAGAGGCGGAGAGGGGGGCCCAGACGCCCCCCCCCCCCCCGACGCGGCCAGGAGGGGGGCGCGTGGGCAGGCCGCCTGGGCTGCCCCTGGCTCCCCTCTGGCCCCACTTCTGGCGCGTGGAAGCTTCTGGAGCGCTAATTTTATATATATGTTTCCCGGATTTTTTCTGGCAATTTAAGTAATGGGAAAACCTGAAATACAAAAACAGCAGAAAACAGAAACTGGCACTGGGGTGCACTGAGTTAATAGGTTAGTCCAAATATGATCAAAAGTGTATAGAAGTGCATAAATATCATAGCAATATCACACAAAAGAAGCATGGAGCAAGCAGAAATTATAGATACGTTTTGGACGTATCAACATCCCCAAGCTTAATTCCTGCTCGTCCTCGGGTAGGTAAATGATAACAAGCATAATTTCTGTGGTGACATGCTACCAACCATATAAGAACTTTTAAGTAAAGCAATCAAGGCATGTAATCCAATTCAAGTCATAACGAGCAAGAGTCTATATTAGCATTGTAACAAGTAACATAAGAACATAAAGGTGCAAGAGCTCTCGCTGTCCGTGACTCGAATGTCTCCAAATGGTGTTTGCGTGCAAGAAAGGGGATAGAGATATATGAGAGAGTAAAACATAGTTTTTGTATTGTTGATAACTTAATCTACTAAAGTTTCACACTTGGTCTTCTTTGGAATCTTATCTTGACTCATCCCCAGACCGTCAGCCAGGTACAAGTCAAAATGATCCACTCCCTTTCGATATTTTGGGCACTCATGCAATGGATGAGCGTAAGCAAGAAAGTCGACACTTAGGATGGCAAAGAGAGAGAAAATGATAGAGGGGGAAGACAAAAAAGGTGTGAAAGGCTCACATCAATGAGGACAATCATCGGCGAGAGAAAGCCAAATGATAGATATGATGCGAGGAGTAGGGATTGCCATGCAACGGATGCACATATGAGCTAAGGTAAGCTCTCCAATGGAACTAGTGGGGGTGCATCCAACTTGCTTGCTCAAGAAGACCTAGAGCTCTTTTGAGGAGGCTCATCATTGGAATACACAAGCCAAGTTCTATAGTGTAAAGGTCCCCACATAGCTATATGCATAAATGATAATCTCTATGGAGTACAAGGTATAAGATGAAGTACGAGTGTGGATCTCTCAAAAGAAATAGTAGTGTGCCCCCTTCTCTCTTTTTATTTCTTTTTCTCTTTTTCTATTTTTTTTATTTTTTGTGGCCTCAATGGCTCTTTCTATTTATCTCTCATTTGTCCTCTTTGGTATCTTTTGATTTTGTCCTCTTTGGGATCTTTTGATTTGTCCTCTTTGGGATCTTTTTCTCACTTTAGGGGCAACACTCTATGTATTACAAGAAGTATAGAAGATCTTTCACACTTTACACAAGTACTCAACATAAAGAAAATGAAACTATCATGATGTATGCAAATGTATGCCTCTGCCAGTGTAGCAGGATATGCAATGATACTAGCGCGTCATGTAGCAATGATTAGGGCAAGGCCCAACTAGCATGCGGCTCATCGATCAAGCAAAAAGCATGTATGACATGAAGATCAAGTCATGAGAGGATGGATGTTGCATGGCAATGTATCTCGGAAAGGCTATGGAAATGCCTTAATAGGTAGGTATGGTGGCTGTTTTGAGGAAGGATATAATGAGGCTTATGATGACAGAGCGTATCGTGCTAAGGATTTGGATGCACCGGCGAAGTATGCACCAACTCTCGAGGTGAGAAAGGGCAATGCACAGTACCGAAGAGGCTAGAAGAATATGGATAGGTGGAAGTGTCACCCTTCGAATACTCACATTAGTCCGAAGAACTCATGCACTTATTATCGGTAACTCTCAATCTAATTAGGGGGTTCTCAAAGAGACAAGTACCCCGAGGAGCTGTGTATGGGGGTTTGGTTACCCTTGCGCATCCTCGACCCATGGTACGTGAGTGTACTCTAATATTCGATCCCTCCAAAGATTAGTGATCCATTTAGTAGCTAAAGTTCTCAACTATTTTGTAGGTTTTCAAAAATAAACACGGATTGCCCAAAATACGACATCTATCACTAATAGGCTAAAGCTCTTGTCACCAAAAGTTCAGACATTACTCATGGCAATACCTCAAAACTATTGCAAGTTACTACTAAAATTAAATAGCAACCTCAATTACCTACTTTAAGTTAAGACACACAACTCAGTGCAACAGACAAACTCTCTTAACAAGATAATCATGAAAACTCAAGAGAGTTCAGCAACCAACTAAACAAAAGCTCTTTAAAAAGAAAAGCATGAAAACTAAGAGCTAAACATGACAGTAGCTATGGAAAGACAAAGAACATACACAGCAAAGATAAGCATGAAAATCCTATGTTGTGTTCTAGGTTGAAGTGGAGCGTGTTTCTCTCCCACACAAAGAAAGCTGGGTTCTAACTCGTTATGAATAGCAAGCAAAGCTAAAGAAAACTAAAAAGGAAACTAAAAGCAAGACGCTCCAAGCATAGCACATAACGCATGAAGTGATTAAAATATAGTGGAACGAAAGACGAACTGATAATTGTTGATGGAGAAGGGGATGCACGGGGGTATCCCCAAGCTTAGACGCTTGAGTCTTCTTGAATATTTCTTGGGGGTGCACGGGGGCATCCCCAAGCTTGAGCGTTTGACCCTCCTGAATCTTTTTATCATCTTCCCTCGCACACTTGAAAACTCCCTTCATACATAACTCATCATAATCTGATTAGCGAGGTTAGTACCCATAATAAAATAATTTCTCCTTGCTGGAAATAAAGATAATCTTGAAGATCTACTGTTTCTCAAGATTGCCAAAAGGTTTTTGCAAAGAAAAAACAAGCTCAAGGTTTGCAAAACGAAGAAAAGGCAAAACAGGACAGAATCTATGAAAAACAGACCAGCAGGTAGTAAATAATTTTTTAGGGGCACTTCTGCAACTCAAATCAAAAAACTCAGAACAGACGCCCGAAAGCCAATTGTATAGAGCACGTTGTCGAAAAATTTCAGACCAAAAAGATGATCTGGTGATTTTATACGAATTTTTCTGTCCAAGGACAGAATCTGTTTCCTGGACAGCACGTCACAACTTTTGAACTTTCTTGCAATCAGAGGCTAAACTTGGCACAAAGCTGAAAAGTAAAGATACAATGATGATGCTACTGTAGTAACCAACATCAAGACACAACAAAAGCAAAATAAAATTTTATTCATTGTGGGCTGCCTCCCAAAAGCGCTTTCTTTTATGCCTTTAAGCTAGGCATAATGCAAAAAGAGAGGATCAAGTTTTATCAAGAGTAAAAGAATAGCTAGCCCGTATGACGGACTCAAAAGGTAACTTAATCTTCTTTCTAGGGAAGTGTTCTATCCCTTTCTTGAGAGGAAACTGGAATTTTATATTCCCCTCTTTCATGTCAATGATAGCACCAACGGTGCGAAGAAAAGGACGTCCCAAAATAATTGGACAAGAAGGTTCACATTCAATATCCATAATAGTAAAATCAATGGGAACATAATTGTCATTGACAATGATAAGAACATCGTCGATCCTCCCCAAATGTTTCTTTATGGAAGAATCAACAAGACGAACACCAAAAGAACAAGAATCAAAAGGTTTCAATTTAAGCATATCATATATTCTTTTGGGCATAACGGAGGTACTAGCTCCAACATCACATAAAGCATAGCAAGAGAAGTTATTCAACTTAATTTTAATCATAGGATCCCAACCATCTTCTAGCTTTCTAGGTATGGAGGCTTCTACCCTAAGCTTTTCCTCCCTAGCTTTGGTGAGAGCATTAGTGATATGCTCCGTGAAGGCAAGATTAAGTGTGCTAGTGTGGGGATCTGTAGACATCTTGTGAAGGAAATCAATAACTTCAGAAAGGGTGCAATTATCAAAATCAAGGTTACTACTATCAAGTAAAGTGGTAGTGGTGTCCTTTAGGTTCACTTGTTTGGTAGCTTCTATGGTCATAGGAGTTTCTACGGTTGAGGTCATAGCATCACCATTAATAGGTCCAATGTGACCAGGAGTGCATTTGGTGCTAAGAGTTTGGATATCCTCAACAACTTGGATAGTAGCAACAGTGTGATGGGTAGGAAGGCTCTTAATTCTATCTTCTTCCTCCTTTTCTCTAGCCCATCTCTCTTTAAGTTTAGCCAACATCCTAATGTTTTCATTAATTTGCACTTGAATAGCATTCATAGGAGTGGTCTTCCTCTCCTCAAGAGGGGAAGTTCTAATTTTAAGCAATTCTACCTCATGGGCTAAATTGTCTACCTTCGAAGAGAGATCATCTAGTTTGTTTAGTTTTTCTTCTACATTCTTATTGAAGGCTTTTTGGGTAGTGATGAAGTCTTTAAGCATAATCTCTAGTTCAGAGGTGGAGTTCTTGGTGCTAGGATAAGCATTGTTGTTCCCATAGGAATTAGAGGGGAACGGTCTAGGGTTGCTACCAAAATTACTCCTATAAGCATTGTTATTGAAATTGTTTCTAGAGATAAAGTTCACATCTACTTGATCTTGAGCAATTAAAGAATTTAAAGGAACATCATGAGGATCAATAGAAGGTTGCTTGGAAAGTAGAGACATGATCAAGTCAACTTTTTCATTTAGGGAGGAGATCTCCTCGACAGAGTTTACCTTCCTACCTGTTGGAGCGCGTTCGGTGTGCCATTGGGAATAATTGGTCATCATCTCATCGAGAAGCTTCGTGGCAGCACCAAGTGTAGTTGACATAAAGGTTCCTCCCGCGGCCGAATCTAACAAGTTCCGCGAGGTAAAGTTCAAGCCTGCATAAAAAGTTTGGATAACCATCCAAGTAGTCAAACCATGAGTAGGGCAGTTCTTGACAAGAGATTTCATGCGTTCCCAAGCTTGGGCAACGTGTTCATTATCCAATTGTTTAAAATTCATTATGTTACTCCTTAGTTGGATAATTTTAGCAGGGGGATAGTATTTCCCAATAAAGGCATCCTTGCACTTGTCCCAAGAATCTATGCTATTTCTAGGCAAGGATTGAAACCAGATTTTAGCTCCGCCTCTCAAGGAGAAAGGAAAAAGCTTAAGCTTAACAATATCACCATCTATTTCTTGGTACTTTTGCATATCACAGAGTTCAACAAAATTATTTAAGTGCAAAGCAGCATCATCTCCAGCACCGGAGAATTGATCTTTCATAACTAGGTTCAGTAAAGCAGGTTTAATTTCATAAGAAGGTGCTGAAGTGGCAGGTGTAGTAATAGGCGTGCAGATAAAGTCATCGTTGTTATGACTAGTGAAGTCACACAACTTGGTGTTCTCGGTGGAACCCATAGCAGCAAGCAAGCAAGATAACTATTTTTGTGATTTTTGGTAAGGGACACTAAAGCAAAAACTGAAAGGTAAACTATCAAAACTAAAAAGTGAAGATAAAAGATAGCGTGCAACTCCCCTATCTTGAAGAGTGGAGTCCCCGGCAACGGCGCCAGAAACTTGCTTGATGGCTTCTCGCCCCTCGTTGGTTACCCCAAGTGGAAGGTTTGAGATGTAGCGTAGTGGCAAATTTCCCTTGGCAAAGATACCAAGGATCGAATCCCGTGAGACTCCGAGGGTTGACAAGAAGGTGTCAATAGCGCCAGAAACTTTCGCTTGACAGGACCTGCACACAGATACAAATAACTTTGCTCCCAACGAGTACAGAGAGGTTGTCAATCCCTCTGGCCTTGTCGTTTACAAAGGATCAAACGCAAGAGATAATAGTGATAGATATGACTGCAACTAGGAAATAAGAACAGGAAGTAAATAGCGGGTGTGATCAGTGATGGTAATATGGACCGGGGTCCCATGATGTTCACTAGTGATGTCTCTCTCCCAAAAGACGATAAAACAGCTAAGCGAGGTAAACAAATTACAGCTGTGCAATTGACAGGATTATGTGCGCAAACCAATGCTAACTATGTTGTACAGAAAGGTAGAGGCTCAAAAGCATGGGCGGTACGCCAAGGCAAGTAGACAGAAATCCATCTGCATCTACTACTAATCATCCACCTTGAGATATCTATCCAGAACATCTCGCTGGTATTAAGTTGCGAGTCCCACCCAAAGTGTAAACTCAAAGCAACAGACAACTGCATTAAAAGAACTTTGCGTAAAGTAAACAATCCTTGCACCCGCAAGTACAAGCACCGTTGTTTTCCCCCTTGTGGCAGCAGCACATCCCCTAGACTCATGTTTCTGTCACTCAAACTAGTCATCGAGGGGCATGAACCCACAATCAAGCATAACGTTTCCTCTTGGAGTTACTACCTACTACTTGGCTAAAGCAATAAACAGCAACGGAGAACATGCAAGAATTACTCAAGAACATAAATATAAAAGAGGTGAATCAAATATATTACTCACACACAATCTGAACATAATCTCATAATCCATCGGATCCCAGCAAACTCAGCATAGCAACAGGATAAAGATTACATATGTGCCTCGATCATGTAGGGCAGCTCACGAGGTCTAATCGATGAAGAACAAAGAGGGGAGGAGAACATCACATAGCTACTGGTCATGGACCCATGGTACAAGGGGGATTACTCACAACTCATCCGGGAAGCGTCCATGGTGGTGGAGAAGCTCCCGGTGGTGATCCTCCCCTCCGGCAGGGTGCCGGGAAGAGTTCTCCTGGTGCTCCCGATCTTGGAAGCGCGGCGGCGGCGGAACAGAGATGAGATCGCAAAAAAGGGTTCCGTCCTCGAGGGTTTCGGGATGCGTGCTAAATATATGCCAAAGGGGGTCACCGGAGGCGGAGAGGGGGGGCCAGGCGCCCCCCCCCCCCCCCCCCCCC
>LR738709.1:140606908-140623882 GCA_902687465.1 Secale cereale
GGGGCCGCCTGGGCTGCCCCTGGCTCCCCTCTGGCCCCACTTCTGGCGCGTGGAAGCTTCTGGAGCGCTGATTTTTTATATATTTTTCCCGGAATTTTTCTGGCAATTTAAGTAATGGGAAAACCTGAAATACAAAAACAGCAGAAAACAGAAACTGACACTGGGGTGCACTGAGTTAATAGGTTAGTCCAAATATGATCAAAAGTGTATAGAAGTGCATAAATATCATAGCAATATCACACAAAAGAAGCATGGAGCAAGCAGAAATTATAGATACGTTTTGGACGTATCAGGCACCATCTAGGCAGCCACATGCCTCGACGGCTTCATCACGTGCTATTCGCAATTAACATAAGCGGTCATCAGCTACAGCAGGAGTATCCTCTGCTCCACCTCCAGAAAAGAGTTCCACACGCAGCAGCGACATTCAATGCCATAAGTGCAAAGTAAGAGGTCATATTTCTTCGGAATGTCCAAGCAAAAGAACTATGATCATCAATGAACGAGGTTAATGGGAGTCTAAAAGTGACCTTGAAGGTGGCAATGATGAAGTGGAAGAGGAGCAAGGTTGGGAAGTAGGAGGAACTATTTTATCTCATGAAGAACTTCATGGTGAAGCTTTGGTTGTATGTCGCTCACTTAATGCCCAGGTTATGGAGGAGGAAAAGGGGCAGCGTCATAATCTTTTTCCCACTCGTTGCCTTATCAACTCAAAGGTATGTCGAGTGATTGTTGATATTGGCAGCTGCAAATTGCAAGCACAGAGATGGTCGAGAAGCTTCAATTGCAAACAAAACGTCACCCACATTCATACCGCATGCAATGGCTGAATGATTGTGGCGCAATTAAGGCCCAACCATGGACACTACACCATCAATCATCAACGGTCCAATCATAAGAAGTCACGCACTGCAAATACATGACCAGGTGAACGCTAACTTAAATCTATCATTTGACCTTGAAAAAATGATTGTACCTTCACCTCCGTTGTTGTTTGTTGAACTCATGTGCGATATTGAAGAAGGCCAGACACATTTCAGTCCGCGCAAAACAATATTTTATGGCGGAGAAACAAAGTTAGGAATCCATGAAGAAATGAGTTGTCTGCTGAAGAAAGATTGTTCCGATTCTGACGAAACAATGTTTTGCACGAGTTTGGATATCCCTACTTGCGAAAAGTTCCCAGAACTCGAGTTTTCTGCTGAAGGAAACATTGTTCGACCCCAGTGAACAATGTTTGGTCAGGAACTGCCAACCACCTCCAACGAGAGTTTTCAAGAAGCTACCTCATTAAGTCTCTAGGCAATTTAGTCAAACAAAAGCTGGTTCTCTTTCACACCTAAGCTGGTTCCCAAAGCTAGTTTTATTTCACACCTATCCAGGGGGTTGTCCTGATTATAAATAGGCTAGCTCTTCCCTTCGTTGGGGACTTTTTTCCATTTCTATCAAAGACCAAAGACATAGACTCCTCCTGAGATTGGAGAGATCTTGTTACCCTTATTCTTGTGATTCCTTGAGAAATTACTCCTAATTCGTGCTCCACGACTAGATCGTGTTGTGTGGGTTAGAGTTCATGGTTTCCCTTGCGGATTGCACATATCCCATGCTCCACGACTTGCGAGCGTGGTTGTGTGGGGTAGTGTTGCGGGTTGTGGATCGGCGAATGTTCGGATCGCAAGCTTCGGTGATCATCCTCCTCGTCGCGTCATAATCTCTTATTTTTCTATTTTCCGGCTGCTTGCAGCTAGTTATCCCCATCCACTTATCGATCCTACGCCGTGAAGATAGGACCTCCCCTTGTTCACCCTCTTCTCCGAAGACGATGGCATATCACATCCCGTGCGGGTTAGAGGAGGCAATGGCCGTCCGCATTGCACTCGGCCGCTCCCGGACGACGGCGCCTGGCGGACTCCATAGCACCGGCTCAAGAGGCACTCGGATCCTCTGCGGCTGGATCATCACGGTCCCGCGAGACGGAAAATCTCTCCTTCCCTATCACCAGTTAGGCTGACTATGAATCCCATCGAAACCGGTGTGCCCGTCATGGGAAGGTGAGGATAAGGGCCGCCGAGGCCTGTATAATTTCTGGAGTGGCGGCGGCTGGTGCGGCGGCGCGGGTCGCCGGAGAGGAGGAACCCATCTGTGCGCGCAGTGTGAAGAAGCGGCAGTGGAGGAACACACGCGCCCTAGCTAGAGAGCGGAATCGGTCGATCTGTGCCATGGTCGGACTGTCACCGAAGGAGTAGGAGGACAACGACGACTAGGACAGCAAGGGCGCCGGAAAGGGCGAGGACAGTCGTGGATGATCTTCTCCTCCATAGCCAAAAATGCCAAATTTTGATAGTCCGATGGCATGTTTAGTGACGTAGTAGTCGGACGATGTGTATAATGTATTGACGTAGTTGCATGAATTTGTATGGATTTGAGTTATAATAATACGTGTCCGGTTGTGAAAAGGCCGAGGGTTTAGGGTCGGATTTACCCATCGTGGCTGCCGGCTGGAAATGCTCTAATTACTGCGAACTTTGGTCTTGGTCCTCCACGAATTACCTCCCCGTCATGCTTGTCACTTTGTCAGCTTGTGATCACCAAATTCCATTGCTGCCAGGTGCAATGCGAGTCAACCATCCGCTCTTTCAATTAAATTCGAGTGCAAAAATAAAATAGAACCTATAAATAAATCTATGATCATAACAAAGCATGCATGCAAAGAAATTATAATTAAAGACATTTTGTGGTATATTAATTTGCTGGAATTAGCATGTGTCGCCTGAGTAAGCAGTATTGGTTCCGTCCTACTCCCTCCTAGGGGCACCGGACGTTCCTGCCTGGCCCGCCGTAGTAGAAGTAGCTGCCCCACGCGCCGCCCTGGCCGCCGGCGATGTCGTAGCACCCCGGGTGGTCGGCGAGGAGCCGGAGCCCCGCCGCCGGGATGAGGTTGTTGTCCCAGTCCACGACCTGCACGTTGCGGAAGTAGGCCGCGCGGCCGTACCCTTCCCCTGGGAACCGGCCGCTGCCCATCTGCGTGGGCGTGTGCGACCCGGACGGGCGCGTGTTCACGGCCTCGCCGCCGAATTGCACCATGTCGGCGCCGCCGCGGCCGCGCGCGCCCAGGTGGGTGAAGAGGGAGGACGGCCAGTAGCCCACCAGCGTGCCCGACGGGCCCAGCTGCAGCCACCAGTTGCCCTTCTTGGGGTCCTTCCAGATCATGAGCGTGATGTCGAACTGCCGGCCGCGGTAGGCCGACACCGGCGTGATGGCGGCGCCGATCACCACGCGGCCGTTGGTCTGCACGAAGCCCGCGCAGTGCAGGTTGTAGCACCCCGTCTCCTGGTACGCGTCGTTCTGCATGGCACACATACATTTGAGTCGCACAAGAATTTAACAACCTTCTTTTCTTGATTGATTTTTCATGGACGATCGAACACTTGAAGATAATTGAACTTTTAGATAGAAGACAGTCGTTTAGAGAGCTTACGGTCCAGTAGGTGAAGAACCTCGGGCTGTTGTCCCCGTATAGCTCAGGGCTCACCTGCCAGCCGGCCTCGATGGTGTTGAGGTCGTTGCCGAAGGAGCCCGAGATGACCCAGATCTGGGACAGGCTGAACTCCGCCGGCGACGACACCTGCGCCGGCCACACGTTTAGGCTCGCCTTCGCGCCGTAGAACTGCCCGCCGGTCACGTACCCCACCGCGTGCTGCATACGATACGACCACCACAGTGACATTCAGTATCCGGTACACTCGTACTGTGGCCGTATGCTTTTGGCTGCATCCGTGTCCAGATGACTGACTGATACTGTACTAAACTGAACAGAGACTGAACAGAGGAAGTGGTCATCATTCTGGCCGGTGACTGACCTCATGGCCGTTGCTGGTGGAGTCCCGCCGTGCCGCGGCACTCCGGGGCTTCATCCCGAACCTCCGGACGGAGCTGGCCCTGAGCAGGTCGCCCTCCGTCGTCCGCCTCACCGGTATCGTCCCCTTGGGACACCACTCGCCGGAGCTCCTCCACGTCTGCGGCAAGACCTCCTCCTCCTCGTCGTCTTCCGTGGCTTCGTCATTCCCTGGCCTCGCCGCAGGCTCCTCCTGCAGACGCACGCAAACCATTACTGCTCATGTCAAGGACAGACGCAAGAACACGACGCACATTGCAGTCTGAGGCCGTACCTCTGGTTTCTGGCCTCTCAGCTTGGGATGATCGAACGCGGGCTGCAGGTGAGAGGGCACGCAGTCTATGACGTCGCCGTCAGGGCTCTGCGGAACGATGAAGACCAGTTAGCACTACCTGGCAAGAAACGGGACAAATCGTACGCTACGTACCATGTGACGAACGAACGAAGGAACGAACAGAGCGTGTGTTGCAGTACGTGCCTGGATCGTCTTGACAGAGGCTTCCCTGACCCTGGCGAGCCGGGCCTTCATCCGCCGGAGCCCGAGCTGCTCCTCGCCCAGGCCGAGCGCCGCCGTGCTGCCATTGCCCGCCGCGGAGGAGACGAGGACGGGGAAGACGAGGAGGAAAGAGACGAACGAGGCAATGATTGGGCGGCAGCAAGAAGCCATTGACAAGCAAAGCTGACCTGAGCTTCGTAGCAGCCTAAGTAGGATCAGAAGAAGAAGAAGAAGCTTTAATACTCTTCTGAGGCGCACACCAGCATTGGAGCGGTTGTCTTCTTCCTGCTGGCTATAAATACACGCAACCGTAGATCACTAGATAGATAGACGGACGGATGGATAGATACCTGGGAGTATGGCGCTAAACGAGCCAGCAGCGAGGCGGAATTACGAGCAACTCATTTGGCCGCCTCTGCGCTCCGGTGGCCGGCCGATTTGGCTCACCAACCTGCAGGCCTTTTTCTTCCGTGCGACGGACCAGCACAGCATAATTGTCTCGAAGTGAGCGCCACGCGTAGCCATGCCTCCATCATATTTTTTCCTAGCCGTATGCCCGCTCCTGTCCCCCCTCTCCCACTCCACGCTGCTGCCTTTTGGTCTTTCTTTTACTAGATCTCAGTGGAGGCCAGCCCGGTGGCATGGCATGTAACTTTTTCTTTCTGCTGATGGGTGCTCTCCATGTGCTGAGAGATTAGGCTAGGCAGATCTGTGCAATGTTCAGAACACTGCTTGGTTGGGCAGAAGCAGAACAGGTTTTTTTTTTTCGAAACGGAGGCAAAAGATTTGCCTCATCGATTAAATAAGAAGAAGAGAATTGCCCAGTTAATTAACGGAAAACCGGGCTAAAACCGAGCAGAACAGGTTTTACATCCTGTTACCTTGAGTCCGTCCAGCAGTACAAGACTGCGTACTTCAGAGGCACGATCGAGGATGCTGGATTCCAATCCAGCACATGCCATTACTTCTCGTGCCTCCTTTGATTCAAAAGAATTTCATACTCCCTCCGTACTAAAATATAAGAACGTTTTCTACATTATATTAGTGTCAAAAACGTTCTTATATTTTGGGACAGAGGAAGTATGATTTAGATCCTTATATGATATTTTTCACGTGTTGGTTATTTGATTCATAGTAAAGGTGGCATCCTTAGGAAGTTTTTCTTATAATCCACTTGCACTCTATTTTTGGATGAAAAGTTTCATCCAATCAAACATCTTTGTACAATTCATTTGTTTTTCACGGGTTAGTAGACACTTTTTCACCCAACTTCCTATAGTTTTCTAATCTTAGGGCCTATTTGATTCATAGGATCTAAAAATACAAAAATAATATAGGACGACACATGCAAAACAGAGGATTGTGGAAACACACGAATCTGCATAGTTGAGTTTTCGACTCGCGGTAATACGAAAAACACATGAATTGTGAAAACAATGGTCAAAGTAAGGTTTGTCATATACTACTGTAAAAACACTCTTTCATCCAAATTTCTACAGCTTTCTCTCGTTTTCCTTTGCGTCATCGAAAGCAAGACTACCCTTGCTCATAATGCATGAGCGCACACAACACACACACACACACAGAGATAAACTTGGATCACCGATTGATCCACCGATTGGACTTGATCTGCAAAGAAAAACAAGACGGGCAGACAGACAGCAAAGCAAAGTAGGACCGTCGCATGGACGGTCATTCTCCAGTCCGCACCACCACTCGCGCTTGCCATTTGGGCAGTGCATCCTGCTCTTTTGGCCGCTCTGCTGCACCTACCGAGGTCCTGAGGCAGAGGTACAGGGCCACAAAGGAGACAACTGCTCCTGCTGCATTGTTGGTGAAGGAGAGGTCCACGGCTAGAGTGGATGCAGTGAGAATCAGCTGCCTTTTGGAAAGAGCGGCGTGGAGGAAAGGCTAAACATATCTCAGTGGGAGCAACTGCTAATGCTGGGGTGGGGTTGCGTCTTAACAACAATGTTCCGTACAGGGTTAAAAGTTTTGGGGTAAATTCAATACCCAAGAGGTCTCCATTTCAAGATCAGGCCAATGTATTACTACCTCGGTCCTGGTTTATCGGCCATCTTTGTAATTCGTGCTAAATTCTTATCAAATATTTAACTAACAAAATATTAATGCATGTCGACAAAAAATATATCGTTGGATTCGTATTTGAACATAGTTTCCAGTGATTTTTTTTTGACATGCATGAACATTTTGTTAGTTAAATTTATGATCAAAATTTGGCACAAAATATAATAAGGACCAATAAATCAGGACGGAGGTAGTATTGTTCATAAAAACATTGCGGCCTACCTTAGTTCAACCAACGTCTACTCCCTTTATTCCAAATTAATTGAACTTTAGAGTTTTTCCTAAGTTAAAGTTAAATAAGTTTTTTCGTGGAAAATTTTAAATAAGTTTGACCCAGTGTATAAAAAAAAGTTAAGATCTGCTAGAAAATAAAATAAAATGTCAAAATACATTTTTATATAAAGAATCTAATTTGGTGTTGTAGATGTTGATATATTTTTTCATATACTTGGCCACACATTTTATTTTTTTGACATAAGACATAGATCGAACTTCAACTAATTAGAACATAGTGGGGCCTAGAGGAGCATTGAAGTCTTCACCTTTCTCAGCTTGAGCCTTTAAATGAAGTGCATGGGCAATTCGCCAAAAATATACTACCTTCGTTCCTAAATATAAGTCTTTTGAGAGATTTCATTATGGACCACATACGAAGCAAAATGAGTGAATCTACACACTAAAATGCATCTATATACATCCGTATGTGGTTCATAGTGAAATCTTTTCAAAGACTTATATTTAGAAACGAAGGGAGTATGATTTATGGCATGCTGATAAAGCAAAAAATTTAGCTGGAAATCTATGGCCAGCAACCAATCCTTGCAGGAACGAGGGGAAGTTCTGCGTTCAAAACAGGACCGTAGAATGCGGTGGTGTTTCGCTACATCCATTTCCACATTCAATCATTGATCTTTAAAATTGACTGCACTCCCCTTTCGATGCCCAAAATGGCTAGCTGCTGTTACCTACATGTCATGTTGTACCTTGCCTACAAGTTTATATATACCTTTGCTAGTAGCCTGGGCCTTTTCTTTTTCTAATAAGAAAACATTAGCTTAAGCACGCATGAGGCGCTCTAAACAATGCAGGAGTTGGAAAACGCAAAAAAAAAAGAAGAAGAAGAAGAAGAAAAAAGAGCTAGAATGTTCCTTTCATCATGTGAGATTGCTGAGAAGAAGCTTTTAAATGGTGTAAAGCAAATAAGCATGAATTTTGAGATCAAGGATTACTTGATTTGCAAGAAAAGTACAGAGACAAACAGAGAAGATGCATTGGAACTTTGAAAAAGAAAAATGTCCATTAGGTTAGTCCTCGTGTGTTATTTCGTCCATAAGCAAAAAAAATCCCCATCCTACAAAATTCCCTATGATTCCATTCTAAGACCCAAACTGTAGGATCTTTTTTCCCATTCAAATCGAGTGAATTGCAGAAAACATCGACATTGAAGCACGGTCTTGCAGAAATCACAAGTCTCTAGTTTTGTGCCCCAAAACACTAATTCTCAGGCTAATTTTTTGCAGAAACCACTAGTTACCGACTTTGACCCGTTTAATGACGATTATGACACGTGGGTCCCGCAAAAGCTGACGTGGCGTAACGGTTCGGGCTAGACGTCGTTTGGCATGGAATTTGTCCATATTTACAAAACAGTCCGTGTAAAATTACAAGGACACCCTTCAATCAACGACCCAAAATGCAATCAGGCCCTGGTCTAGTGCGCGTGGAGGTGGCCCCTGCCTCCTCGGCGGGGCCATCCCGGATGTCGAGGAGGCGCTGGAGCATGGCGTGCCTCAAGGAGGAGTGCCGCCGCCGAGCTTCTGGATCGGCTGGCCTCATCAGCGTACCCCTCAAGCACACCGACAACCGCCAGATTGGCCATGGCTTTGAGAACCTCCGCCAACGTTGGCCTAGAGTGCTCGGTCAGTATCAGTTATGGTTTCAGAGTTCAGATTCATTTGCTGGGCGACTCCGCCAGAATCTGAGATGGAGTGCACTCTCCCCCTCCGTGCTGCCGTTGACCGAGGCTACGGCAGAGGTTCGTCGACCTTCCCCTCCGCGTTGCCTTTCCCGTGAGGTCGAGCAAGCTCGACAGCTGGATCCCAGACGAGCGCTCGGACTGGGAGAACGACAACTAGGCGGATGCGTCCTCGCTGGATCCTTTGCTGGGCGGGAGCGATGGTCCTGCCTGGCGACGGCGGCGACCCGATGTGGCAGGCCAGGCAGGGAGGGAGGGGCAGCGACATGAGCAGGGGCAGCGGGCCGGGGAAGGAGGGGCAGCAGCGTGAGGAGGGGCAGCGGGCCGGGGAGGAAGGGGCAGCTGCGTGAGCAGGGGCGCCGGCGGGGCCTGTGGCTGTGCGATTTTTGTAGCATTTTTTCTAAGGAAGGAGCTTTGGACAAAATTCCATGCCAAACGACGTCTAGCCCGAACCGTTACGCCACGTCAGCTTTTGCGGGACCCACGTGTCATAATCGTCATTAAACGGGTCAAAGTCGGTAACTAGTGGTTTCTGCAAAAAATTAGCCTGAGAATTAGTGTTTTTTGGCACAAAACTAGAGACTTGTGGTTTCTGCAAGACCGTGCTTCAATGTCGATGTTTTCTGCAATTCACTCCATTCAAATCAGTAGATAAAGTGACACTCGTTGAAAACAAACTCGGGCCTACTAAAATCAATCAGTGGTTGGACTAAATTGTCATCGACACGAAAGTTGGGCAGTCTCGACAGGAAAGTTAGGCAGTTACTACGAAGAAGTCTCTACTCCTACAGTTTGGATCTTAGAATGGAATCATAGGAATTGTAATGATTTACCTGAGTAGTCAAAATCAATTGCTTGGTCCCAGGTTTCTTCTGAAAATTTTCTGTCCGCTATTGGAACAGATAAAGCCCCTCCTACAGTTGATGCGCGCAATATCGCTGTAGAAAACTGGGACAGATCAACCAGCTTCTTTCACTTCTGTGTCAGAAAATATACCAGTGCTTGGAAAGAAGGAAAAGGCTCTTCTCCACTTTGTGCACGACAGAACAAGGCAAATCTGAGAACCCAGACACAAACCGCAAACAACACGGCCACAACCATCATTTCTCACTCCAGGGGTCTCAAAGTTTGTTTTTTACCTGCTTCGTCCTTGGCAGGTGACTTGCACGCCAGAGCGGCCTGAGAAATCTGCAAACTGTTAAATGGATGGGAGTGTTAGCACTTAGCACAACGGTTCAGTTTTTGTCTTAGCAGGCAGCTACAGACATTGTGGACAATGGATCATAGCGACAGTGACAATGCAGCGCTTGAAAGAGACACCGGGCTAGTAGTAAGCAACTCACATGCTCCCTCGTTCCCCTTTCTCTTTGGTACCACAAACACCATAATACAGATCTTGCACTAGATCCACCCAAAAAGAAGTGGAAGAAAATAATGCGCCATCCAGTGAAATGTACGACAAGGAATCGAACATGATAAAAGGGAAAATAACAAACAGATGAAGGCGCCCGAGGAGCACACTGACGAATATGATTGGTTGTGCGGCAGAAATCATTTACCTGCGGAGGGCTTGATGGTCTCTTCGGGTCCAATGCAGTCAATTCGTCACATGTTATGTCAGCAACTCTCCTGATGATGTTAGATCGCCATGTACATGTACTGTAGAGTACTTGTAAACTGGTTAGTCTACTTCTGACCATATATGCACCAGAGCTCTGATGAACTGAGAATGTAAAACTCCACAGAAGTAAACAGGTCCATATCTCTGACGAAACATACGTCTGACCATCTAGGTTATCAACAAATATGTTATGAATCAATGTGAACCATGCAGTTCCATACGCTCGAGTTGCATTCAGATCACCGAATAATACTGAACGAATGAACATGCCACAAGATGCAACTGCTTCCATTAATTTGCAGAAAGGATTTTCTCAAGAATAGAACTCAAGTGGTTCTTCCAGATCCAACTGTGAATAGTTGCTTGCAGTTCCAGTTACAATGCTGAGCTGAGCTGCGAGCTAACCATGTGTACTAACCTAGCGCTATATGAAGCATAAGTTTATCTCTTTACAACACCCTATTGTACTTTCTAGAGTACAACAAATTATATCTAACAACAACAACAGTTTATATCTAACACACGCCAAAAATCGCTGCTATTTTCTGTCACCTCCACCCCTTTCCTTTAGGTATATGCAAACTGGCAGTATTCTGCTTGTAAGGGAGAAAACCTTTACATGGCAGATGTCCCCTGCACTATATACTCATCATCTTGCTGCTATAAATGACTGCACAGGAAAAAGGTATTACATGAGCAAAGCAGAGTGTTATTTCTTAGGCCAAATCAGGTTTATGGGAAGTAAATTTGGCAACTGTTTTGCCTATGTTTGTGCAGGCTCATCCACAACAAAAGTTAAAGGTCCTGAACTCACTGAGTTAAGAAGCTTCAGACCGGCTCCGCGTGTAAACTTCCTTGCAAAGAGGAAGCAAGGTGCTGGTCTCTCATTACTTGTGCACCACTCTTTTCTATATTCGGTCTCATAATATATATTATCAATATCCTACAAAAAATATAAAGAGATAGACCCTCAGCGAACAGTTAGAAATTGTCCTAGGCACTTCTTACAGGCAGTTTATTTTACACACATGTATCTTATTATGGTAAAACTACAGCATGGAAATCAAAGTTGAAAATTCTGTCATAAAGATCAATAGGTCTCCAAACTGACATACACTAATGTATTTCTCATCACCGATTTTGCCATCGATGTAGCTAGATATCAACTTCTATCAAACTCAGCAAACCAAAACAAATAATAAAAACATACATGGTTTTTCTGTGAAATACAAAAAACATACAATCATCTTTCTAGGGAATACAGTGTTCAGATTTGACAGAAACATATACCTTAATGGATTTTATAAGTGCGGGTGTAGCATCAGAGACTTTGTATGTTACAGGATGCCATCCACGCCTTTCACGATCTTTAGAAGATGATAGATCCCATGCGCTATGTGTAACTGATCTCCTCGTAAGCTCTTCTTCAAGCCCATTTTGCTGTAACAGAGATAGGTCATGTGCATTTGTGTAGAGAACAAATTCAAGGTATGTTACAATGATTATTGACTTACTGCAAGCAATGTTTGAACATAGTGCTCATCTGGTATGCAGTTATGTGCCTTCCATGCCTCAGCAGGCTGGGTAAAATGAGGACATGTAACACGTAAGGCTACCAATTAAACTTTTTCCAGCGAAACAACCATAAACAAATGTACTTAATGAGTTCATTAGTAAATCTTGAAAGCTTAGATAACTATTTGGTTAAGAAAATATTTTAGAAAATATAAGAAATACAGTAGACATATGAGTAGTGGTTCTATGCACTCTTTTTTTTTAGAAAAGGAGGAGGACCCCGGCCTCTGCATCTGGATGATGCATGCAGCCACTTTATTAATTATTCACACAAGACCTTATAAAGTCATACTACAATAAGACTAAAGCCACCGTCTAGGCAACATTGCTCCTTTACAATTGCATACGTTGATGAAAAAAAAAATCAATTCATTTGGATGGGTACTAGTTAAGTTCATGCCTGCAATTTATGTCACAGGAATAAGGCCAGATGTTAACATCCAGAACCCACAGGAAAACAAATGGCATGATGAACACAACCTCTAATCTGTCATGTATTCTAGACATACTCCAGGTACAAACTGCATCCAAAACAAGCTTGAACTAAAAAGACAGCATGAGCCACGGTCAAAGATACTCCAGAAATAGATTGATCGGTATTTTGTTAAAGGGTCTCACTTACAATAGGTTTATCCCAGTCCCGCCAGAACTCTGGTAAGGGCCTTCTCTGCAGCAGATAAAAGATATACTTTCTTTAATAAGAACACGCATAGAAAAAAATCAAGTTCCCATGTATGTACAGATGGAAAAACTGTCATTTGTACATGCATACCCTACAGCACCATATGTAAGTACAGATTTGAAAATTGTTAAACTTAGTAGAACAATAAGAAGTGTACAACTATTTAAGTGCCATTATCTTGATGATGCGAATACTACCTTGTGAAGTTATGTCCATCTATGAAACATACAATTATTGAGGCACATACCCTGCAATGCTTCTTGAATTCTGGCAATACCACATCATCATAAACCACAACTTCAGCATGCTTTTTAATCAGCACAGCCCACTGTATGGCGAGTTAGGGCGGCAGAGATACAAGAATGAGTTTATTAGACACACAAAAATTCAAGTTAAACTTCTATGTTCCATATTTCTTCTTTCATCAGTAAAAGCCGAAAGATACCTGTGAGCCTTTTCTCCAATTCTCCACCGGGATGATTGGGTCCATTCGTGGATTGTACCTGCCCTGTTTTGTATCGGCGAAACTGCCAGCATTACACAATTGGATGCTATTAGTCCTCAGGCTATAACATCAGCTAAAAGAAGAGCTTACATCTTAATATGAACAGATCTGCAATATGTTATGCTAGCAATCCATCTAAAAGGTCAAGGTGCATGAAAACACTAAGACAATGTAAAATGGAAAAGGCTATGATGAACTTCTATTGTCATTCATAAATACTAGCTGATACTCATTCTTAATCAAGGCTAGGAGACAATAGACATAATGCAAAACTGAGATGTTTATACCTGTCCACAAAGCTGGTTGATGCAGACATTATGTAGTCATAAGTGTAGTTGAAATTGTACAATGGTACACAGCTGGCAGAGAGAGAAGATCCTAGTAAGCACGAATTCAATATTAAGATCCAAATACGTTCATAAATGATGCGCACAGTACATAACCATTTTGACGAAAACAGGTTTGTAAAAAATAAATATCGGATTGTTGAGTATTAGTAACTATTGAGTCAAACACCAGAGCCATGTAGAAGATATCAAATTTGCACCAGACCCAAATTTGGTAAATGGGTACAGCTATACATGTGGATTCCCATCATAGGAACTTATCGAGACAACCAACAGAACATAGGGACAATTGGAAAATACAACCCAGGATTCACTTCCTGCAAAACAAATGTTCTCCCCAAGTCACAGAAAATACGGCTTATGAATTAGGATTGTAAAATTAGGATTTCCTGCGAGCAATAATAAGCACTAAAAAAATACAGTTCGAGTCTACCAGTATGTTTAGATGGAAAGGGAAACAACAGAGGGATCTGAACTGGACCTAAATGTGAATGACATGAAAAATTCCTTTTTTAAGAGCGTGGAGACGGTGTACGAAAGGGGAGAAAGCTCGTGACTGGTCTAAAGGAAAAATGTCCAAGTATGTCTTAGAGCAAGTACAATAGTGGGCTTATGGCCTGCTTACATGGCAATTTTGCCTATGTGGAGGAGAGAGACATGAAAAAGTAAAGGGAGTGGGCTCTCATGCAAGAGCCTAGCTATATGCATGCTCCAAGGCAAATGCAATAAATGTGAGGAAAGAGATAGAGAGAAGATGAAAAAAAATACTAATCTTATAGCCGACCTTATAGCTAACCTTATTGTATGAATGACTATATGTACTCCCTCCATTCCCTTATACAAGGCCACAAACTCAAATTACAGGTACAAATGTAAAATTTAATGACTGTTTTGTATGCTAACTTTTCTTTTCGTTTAGCGGAATCATTTATACGCCGGCATGCATGCAAGGAAGGGATGAGAAAGGAATAGTACAATGTCATTATGACTAAATGTATGCAAGTATTAAACAAGTTGGTATTACGAGAAAACATCATTACTTTTTATCTTGATTACTGCTAGTGGCCTTATATGGATGCAAAATGTATTTTTCATAATGGCCTTGTATAAGGGAATGGAGGGAGTATTGGCTATAAATGATATGGCAACATCTTATAGCCAGTAGTTGGGTGTATTATTAACCATACTCTTAGCACTATCACGTTGCAATTTTTTATACAAGCTTAGGCCTCTCCCAATGCTCCACCTTGTACGGGTGCTAAGGTTGCTAACTAAGCCAAAAATCTGATGTGGCATGCTAGTTAAGAAGAGAGAGAGAGAGAGAGTAGTATGGTGAAGAAACGGTGCTAAGCACGTGTACCTAGCTGGAAACACAATTCGAGTCTATAACTAATTAAATGCATGAAGGTTAGCACCCAAAAGCTTAGCAATTGTGCATTGGGGACATGAGTTGCTAAGGCATTTGATATACTTAGCACCTCATCTAAGCATCTTTGCATTGGAAAGAAGTGCATTTTTAGAGGTGTGGTCCATTGTTGGGTAGCTTCAAACCTATAACCCCCGCCACCCCTAGTGTGCATAAGGCTGGTTGTAATGGAGAGTATCATATACTAGTATCATGCACATGATACTAGTGTATGATACCACATCCGTAGTGCATAGTACTACCTCCTTTCCGATTTATAGGGCTCAATTCAAAAATCACACCAACCAAGGTAGATGGTGAGTGGTGGAACATTTTTTGTAGTTTGCAAAGGTATACAATTAATGCACTCGTTTTCCTCAATTTTTTATGTTTACCAATGCATTAATTGCAATGCATGCATACATAAAGTACATGCATTGGTCAATTTTCTCTTAATCTTTGCATGCAATGATTTAATGTACCTTGAAATCTGAACATGTCATGGAAACAATCAAATTGAGCCTTATAAAACGGAAAATCTAAAATTTTGAGATAAGCCCTATAAACCGGAAAGGAGGGAGTATCATATGTTAGTATCATAGGATAGTCATTTATTGCCATGCATGACACATACTAGCACATCATTTAATATGATACGGTATCATAATATGATACTCAACCCCCTCTCTCTTCATCAGGGACGAAGCTCTAGTATGGACACTGGGGTCAGTTGACCCCAATGCCTTCCAGTATTTGAAGCTAGCATGTCCATCAAAGTTGCATTTGACCCCAGCCCAAAAAGTTAGTTGACCCCAGCCCATCAGCTAATTGTCCAATTGTTCAGTCTTAGCCCATACCATCCATAAATTCTAGCAAAAATTTTAAAAAAATTATCGTGGCGTACAGCTCCAGCACACAAGGCCCAATGCATAAGACATGCCTTAGCCGCTTAGGCTTACCGTCTTTACACACGTACACGTTGACGTTTGGTCTCCAATTTCTGTAGATGTACGCGAAGTCGTGAACAGCCAGCCGACACATGCCTCTTCGTCTCTTCGCCATCGTCAGGTCACCGTCTCATCGCCTTCGCCTATTCTTTTCCCCACCCCAACTCTCCATCCCTAATCCCCAATTTCCAACGGCGACAAACAAGGCGATCCCTAATCTCCAAGGGTGATGCCGGTCAGCCGGCTGCCGCCGCCGCATAATCTTTAATCTCCCTGAGTGTTGGTTGCCCACTTGGCACATGCCCTCCTCGTCGACAGTTCTGAGGCAGGTAAGCGCAGGTCCCTGGGTACGTTAATATTTTTCTCAGTTTCTCTTGGTCTCACACACCAACAACTCATTCTCTCCGGATAGCTAATTACTCAGTTTGGGTTTATGTTTTTGCTGCAGCTAAGAGGCTAGGACTAGAAGGATATGGACAGATTTCTGCTGAAACGAATGGCACCAGAGACTGATCTGGCAGGGACTTCAAGACCAGTTGGACTAAGGCAAGATCACACATCAAATATTGGTACTACTACTATTATGATACCAATTATATCATTGGCTCATTGTATAATTTCAATCTTTATGTTGCCCTTCACCCTTGCCTACAGGCGGACTGTAACACCATGATAATCTTTTAATAAAACTCCTATATTCGACGCAAAAAAAGTTACCCTTGGATGTTATTTCTATTGTGTTATAGTGGGCATATTTTTGGGTTTTCCTCTTTATATTGCTCTCAGCGTGAGTCACGCCATAGCCCGTGCTATAGTGGGCATTGGTTGACCCCAGTGACCATTTTTTCTAGCTTCGTCCCTGCTCTTCATTTAATTCTATGCCACATCATCAAAATTGCCTAGTTGGCATGCATGATACTACCTATAATACTCCCATTACGGGCAGCCTAACATGTTCAGCAGCTGGTTGAGGTGTATTGCTAAAAAAAATCTTTCCACATCCTCGTGGGGACGGCAGCCTTGTGTTGGGCTTTGTGGCTTTCCATGAATGATGTATTTTTTTTACCAAAAAGAGTTTTTCATCTAGTGTGTAAGTTATTCATGCATGTACACGTTGGCTCCGTATGTGGTCTATCATGCAAAGGTACGTGGTCTATCACGAGTTTTTCTTTCCGTAAAACCCTACTTTTGAGTTCTCTCGGGTATGTTGGTTGTGTGCATGTTATGCAGAGGTTGGGCTCAGTGTGGTTGTATTAGCTTGATATAACGATTGAATGAAATTCCATTTATCGAAAAAAGTAAGACAATCTACATGGGACAACAAAAGAAACATTGACACAATCTCAGGACATAATACAGCAGATTTTCCACTTTACTAATTAGTGTATCGCAGAATGAAATCAAACACCACATAATTGATGTGTTGAACAGTACAAGC
>LR738709.1:140623930-140673295 GCA_902687465.1 Secale cereale
AGACCTAATGCTTCATTGATTTCATTCTATTGTGCAAATTGCCATTCTAAGAACAGCCTCGAACTGTACCTGTCGGACACAAAAACGAAGCGCTCATTGAAGGGATCCTTGAGTGCATGGCTGAGAAGGATGCGCTCGGCCTCGATCATGCTCGCCTCCCCCCAATCCACCTGAATGCGAAAAATGAGGAAAAATCATATCGGCAGCAATGGAGCACCGAACGCAGAGATCATATATTATGGTAGGAGCTGTCAGCACTAACCTGGACGCTGTTGTTGACCTGCCGGTTGTAGAAGAAGCGGGAGCGGGTGGTGGCGCGGGTGAGCACGAAGCCCGGCCGCGAGTGCACGAAGATGGAGAACCTCCCCTCATTATCACCCTGATCAGCATAAGAACCACGATGAGATTTGGCATTTATTCACTCCGGCATTGGTGAAATCGAGACAGCATTCGAGAGATGAAGCGAGAAGGGTGGGGGGGACGTACACGGAAGAATGCGTCCCAGACGAGGTCGAGCGGGAGGCGGTTGCGGGCGATGAAGAGGAAGGCGACCCTGGCGTTCCCCGGCGGCAGCGGCGCCTCCTCCACCTCGGCCAGGACCACCGGCTCCTCGTGCCTCCCCCCTCCCGCCGCGGCCGCCTGCTCCTGCCCTCCTTCCGCGTCTAGCGGCGGGGAGGAGCCGTGCAGCAGGAGGAGGAAGACGCCGGTGACGCAGAGGCACAGCACCAGCAGCACCGCCGCCGCCGCGCTCCTGCCGCCCCTGCCGTACGAGTGCCGCCGCGGCCTCATTCCCCGAGACGGGTCGGGAGGCCTACAGGCTAGTGCTCCGTGCTATACAGTGGTATCACCGGCTCACCGCCGGCGACGCTCCTCCCGCTCGCTGCATTGGGGGCAAGCAGAGCGTGGCAGAGCAGAGCGCGCCTCAGCTCAGATCTCGAGCTCCCGCGGGGGGGGAGTGTGGTGCGGTCTCGTGGTCTCGGGAGGTTGGTGGTGGTTGCACTTGCGCCGCAGCGGGGAGGCGGGGGATCGAATCTCGGCCGACTCCGCTCGCTCGCTCGCTTGCTTGCTTGCCGGGGCAGCGCGGCAGCGGCAAGTAAAGCTAAGCAGTCTCGTGAGAGATACTCCTGAACGGGCGTGCTAACCACCTACCTGGAACGGGAACGGGAACGGTGCGGATCCACGCTCCAGTGAGGTCGGGGCAGCGGCAACGGCGCGGATCGAAATCCCGAAGAGGGCAGGGCAGGGCGGGGAGCAGCAAAGCGCCATGTTGTGGTCTGACAGTGGCACGTGGACTTTCTATTATTCACATTGACTAGCCCGCCCCAAAGCTGCGTCAGAGCGACACGCCGGTGCCGACCGACGTGCTAAACGGAACCGACAAACCGACCGCAACGTGCTTACTGACCCATGCGACGTGTCAAGAGCAGTAAAACTGGTTTAAGAGGGGTGGAAAATTGGGCGGTAAAGTATAAGAGCATCTATAGCGATTTGCCAAATCGACTCCCTATATGTGCACGCGCGCGCCCGCCGGGCGCATCCAAACGGCCCTATATTTTCGTCCCGTGTCTTAAATACGGACTCTTAAATCATGTAAGATCATACAAGTCAATGTCGCACGCTGGCTAAAATCCGGACTCTTACATGTAAGATCATGTAAGATTTTCAACAGAGTTCTTTCAACTAGGCTGGCAGTGGAGTTACCGAGCCTGGTTGGTAATCACCAGAGTGTGTTTGTGAAGGGTCGATCCATCCATGATAATTTCATGCTTGTCCAAGGCACGACAAGAAAGCTGCATGCATTAAAGGAGCCGGTTGTCATGCTCAAGCTCAATATTTCAAAGGTCGTCGACTCGGTCCAGTGGCTGTTCATTGTTGAAGTTATGCAGCGCATGGGTTTTAGCTGGAGGTGAACTGATTGGTTTTGTGGACTCCTTGCAACATCGTCAACACGAATAATGGTGAATGGGGTACCGGGTGAGCCTATCTACAACTGTCAAGGACTGCCACAGGGTGATCCGGTATCTCCAATGATCTTCATCCTCACCATGGAGTCTTTGCACCGGATGCTTGACCTCGTTGTGGAATGAGGCACCCTATCCCCGCTGGCGCAAAGAGGACTTACGAAGGGGGTTTCTATGTTTGCTGACGACGTCATGATATTTTGAAGCCGGAGGAGAGAGATCTCAATGCATGTGCATCAAATTCTAAGGCTCTTTGCGGAGGCTTCGGGCCTCAAGGCCAACCTCCAGAAGTGTGCAGCTATACCAATTCGGTGCAACTCAGATGCGATGGCAGAGGTGACCCGAATCCTAGGATGCCCAGCAGCCTCTTTTCCTTGCCAATACTTGGGACTCCCGGTCACCGTACGGAAGTCGACGGCTGCACAGCTCACGGGCCTAGTGGATCAGCTAGCGCGGTGTCTCCCAGGGTGGAAAGCGACAAATATGCTGAAGAGTGGGCGAATGGTTTTGGTGCAGTCCGTTCTATGTGCGATACCTATACATGTGATGATGGCTCTGGACATACCCAAGAAGATGATCGCAGCCATGAATAAAATCTACAGAGGCTTCCTGTGGTGCGCCAAAGATCAGGCAAATGGAGGACAGTGTCGTGTGGCGTGGGAGACCGTGTGCTCGCCAAGATGGGCGGGAGGCTTGGGCATCACCAACTTAAAGTGGCTTAATACGGCCATGCGAGCAAGATGGCCCTGGCTCAAACGTGTGGATCAGACTAGGCCCTGGGTGGAGTTCGATATAGCAGTGCCGAAAAGATCATTGCAACAGTTTCAGGCGGCCACCCGTGCAATGGTAGGAAATGGTGAAAGTACCTTATTCTGGGAAGATCGTTGGTTGGACGACTTCAGGGTGGAGGAATTAGCACCGTCAATATACGGTTCAATGAGGAAAAGAATTCGTGACAATCGCACGGTCAGCCAAGGGATAGCAAACGGAGCTTGGGCGCTGGACGTCGGGTCGGAGGTTAATACGCAAATGCTCCATGAATACTTGCGGCTATGGGATAGACATGCAACGGTGCAACTACACCCTGAGATGGTGGACACGATTCGCTGGACTTGGGAGGAAAGTGGATCCTACTCCACAAGAGCAGCATATAAGGCGGAGTTTTGGGCAAAGGAAACAGTGCCAACGGCGAAGTTCGCATGGAAGTCCAAAGCACCACTTAGATGTCGTTTCTTTGCTTGGCTTGCACTGCAAAACCGCTGCTGGACTTCTGACAGGTCGGCAAGACGAGGGTTAGACCATCAAGAGACGTGACCGTTTTGTGACCAAGAGGAAGAGAGCATAAATCATATCCTACTTCAATGCGTTTTTTGCGAGGGAAGTGTGGGCGCGCGTCTGCGCTGCTTGGGACAGACCAGATTGGGCACCGACCCCTACGTTGAACTTGGGAGCAAGGTGCATTGTGACGCCCCTTATTTGTCCGTACACTAATCATGCACGCAAATGTGTACAATCAAGATCAGGGACTCACTGGAAGATATCACAACACAACTCTAAAAGTAAAATAAGTCATACAAGCTTCATATTACAAGCCAGGGGCCTCGAGGGCTCGAATACAAGTGCTCGATTATAGACGAGTCAGCGGAAGCAACAAATATCTGAGTACAGACATAAAGTTAAACAAGTTGTCATAAGATGGCTAGCACAAACTGGGATACAGATCGAAAGAGGAGCATGCCTCCTGCCTGGGATCCTCCTAAACTACTCCTAGTCGTCGTCGGCAGACTGCACGTAGTAGTAGGCGCCTCCGATGTAGTAGGAGTCATCGTAGGTGGCGTCTAGCTCCTAGGCTCCACCATCTGGTTGCATCATCCGAGAAGAAGGAACAGAAGGGGGAAAAGGGGGAGCAAAGCAACCGTGAGTACTCATCCAAAGTACTCGCAAGCAAGGATCTATACTACATATGCAATGGTAACAATGATATGGGTAGTATCGGTGGTCTGAACTGCAGCAAGCCAGAATAAGAGGGGGATAGCTAATCCAAACGAAGACTACGCTTCTGGCAGCCTTCATCTCGCAGCAGTAGAAGAGAATAGATGGTAAGTTCACCAAGTAACATCGTATAGCATAATCCTACTCGGCGATCTTCCCGCACATCATCCTGTGAGAGAGCAACCACCGAGTTATATCTGGAACTCATCTGGGTGTGTTTTATCAAGTATCCGGTTGTAATTGTCATGAGGTTGGAATACAACTCCGGGTCGTCCTTTTACTGAGGGACACGGCTGTTCGAATAGATTAACTTCCCTGCAGGGGTGCACCACATAACCCAGCACGCTCGATCCCATTTGGCCGGACACACTTTCCTGGGTCATGCCTGGCCTCGAAAGATCAACATGTCGCAGCCCAACCTAAGCACAACAGAGAGGTCAGCACGCCGGTCTAAGTCCTAAGCGCGCAGGGGTCTGGGCCCATCACCCAATGCACACCTGCATGTTGTGTACGCGGCTGGTGAGCAGGCCTAGCAACCTCCATTACTAAGGAAGTTACGTTACGCGGTCCAACTCTGCGCGCACAGCTCAGTCGCTGACGTCAAGAAGGCTTCGGTTGATACCACGACGTCGAGAGCCCATAACTATTCCCACGTAGTTGGTTAGTGCGTATAGGCCAACGACCAGACTCAGATCAAATATCCAAACTCGTTAAGCGTGTTATTATGAAATAACCGCGGACAACGACGAGGGCCAGGCCACCTCTCGACTGGGTGTCTCAACCTGCCCTATCTCTCCGCCACAAAGGTCCACACAGAGGGCCATCGGGACAAAGGTCCTTTCAGCCCCCAATCCGCAAATCATTCGCGGGTACTCTACGAGCCGACCCGACTTTAGTCACACATGTATCATGTATAATATGTATGTAGTATATACCCATGATCACACCCAAAGTGATCACGGCCCGATAGAATAGCAGGGCAGACGGAAAAGGGTGTAGGGCCACTGATGGAATACTAGCATCCTATACTAAGCATTTAGGATTGCAGGTAAGGTATCAACAGTTGTAGCAACAATGACAGGCTATGCAGCAGAATAGGATTATCGAAAGCAGTAACATGCTACACTACTCTAATGCAAGCAGTAGAGAGAATAATAGGCGATATTAGGTTGATCAAGGGGGGGGGGTTGCCTGGAAGCTCGGCAGCGAAGGAGGGGTCGTCAACACCGTAGTCAATCGGGACAGCAGCAGCGTCGGTCTCGTAGTCTACCGGAGAGAAGAGGGGGAAGAAACAATGAATAAGATGCAAACAGATGCATGACGATGTATGACATGACATGTAACGGTGTTAGGTGTGCCCTAACGCAGTACCGGGTGATACTGGCTAAGGGGGGAAACATCCGGGAAAGTATTCCCGATGTTTCGCGTTTTCGGACGGATGAAATGGAGGGGGAAAGTTGCATGTTCGTTATGCTAGGGACGTGTGGTTGACGAACGATCTGCGTATTTTTATTCGTCTCGAAATTCTGAGCAACTTTCACGTACAAAGTATTTTCATCCGATTTACGGATTATTTTATATTAATTTTCTAATTTTTAAAACATTTTCTAATTTATTAATTATTAAATAAATTCGAAAATTGAATTATTGCATCAGCATGACGTCAGCAGTCAACAGAGGTGTTGACTAGGTCAAGCTGACGTGTGGGGTCCACATGTCATTGACTGATTAACTAATCAGAATTAATTAGGTTAACTAGTGTTTAGGTTAAGCTAATTGAGATTAATTAATTTAATTAATTAATTAATTAATATTTTAACTATTTTAATTATTCTATATATATATATTAATTCTTTTTTTTGTTCTGGCCGTGGGGCCCCTTTGCCATAGGCCCAAGGGCCTTTAGCGAATCGGGCGTGCAGCGGGGCGGGGCGTGGGGCACCCGCGCGCACGAGCGCTGGCCCGCCCGAGGGCTTCGGCGCGCGGCAGCACGCGAGGCGGGGCAGCGATGGCCGCTACCGGCGCGGCTCGGCGACTACCGTAGCGTGGTGGAGCCGCTACGGGGTAGCTGCGGCGCGCGCGCACGACAGTGCGGTCACGCCATACGCGCGGTAGGGGGAAGCGGGCGGCGGGCCGAAGGGGAGGTGGCCGGCGGCACCGACAGGAGGGGCCTGCGCGGCCAGGCGAGGCACTGGCGCGGCCAGGCGCGACCGGGTGCGGCACTCGCGCGGCCAGGCGGCGAAGAGGGGAGCGGGGCCGTGGCGGCCGGAGACGAGGGGGGCGAGGCCGGCGCGGCGAGCGGGCGGCAGCGGCTCCACGGGACGGCGGCAGCGGCTCGGCGGGACGGCGGAGGGGCGACAGCGGCTCGGCGAGGCACGGGACGGCAACGGCTCGGCGGGGCGCGAGGCGAGCGCGGCCGGAGACGACGCGCGGCAGGGTGGGGCTCGGGCGGTACAACAACAGCGGGCAGCGGCAACAGTGGAGAAGCAGCAGCGCAGCACGACGGGAGCGGGGCTGCGTCAGCACTGCGGGCGACGCGACTAGGCGGCGAGCGGCGCAACAAGGGGAGGGTGGAGCAGAGCAGAAGTGCAGCAACATGGGAGGCGCGGGCGCGCTGCTGGGGCGTTCAGTGTGCGCCGGGTGCGCGGCGAGCGCACGCTGCGTGTGAGCGGGAGACGGGGGCAGAGGGGAGAGGAGAGGGCCGGGGCCTCACCGCGAGGCGCAGGGTCAAGGGCAGTGGGGGTCGAGGAGGGGGACGGAGACGGCGCGTTGACGGAGTAGGGAAGGCAGTCCGGCAAGCAGGAGGTCGGTGACGCAGCTCCGGGCGACGGCGATCTGGCGACCAGGGCGGCGGGGTGCGTCGGGGGCGATGGCGCGGGAATCGATCCCGATCCAGATCAGATCAGGAGGGGGGAGGAGAGACGTGGGGAGTGGGGGGAGTGATGTGGTGTTTGTGGGTTAGGGTTTGGAGGAGGCCTATGTAGGCCAGGGAATGGGCCGGCTGGCTAGGCCTTTGCCCAGTTGGGTTGGCCAGCTGGGCCACGACTAGCCCGGGGGGGTCTACTTTTCCTTTTTTACTTTGATAGTTTTAGTTTTCTGTTTTTGTTATTTTTCCTTTTTATTTATTTCCTTTCTGTTTTAATTCATTTTAAAATATTTAGGCATCCGGTAAAAGTGTGGTTCCTTCACCATAAATACCTAAGTATTAATTGGCACACTCCGAACATTTTAGTTGTAATGTTTGAAAACTTTTGACATTTGACAAAAAATTCAAATTTGAATTTGAACAATTTTGATCCAACGCGAGGTTAACAACACTAATCGAGGTGGCGTGGCATCATTAGCAAAATTTTACCGTAGCCTAATTATCCGGGCGTTATAATTCTCCTCCACTACAAGAAATCTCGTCCCGAGATTTAGGAGGTTGAAGGAAACAGTGCGGGGTATTCTTTGCGAAGACGATCCTCGCGTTCCCAAGTGGCTTGGTCTTCAGAGTGATGCGACCATTGGACTTTGAGGAACTTGATCGCCTTCTGACGTGTGCGACGTTCAGCTTGGTCGAGAATGCGGACCGGATGCTCTTTATAGGAGAGGTCCTGTTGCAACTCGAGCACTTCGTGATCCACTGCTTGGACTGGGTCCTTGAAGCAGCGGCGGAGTTGAGACACGTGGAACACATCGTGAACCTGAGAAAGATTCGGTGGCAGCTCCAGTTGATATGCCACCTTTCCACGCCTTTCAAGAATAGTGAATGGACCAATATTGCGAGGAGCTAACTTCCACTTGATCCCGAAGCAGTGAGCACCCTTCATTGGTGTAACTCGAAGATAAGCCTTTTCGCCAGGTTGATAGACCATGTCCTGATGATAACAGTCATACTGACTTTTCTAAAGTGACTGAGCAGTCTTCAGATTCTCGCAGATGACGCGGATTTGTTCTTCAATGTGTTGAATAATATCCGGACCGAAGAGTGAACGTTCCCCAGTTTCTGACCAGTTCAGAGGGGTTCGACACTTTCGTCCATATAACACTTCGAAGGGAGCCATCTTCAGACTAGCTTGATAGCTATTACTATAAGAGAACTCAACATACGGGAGAGATTCCTCCCATTTCTTGCCGAAGGAAATAACACAAGCTCGAAGCATGTCTTCGAGAACTTGGTTGAGGCGTTCAACTTGCCCTTGCGACTGAGGATGAAAGGCAGTACTGAATGACAGATGTGTCCCCATAGCTTCTTGGAAACTTTCCCAGAATCTTGAAGTGAATAAACTGCCACGGTCTGAACTGATAACCAGTGGAATACCGTGAAGTGAAACATTTCTGGACATGTAGAGAGTTGCCAGCTGACTAGCGGGTAATCGTTTTGTTTGACAGCCAGAAAATGTGCAACTTTAGAGAGCCGGTCAATGACGACAAGAATTGCATCATTACCTTTCCGTGATATGGGAAATCCAGTGACGAAGTCCATTTCAACATGGTCCCATTTCCATTCAGGAATAGAGATAGGTTGCAAGGTTCCAGCAGGCCTTTGGTGTTCTGCTTTGATACGACGGAAAACGTCACACTCAGCAACATAACGAGCAATGTCTTGCTTCATATTAGACCACCAGAATCTCTGACTAATGTCTTAGTACATCTTGGTACTACCAGGATGAATAGACAAAGGCATATCATGAGCTTCTTTCATAACCTCCTGATTCTTGTTCAGGTTTTCACTCTTACTCAAAACCACTAGGCGGCCTTTGAAGTACAAGGCACCATCATCAGCAACAGTGAAGAATGAGGGCTTTCCTTCTGCGAGATAGCGTTTAATCTTCTCGACTTCAGAGTCATAATGCTGACTATTCTTGATACTGCTCACGAGGTTGGGTACGACAACCAGGGTATTAAGGGAACCCTGGGAAAGAACACAAAGATTCATCTTCTGAAATTCTGGAGGAGGGGGAGCGAGAGCTCCAGGAGGAACAATATGGAGGTTCAGCTTTCTGAATTCTTCAACAAGCGAGGGCTGAACCTTGTGAACCTGGAGGTGGTTGCAATATGACTTGCGGCTTAAGGCATCAACCATCACATTAGCCTTGCCCGGGGTATAGGAAATACCTGATACGTCTCCAACGTATCTATAATTTTTTATTGTTCCATGCTATTATTTATGATGTTTTGGATGTTTAATGGGCTTTGTTATACACTTTTATATTATTTTTTAGACTAACCTGTTAACCCAAAGGCCCAGTCCAGATTGTTGTTTTTGCCTATTTTAGGGTTTTACAGAAAAGGAATATCAAACGTAGTCCAAACGGAATGAAACTTCGGGAGAGATATTTTTGGAGCAAAATATGCACGGGGGACTTGAGAACCATGGAGTAGGGCTTACGTGGCGCCCACGAGGGTGGGGGGCGCCCCCCCTACAGGGCGCGCCCCCTTGCCTCATGGGCCCCACGTCTGGCCCCCGGTGCCCTCCTTCCTCCTATATATACCTACGTACCCCGAAACCATCAGAAGAGGAGAGAAAACCCTAGTTCCACCGCCGCAACCTTCTGTTCTCGTGAGATCCCATCTTGGGGCCTGTTCCGGAGCTCCGCCGGAGGGGGGATCTACCACGGAGTGCTTCTACATCATCATCATCGCCTCACCATGAGTTGTGAGTAGTTTACCACAGACCTTTGGGTCCATAGTTAGTACCTAGATGGCTTCTTCTCTCTCTTTGGATCTCAATACCAAGTTCTCCTCGGTCTTTGAGGAGATCTATTTGATGCAATCTCTTTTTGCGGTGTGTTTGTCGAGATCCGATGAATTATGGGTTTATGATCAAGATTATCTATGAGAAATATTTGATTCTTTTCTGAACTCTTTTATGTATGATTATAATATCCTTGCAAGTCTCTTCGAATTATTGGTTTGGTTTGGCCTACTAGATCTATAGTTCTTGCAATGGGAGAAGTTCTTGGCTTTGGGTTCAATCTTGCGGTGTCCTTTCCCAGTGATAGTAGGGGCAGCAAGGCACGTATTGTATTGTTTCCATCGAGGATAAAAAGTTTATATCATGTTGTTTGAGTTTATCCCTCTACATCATGTCATCTTGCTTAAGGCGTTACTCTATTCTTATGAACTTAATACTCTAGATGCATGCTGGATAGCGGTCGATGTGTGGAGTAATAGTAGTAGATGCAGAATCGTTTCGGTCTACTTGTCTCGGACGTGATGCCTATATATAATGATCATGCCTAGATAGTCTCATAATTATTCGCTTTTCTATCAATTGCTCGACAGTAATTCGTTCACCCACCGTAAAATTATGCTATCATGAGAGAAGCCACTAGAGAAAACTATGCCCCCCGGGTCTATTCTCAACATATCAATCTACAATCTACTTTACTTTTCCGTTTTTACTTTCTGTTCTTATATCCAAAAATACCAAAAATATCAAACTATCATCTCTATCAGATCTCACTTTCGTAAGTGACCGTAAAGGGATTGACAACCCCTTATCGCGTTGGCCGCGAAGTTCTTATTTGTTTGTGCAGGTGCGAGGGACTTGCGCGTGGTCTCCTATACCTTGGTTCTCAAAAACTGAGGGAAATACTTACGCTACAGTGCTGCATCACCCTTTCCTCTTCGAAGGAATACAACGCAAGCTCGAGAAGTAGCAAGAAGAATTTCTGGTGCCGTTGCCGGGGAGGCTTACGCAAAAGTCATATACCAAGTACCTATCACAAACCCTTATCCTTCGCATTGCATTTTTTGCCTCTCGTTTTCCTCTCCCCCACTTCACCCTTGCCGTTTTATCTGCCCTTCTTTTTGTCGTCTGTTTATTGTTCGCTTGCTTCTTGTTTGCTTGTGTGTTGGATTGCTTGCTTGTCACTATGGCTCAGAACAATACTAAATTGTGTGACTTCTCCAATACCAACAATAATGATTTTATTAGCACCCCGATTGCTCCTATTACCGATGCTGAATCTTGTGAGATCAATGCTGCTCTGTTGAATCTTGTCATGAAAGATCAATTTTTCGGCCTTCCTAGTGAAGATGCCGCTACCCATCTAAACAACTTTGTTGATTTGTGTGATATGCAAAAGAAGAGAGATACGGATAATGCTATTATTAAATTGAAGTTATTTCCGTTTTCACTTAGAGATCGTGCTAAAACTTGGTTTTCCTCTTTGCCTAGAAATAGTATTCATTCGTGGAATAAGTGCAAAGATGCTTTTATCTCTAAGTATTTCCCTCTTGCTATGATTATCTCTCTTAGAAACGATATTATGAATTTTAAGCAACTAGATCATGAGCATGTTGCACAAGCTTGGGAGAGAATGAAATTAATGATACGTAATTGCCCTACACATGGTTTGAACTTATGGATGATTATTCGAAACTTTTATGCTAGCTTGAATTTTGCTTCTAGAAATCTTTTAGATTCGGCCGTAGGAGGCACTTTCATGGAAACTACCTTTGGAGAAGCTACCAAACTCCTAGATAATATTATGGTTAATTATTCTCAATGGCACACCGAAAGATCTACTAGTAAAAAAGTGCATGCTATTGAAAAGATTAGTGTTTTGAGTGGGAAGATGGATGAACTTATGAAATTATTTGCTGCTAAGAGTGCTTCTTCTGATCCTAATGATATGCCTTTATCCACGTTGATTGAAAATAATAATGAATCTTTGGATGTGAATTTTGTTGGTAGGAATAATTTTGGTAACAATGCTTATAGAGGAAACTTTAATACTAGGCCTTTTCCTAGTAATTCCTCTAATAATTATGGTAATTCCTACAATAACTCTTATGGAAAGATGCCTTCTGAATTTGAAACTAGTGTTAAGGAGTTTATGAATTCACAAAAGAATTTCAATGCTTTGCTTGAAGAAAAATTGCTTAAGATTGATGAATTGGCTAGAAGTGTGGATAGAATTACTCTTGATGTTGATTCTTTGAAACTTAGATCTATTCCACCTAAGCATGATATCAATGAGTCTCTCAAAGCCATGAGAATTTCCATTGATGAATGCAAAGAAAGAACCGCTAGGATGCGTGCTAAAAAAGAGAGTTATATAAAAGTGTGTTCTTCTAGTTATCATGAAAATAAAGATGAGGATCTGAAAGTTATTGATGTGTCTCCTATTAGATCCTTGTTTTCTAGTATGAATCTCGATAAAGATGGGATTGGAGATGAATCTACTTTAATTAAAAGGTGTCCCAATGATTTAGAGTTTTTAGATCTTGATGCTAAAATTGTTAAAAGTGGGAGTGAAGAGATTAAAACTTTTCATAGTGATGAACCCACTACTTTGGATTTCAAGGGATTCAATTATTGTAATTGCTATTTGATTGATTGTATTTCCTTGTTGCAATCCCTACTAAATTCTCCGCATGCTTATAGTCAAAATAAAGCTTTTACCAAACACATAGTTGATGCTTTGATGCAATCCTATGAAGAAAAACTTGAATTAGATGTTTCTATCCCTAGAAAGCTTTATGATGAATGGGAACCTACTATTAAAATTAAAATTAAAGATCATGAATGCTTTGCTTTGTGTGATTTGGATGCAAGTGTTTCCACTATCCCAAAAACCTTGTGTGATTTGCTAGGTTTCCTTGAGCTTGATGATTGTTCTTTAAATTTGCATCTTGCAGATTCCTCTATTAAGAAACCTATGGGAAGGATTAATGATGTTCTTATTGTTGCCAATAGGAATTATGTGCCCGTAGATTTCATTGTTCTTGATATAGATTGCAATCCTTCATGTCCTATTATTCTTGGTAGACCTTTCCTTAGAACGATTGGTGCAATTATTGATATGAAGGAAGGAAATATTAGATTCCAATTTCCGTTAAGGAAAGGCATGGAACACTTTCCTAGAAAGAAAATCAAAATACCATATGAATCTATTATGAGAGACACTTATGGATTGCCTTCCAAAGATGGCAATACCTAGTTCTATCCTTGTATCGTGCCTAGCTAAGGGCGTAAAATGATAGCGCTTGTTGGGAGGCAACCCAATTTTATATTTTTTGTTTTTTCTTCTGTTTAGGAATAAATATTGCATCTAGCTTCTGTTTAGATGTGGTTTTGTGTTTTAATTAGTGTTTGTGCCAAGTAGAACCTGTGGGAAGACTTGTGTGAAGTTTATATGATCTTGCTGTGAAAAACAGAAACGTTAGCGCTCGCTAGAATGGTCACCAGATTTTACCGGAGTGTGCTATTTAGTTGATTCTTTTTGCAGATGATTAATAGACAAATTCCTCACGTTTACCAATTTATTTCAATTTTTTTGGAGTTACAGAAGTACGCGAAAGTTACAGATTACTACAGACCGTTCTGTTTTTGACAGATTCTGTTTTTCGTGTGTTGTTTGCTTATTTTGATGAATCTATGAGTAGTATTGGGGAGTATGAATCTTAGAGAAGTTGGAATACAGTAGGTTTAACACCAATATAAACAAAGAATGAGTTCATTACAGTACCTTTTAGTGGTGGTTTGTTTTCTTATACTAACGGAGCTCACGAGATTTTTGTCTAAGTTTTGTGTTGTGAAGTTTTCAAGTTTTGAGTATTGCTTTGATGGACTATGGAACAAAGAGTGGCAAGAGCCTAAGCTTTGGGATGCCCAAGGCACCCCAAGGTAAAATTCAAGGACAACCAAAAGCCTAAGCTTGGGGATGCCCCGGGAAGGCATCCCCTCTTTCGTCTTCATCTATCGGTAACTATACTCGGGATTATATTTTTATTCACCACATGATATGTGTTTTACTTGGAGCGTCATGTATCATTTTGAGTCTTTGCTTGTTAGTTTGCCACAATCATCCTTGCTGGACACACCTTTTTGAGAGAGATAAATATGGCCTAGGAATTGTTAGAACACTCTATGTGCTTCACTTATATCTTTTGAGTTGAATAATTTTTGCTCTAGTGCTTCACTTATATCTTTTAGAGCACGGTGGTGATTTTATTTTGAAGAAATTGTTGATCTCTCATGCTTCACTTATATCCTTTTGAGAGTCTATTAGAACAACATGGTAATGTACTTTGGCTATAAAAGTAGCCTTCACATGATAGGCATCCAAAATGAATGTAGTAAAAACTTTCATACTAAGTGCATTGAATATGATGTGAAGTTGGATGCTTGATAATTGTTTTGAGATATGAGGATAGTGATATTAGAGTCATGCTAGTGGAGTTATTATGAAATTGAGAAATACTTGTGTTAAATTTAGTGATTCCCATAGCATGCACGTATGATGAACCGCTATGTGAGGAAGTTAGACCATGAGGTATTTGTAGAGTGTCATCCTTTGTGTGGAGGTCGGGGGCGCGCCATGGTTAACTTCTACCAACCTCCCCCCTAGGAGCATGCGTTGATTGCTTTGTTTTGATGACTCATAAATTTTCGCAATAAGTATATGAGTTCTTATGACTAATGTTGAGTCCATGGATTATACACACTCTCACCCTTCCACCATTGCTAGCCTCTCTTGTACCGCGCAACTTTCGCCGATACCATACACACACTATATACCTTCCTCAAAACAGACACCATATATCTTCCTCAAAACAGCCACCATACCTACTTATCATGGCATTTCCATAGCCATTCCGAGATATATTGTCATGCAACTTTTCACCATTCCGTTCATATGACACGCTTCATATTGTCATATTGCCATGCATGATCATGTAGTTGACATCGTATTTGGGGCAAAGCCACCATGCATAATTTTTCATACATGTCACTCTTGATTCATTGCACATCCCGGTACACCGCCGGAGGCATTCATATAGAGTCATACTTTGTTCTAGTATCGAGTTGTAATATCGAGTTGTAAATGAACAAAGGTGTGATGATCATCATTATTAGAGCATTGTCCCATGTGAGGAAAGGCCAAATAAAAAAAAGGAGATGTCCCAAAAAAATATAGAGAGGGGCTAAAAAAAAGAGCCCCTCCAAAAAAATGAGAGAAAAGAGGGAAGGGACAATGCTACTATCCTTTTCCACACTTCTGCTTCAAAGTAGCACCATGTTCTTCATGATAGAGAGTCTCATGTTTAGTCACTTTCATAGTTTCATATACTAGTGGGAATTTTCATTATAGAACTTGGCTTGTATATTCCAACGATGGGCTTCCTCAAATGCCCTAGGTCTTCGTGAGCAAGCAAGTTGGATGCACACCTACTTAGTTTCTTTTGTTGATCTTTCATACATATTTATCTCTAGTGCATCCGTTGCATGGCAATCCCTACTCACTTACATTGATATCTATTGATGGGCATCTCCATAGCCCGTTGATACACCTAGTCGATGTGAGACCATCTCCCTTCTTTTTGTCTTCTCCACAACCACCATTCTATTCCACATAGTGCTATATCCATGGCTCACGCTCATGTATTGCGTGAAAGTTTCAAGGTTTGAAAGAATAGAGTATGAAAACAAGTGCTTGGCTGAAACCGGGGTTGTGCATGATATGAATATTTTGTGTGATGAAGAGGGAGCATAGCCAGACTATATGATTTTGTAGGGATAACTTTCTTTAGCCATAGTATTTTGAGAAGACATGATTGCTTTGTTAGTATGCTTGAAGTATTATTATTTCTTATGTAAATATAGACTTTTGTCTTGAATCTTTCAGATCTGAACATTCATGCCACAATTAAGAGAACTACATTGAAAATTATGTTGGTTAGCATTCCACATCAAAAAATTTGTTTTTATCATTTACCTACTCGAGGACGAGCAGGAATTAAGCTTGGGGATGCTTGATACGTCTCCAACGTATCTATAATTTTTGATTGTTCCATGCTATTATTTATGATGTTTTAGATGTTTAATGGGCTTTGTTATACACTTTTATATGATTTTTGAGACTAACCTATTAATCCAAAGGCCCAGTCCAGATTGCTGGTTTTTTTTGTGCCTATTTCAGGGTTTTACAGAAAAGGAATATCAAACGGAGTCCAAACGGAATGAAACTTAGGGAGAGATATTTTTGGAGCAAAATACGCACGAGAGACTTGAGAACCACGGAGTAGGGCTTACGTGGCGTCCACGAGGGTGGGGGGCGTGCCCCCCTACAGGGCGCGCCCCCTGCCTCGTGGGCCCCATGTCTGGCCCTCGGTGCCCTCCTTCCTCCTATATATACCTACGTACGCTGAAACCATCAGAAGAGGAGAGAAAACCCTAGTTCCACCGCCGCAACCTTCTGTTCCCGTGATATCCCATCTTGGGGCCTGTTCCGGAGCTCCGCCGGAGGGGGATCTACCACGGAGTGCTTCTACATCATCATCATCACCTCACCATGAGTTGTGAGTAGTTTACCACAGACCTTCGGGTCCATAGTTAGTACCTAGATGTCTTCTTCTCTCTCTTTGGATCTCAATACCAAGTTCTCCTCAGTCTTCGAGGAGATCTATTCGATGTAATCTCTTTTTGCGGTGTGTTTGTCGAGATCCGATGAATTGCGGGTTTATGATCAAGATTATCTATGAGAAATATTTGGTTCTTTTCTGAAATCTTTTATGTATGATTATAATATCCTTGCAAGTCTCTTTGAATTATCGGTTTGGTTTGGCCTACTAGATCTATAGTTCTTGCAATGAGAGAAGTGCTTGGCTTTGGGTTCAATCTTGCAGTGTCCTTCCCCAGTGACAGTAGGTGCAACAAGGCACGTATTGTATTGTTGCCATCGAGGATAAAAAGATGGGGTTTATATCATGTTGTTTGGGTTTATCCCTCTACATCATGTCATATTTGCTTAAGGCGTTACTCTGTTCTTATGAACTTAATATTCTAGATGCATGCTGGATAGCGGTCGATGTGTGGAGTAATAGTAGTAGATGCAGAATCATTTCAGTCTACTTGTCTTGGACGTGATTGAAGGAAATATGCCCTAGAGGCAATAATAAAGTTGTTATTTATATTTCCTTATATCATGATAAATGTTTATTATTCATGCTAGAATTGTATTAACCGGAAACTTAGTACATGTGTGAATACATAGACAAAACAGAGTGTCCCTAGTATGCCTCTACTAGACTAGCTCATTGATCAAAGATGGTTATGTTTCCTAACCATAGACATGAGTTGTCATTTGATCAACGGGGTCACATCATTAGGAGAATGATGTGATGGACAAGACCCATCCGTTAGCTTAGCACTATGATCGTTTAGTTTTACTGCTATTGCTTTCTTCATGACTTATACATGTTCCTATGACTATGAGATTATGCAACTCCCGAATATCGTAGGAACACCTTGTGTGCTATCGAACGTCACAACGTAACTGGGTGATCATAAATATGCTCTACAGGTGTCTCCGAAAGTGTTTGTGGTGTTGTCATAGATCAAGACTAGGATTTGTCAGTCCGAGTGCTGGAGAGGTATCTCTAGGCCCTCTCGGTAATGCACATCATAATAAGCCTTGCAAGCAAAAGACTAATGAGTTAGTCATGAGATGATGTATTACGGAAAGAGTAAAGAGACTTGCTGGTAACGAGATTGAACTAGTTATAGAGATACCGACGATCGAATCTCAGGCAAGTAACATACCAATGACAAAAGGAACAACGTATGTTGTTATGTGGTTTGACCGATAAAGATCTTCGTAGAATATGTAGGAGCCAATATGAGCATCCAGGTTCCGCTATTGGTTATTGACCGGAGATGAGTCTCGGTCATGTCTACATAGTTCTCGAACCCGTAGGGTCCGCACGCTTAACGTTTGATGACGATCGGTATTATGAGTTTATGAGTTTTGATGTACCGAAGGAGTTCGGAGTCCCGGATGAGACCGGGGACATGACGAGGAGTCTCGAAATGGTCGAGACGTAAAGATCGATATATTGACTATATTCGGACATCGGAAAGGTTCCGAGTGATTCGGTTATTTTTCGGAGTATATGGGCCTTATTGGGCCATACGGGATTAGAGGAGAAAGGCCAAAAGGAAGGAGGCCCCCCCCTTGGTCCGAATTGGACAAGGGGTGCAGCCCCCTTTTCCTTCTCCCTCTCCACCTCTTTCCTTCTCTCCTACTCCGGAAAGGAAAGGGGAATCCTACTAGGACTTGGGAGTCCTAGTAGGACTCCCCACACTTGGCGCGCCCCCTCTAGGGCCGGCCTCTCCCTTGCTCCTTTATATACGGGGGCAGGGGGCACCCTAGGACACACAAGTTGAATTGTTTTAGCCGTGTGCGGTGCCCCCCTCCACAGAAACACACCTCGGTCATACCGTTGCAGTGCTTAGGCGAAGCCCTGCGCCGGTAGATACATCATATCCGTCACCACGCCGTCGTGCTGACGAAACTCTCCCGTGAAGCTCAACTGGATCAAGAGCTTGTGGGACGTCATCAAGCTGAACGTGTGCTGAACGCGGAGGTGCCGCACGTTCGGTGCTTGATCGGTTGGATCACGAAGAAGTTTGACTACATCAACCGCGTCACTTGACGCTTCCGCTCCCGGTCTACGAGGGTACGTAGACACACTCTCCCCTCTCGTTGCTATGCATCTAGTAGATAGATCTTGCGTGATCGTAGGAAAATTTTAAAATACTACGTTCCGCAACAGTGGCATCATGAGCCAGGTATATGCGTAGATGATATGCACGAGTAGAACACAATGAGTTGTGGGCAATACTAGTCATACTGCTTACCAGCATGTCATACTTTGCTTCGGCGGTATTGTGAGATGAAGCGGCCCGGACCGACATTACGCGTACGCTTACGCGAGACTGGTTTCATCGTTATGAGCACTCGTTGCTTAAAGGTGACTAGCGGGTGTCTGTCTCTCTCACTTTAGCTGAATCAAGTGTGGCTACGCCCGGTCCTTGTGAAGGTTAAAACAGCACATACTTGACGAAACATCATTGTTGTTTTGTATGCGTAGGTAAGAACGGTTCTTGCTAAGCCCATAGCAGCCACGTAAAACTTGCAACAACAAAGTAGAGGACGTCTAACTTGTTTTCCAGGGCATGTTGTGATGTGATATGGTCAAGACATGATGAGATATACGGTTTTGTATGAGATGATCATGTTTTGTAAAGTTATCGGCAACTGGCAGGAGCCATATGGTTGTCGCTTTATTGTATGAAATGCAATCGCCATGTAATTGCTTTACTTTATCACTAAGCGGTAGCGATAGTCGTAGAAGCAATAGTTGGCGAGACGACAACGATGCTATGATGGAGATCAAGGTGTCGCGCCGGTGACGAAGGTGATCATGACGGTGCTTTGGAGATGGAGATCAAAAGCACAAGATGATGATGGCCATATCATGTCACATATTTTGATTGCATGTGATGTTTATCTTATTATGCTTCTTATTTTGCTTAGTTCGACGGTAGCATTATAAGATGATCCCTTACTAAATTTCAAGGTATAAGTGTTCTCCCTGAGTATGCACCGTTGCGAAAGTTCATCGTGCCGAGACACCACGTGATGATCGGGTGTGATAAGATCTACGTTCAAATACAACGGGTGTAAGCTAGTTTTGCACACGCAGAATACTCGGGTTAAACTTGACGAGCCTAGCATATGCAGATATGGCCTTGGAACACTGGAGACCGAAAGGTCGAGCATGAATCATATAGTAGATATGATCAACATAAGATGTTCACCATTGAAACTACTCCATCTCACGTGATGATCGGACATGGTTTAGTTGATTTGGATCACGTGATCATTTAGATGACTAGAGGGATGTCTATCTAAGTGGGAGTTCTTAAGTAATATGATTAAATTGAACTTTAATTTATCATGAACTTAGTCCTCGTAGTATTAGCATATCTATGTTGTAGATCAATAGCTCACGATGTTGCTCCCCGTTTATTTTTATATGTTCCTAGAGAAAACTAAGTTGAAAGATGTTAGTAGCAATGATGCGGTATTGTTCTGTGATCTGAGGATTATCCTCATTGCTGCACAGAGAATTATGTCCTCGATGCACCGCTAGGTGACAGACCTATTGCAGGAGCAGATGTAGATGTTATGAACGTTTTGACAAAAGCTCGGTATGATGACTACTTGATAGTTTAACTGCACCATGCTTTACGGCTTAGAACCGGGACTTCAAAAACGTTTTGAACGCCACGGAGCATATAAGATGTTCCAAGAGTTGAAATTAGTATTTCATACTCATGCCCGTGTCGAGAGGTATAAGACTTCTGACAGTACTTTGCCTACAAGATGGAGGAGAATAGCTCAACCAGTGAGCATGTGCTTAGATTGTCTGGGTACTACAATTACTTGAATCAAGTGGGAGTTAATCTTCCAGATAAGATAGTAATTGACAAATTTCTCTAGTCACTATCACCAAGTTAGTAGAACTTCGTGATGAACTATAATATGCAAGGGATGACGAAAGGAATTCCCGAGCTCTTCGCGATGCTGAAGTCGGCGAAGGTAGAAATCATGAAAAAACATCAAGTGTTGATGGTTAACAAGACCACTTGTTTCAAGTAAAGGGCAAAGGGATAGAAGGGGAACTTCAAGAAGAATGACAAGCAAGTTTTCACTCCCGTGAAGAAACCCAAAGTTAAAACTCAAGCCTGAAACTAAGTGCTTCTACTGCAAAGGAAATGGTCACTGGAAGTGGAACTGCCCTAGATACTTGGCGGATAAGAAGGATGGCAAAGTGAACAAAGGTATATTTTGATATACAGATTATTGATTTGTACTTTACTAGTGTTCATAGCAACCCCTGGGTATTTGATACCGGTTCAGTTGCTAAAATTAGTAACTCGAAATGAGAATTGCAGAATGAACAGAGACTAGTTAAAGGTGAAGTGACGATGTGTGTTGGAAGTGGTTCCAAGATTGATATGATCATCATCGCACACTCCCTATACTTTCGGGATTAGTGTAAAACCTAAATAAATGTTATTTGGCATTTGCGTTGAGCATGAATATGATTTGATCATATTTGTTGCAATACGGTTATTCATTTAAAGTCATAGAATAATTGTTATTCTGTTTACATGAATAAAACCTTCGATGGTCATACACCCAATGAAAATAGTTTGTTGGATCTTGATCGTCGTGATACACATATTCATAATATCGAAGCCAAAAGATTCAAGGTTAATAATGATAGTGCAACTTATTTGTGGCACTGCCATTTAGGTCATAATGGTGTAAAGCGCATGAAGAAACTCCATAGTGATGGACTTTTGGAATCACTTGATTATGAATCACTTGGTGCTTGCGAACCATGCCTCATGGGCAAGATGACTAAAACTCCATTCTCCGGATATGTATGTGGACCAATGAGTGTTGAAGCTCGCGGCGTGTATCGTTATTTTCTGACCTTCACTGATGATTTGAGCAGATATGGGTATATCTACTTAATGAAGCACAAGTCTGAAACATTTGAAAAGTTCAAAGAATTTCAGAGTGAAGTGGAGAATCATCGTAACAAGAAAATAAGAGTTTCTACGATATGATCGTAGAGGTAAAATATTTGAGTTAGCGAGTTTGGCCTTCAGTAAAAACAATGTGAAATAGTTTCACTACTCACGCCACGTGGAACACCATAGTGTAATGGTGTGTCCGAACGTCATAACCGTACTTTATTAGATATGGTGCGACCGATGATGTCTCTTACCGATCTACCACTATCGCTTTTGGGGTTATGCATTAGAGACAGCTACATTCACGTTAAATAGGGCACCATCTAAATTCGTGGAGATGACACCGTATGAACTGTGGTTTGACGAGAAACCTAAGCTATCATTTCTTTAAGTTTGGGACTGCGATGCTTTTGTGAAAAAGTTTCAACATGATAAGCTCGAACCCAAATCGGAGAAGTAAATCTTCATAGGATACCCAAAAGAAACTGTAGGGTACACCTTCTATCACAGATCCGAAGGCAAGGTCTTTGTTGCTAAGAGTGGATCCTTTCTAGAGAAGGAGTTTCTCTCGAAAGAAGTGAGTGGGAGGAAAGTAGAGCTTGATGAGGTAATTGTACCTTCTCCCGAATTGGAAAGTGGAACATCACAGAAACTAGTTCCAGTGATTCCTACACCAATGAGTGAGGAAGCTAATGATGATGATCATGAAACTTCAGATCAAGTTTCTGCTGAACTTCGTAGATCAACCAGAGTTCGTTCCGCATCAGAGTGGTACGGCAACCCGGTTCTGGAAGTCATGTTACGAAACCATGATGAACCTACGAACTATGAGGAAGCGATGATGAGCCCAGATTCCGGAAAATGGCTTGAGGCCATGAAATCTGAGATGGGATCCATGTATGAGAACAAAGTGTGGACTTTGGTTGACTTGCTCGATGATCGGCAAGCCATCGAAAATAAATGGATCTTCAAGAGGAAGACTCACGCTGACGATAATGTTACTGTTTACAAAGCTCGACTTGTTGCGAAAGTTTTTCAACAAGTTCAAGGAGTTGACTACGATGAGACTTTCTCACCCGTAGCGATGCTTAAGTCTGTCCGAATCATGTTAGCAATTGCCGCATTTTATGAAATCTGTCAAATGGATAACAAAACTGCATTCTTTAATGGATTTATTAAAGAAGACTTGTATATGATGCAACCAAAAGGTTTTGTCAATCCTAAAGGTGCTAACAAAATGTGCAAGCTCCAGCGATCCATCTATGGACTGGTGCAAGCATCTCGGAGTTGGAATATACGCTTTGATAAGTTGATCAAAACATATAGATTTATACAGACTTGCGGTGAAGCTTGTATTTACAAGAAGTGAGTGGGAGCACTACAACCTTTCTGATAAGTATATGTGAATGACATATTGTCGATCGGAAATGATGTAGAATTTTCTGGAAAGCATAAAGGAGTGTTTGAAAGGAGTTTTTCAAAGAAATACCTTGGTGAAGCTGCTTACATATTGGGCATCAAGATCTATAGAGATAGATCAAGACGCTTGATAAGACTTTCGATGAGTACATACCTTGATAAGATTTTTGAAGTAGTTCAAAATGGATCAGTCAAAGAAGGAGTTCTTGCCTGACTTGTAAGGTGTGAAGTTGAGTAAGACTCAAAGCCAGACCACGGCAGAAAAATATAGAGAGAATGAAGGTCATTCCCTATGCCTCAGCCATAGGTTCTATAAAGTATGCCATGCTGTGTACCAAACATGTTGTGTACCTTGCCATGAGTTTGTCAAGGGGGTACAATAGTGATCCAGGAGTAGATCACTGTACAGCGGTCAAAATTATCCTTAGTAACTGGATGACTAAGGAAATGTTTCTCGATTATGGAGGTGATAAAGAGTTCGTCGTAAAGGGTTACACCGATGCAAGCTTTGACACTAAATCCAGCTGACTCTAAGTATCAATCTGGATGCGTATTGAAAGTGGGAGCAATTAGCTAGAGTAGATCTATGCAGAGCATTGTAGACATAGAAATTTGCGAAATACATACGAATCTAAATGTGACAGACCCGTTGACTAAACTTCTCTCAAAAGCAAAACATGATCACACCTTATTACTCTTGGGTATTAATCACATAGCGATGTGAACTATATTATTGACTTTAGTAAACCCTTTGGGTGTTGGTCACATGGCGATGTGAACTATGGGTGTTATTCACATAACAATTTGAACTATCGGTATTAAATCACATGGCGATGTGAGCTAGATTATTGACTCCAGTGCAAGTGGGAGACTGAAAGAAATATGCCCTAGAGGCAATAATAAAGTTGTTATTTATATTTCCTTATATCATGATAAATGTTTATTATTCATGCTAGAATTGTATTAACCGGAAACTTAGTACATGTGTGAATACATAGACAAAACAGAGTGTCCCTAGTATGCCTCTACTAGACTAGCTCATTGATCAAAGATGGTTATGTTTCCTAACCATAGACATGAGTTGTCATTTGATCAACGGGATCACATCATTAGGAGAATGATGTGATGGACAAGACCCATCCGTTAGCTTAGCACTATGATCGTTTAGTTTTACTGCTATTGCTTTCTTCATGACTTATACATGTTCCTATGACTATGAGATTATGCAACTCCCGAATATCGTAGGAACACCTTGTGTGCTATCGAACGTCACAACGTAACTGGGTGATCATAAAGATGCTCTACAGGTGTCTCCGAAAGTGTTCGTGGTGTTGGCATAGATCAAGACTAGGATTTGTCACTCCGAGTGTCGGAGAGGTATCTCTGGGCCCTCTCGGTAATGCACATCATAATAAGCCTTGCAAGCAAAAGACTAATGAGTTAGTCATTAGATGATGTATTATGGAACGAGTAAAGAGACTTGTTGGTAACGAGATTGAACTAGGTATAGAGATACCGACGATCGAATCTCGGGCAAGTAACATACCAATGACAAAAGGAACAACGTATGTTGTTATGCGGTTTGACCGATAAAGATCTTCGTAGAATATGTAGGAGCCAATATGAGCATCCAGGTTCCGCTATTGGTTATTGACCGGAGATGAGTCTCGGTCATGTCTACATAGTTCTCGAACCCGTAGTGTAACGCCCGAATAATTAAGCTACAGTAATACTCTGTTAATGATGCCACGTCATCGCATTTACTGTTACTAGAAGTCACTTTGGTTCAACCGGTTCGAATTCAAGTTAAATTAACGCCAAACAAATAAAGTTTTCAAAGAACAAAACTAAAATGTTCAAAGTGTGGCAATTATTCCATAACCAATTATGGTGCTGACCTAACACTTTTGAAAAGTATTTAAATGTCCTTTCTGTAAATATAACAGTGGATAAAACATTTGTTTAAATGCTTTTTAAATAATGGACAAATATAAACTAAATTATTTAGTGCCAAAATAATTTTGGCAATGACATAATTGATATTACTAATTTAGGGGCTAGTGCTATATTTTATAGAAGCTAAAATTAAATAAAACGGAATATGTAAATAGATAAAGAAAACACAAAATAAAATACAAACTAAAAAGGAAATGTCCCCTGGGCCACTTGGCCCAGTCGGCCCAAGCAACTCCTCCCACTAGGCCAGCCCACCGCGCCACTGTTTCCCCCTCCTCTGTTCACAAAGGAGGCGTGGACAGCACCGATGGCCGCCACGGCCCCGGCCATCGCCGTGGCGACCATCCGGCGACTACCCCGGCGACCTCGAAGCCTATAAGACCCCCTCCCCGGCGAACCCTAACACCCCTGCTTTTCCCACTTCGCCCCTCCCTCTCACCCTCTCGTCGATCTGGAAGAAGCCCGCGCCGCCATCGCAATGGCTCTCCTCGACCGCGCGCTCCTTGTCGTCTCTGCCGGCTGAAGATGTGTCCGGGCGACTTGTCCACTCCTCCTACGACATCTACGTGGGCGGGCTCGAGCTGGGCGTCCCTGCGTCGAGCGGACCGACGGCGTCCTCCTCCTCCGCCTTCTTCTTCTTCAAGTCCCGTCATCGTCATGAGCTCTTGGCCTCCCCGAGCCTCCTCTACAACGATGTGAGCCCCCCCACGTCTTTCCCCTCTTTCGTGGCTCGTATTCAGGCCCCAAACTAGCCGCCCCACAGCCTGTCGCACCATGCCGCCCGTTCCTGACGAGGCCGCAGCCGCCGTACGCCCTCACCGCGGTCGCCGCGGCGGTTGACGCGCCCCCACGCGCCCGTGGTCCCGCTTGCCGCACGCCGACTAGGCCCGGGCTGCGCCCCGTGCGTGCGCCCGCGCCCGGCGGCAACCCACGCCGTCCGCCTTGGCCCCTGGCCGCCTGCGCCGCTGCGCGCCTCCCCTGCGCCCCACGGCTCCCCCCACCTGCCGCCTGCTGCTGCTCAGCTCTGTCGCGCCCCGTCCCGCACCGGCCACTGCTGCCGCCGACCCGCGCGACGGCCGCGCGCCCAGGGCCTCCCATGGCCGCGCCTTCCGACGCCAGCCCCTCCCGCGCCGCGGCGCCCGCGCCCCGCCGTGGCCTAGACGCCGCCGCAGCTGCGGCTCCGACCGGCCGGCCTCGCCCCCCTACCTCGCCGGCCGGTGCCCCGGTCCGGCGCCCCGCCGACCTCGCCCCGCGCCCAGGCGCCCGTTCGGGCGGGCGCCCGCCCCCTTTACCTCGCGCGCCCATAGCCCCGTCGCCCGCTATGGCCCCTGTGCCTATGGCATGTGGGGCCCGCCCCTTTAAAAAAAGAAAGAAATAAAAAAAGGAAAAGATAAAAAGGGAATAATTAATTAATCTAGCTTAATTAGCTAATTAACTCCTGATTAACCTAATGTGTCCATGGCAGTAGGGCCCCACCATTAATTAGACTAATTTAAGTAATATATTACATACACGTGTCACAGACAGGTGGGTCCATTTGACCCTGTTGACTGGTCAACTTTGACCCAGTCAATGCTGACTGTACTGCTGACTGGGCCCACATGTCATTGACTGTGGCTGGATCTGCCCTTTGTAATAAAAGTAGTTTACTATTTATTTCGAATTAATAATAATTCCAAAATATTAATAAAACTTTGAAAAATCATATAAAATAATCCGTAACTCGGATGAAAAAAATTTATATATGAAAGTTGCTCAGAATTTCGAGACGAATCCGAATACGCGGTCCGTTTGTTTGTCACACATCCCTAGCATACCGAACATGGAACATTCCTCCTCCAGTTCGCCTGTCCGAAAATGCCTAACACCGGGAATGCTTTCCCGGGTGTTTTCCCCCTTCCTCGGTATCGTGTAGCACTGCGTTAGAACACCCCTAGCACTGCTTATTGCCATGTCGTGCATCTGTATTGCAACTGTATGCTATTTATTTATTGTTTCTCCCCCCTCTTCTCTTCGGTAGACCCCGAGACTCCTGTTGATGCCCTGGTGATCGACTACATCGACGACGACCCTACTTCCGTTTCAACAGAGCTTCCAGGAAAGCCCCCCCTTTGATCATCCCGATATCACCCATTCCATTCTCTCTTATGCTTGCATTAGAATTTTGCTACTGTTATTGTTTGATCCTATTCTGATGCATAGCCTGCTTTTGTACCTGCTATTGTTACCTACATGCTATGCTAAACTGCTTAGTATAGGTTGGCTAGTGATCCATCAGTGACCCTACCTTGTCCTTGTTGCCCCTGCTTCATCATCGACTACTCGAGCAACGTGATCGAAGACTGAAGCCCGACTGTCCTTGTTACCCCTGCTTCATCATCGATGACTCGAGCAACGTGATCGAAGACCGGAGCCCGACACTTCACATCACATCACACCCCTTTGTTGCTCGACTCTGCAGAGGTACTATCGGGTGCCGAGGGTGAAGCCTCGTAACGCACTCATGATGATAACTCTGTAGTGTAGCTATTCGGTCGTGGTCATCGAGGGTGATTCCTCTTTATCCATTCCCGATACGACTCTGTCGTGCAACCCCTAAAGTGTGAACCTCGGGGGTGATTCCTCATAGTTCGCCTTGACGGACACATCGAGTGGAATTCGTCGGGGGTAATTCCTCGGGTTTTCCACCTTGATGTTTTGGACACACAGTTACATGGACTTTACTTGATACCTTTGTGAAAGGCGGGCGGGCCCGGAGAGCACCCGCGGGAGTTGTTACGGTGGCGGCTGGCTGTTTAGCGGTATCACCCAGGAGGGGTGATAGCTCCGGACTTGTCCCGACAGCCGTCACTTCTGTCAATGATGCACTAACAGATTTGGGTATTTGTTCTGAGTTGGCCTCTAGCCTTTACGCACTAAACGCCACGCGAGAATAGTTATGGGCCTCGGCGTCATGGTATTAGCCGAAGCTTTGTCAGACGTCCAGTTCAGCATTGCGGCACGGCTGGGCCGATGCCATCCAGTATAGAGGTGGTGCCTGGTCCGCCTTGCTCGCAACGACCCGGAGTGCAACGGGCGATGGCCCATGACCCCGGAGTGCTTAGGATGTAGACCGGCGGGGACCTCTCTGCTGAGCCTAGGTAGGGCTGCGACGTGTTGATCTTCCGAGGCTGGGCATTGACCCAGAAAGGTGTGTCCGGCCAAAGGTGATCGAGCGTGAGGGTAACGTGGTGCACCCCTGCAGGGAAGTTATCTATTCGAATAGCCGTGTCCACGGTAACGGACGTTCAGTCTTATATCCTGATATATTATAACTAGAAATGGATACTTGAGATATGTGTTGGATTTGTGGCCGCGAGATTACTTTCTCGCAGGGAGTCGAGGAAGGATCTCTAGGCCGATAATACTACAACATGCTTGTTAATTATAAACTGCTATTCTGTATTTCCCTCTACTGCTGCAAGATGGTGTTTCCAGAAGATGATTGAAGATGCTAGTCTTCGATAGGCTAGGCTTTTCCCCTCCTCTTCTGGCATTCTGTAGTTCAGTCCACATATATAGCTTTTCCTTTGATACTGATGCATACTTAGTATAGATCTGATGCTTGCGAGTACTTTGGATGAGTACTCACGGTTGCTTTGCTCCCCCTTTCCCCCCTTCTTCTTCTTTCTGGTTGTTTCAACCAGATGGCGGATCCCAGGAGCCAGATGCCACCCCAGTCGACTACTACTACTACCCCGACGGAGCCTACTACTACGTGGAGACAGCTGACGACCAGGAGTAGTTAGGAGGTCCCAGTCAGGAGGCCTTTCCTCTTCGATCGTTGATGTTTGTGCTAGCCTTCTTAAGGCAAAACTTGTTTAACTTATGTCTGTACTCAGATATTGTTGCTTCCGCTAACTCTGTTGCTTTCAAGCTTCTGTATTCGAGCCCTCGAGGCCCCTGGCTTGTAATATGAAGCTTGTATTATTTTATTTGTGTCTAGAGTTGTGTTGTGATATCTTCCCGTGAGTCCCTGATCTTGGTCGTACACATTTGCGTGCATGATTAGTGTACGGAGAAATCGGGGGCATCACAAGTTGGTATCAGAGCCGACTGCCTGTAGGATCCCCCTTTCCAACTCCTTGGCCGAAGTTGAGTCTAGTCTTTGGAAAACTATTTTACTAACATGGCTGTGTGGCTTACGGGCCCACGTCGCCAATTGGGTGGTATTAGGATCTTTTACTCCTCGTCTATACTTTGGGATTCTGATCTCTCTTCTATTCGGGTTAAACGAATTTACTAACTCAAACATTAGGATCCCGTGACCGCATTCACCCCAAAGTTGGATAAGCCATAATTTTTCCTTAGAATAGTATTTCAAATAATTCACGCTCTATAATGCTGACTACTATGTGGTACCCGTCATACCTCGTTCATTCTACAAGATATATAGTGAATATTTCTTGTCTTTGCAAATTTATCAAATGCTGAACTACCCCTGTTATATGTTAGCAGGATGGTTAGACCCGCTGGTCGTGGTCGTGGTGGCAATGCCCCGCCACCACCTGAGTACATGGCTGGTATGATCCAACAGCTTGAGCTGAACCGCCAGTTCATGGAAGGAATGATGGCTCAGTTTCCTCGCCCCAACTTGAACCAGCAGCCAACAACTGTGACCCTGAACGACTTTGCACATCTCAACCCAAGCATCTACCACAGCTCAACTCAGCCACTTGATGCTGATGACTGGCTCCGTGATATCACTTTCGAGCTAGAGTCTGCTGGTGTAGCCCCTGCCAGCTATGTCACCTTCGCGGCATATTACCTGAAGGGTCCCGCAGCTTAATGGTGGGACAGCCACAGGCGTTCACTACCTGCTGGGACAATCATCACTTGGCCGGATTTCCAAGCTGCCTTTCGTGCCCGCTTCATTCCTCGGGGAATTATGGATAGGAAGAAGCGCGAGTTCCGTAACCTCACCCAAGGCAACAAGACTGTAGATGTTTATCAGCGGGAGTTCCTTGACTTGTCCCGCTATGCTGAAGAAGACATTGCCACTGATGCACGTAGACAGGAAAAGTTCCGTGATGGACTTCAAGCCGATATCAAGCTCGCACTCCTTGCACATGACTTTGGCGACTTCGCCACCTTGGTGAACAAGGCCATTCATGTCGAAACTGGTCTGAAGGAACACCAGGGATCTCTCAGGCGCAACCGTGACACTGGTTCATCTTCAGGACCTTCATCACAGAAGCGTAGGATCTGGATCCCCAACAGCATGTACTACCCGACCGCAACTGCACCAAGGCAGTCCCATGTTGCACCTCACCTGCCACCTCCACCACCTGGGCAGCCGAGACTTCAAGATGCACCACCCCAAGCTCCTGCTCCCCATCCAAATGATGGGCTATGCTTCAAGTGTGGCCAACCAGGTCACCGTGCTAGAGATTGCTACCAGAATCAGAACCATCTTGCACTTCCTCCAACTGGCCGTGTTGACAATCAGCCCCGCAACAACAATGCCATGCCTTATGGTCGTGGTCAGGCTAACCACATTGATCTGAATGAAGCTCAAGGCCAGCCTGCTACCGTGTTGGGTACTCTTCTTGTTCACTCAATACCAGCTTCTGTTTTATTCGATTCAGGAGCATCACATTCTTTCATATCAGAAGATTTTGCATTCATGCATGGCATTAAGTTCGAAGAGATGGACAATCCGCTAGTGGTACACACCCCTGCGGGCCAATGTCGGACCACCATGGTTAGTCACAACGTCACCGTTGAAATTGAAGGGTTGGAATTCCATGTTTCTCCCATTGTCTTGAAGTCATCCAATATTGACCTCATTCTGGGAATGGAATGGTTGAAAACACATACTGCTACTATCATTTGCGCCACTAAGACCGTCCATCTGCCGCATCCTTCAAATGAGATAGTAAGCTACCATGCTCATCTTGTTCAAAATGCCGAAGCACGGATTTAATCCTTGAAGACGTGCAACGCTTCTCCTTTTGTGAGAATTGAAAACGCTACCTCAAAGTCCGAAGAATCTGTCCGGTTTCCATTTTCGATCAAGCTGAACGTCACACCGACAGAGAACTATTAATTTTCTATAAATTATGTGGTCAAATCCTTCTGAAGATGAAGCCACTTGGGAACTCGAGGATCGTCTTCGTGACGAATACCCTGTTTTGTTTCCTTCTACCTCCTATAATCTCGGGACGAGATTTCTTGTAGTGGAGGAGATTTGTAACGCCCGAATAATTAAGCTACAGTAATACTCTGCTAATGATGCCACATCATCGCTTTTACTGTTACTAGAAGTCACTTTGGTTCAACCGGTTCGAATTCAAATTAAAATAAAGCCAAACAAATAAAGTTTTCAAAGAACAAAACTAAAATGTTCAAAGTGTGGCAATTATTCCATAACCAATTATGGTGCTGACCCAACACTTTTGAAAAGTATTTGAATGTCCTTTCTGTAAATATAAAAGTGGATAAAACATTTGTTTAAATGCTTTTTAAATAATGGACAAATATAAACTAAATTATTTAGTGCCAAAATAATTGTGGCAATGACATAATTGATATTACTAATTTAGGGGATAGTGCTATATTTTATAGAAGCTAAAATTAAATAAAACAGAATATGTAAATAGATAAAGAAAACACAAAATAAAATACAAACTAAAAAGGAAATGTCCCCTGGGCCACTTGGCCCAGTCGGCCCAAGCAACTCCTCCCACCAGGCCAGCCCAACGCGCCCCTGTTTCCCCCTCCTCTGTTCACATAGGAGGCGTGGACAACACCGATGGCCGCCACGGCCCCGGCCATCGCCGTGGCGACCATCCGGCGACTACCCCGGCGACCTCGAAGCCTATAAGACCCCCTCCCAGGCGAACCCTAACACCCCTGCTTTTCCCACTTCGCCCCTCCCTCTCACCCTCTCGTCGATCTGGAAGAAGCCCGCGCCGCCATCGCAATGGCTCTCCTCGACCGCGCGCTCCTTGTCGTCTCTGCCGGCTGAAGACGTGTCCGGGCGACTTGTCCACTCCTCCTACGACATCTACGTGGGCGGGCTCGAGCTGGGCGTCCCTGCGTCGAGCGGACCGACGGCGTCCTCCTCCTCCGCCTTCTTCTTCTTCAAGTCCCGTCGTCGTCGTGAGCTCTCGGCCTCCCCGAGCCTCCTCTACAACGATGTGAGCCCCCCACGTCTTTCCCCTCTTTCGTGGCTCGTATTCAGGCCCCAAACTAGCCGCCCCGTAGCCTGTCGCACCACGCCGCCCATTCCTGACGAGGCCGCAGCCGCCGTACGCCCTCACCGCGGTCGCCGCGGCGGTTGACGCGCCCCCACGCACCCGTGGTCCCGCTTGCCGCACGCCGGCTAGGCCCGGGCTGCGCCCCGTGCGTGCGCCCGCGCCCCTGCCTCGCGTGGCTGCGCCCGGCGGCGACCCACGCCGTCCGCCTTGGCCCCTGGCTGCTTGTGCCGCTGCGCGCCTCCCCTGCGCCCCACGGCTCCCCCCACCTGCCGCCCGCTGCTGCTCAGCTCTGTCGCGCGCCGCCCCGCACCGGCCACTGCTGCCGCCGACCCGCGCGACGGCCGCGCGCCCAGGGCCTCCCATGGCCGCGCCTTCCGACGCCAGCCCCTCCCGCGCCGCGGCGCCTGTGCCCCGCCGTGGCCTGGACGCCGCCGCAGCCGCGGCGCCGACCGGCCGACCTCGCCCCCCTACCTCGCCGGCCGGCGCCCCGGTCCGGCGCCCCGCCGACCTCACCCCGCGCCCAGGCGCCCGTTCGGGCGGGCGCCCGCCCCCTTTACCTCGCGCGCCCATAGCCCCGTCGCCCGCTATGGCCCCTGTGCCTATGGCATGTGGGGCCCGCCCCTTTTAAAAAAGAAAGAAATAAAAAAAGGAAAAGATAAAAAGGGAATAATTAATTAATTAATTAATTAATTAATCTAGCTTAATTAGCTAATTAACTCCTGATTAACCTAATGTGTCTACGGCAGTAGGGCCCCACCATTAATTAGACTAATTTAAGTAATATATTACATACATGTGTCACAGACAGGTGGGTCCATTTGACCCTGTTGACTGGTCAACTTTGACCCAGTCAATGCTGACTGTACTGCTGACTGGGCCCACATGTCATTGACTGTGGCTGGAGCTGCCCTTTGTAATAAAAGTAGTTTACTATTTATTTCGAATTAATAATAATTCCAAAATATTAATAAAACTTTGAAACATCATATAAAATAATCTGTAACTCGGATGAAAAAGTTTTATATATGAAAGTTGCTCAGAATTTCGAGATGAATCCGAATACGCGGTCCGTTTGTTTGTCACACATCCCTAGCATATCGAACATGGAACATTCCTCCTCCAGTTCGCCTGTCCGAAAATGCCTAACACCGGGAATGCTTTCCCGGGTGTTTCCCCCCTTCCTCGGTATCGTGTAGCACTGCGTTAGAACACCCCTAGCACCGCTTATTGCCATGTCGTGCATCTGTATTGCAACTGTATGCTATTTATTTATTGTTTCTCCCCCCTCTTCTCTCCGGTAGACCCTGAGACTCCTGTTGATGCCCTGGTGATCGACTACATCGACGACGACCCTACTTCCGTTTCAACAGAGCTTCCAGGCAAGCCCCCCCTTTGATCATCCCGATATCACCCATTCCATTCTCTCTTAGAATTTTGCTACTGTTATTGTTTGATCCTATTCTGATGCATAGCCTGCTTTTGTACCTGCTATTGTTACCAACATGCTATGCTAAACTGCTTAGTATAGGTTGGCTAGTGATCCATTAGTGACCCCACCTTGTCCTTGTTGCCCCTGCTTCATCATCGACTACTCGAGCAACGTGATCGAAGACCGAAGCCCGACTGTCCTTGTTACCCCTGCTTCATCATCGACGACTCGAGCAACGTGATCGAAGACCGGAGCCCGACACTTCACATCACATCACACCCCTTTGTAGCTCGACTCTGCAGAGGTACTATCGGGTGCCGAGGGTGAAGCCTCGTAACGCACTCATGATGATAACTCTGTAGTGTAGCTATTCGGTCGTGGTCATCGAGGGTGATTCCTCTTTCTCCATTCCCGATACGACTCTGTCGTGCAACCCCTCAAGTGTGAACCTCGGGGGTGATTCCTCATAGTTCGCCTTGACGGACACATCGAGTGGAATTCGTCGGGGGTGATTCCTCGGGTTTTCCACCTTGATATTTTAGACACACAGTTACATGGACTTTACTTCATACCTTTGTGAAAGGCAGGCGGGCCCGGAGAGCACCCGCGGGAGTTGTTACGGTGGCGGCTGGCTGTTTAGCGGTATCACCCAGGAGGGGTGATAGCTCCAGACTTGTCCCGACAGCCGTCACTTCTGTCAATAATGCATTAACAGATTTGGGTATTTGTTCTGAGTTGGCCTCTGGCCTTTACGCACTAACCGCCACGCGAGAATAGTTATGGGCCTCGGTGTCGTGGTATCAGCCGAAGCTTTGTCAGACGTCCAGTTCAGCATTGCGGCACGGCTGGGCCGACGCCATCCAGTATAGAGGTGGTGCCTGGTCCGCCCTGCTCGCAACGACCCGGAGTGCAATGGGCGATGGCCCATGACCCCGGAGTGCTTAGGATGTAGACCGGCGGGGACCTCTCTGCTGAGCCTAGGTAGGGCTGCGACGTGTTGATCTTCCGAGGCCGGGCATTGACCCAGAAAGGTGTGTCCGGCCAAAGGTGATCGAGCGTGAGGGTAACGTGGTGCACCCCTGCAGGGAAGTTATCTATTCAAATAGCCGTGTCCACGGTAACGGACGTTCAGTCTTATATCCTGATCTATTATAACTAGAAATGGATACTTGAGATATGTGTTGGATTTGTGGCCGCGAGATTACTTTCTCGCAGGGAGTCGAGGAAGGATCTCTAGGCCGGTAATACTACAACATGCTTGTTAATTATAAACTGCTATTCTGTATTTCCCTCTACTACTGCAAGATGGTGTTTCCAGAAGATGCTTGAAGATGCTAGTCTTCGATAGGCTAGGCTTTTCCCCTCCTTTTCTGGCATTCTGCAGTTCAGTCCACATATACAGCTTTTCCTTTGATACTGATGCATACTTAGTATAGATCTGATGCTTGCGAGTACTTTGGATGAGTACTCACGGTTGCTTTGCTCCCCCTTTTCCCCCTTCTTCTTCTTTCTGGTTGTTTCAACCAGATGGCGGATCCCAGGAGCCAGATGCCACCCGAGTCGACTACTACTACTACCCCGACGGAGCCTACTACTACGTGGAGACAGCTGACGACCAGGAGTAGTTAGGAGGTCCCAGTCAGGAGGCCTTGCCTCTTCGATCGTTGATGTTTGTGCTAGCCTTCTTAAGGCAAAACTTGTTTAACTTATGTCTGTACTCAGATATTGTTGCTTCCGCTAACTCTGTTGCTTTCGAGCTTCTGTATTCGAGCCCTCGAGGCCCCTGGCTTGTAATATGAAGCTTGTATTATTTTATTTGTGTCTAGAGTTGTGTTGTGATATCTTCCCATGAGTCCCTGATCTTGGTCGTACACATTTGCGTGCATGATTAGTGTACGGAGAAATCGGGGGCGTCACACGTAGGGTCCGCACGCCTAACGTTTGATGACGATCGGTATTATGAATTTATGAGTTTTGATGTACCGAAGGAGTTCGGAGTCCCGGATGAGACCAGGGACATGACGAGGAGTCTCGAAATGGTCGTGACGTAAAGATCGATATATTGGACGACTATATTCGGACATCGGAAAGGTTCCGAGTGATTCGGATATTTTTCGAAGTATATGGGCCTTATTGGGCCATACGGGATTAGAGGAGAAAGGCCAAAAGGAAGGAGGCGCGCGCCCCCCCTTGGTCCGAATTGGACAAGGGGTGCAGCCCTCTTTTCCTTCTCCCTCTCCACCTCTTTCCTTCTCTCCTACTCCGGAAAGGAAAGGGGAATCCTACTAGGACTTGGGAGTCCTAGTAGGACTCCCCACACTTGGCGCGCCCCCTCTAGGGCCGGCCTCTCCCTTGCTCCTTTATATACGGGGGCAGGGGCGCACCGTAGGACACACAAGTTGAATTGTTTTAGCCGTGTGCGGTGCCCCCCTCCACAGAAACACACCTCGGTCATACCGTTGCAGTGCTTAGGCGAAGCCCTGCGCCGGTAGATACATCATATCCGTCACCATGCCGTCGTGCTGACGAAACTCTCCCGTGAAGCTCAAATGGATCAAGAGCTCGTGAGACGTCATCAAGCTGAACGTGTGCTGAACGCGGAGGTGCCGTACGTTTAGTGCTCGATCGGTTGGATCGCGAAGAAGTTCGACTACATCGACCGCGTCATTTGACGCTTCCGCTCCCGGTCTACGAGGATACGTAGACACACTCTCCCCTCTCGTTGCTATGCATCTAGTGGATAGATCTTGCGTGATCGTAGGAAAATTTTAAAATACTACGTTCCCCATCAGTGATGCCTATATATAATGATCATGCCTAGATAGTCTCATAATTATTCGCTTTTCTATCAATTGCTCGACAATATTTCGTTCACCCATCGTGGAATTATGCTATCATGAGAGAAGCCACTAGAGAAACCTATGGCCCCCGAGTCTATTCTCAACATATCAATCTACAATCTACTTTACTTTTCCGTTTTTACTTTCTGTTCTTATATCCAAAAATACCAAAAATATCAAACTATCATCTCTATCAGGTCTCACTTTCGTAAGTGACCGTAATGGGATTGACAACCCCTTATCGCGTTGGCTGCGAAGTTCTTATTTGTTTGTGCAGGTGCGAGGGACTTGCGCGTGGTCTCCTACTGGATTGATACCTTGGTTCTCAAAAGCTGAGGGAAATACTTATGCTGCTGTGCTGCATCACCCTTTCCTCTTCGAGGGAATACAACGCAAGCTCGAGAAGTAGCAATACCCAAGTCAAAATCTGCTACGGTCTCCATCCATCTCTGTTGACGGAGGTTCAGGTCTGGTTGAGTAAACAAGTACTTCAGACTTTGGTGGTCGGTGAATATCTCGCAATGATTACCAAGAAGGTAATGTCGCCACTGTTTTAGAGCATATATGACAGCAGCAAGCTCAAGGTCGTGAAGTGGGTTGTTCTCTTCATGAGGGCGCAATTGATGAGAGGCATAAGAAATTACTCTGCGCTCTTGCATTAGGACACAGCCTAATCCTTGACGGGAAGCATCGCAGTAAATGACGAAGTCCTTAGTATCAGGTGGAGCAAGCACCGCGGCAGTAGTCAGCTTGTCCTTGAGCGCCTGAAAACTTTCCTGACATTTGTCTGTCCACTCGAACTTGACGCCTTTGTGAAGTAGACCAGTCAGAGGCTTGGCGATCTTGGAGAAGTTCTCGACGAATCGGCGGCAATAGCTGGCAAGACCGAGAAAACTTCTGACTTGCTTGACGTTCTTCGGAGGAGTCCAATCGAGAATGTCCTGAAGTCGTTCTGGGTTGACGGCAATACCATCCTTGGAGATGACATGCCCGAGATAGGTTACTTCAGGAAGCCATAATTCACACTTGGAATATTTAGCATAAAGCTGATGCTCTCGAAGCTTTTCCAGTACAAGGCGAAGATGTTCAGCATGCTCCTCCTTATTCTTGGAAAATACAAGGATATCATCCAGATAAACCACGACGAATTTGTCGAGGTATTCCATGAATATGTAATTCATCAGGCGAGAGAAAGTAGCTAGGGCATTTGTCAATCCGAATGACTTGATGGTGTACTCGAACGAACCGTATCGAGTTACAAAGGCAGTCTTTGGAATATCCTCTTCACGAACACGGATCTGGTGGTAACCCAACCTCAAGTCAAGTTTAGAGAACACCGATGAACCAGCCATTTGATCATACATATCATTGATCCGAGGAAGGGGATATTTGTTCTGAATAGTTGCTTGGTTGATAGGACGGTAATGTTGGACCAATCAGTTTGTCCCATCCTTCTTCTTGACAAAGAGGGAAGGTTCTCCCCAAGGAGAGCAACTCGGGTGAATGAAACCACCAGTAAGAGATTTGTCGATTTCCTCCTTAAGCTCAGTGAGTTCATGAGGCGACATCTTGTAGGGTCATTTGGCTATAGGAGTGGTGCCTGGTTTCAAGTCGATGATGAACTCGACAGCTCTAGCAAGGGGAATCCCTGGAAGTTCCTCAGGAAATACATCTTGGAAGTCACGTACAACGGGAATCTTTTCAATGCCCTCGAGTGGTGAAGCGTTCAATGCATTCAATGCATAAAGACGTGCTTCAGCATTTTGAACTAGATGAGCGTTGTAGCTTACTATTTCATTGGAAGGGTGTAACAGATGGACTATCTTGGTGGCACAAACTATAGAAGCAGTATGCGCTTTTAGCCAATCCATTCCCAGAATGATGTCGATGTTGGACGACTTCAGGATAATGGGGGAGGCATAGAACTCCAACACTTCGATTTCAACAGGAAGGTCGTGACAACCCATAGAGGTTTGACATTGGCCGGCAGGGTTTTTTACCACTACTGAAGTGTTCATTTATTCACATCTAATGTCGTGCTTATATGCAAAATCTTCTGACATGAATGAGTGCGATGCTCCTGAATCAAATAAAACAGATGCAGGTATTGAATTAACAAGGAGAGTGCCCATCACAGTAGCAGGTTGGTCTTGAGCTTCATTGAGATCAACGTGGTTGGCATGAACACGGCCGTAAGGCTAGGCATTGTTGTTGCGGGACTGATTGTCTCCACGGCTAGTTGCAGGAAGTGCCAGTTGTTTCTTGTTCTGAGTGCAATCCTTAGCGCAGTGACCTAGATAGCCACACCTGAAGCACATACCATCATTGGGGGCAGAAGCAGGAGCTGGGAGTGGTGCAGCTGGAAGTCTTGGCTGCCTAGGTGCTGGAGGCAGACGAGGTGCAGCATAAGACTGTCTTGGAGCAGGTGCAGCTGGACGGTACACACTGTTGGGGATCCAGACCCTACGCTTCTGTGAGGGAGGGCCCGAGGATGAGCCCGGTTCACGGTTGCGCCTGAGAGAGCCTTGGTGTTCCTGCAGACCAGTATCAACCTGGATGGCCTTGTTCACCAAGGTGGCGAAATCTCCAAAGTCGTGCACAAGGAGTGCGAGCTTGATGTCAGCTTGAAGTCCTTCACGGAATTTTTCCTGTCTGCGAGCATCAGTGGCAATGTCTTCTTCAGCATAGCGGGACAAGTCCAGAAACTCCCGCTGATAAGCATCCACAGTCTTGTTGCCCTGGGTGAGATTGCGGAACTCACACTTCTTCCTATCCATGATTCCCTGAGTAATGAAGCGGTCACGGAAGGCAGCTTGGAATTCCGGCCAAGTGATGATTGTTCGAGCAGGCAATATACGCCTGTAGCTGTCCCACCATTGAGCAGCGGGACCCTTTAGGTAGTATGCCACAAAGGTGACATAGTTGGCAGCGGCTACTCCAGCAGACTCCAGTTCAAAGGCAATGTCACGGAGCCAGTCATCAGCATCAAGAGGCTGAGTTGAGCTGCACTAGATGCTACCTCTTGAGCTTGCGTTGTATTCCCTCGAAGAGGAAAGGGAGATGCAGCATAGTAGCATAAGTATTTCCCTCAATTTTTGAGAACCAAGGTATCAATCCAGTAGGAGACCACGCGTGAGTCCCTCGTACCTACACAAACAAATAAGAACTTCGCAGCCAACGCGATAAGGGGTTGTCAATCCCTTTACGGTCACTTACGAAAGTGAGATCTGATAGAGATGATAGTTTATATTTTTGGTATTTTTAGTTTATAAGAACAGCAAATAAAAGCGATAAAAGTAAAGTAGATGTAGATTGATATGTTGAGAATAGACCTGGGGGCCATAGTTTTCTCTAGTGGCTTCTCTCATGATAGCGATATTCTATGACGGGTAAACAAATTACTGTCGAGCAACTGATAGAAAAACGAATAATTATGAGACTATCTAGGCATGATCATTGTATATAGGCATCACATCCGAGACAAGTAGACCGAAACGATTCTTCATCTACTACTATTACTCCACACATCGACCGCTATCCAGCATGCATCTAGTGTATTGAGTTCATAAGAACAGAGTAACGCCTTAAGCAAGATGACATGATGTAGAGGGATAAACTAAAGCAATATGATATGAACCCCATCTTTTTATCCTCGATGGCAACAATACAATACGTGACTTGCTGCCCATACTGTCACTGGGAAAGGACACCGCAAGATTGAACCCAAAGCCAAGCACTTCTCCCATTGCAAGAACTATAGATCTAGTAGGCCAAACCAAACCAATAATTCGAAGAGACTTGCAAGGATATTATGAGCACACATAAAAAGTTCAGAGAAGAACCAAATATCTTTTATAGATAACCTTGATCATAAGCTCACAATTCATCGGATCTCGACAAACACACCACAAAAAGAGATTACATCGAATAGATCTCCTCGAAGACCGAGTAGAACTTTGTATTGAGATCCAGAGAGAGAAAAGAAGCCATCTAGATACTAGCTATGGACCCGAAGGTCTGTGGTAAACTACTCACAACTCATGGTGAGGGCGATGATGATGATGATGAAGGCCTCCGTGATGGATCCCCCTCCAGTGGAGCTCCGGAACAGGCTCCAAGATGGGATCTCCACGGGAACAGAAGGCACGGCGGTGGAATTAGGGCTTTCTTTGTGTTCTCGGATTTTCTGGGGTACGTGGATTTATATAGGAAGAAGGAGGGCACCGGGGAGTCATGGGGGCCCCACGAGGCAGGGGGCGCGCCCCCACCCTCGTGGGCCCCTCGTGGCTCTTCTGACGTGGTTCTCAAGTTCTTCGTGCGTGATTTTCTCCAAAAATATCTTTTGCGAAGGTTTCATTCCGTTTGGACTTCGTTTGATATTCTTTTTCTGCAAAACCCTGAAACATGCATAAAACAACAATCTGGACTGGGCCTTTTGGTTAGTAGGTTAGTCCCAAAAATGATATAAAAGTGAATGATAAAGCCCATTAAACATCCAAGACTTCATAAATAATAGCATGGAACAATAAAAAATTATAGATACGTTGGAGACGTATCAAGCATCCCCAAGCTTAATTCCTGCTCGTCCACGAGTAGGTAAATGATAAAGAAAGAATTTTTGATGTGGAATGCTAACCAATATAGTTTTTCAACGTAATTCTCTTAATTGTGGCACGAATGTTCAGATCTGAAAGATTCAAGATAAAAGTCTATATTGACATAAGAAATAACAATACTTCAAGCATACTAACAAAGCAGTCATGTCTTCTCAAAATACTATGGCTAAAGAAAGTTATCCCTACAAAATCATATAGTCTGGCTATGCTCCCTCTTCATCACTCAAAATATTCATATCATGCACAACCCCGATTTCAGCCAAGCATTTGTTTTCATACTCTATCTTTTCAAACCTTTCAACTTTCACGCAATACATGAGCGTGAGCCATGGATATAGCACTATGGGTGGAATAGAGGTGGTTGTGGAGAAGACAAAAAAATGAAGGGAGATAGTCTCACATCGACTAGGCGTATCAACGGGCTATGGAGATGCCCATCAATAGATATCAATGTGAGTGAGTAGGGATTTCCATGCAACGAATGCACTAGAGCTAAATATGAATGAAAGCTCAACTAAAGAAACTAGTGGGTGTGCATTCAACTTGCTTGCTCACAAAGACCTAGGGCATTTGAGGAAGCCCATCGTTGGAATATACAAGCCAAGTTCTATAATGAAAATTCCCACTAGTATATGAAAGTGACTAAGCATGAGACTCTCTACAATGAAGAACATGGTGCTACTTTGAAGCACAAGTGTGGAAGAAGATAGTAGCAATTGTCCCTTCTCTCTTTTCTCTCATTTTTTTGGAGGGGCTTTCTCGTTTTTTTATTATTAGCCCCTCTCTATTTTTTTGGGCCATCTCTTTTTTTTATTGGCCTTTCCTCACATGGGACAATGCTCTAATAATGATGATCATCACACTTTTTATTACAACTCGAAATTACAACTCGATACTACAACAAGTATGACTCTACATGAATGCCTCCGGCGGTGTACCGGGATATGCAATGAATCAAGAGTGACATATATGAAAAATTATGCATGGTGGCTTTGCCACAACTACGATGTCAACTACATGATCATGCATGACAATATGACAATATGATGTGTGTCATATGAACGGAACGATGGAAAGTTGAATGGCAATATATCTCGGAATGTCTATGGAAATGCCATGATAGGTAGGTGTGGTGGCTGTTTTGAGGAACAATATGGTGGCTGTTTTGAGGAAGGATATATAGTGGGTTTATGGTACTGGCGAAAGTTGCGCGGTACAAGAGAGGCTAGCAATGGTGGAAGGGTGAGAGTGCGTATAATCCATGGACTCAACATTAGTCATAAGAACTCATATACTTATTGCAAGAATCTACGAGTCATCAAAACAAAGCAATCAACGCATCCTCATAGGGGGGAGGTTGGTAGGAGTTAACCATCGCGCGCCCCCGACCTCCACACAAAGGTTGGCACTCTACAAATACCTTATGTTCTAACTTCGTCACATAGCGGTTCACCATACGTGCATGATACGGGAATCACTAACCTTAACACTAGTATTTCTCAAATTCATAATAACTCCACTAGCATGACTCTAATATCACTATCCTCATGTCTCAAAACAATTATCAAGCATCCAACATCCCATTCTATTCAATGCACTTAGTGTGAATTTTTTACTACATTGACATTGGATGTTTATCATGTGAAGACTAGTTTCTTTAGCCTAAACACATTACCATGCTGTTTTAATAGACTCTCAAAAGGATATAAGTGAAGCATGAGAGTTCAACAATTTCTACAAAATATTACCACCACCGTGCTCTAAAAGATATAAGTGAAGCACTAGAGCAAAAACTATTATACTCAAAAGATATAAGTGAAGCACATAGAGTGTTCTAATAATTTCTAAGCCATATTTAACTCTCTCAAATAGGTGTGTCCAGCAAGGATGATTGTGGCAAACTAACAAGCAAAGACTCAAATTATACAAGACGCTCCAAGCAGAACACATAACATGTTGCGAATAAAAATATAGCTCCAAGTATAGTTACCGCTGGATGAAGACGAAAGAGGGGATGCCTTCCCGGGGCATCCCCAAGCTTAGGATTTTGATTATCTTGAATTTACTTGGGGCACCATGGGCATCCCCAAGCTTAGGCCTTTGCTACTCCTTGTTCTATAGTCCATCAAAGCAATACTCAAAACTTGAAAACTTCACAACACAAAACTTAGACAAAAATTCTCGTGAGCTCTGTTAGTATAAGAAAACAAACCACTACTCAAAGGTGCAGCAATGAATTCATTATTTGTTTGTATTGGTGTTAAACCTACTGTATTCCAACTTCTCTATGGTTCATATCCTCCAATACTAGTCATAGATGCATTGAAATAAGCAAACAACACACGAAAAACAGAATCTGTCAAAAACAGAACAGTCTGTAGTAATATGCAGGTTTCGCCTACTTTTGGAACTCCAAAAAATTCAAACTAAATTGGTAAATTTGAGGAATTTGTCTACAAATCATCTGCAAAAAGAATAAACTAAAAATCGCGCTCCAGTAAAATCTGAAGACTACTTTAGCGAGCGCTAACGATTCTGTTTTTCACAGCAAGATCACATAAACTTCACACAAGTCTTCCCAAAGGTTCTACTTGGCACAAACACTAAACAAAACATGAAACCACATCTAATCAGAGGCTAGATGCAATATTTATTCCCTAACAGCAACAAAAACAAAAAACAATAAGTTGGGTTGCCTCTCAATAAGCGCTATCGTTTTACGCCCCTAGCTAGGCACGATACAAGATAAGTCTAGGTATTGCCATCTTTGGAAGGCAATTCTTTGATTAAGCACTTATGATTCTCGGGAACTTCTTTGTCCCTATGAATAATCAAACTCTTGGGCAAGAAATCAAGAAATTCTAAAGTGTCAAAAGGGTCTCTTGCAGAAGTAAGAAAATTAGGGTGAACACTTATGGATTTGAGATCCGCAATTCTAGATGTTTCACCCTTGTCTTTTGGGACATACATGAACTTAGATAATTTAGTAGAGGTATTTGGAGTAGTTTTAATAGTGGAAAGAGCAGAACCCACATTAGTGATAACATCCTCAAGCTTATGGATTCTAGTAGAATCCTGATCTAGCTTTTCTTTAACTATGGGCTCCTTTTCCTTACGATTTTTCAGAACAACTCCTACCTTGGATCCATATTGGTTGATTTCATTATGAATTTTTCTATCCAAGTTCTCTACCAGTTCTACCATAGCAACTTTGTTTTCAATGATTCCTAACCTTTGCATAACATGCTCCAAAGCTAAAACGGTCCCATTAACCATAAGAGGTGGTGAGCCAAATAATTCAGTCATAGCATTATAAGAATCAATGGTGTGGCTACCCAAGAAATTCCCTCCAGTAATGGTATCTAAGATAAATCTATTCCACGGAGTTATGCCAACATAAAAATTGCGAAGAAGCACGGAAGTGGAAAACTTCCTATTAGATCTATTACGAGCATTGTAAATTCTATACCAGGCATCTTTTAAGTTTTCTTCCTCCCTTTGTTTAAAGTTGAGGACCTCACTCTCGGGAGTGGTGATAATGATAGGTGTGCTAGACATGATGGCAAGAAAGCAAGCAACACACGAGCAAACAAGAAGCAACGAACGATAAACACACGGCGGAAGAAGGGCAAATAAAACGACAAGGGTGAAGTGGGGGAGAGGAAAACGAGAGGCAAATAAATGTAATGCGAAGGATAAGGGTTTGTGATAGGTACTTGGTATATGACTTTTGCGTAAGCCTCCCCGGCAACGGCGCCAGAAATTCTTCTTGCTACCTCTTCAGCTTGCATTGTATTCCCTCAAAGAGGAAAGGGAGATGCATCACAGTAGCGTAAGTATTTCCCTCAGTTTTTGAGAACCAAGGTATCAATCCAGTAGGAGATCACGCGCGAGTCCCTCGCACCTGCACAAACAAATAAGATCTTCGCAGCCAACGCGATAAGGGGTTGTCAATCCCTTTACGGTCACTTACGAAAGTGAGATCTGATAGAGATGATAGTTTATATTTTTGGTATTTTTAGTTTATGAGAACAGCAAATAAAAGCGATAAAAGTAAAGTAGATGTAGATTGATATGTTGAGAATAGACCCGGGGGCCATAGTTTTCTCTAGTGGCTTCTCTCATGATAGCGATATTCTACGGCGGGTAAACAAATTACCGTCGAGCAATTGATAGAAAAGCGAATAATTATGAGACTATCTAGGCATGATCATTGTATATAGGCATCACGTCTGAGACAAGTACACCGAAATGATTCTGCATCTACTACTATTACTCCACACATCGACCGCTATCCAGCATGCATCTAGTGTATTGAGTTCATAAGAACAGAGTAACGCCTTAAGCAAGATGACATGATGTAGAGGGATAAACTCAAGCAATATGATATAAACCCCATCTTTTTATCTTCGATGGCAACAATACAATACGTGCCTTGCTGCCCCTACTGTCACTGGGAAAGGACACCGCAAGATTGAACCCAAAGCCAAGCACTTCTCCCATTGCAAGAACTATGGATCTAGTAGGCCAAACCAAACCAATAATTCGAAGAGACTTGCAAGGATATGATGAGCACACATAAAAAGTTCAGAGAAGAACCAAATATCTTTCATAGATAACCTTGATCATAAACTCACAATTCATCGGATCTCGACAAACACACCGCAAAAAGAGATTACATCGAATAGATCTCCTCGAAGACCGAGGAGAACTTTGTATTGAGATCCAGAGAGAGAGAAGAAGCCATCTAGATACTAGCTATGGACCCAAAGGTCTGTGGTAAACTACTCACAACTCATGGTGAGGGCGATGATGATGATGATGATGATGAAGGCCTCTGTGATGGACCCCCCTCTGGTGGAGCTCCGGAACAGGCTCCAAGATGGGATCTCCACGGGAACAGAAGGTACGACGGTGGAATTAGGGTTTTCTCTCTGTTCTCAGAGTTTCTGGGTACGTGAACTTATATAGGAAGAAGGATGGCATCGGGAGAGTCACGGGGGACCCACGAGGCAGGGGGGCGCGCCCTGGGAAGGGGGGCGCGCCCCCACCCTCGTGGGCCACTCGTGGCTCTTCTCACGTGGTTCTCAAGTTCTTCGTGCGTGATTTTCTCCAAAAATATCTCTCGCGAAGGTTTCATTCCGTTTGGACTCCGTTTGATATTCTTTTTATGCAAAACCCTGAAACATGCAAAAAACAACAATCTGGACTGGGCCTTTGGGTTAGTAGGTTAGTCTCAAAAATGATATAAAAGTGAATGATAAAGCCCATTAAACATCCAAGACTTCATAAATAATAGCATGGAACAATAAAAAATTATAGATACGTTGGAGACGTATCAGTAGACGGATGGGTTGAGGCGAGCAAAGTCATTCAGTGTCACTGCGCCAGGCTGCTGATTCATGTTGGGCGAGGGAACTGAGCCATGACAGTCTCCATGAACTGACGAGTCAGCTCAAACTGTTGGAATATACTGGCCATGTATTCAGGCGGTGGTGGGGCGTTGCCACCATGACCACGGCCAGCTCGTCTAACCATCCTGCTAATATATAACATGGGTAGTTCAACATTGAGAAATTTGCAAACACAAGAATCATTCATGAATGAAACATGCATAATGAAAGGAGCACGTAAAATACCACATAGTAGTCGGCATATATTACAAAAGGGTGCATGCATAGAGTTCAGTACACAGAGTTTAGTACATAGCTAAGGACATCATAGGCGGCACGTAGGCTCGCGGCAAATGCATCTAATACTAATAAGCAAGACTACATCAGTCCGAGGCGTAACTGTGGAGGTAGAGGTAGTCTGGCAGCTGATAGCGCTGCAACGGGAAGTCCACCACGCCAGCAACCTTGGGACCGTGGATACTCTGGTGCAAACCCCGACGTCTTGCGGCAACAGAGGACCAAGTGCAGGAGCGTAGCCTCCCACATCTGGCCAACCGTCACCAGGAGGCATCACAGTCCTAGCTGGGTAGATCGCAGTAGACGGCAGCTGTCTAGATAGGACAAAGGGGTGCAATAGCGTCAAGGCGCGGTACAGGTGCCGACGGGTGGTGTACAACTCGTGGCGAAGAGCTCGGTTAGCTCGATCCAGCCCATCAGCATGTAGAACAAGGTTCTAATGATGGAAGGGCTCTCGGGTGACAGTGGAGTAGGCAGCAGTGTAGTATCCCTCTGCTCCATCACCGGAGGCGATAGCAACGTGCCTGAAAGGGGAAGTGTCCAACGCCCGATACTCTCCACGAAGACGTGTCAGAGTAGCGTAAGCAGCATCGTGAACTGCCATATCGATGGTCACTCCAACACCATGAGCGGTGTGCAGCACAGTAGAGGATTCCTCTTCACGAGAGTAGAGGCGGATGATGGCACGATACTGCTCCTCGTTAAAGTCTTGGTACTGCTCGTACAGGGTATACTCAGGGTGCCAACGATAACCCAGATAGGTCATCATCCCAGTTAGCACAACAGGTGAACCCGAGGCTCCAATGGCCTGTGTGTGGCGCACGACCTACCTCGTGGGTTCCATCTGAAAACAAAGATGTTTCAAAGGAGTCAAATGACAATGTGGGGATTATGCAAAATACTATTCTAAGCAATAACTGTGGCTTATCCAACTTTGGGGTGAGTGGTCTCGGGATCCTAAGGTTAGAGTTAGTAAATTCGTTTAACCCGAATAGGAGAGTGTTCAGAGTCCCGAAGTAAAGATTGAGGAGTAAAAGAACCTAGTACCACCCAAATGGCGACGTGGGCCCGTAAGCCACACAACCATGTTAGTAAAAGTTTTGCAATGTCTAGACTCGACTTCGGCCAAGGAGTGTGGAAGGGGGATTCCTATAGGCAGTCGGCTCAGATACCAACTTGTGACGCCCCCGATTTGTCCGTACACTAATCATGCACACAAATGTGTACGACCAAGATTAGGGACTCACTGGAAGATATCACAACACAACTCTAAAAGTAAAATAAGTCATACAAGCTTCGTATTACAAGCCAGGGGTCTCGAGGGCTCGAATACAAGTGCTCGATCATAGACGAGTCAGCGGAAGCAACACATATCTGAGTACAGACATAAAGTTAAACAAGTTGCCATAAGATGGCTAGCACAAACTAGGATACAGATTGAAAGAGGAGCATGCCTCCTGCCTGGGATCCTCCTAAGCTACTCCTGGTCATCGTCGGCAGACTGCACATAGTAGTAGGCGCCTCCGGTGTAGTAGGTGGCGTCTGGCTCCTGGGCTCCACCATCTGGTTGCAACATCCGAGAAGAAGGAACAGAAGGGGGAAAAGGGGGAGCAAAGCAACCGTGAGTACTCATCCAAAGTACTCGCAAGCAAGGATCTATACTACATATGCAATGGTAACAATGATATGGGTAGTATCGGTGGTCTGAACTGCAGCAAGCCAGAATAAGAGGGGGATAGCTAATCCAAATGAAGACTACGCTTCTAGCAGCCTCCATCTTGCAGCAGTAGAAGAGAATAGATGGTAAGTTCATCAAGTAACATCGTATAGCATAATCCTACTCGGCGATCCTCCGGCACATCACCCTGTGAGAGAGCAACCATCGAGTTATATCTGTAACTCATCTGGGTGTGTTTTATCAAGTATCCGGTTCTAGTTGTCATGAGGTCGGAATACAACTCCGGGTCGTCCTTTTATCGAGGGACACGGCTATTCGAATAGATTAACTTCCCTGCAGGGGTGCACCACATGACCTAGCACGCTCGATCCCATTTGGCCGAACACACTTTCCTGGGTCATGCCCGGCCTCAGAAGATCAACATGTCGCAACCCTACCTAAGCATAGCAGAGAGGTCAGCACGCGGGTCTAAGTCCTAAGCGCGTAGGGGTCCGGGCCCATCGCCCAACGCACACCTGCACGTTGCGTACGCGGCCGGTGAGCAGACCTAAAAACCTCCATTACTAAGGAAGTTACGTTACGCGGTCCAACCCGGTGCGCGCCGCTCAGTCGCTGACGTCAAGAAGGCTTCGGCTGATACCACGATGTCGAGAGCCCATAACTATTCCCACGTAGCTAGTTAGTGCGTATAGGCCAACGGCCAGACTCAGATCAAATATCCAAACTCGTTAAGCGTGTTATTATAAAATAACCGCGGACAACGACCAGGCCCAGGGCACCTCTCGACTGGGTGTCTCAACCTGCCCTGTCGCTCCGCCACAAAGATCCACATAGAGGGTCGTCGGGACAAAGGTCCTTTCGGCCCCCAATCCGTGAATCACTCACGGGTACTCTACGAGCCGACCCGACTTTAGTCACACATGTATCATGTATAATATGTATGTAGTATATACCCGTGATCACACCCAAAGTGATCATGGACCGATAGAATAGCAGGGCAGATGGACAAGGGTGTAGGGCCACTGATGGAATACTAGCATCCTATACTAAGCATTTAGGATTGTAGGTAAGGTATCAACAGTTGGAGCAACAATGACAGGCTATGCAGCAGAATAATATTATCGAAAGCAGTAACATGCTACACTACTCTATTGCAAGTAGTAGAGAGAAGAATAGACGATATCAGGTTGATCAAGGGGGGGGGGGGGCTT
>LR738709.1:140673338-140691550 GCA_902687465.1 Secale cereale
CTTGCCTGGAAGCTCGACAGTGATGGTGGGGTCGTCAACACCGTAGTCAATCGGGGCATCAGGAGCGTCGGTCTCATAGTCTACCGGAGAGAAGAGGGGGAACAAACAATGAATACAATGCAAACAGATGCATGACGATGCATGACATGACATGTAACGGTGTTAGGTGTGCCCTAACGTAGTACCGGGTGATACTGGCGAAGGGGGGAAACATCCGGGAAAGTATTCCCGGTGTTTCGCGATTTCGGGCGGATGAAACGGAGGGGGAAAGTTGCATGTTCACTATGCTAGGAACATGTGGTTGACGAACGGTCTGCTTATTCGGATTCTTCTCGAAATCCTGAGCAACTTTCATGTACAAAGTATTTTCATCTGAGTTACGGATTATTTTATATTAATTTTCAAAGTTTTAAAACATTTTCTCATTTATTAATTATTAAATAAATTCGAAAATTGAACTATTGCATCAGCATGACATCATCATGACGTCAGAAGTCAATAGAGGTGTTGACTGGGTCAAGCTGATGTGTGGGGTCCACATGTCATTGACTGATTAACTAATCAAAATTAATTAGGTTAACTAGTGTTTAGGTTAAGCTAATTAAGATTAATTAATTAATTAATTAATTAATATTTTAACTATTTTAATAATTATTATACATACATACACACACACACACACACACACACACATATATATATATATATATATATTAATTTTTTTTTCGTTCTGGTCGTGGGGCCCCTTTGCCATAGGCCCAAGGGCCTTTAGCAAATCGGGCGTGCAGCGGGGCGGGGCGTCGGGCACCCGCCCGCACGAGCGCTGGCCCGCCCGGGGGTGCCGGCGCATGGTAGCAGGCGAGGCGGGGCAGCGATGGCCGCTACCGGCGCGGCCCGACGACCACTGCAGCGTGGTGGAGCCGCTGTGGGGTAGCTGCGGCGCACACGCACGCCGGCGCGGCCGCGTCATGCGCGCGGCAGGGGGGAAGCGGGCGGCGGGCCGATGGGAAGGTGGCCGGCGGCAGCGACAGGAGGGGCTGGCACGGCCAGGCGCGACCGGGCGCGTCCAGGCGGTGGAGAGGGGAGCGGGGCCGTGGTGGTCGGAGACGAGCGGGGCGAGTCCCGGGGCGAGGCCGGCGCGGCGAGCGGGCGACAGGGGCTCGGTGGGACGGTGGAGGGGAGGCGGCGGCTCGGCGAGGCACGTGACGGCAGCGGCTCGGCGGGGCACGAGGCGAGCGCGGCCGGAGACGACGCGCGGCAGGGCGGGGCTCGGGCGGCACAGCAACAGCGGGCAGCGGCAACAGTGGAGAAGCAGCAGCGCAACACGGCGGGAGCGGGGCTGTGTCGGCAGCGCGGGCGACGCGACTAGGGAGCGAGCGGTGCAACAAGGGGAGGGTGGAGCAGAGTAGAAGTGTAGCGGCAGGGGAGGTGTGGGTGCGCTGCGAGGGCATTCAGTGTGCGTCGGGCGCGCACTGCGTGTGCGCGGGAGACGGGGGCAGAGGGGAGAGGAGAGGGCCGGGGCCTCACCGCGAGGCGCAGGGTCAAGGGCAGTGGGGGTCGAGGAGGAGGACGGAGACGTCACGTTGACGGAGTAGGGGAGGCAGTCCGACGAGCAGGAGGTCGCGACGCGGCTCTGGCTGGCGGCGATCAGGCGACCGGGGCGGCGGGGTGCGTCGGGGGCGATGGCGCGGGAATCGATCCCGATCCAGATCGGATCGGGAGGGGGAGGAGAGACGTGGGGAGTGGGGGAGTGATGTGGTGTTTGTGGGTTAGGGTTTGGGGGAGGCCTATGTAGGCCAGGGAATGGGCCTGCTAGCTGGGCCATTGCCTAGTTGGGCGGGCCAGCTGGGCCACGGCTGGCCAGGGGGAGGGGGGGTTCTGCTTTTCCTTTTTTTCTTTTACTTTGGTAGTTTTATTTTTCCAGTTTTTGTTATTTTTTCTTTTTATTTATTTTCTTTCTGTTTTAGTTCATTTTAAAATATTTAGCCATCCGGTAAAAGTGTGGTTCCTTCACCATAAATACCTAAGCATTAATTGGCACACTCCAAACATTTTAGTTTTAATGTTTGAAAACTTTTGATTTTTGACAAAAAAATCAAATTCAAATTTGAACATTTTTGATCCAACACGAGATTAACAACAATAATCAAGGTGGCGTGGCATCATTAGCAAAATTTTACTGTAGCCTAATTATCAGGGCGTTACATGCATGAGCAACACGCACATGGACGTGGGAGGCAAGGATGCAAGAGCAATGTTGTTGTTGGTCTTATGGGAACTTTGGAATCATAAAAACAGGGTTGTTTGTGATGGAGATGCTCCCTCGAGCTCTTTTGTAATTAACCGAATTGCCGTAGAGTGTAGGGTGTGGAAGGCGGCAGGCATTTTTAGATCTAACTTGGATAGAGTCATTGCGGCCATCGAGGTGGACAATGACGCGAGTAGTTAGCCCAGGCAGGCGGGTGGAGTTGGACTATGTAACACTATGTAGCTCCAACATGGAGGGGTCTTCTATTCCACATCCTCTTCTTTAATATATAGTACACACACTCGTGCGTATTCGAAAAAATGTCGCACACTAGCATCATTGGTGGGCATGTGGAGGTGTGTCTCCGGCGAATCTATTTTTGATGGATTTGCTCGGATCTCGTTGGTGTTCGTCTACGATCGTGTGTCTTCGGATTGGATCCTTCCGATCTACATTATTCTTCATCTACAGTGGTTGCTGTTCTTGTGCGCTGGTCCTATGGGGCCTTAGCACGATGACTTCCCGACTGTCTACTACAACAAGTTGTGCCTGACTCCGATGATGAAGGGGCTTCAGTGCTTGTAGTCGTCGCTAGATGGTCTACGGATCTGGGTGTAATTTTTATCATTTCTGGTATTCGTCGTACTGACATGATTGAAAATGAATTGATCCAAAAATTTCCCAATTTTTTAGCAAATATTCGTACAAAGCATGATAATGTTTACATAAATTTATTTTAAGTGCCAAACTCAAGTGGCTTCTTGGTTGCTATTGTAGGTTCACATGTGCTCCACGAGATTATTGAGTAGTTGCGTGTGCACCTGCTGATCTTGAAGATTCTGATGCATATGCAGAAAGTTCATCAACTGAGCCGCATCTTGATGTTCCGAGATTTCAACTTGTTCTCCAGGTGCTTCGAAATTATGGGTTTGGGCTACACCATCACCCTCATCCTCGATAATCATATTGTGTAGAATAACACAACATGTCATCAACTGCCACAAGTTTCTAATTGCCACATCATTGCAGCGCTCCGCACAATTCCCCAAGGAGCTCGAAGCACACCAAATACTCTCTCCACATCCTTCCTAGCTGCTCCTGCATTGTTATAAAGTGGCCTGTTTTTTTCCGCGTGGCTCGGTTATGGTCTTCACACACGCAGCCCACTAGGGATTGATACCATCGGCAGATAGTATCACATGTTGTAGTCTCAGCCGCTGACAGTGCAGTGGCACGGTGGTGATTCCCCATTACAAAGCCTCCTAATCACTGGAGATCGTTGAAACACGTTGATGTCGTTGTGAGAACCCGACATTCCAAAGAAAGCATGCCAAATCCATAAGTCATGTGATGTCATTCCTTCTAGTATGATGGTGGCCTCTCTGGTGTGACCTTGATACATTTCTCGCAAACCTTGGGGGCAGTTCTTCCATTGTCAATACATGCAAACAATTGATCCGAGCATTTCTGGAAACCCCCTTGCCTCTCCAATAGCCAACAACTTCTCTGTGTCGGAGATAATGTCCCCGTGGTGAGGATGGGAGAGAGGACTACTCTGCCGGAGCTGTCGGCGCAGAGGCTAGGAAAGGCTGCAGAGCACCCGTGGCGACGGAGCTGCGAGCAGGGCGGCCCGGAGGAGGAGGAAGAGAGAGAGAGAGAGAGAGAGCAAATGGATCTGGCAGCTCTAGGGGATGGATTTGGTGCATTTTAGGGTGGGGTCGGGCTGTCGGGTCTGATGTGACGGGCGTGCCCGGGCGCCCCCATATCTGCCCTATATTTGGGCTGTATATGAGGGGTGCTGGTGAGCCCGAGCATTTTAGGGTCGTTTGAGGGGGGCCGTCTGGGTCAAAAAAAATGTAGCCGGACAGTGACCGGGCGATCCGCCCGAGCGTATGAAACGGGTTTCAGGCGCCCGGCTGTAGAAGCTCTAAGGGTGTGCAGAATCCTCTAAATTTATATCAAATATGCTGTATTTGTTTGTTGGGGAATGTTGCATGGAAAAAAAATCTACGCACACGCAAGATCTATCCATGGGGAAGCATAGCTACGAGATGGGGAGAGCATCTTCATACCCTTGATGATCGCTAAGTGAAAACGTTTATCCATGCGGTTGATGTCGTGGGTTTTTCACATCAGGTGTCCTAGCAAATGGACTTAGGTGTGGAGCCATCACGACATAGTTAGCTTGAAGGGGTTAAGCGGGACAAAGGACACGAGGAGTTTACCCAGGTTTCAGCCCCTCGCGGTGGAGGTAAAGGCCTACTCCTTCTTCTAGTTGTATTGCTCGAGTCTCGATTACCAGAGAGCGAAATACGGTTAACCTAGCTCTCGGCCGATTGTTTCTTGGCCTAAGCTGCCGCTGGGTCTCGCCTTTATATACACAGATCGAGGCCCGACAACTTACAAGAGTCCAGGCCGGTTTACACAACATAACCGACTCTATCTCTAAAACACTATCTTGTAAAGCAAGTTGTCGTATGGCGATTTACACCTTCGGGTTTTGGGAAATTCCCAGATCATGGGCTTCTAAAGAGCCTGCTGGTAAGTCGCCTCCGGCTCCCTCATCTTGTCTTGCCAGGCCTTCTTGGGCCTTTTTTATTGACTCACTAAAGGTATCACCCGGCCCCTCCTGGGCGGGTTATACCACGGGTTATATCCCCCACATTAGGCCCGAGGTTGATTTGAACATGTTCACATCAGTCTTCCTTCTTTTATTGGCGAGTCTCTTGCACCTTCTTATTATTTAGTCCATAACCTGATGGGATAATTGGTTTTATGCCCCTAGTTGGGTCACACTCGACTGGTTTACCCCTAATTTCTGAAAATACATATTCCTGCCCAATCCACTTTGCTCATTTTATGATTTTGCCCTTTGACCGTTTGACCGTCATTTTCAAAACTTCATAAAAAAATCATACTAACTCAGAAAAATTCAAATAAGATATCAAAATGTTCATGAAATCATCACCTATATGTGCATGCCATTTGCATTCATGAAAAAAGTGTTGGAAAGTCCCCATCACCAATAAGAGCTAAAATTGAGATGGGGACTTTCCAGCACATTTCTCATGAATGCAACTGTCATGCACATATAGGTGATGTTTTTTCGAACATTTTGATATATTATTTGCATTTTTCTGAGTTAGTATGAATTCGTTATGAAGTTTTCAAAATGATGGTCAAACGGTCAAAGGGCAAAAGCATAAGACGAGCAATCTGGTTTGGGCAGGGAACACGTGTTTTCGGAAACTGGGGGTAAACCAGTCGAGTGTGACCCAACTAGGGGCATAAAACCAATTATCCCTAACCTGATAACCCGCCATGACTTGACGTCATCATCTTCTTAAAAGAACTCTGAGGATGTCGCAACAGATCTTTGCATTAACTGATCATTCTGAAAATCGAGGCACCTTTGTTGTAAATATAATGATTTCGCCTCCTCGATTTCCACGTCTGCCAGTTTACTGTTCACTTTACCTCCTTTAAATAGGCACGGGGGGGGGGGGGTCTTTTTACTTTTTACCCCATCTCCCTTCGTCTTCCTCGCGCCGTCCGCTGCTCCTCAAGCTTCACCGCTGCCATTCGTCCTCGTCGTCTGCACCAGCCCGGCCACTGCATCAACCCGAACGAATCAGATAACTGCGACGCATCTCCAATGTTCATCAACCCTTCCAGTTTTTTATCTTGTTCCCTTTATGATCTGCATTAGGGTTTCCCTGTTCTTCTAGTTCATCCTTGTTAATCTCGTCCGCTGAGAGTTCATCACGCATGTCGCTTAGTTCTGACATTAATACAACACCGAAGTCGGGCTGTCGCAGTCCTCAACATCTTTAGTTCCATCATAGATCCGTTCGAGTACTGTAGGATTCACCTTTGATACATGGGTTCATCCTCCGTCTCTTAGGTTTAGGAATAATTTTCTTTTCTGAAACAGTCGTAGATCCATAAATAACGATGTAATCTGTAAAAACTATTTGCATAGTACTTAGCTGAATTTTGCCCTTGTCAATTCTCGTATGCTATCGATTAAATAACCCGCCGGCCTCTAGCCGGCTATAATACTCGCAAATTTGTGGTGACTCGTAAGCACCTGTGACCCGCTAGCCTCTGGTCGGCTTAAAACTTGCAAAAATTGTCCTTGTACACTCACACTTTGAACTTATCATATTTTTTTCCTATTCATAGCTTGGTCATTTTCCGGCTCATCGTGATTAAGGCTTCAGCGACTAAGGCTCCAACAATCTGTGATTGGGTTGTATCTCATGTAAATGAAGAGTCTCTCAACAACTTTGTAAGCATGGGCATTTTAGCCGCCAAGGAAGTTATCAACTGGCGGGTCCGTGGCTATGAGCGCACTCCTCTACTCAAAGATAGTGAAGTCATAGTTTTCACAGGCCATATTCTTCGTGGGTTCGCTCCTCTGGGCTCAAAATTCTTTCGATATGTTCTTCATTACTACAATCTTCAGCCTCAGGACATTGGCCCAAATTTCGTCTCCAACATATGCAACTTCCAAGTTTTTTGTGAAGTGTATTTTGGCGAAGAGCCGTCTATTGATTTATTCCGAGACTATCATTATATCAACCACCAAACTGAGATGACCGATGGCCCCAGCCTCGAGCTCGGAGGTGTTTCTATCCAGAGGCGGAGGGACATAGTCTTTCCAACAGCTGTTCTGCCGAGTCACCCGAAGGACTGGAATTTGACTTGGTTTTATTGCAAGGATATTGTTGGGGAACGTAGTATTTCAAAATTTTCCTACGAATACGCAAGATCTATCTAGGAGAAGCATAGCAACGAGCGGGGAGAGTGTGTCCACGTACCCTCATAGACCGAAAGCGGAACCGTCTAGTGACGCGGTTGATGTAGTCGAACGTCTTCGCGATCCAAGTACCGAACGTACGGCACCTACGCATTTAGCACACTTCAGCTCGATGACATCCCATGAACTCTTGATCCAGTTGAGCATCGTGGGAGAGTTTCGTCAGCACGACGGCGTGGTGACGGTGGTCATGAAGTTACCGGCGCAGGGCTTCGCCTAAGCACTGCAACGATATGACCGAGGTGTGTAACTGTGGAGGGGGGCACCACACATGGCTTGGAAATCAACTTGTGTGTCTATGGGGTGCCCCTTCCCACGTATATAAAGGAGGGAGGGGAGGAGGAGGCGGCCAAGGAGGAGGAGGCACGCCAAGGGATGGGCAATCCTACTCCAAGTAGGATTGGCCCTCCTTTCCTATTCCTACTAGGAGTGGGAGGGAAAGAGGAGAGGAGAAGAAGGAAAGAGGGGGCCGCCCCCCTAGCCGCAAACCAATTCGGTTTGGGCCTAGGGGGGCGCGCCCCACACTTCCCTCGCTGCCCTCTTCCTCCACTAGGGCCCAATAAGGCTCATAGACTCCCCCGGGGGGTTCCGATAACCTCCAGGCACTCCGGTATTTATTTGATGACCCCCGGAACCTTTCCTGTGTCCGAATATAACCTTCTAATATATCAATCTTTATGTCTCGGCCATTTAGAGACTCCTCGCCATGTCTATGATCACATCCGAGACTCCGAACTACCTTCGGTGCATCAAAACACATAAACTCATAATACCGATGGTCATCGAATGTTAAGCGTGCGGACCCTATGAATTCGAGAACTATGTAGACATGACCGAGACTCATCTCCGGTCAATAACCAATAGCGGAGCCTGGATGCTCATATTGGTTCCTACATATTCTACGAAGATCTTTATCGGTCAAACCGCATAACAACATACGTTGTTCCCTTTGTCATCGGTATGTTACTTGCCCGAGATTTGATAGTCGGTATCATCATACCTAGTTCAATCTCGTCACCGACAAGTCTCTTTACTCATTCCGTAATACATCATCTGTGACGCCCGAAGACCGACGTCCCAGAAGATTCCCGAAGATTCCAGATGTTCCGGGTTGCCCGTGTGTTTCTTTTGCTTGTGTTATTTACTTTTGCATTGCATCATGTCATCATGCCATCATGTCATATTTTATTTTTGCATCTCAACCTTAATAAATTGTGTGGACCTTCGGTCCATTTAAATCGAGGGAAGGTGTCTTCTCTTTAAAACATATAAAAGCCTCTCAATATTTAGGGAGCTATATTTATTAATAATTCCATTGTTGGAATTACCCCAACACACTTGCATATTCCCCCATGCCTTGTCTTCGCATTCCTGGCCTCAAACCTCCCTTTATTTCTTTCCCGTGTTTCGAGGTTCTTCCAAAAAACCCTCCAACAATTTTATTAAATTCCTGACATTTTTGTGAGCCCGAGGATTTTGACCTCGTGTGTTAATTCTTGCCCTAACTCCTCCTCTTTTTCTTTCTTCTCTTTTATCCTCTGCTAAAAGGGAAATAAAAGAAGAGGCCTGGGAGCCACCAGCCTCCTTCCAGGCCTCCCCAGGCCTCAGCCCGACCGCTCCTAACCCTAGCGCTAACCTCTCCCTCGCTCCTCCCAGTCCCTCTCGCTCCCTTCGCTCCCACCGAGCGCCGCCAGGAGCGAATCCCATCGCCCTCTGCCTCCCTCTCTCTCAACCCCATCGACTCTGCAGCGCCTCGAGCCCCTCTCCTCCCCGCAGCCCCGAGCACCCGCGGGCCGGCCAGGAATCACCGGCGCCCTTCCCCTCCAGCAAGCGCGCGGCCAGGAGCCCCATGCCGGCGCCCCTCTTCTCTCCCTGCGCGCCCCGAGCCGGCGCCTCCCTCCTCCAGGTTGCCTCCTCCCGCGCCGCGCCGCACCAGGGCCTCGTCCCTCGTCCCTCCTTCAACCAGCGCCCGCCTCCTCCTCCTTCAACCAGGAGCCGCCGTCCCGGCAGACGAACTCCCTCAGGCCGCTCGCCTCTTCGCCGTGCAGGACCTCCGTCGCCAGAACCTTTCTGCCTCGCCACCAGCCGGCGACCAAGGCCGCTGGAGCACGCCCCGCGTCCGGCCACCGGATCCCGCGGCCCCTGCCTCGCCGTGCTGCTGCCTGGCCTCGTCGTCCCGAGACCGTGCCTGTGTTCTTTTTTTTGCGTTGTTGCCTTGTGCTGTTGAGTTTGTCCAGGGACCGTTTCTTTTGCCAAGTGGAGTCCGAAGACCGGGGAAGCATCAAGTTCCTCTACGATCCGCGTACGACTATCGTCATCGTGACCCCGAAGGACTACTCGGATCAAGTACCACTACCGTCGACCCTCGAAGACCCGTGTTTCCGGATGCGACAAGTACCACTACGCTCGACGACATGAACATCTACGGGAACGAGTACACGGCGACCCGACCAAGTACCCCGACATCGATGACATGAACAACTACGGACGAGAATGAGTTCATGGACAAGTACCCCTACGAACGTGTACCACGACGACCCGAACGACTACCGTCGCCGTGTACCACTACCGTCGCCGAGACCCTCAAGTACCTCTACGAACGGAACGACTACTCGTTGGCGACCTCGTGTACAACTACTTCCTCTCCGATGAACGAGAACAACTACTTCCACTACTACGGCTACTTCCTCGACGCTCTCGAACCGCCCCGTGAACGTTTGTTCCGAAGGTATAACCCCCGAGACGGTGACCCGTGTGATGCATTCTTGTGTTGTATGAAATGTTGTCTCCCTTGTGTGCTTCGTGCCCGTTCCACCTTTGTCATGTTCCTCGGTTGCCTCGTCACCGACTCGTGGGAACCCGGTAACGGGATCGCCCCACCTTTCATCTCGTTTGACTCGCTTCGTCACCTTTTGCACCGGTCTCTCAACGAGATACCGGTACCGATATGTTGCCATGCTTCATTTTCGGATCGTTGCCATGGCATCGTTTTCCCTTCCACCACGGTGACGATGCTTCATATCATCTTCTTGTTAATCTTTTAATAAAACTTGCATAAAACTTGATCATGTCATCCGCATCATGTTAACAACATTATAGGTGTGAATTGTTGTTTGCTTATAATTACCAAACATGCTCATGAGGATTTTCCGGATATGTTGTTGTTATTCTCCGGCCTCATTTAAAATGCCTAGATAGTTAGTTTACTTATGCTTCACCTTGTTGCCATGTTAACAAACATTTAATCTTGTCTTGTAGATAACGAGAGTCAATTAAATAATTATTATGTGCTGTTTCGTCAATATGCAACTCGTTGCATATTGATCTCCACTTAACTTGTAGTATTTGTTTGTGCACTTTGCCATGCCATGCATATTTAAACCGGACATGCATCATGCTTGCTTGTGCATCGTATGCCATGTTTATGCTTGTGTGTTTACCGTGTTGTTTGTTTCTTTCCGGTTGCTTCTCTTGATAGCTTCGGTTTCGTTCCGGAGTTGTGAGGATTCGCTCGTCTGTGTTGCTCCGTCTACTTCATGGATCCGTTCTTCTCCCTTGTGGAATCCCAGGCAAGATGACCGAACCCGGATACCATTACTATCTTTGCCTATTGCTAGTAGTTCCGCTCTATAGTTTTGTTGGGGAACGTTGCATGGGAAACAAAAATTTTCCTACGCTCACCAAGATCAATCTAGGAGATGCATCTACGAGGGAAGAGTCGGATCCACATACCCTTGTAGATCGCGATGCGGAAGCGTTGCAAGAACGCGGATGAAGGAGTCGTACTCGCTGCGATTCAGATCGCGGTTGATTCCGATCTAAGCGACGAACAACGGCGCCTCCGCGTTCAACACACGTGCAGCCCGGTGACGTCTCCCACGCCTTGATCCAGCAAGGAGAGAGGGAGAGGTTGGGGAAGACTCCATCCAACAGCAGCACGACGGCGTGGTGGTGGTGGAGGAGCGCGGGACTCCAGCAGGGCTTCGCCAAGCGCTGCAAGAGACGAGGAGGGAGAGGGGTAGGGCTGCGCCAAGAGGGAGACGTTCTCGTGTCACATAGCAGCCCCAAAACCCCACATATATATAGGGGGAAGGGGGGCTGCGCCCCCTTTAGGGTTTCCCACCCCTAGGGGTGCGGCAGCCCCCAAAAACCCATCTAGGGTGCGGCCAAGGGGGGGGAGAGAGAGGGGGCGCCCTAGGGTGGGCCTTAAGGCCCATCTGGACCTAGGGTTTGCCCCCCTCCACTCTCCATGCGTCTAGGGACTTGGTGGGGGGGGCGCACCAGCCCCCTTGGGGCTGGTCCCCTCCCACACTTAGCCCACGCAGCCTTCTGGGGCTGGTGGCCCCACCTGGTGGACCCCCGGGACCCTCCCGGTGGTCCCGGTACATTACCGATATCGCCCGAAACTTTTCCGGTGACCAAAACAGGACTTCCCATATATGAATCTTTACCTCCGGACCATTCCGGAACTCCTCGTGACGTCCGGGATCTCATCCGGGACTCCGAACAACATTCGGTAACCGCGTACATACTTTCCCTATAACCCTAGCGTCATCGAACCTTAAGTGTGTAGACCCTACGGGCTCGGGAACCATGTAGTCATGACCGAGACAACTCTCCGGCCAATAACCAACAGCGGGATCTGGATACCCATGTTGGCTCCCACATGTTCCACGATGATCTCATCGGATGAACCACGATGTCAAGGATTCAATCAATCCCGTATACGTTTCCCTCTGTTTATCGGTATAGCACTTGCCCGAGATTCGATCGTCGGTATACCGATACCTTGCTCAATCTCGTTACCGGCAAGTCTCTTTACTCGTTCCGTAACACATCATCCCGTGATCAACTCCTTGATCACACATTGTGCACATTATGATGATGTCTTACCGAGTGGGCCCAGAGATACCTCTCCGTCATACGGAGTGACAAATCCCAGTCTCGATTCGTGCCAACCCAACAGTCACTTTCGGAGATACCTGTAGTGCACCTTTATAGCCACCCAGTTACGTTGTGACGTTTGGTACACCCAAAGCATTCCTACGGTATCCGGGAGTTGCACAATCTCATGGTCTAAGGAAAAGATACTTGACATATAGAAAAGCTTTAGCATACGAACTACACGATCTGTGCTAGGCTTAGGATTGGGTCTTGTCCATCACATCATTCTCCTAATGATGTGATCCCGTTATCAACGACATCCAATGTCCATGGTTAGGAAACCGTAACCATCTATTGATCAACGAGCTAGTCGTCTAGAGGCTTACTAGGGACATGGTGTTTGTCTATGTATCCACACATGTATCTGAGTTTCTTTTCAATACAATTCTAGCATGGATAATAAACGATTATCGTGAACAAGGAAATATAATAATAACCAATTTATTATTGCCTCTAGGGCATATTTCCAACAGTCTCCCACTTGCACTAGAGTCAATAATCTAGTTCACATCGCCATGTGATTAACACTCACAGGTCACATCATCATGTGACCAACATCCAAAGAGTTTACTAGAGTCAGTAATCTAGTTCACATCAATATGTGATTAACACTCAATGAGTTCTGGGTTTGATCATGTTATGCTCGTGAGAGAGGTTGTAGTCAACGGGTCTGCAATATTCAGATCCCTATGTACTTCGCAAAACTTTATGTCATATCGTAGATGCTGCTACCACGTTCCACTTGGAGCTATTCCAAACTGTTGCTCCATTATACGTATCCGGTATCTCCACTTAGAGTTATCCGGATAGGTGTTAAGCTTGCATCGACGTAACTCTTTACGTCGAACTCTTTATCACCTCCATAACCGAGAAACATTTCCTTATTCCTCTAAGGATAATTTTGACCACTATCTAGTAATCCACTCCTGGATCACCTTTGTACCCTCTTGCCAGACATGTGGCAAGGCACACATCAAGTGCGGTACTTAGCATGGCATATCGTATAGAGCCTATGACAAAACCATAGGGGACGACCTTCGTCCTTCCTCTTTCTTCTGCCGTGGTCAAGCTTTGAGTCTTACTCAACTTCACACCTTACAAATCAGGCAAGAACTCCTTCTTTGACTGACCTATTTTGAACTCCCTCAAAATCATGTCAAAGGTGTGTGTTTCTTTTGAAAGTATCATCAGGCGTCTTGATCTATCTCTATAGATCTTGATGCCCAATTATGTAAGCAACTTTATCCAGGTCTTCCTTTGAAAAATACCTTTCAAACAACCCTTTACTCTTTTCAGAAATTCTACATCATTTCGGATCAACCATATGTCATTCACATATACTTATCAGAAATGTTGTAGTGCTCCCACTCACTTTATTGTAAATACAAGTTTCTAACAAACTTTGTATACCCAAAAACTTTGATCACTCCATCAAAGCATATATTCCGACTCCGAGATGCTTGCTCTAGTCCATAGAAGGATCGCTGGAGCTAGCATATCTTTTAGCATCCTTAGGATCGACAAAACCTTTCTGATTGTATCATATACAACCTTTCCTTACGAAAACTGGTAAGGAAACTTGTTTTGTCATCCATCTGCCAGATTTCATAAATGCAGCTAATGCTAACATGATTCCGACGGACTTAAGCATCGCTACGGGTGAGAAAATCTCATCGCAGTCAACTCCTTGAACTTGTGAAAAACTCTTTGCCACAAGTCGAGCTTCATAGACGGTGACATTACCGTCTACGTCCGTCTTAGTCTTAAAGATCCATTTGTCTCAATGGCTTGCCGATCATAGGGCAAGTCCACCAAAGTCCATACTTTGTTTTGGTACATGGATCCTATCTCGGATTTATCGGCTTCTAACCATTTGTCGGAATATGGGCCCACCATCGCTTCTCCATAGTTCGTAGGTTCATCGTTGTCCAACAACATGACCTCTAAGACAGGATCACCGTACCACTCAGGAGTAGTACATATCCTTGTCGACCCACGAGGTTCGATAGCAACTTGATCTGGAGCTTCATGATCACTATCATTAGTATCCTATTCAACTGTCGTAGGTTCCACAGAAACATCTTTCTGTGTTGCACTACTCTCCGGTTGAAGTGAGGGTTCGAAAACCTTATCAAGTTCTATCTTCCTCCCACTCAATTCTTTCGAGAGAAACTCTTTCTCGAGAAAGGACCCGTTCTGAGTGACAAACATTTTTGTCCTTGGATCTGAGATAGAAGGTATACTCAAATGTTACCTTTGGGTATTCTATGAAGATGTATTTGTCCGCTTTGGGTTCGAGCTTTTCCTGGCTGAAGCCATAAGCATCGCAGCCCCAAACATTAAGAAAACGACAACTTTGGTTTCTTGCCAAACCTTAGTTCATACGGCGTTGTCTCAACGGACTTAGATGGTGCCCTATCTAAAGTGAATGCAGCTGTCTCTAATGCATAACCTCAAAATAACAGCGGTAGATCGGTAAGATACACCATAGATCGCACCATATCTCATAAGGTTCGATTACGATGTCCGGACACACCATTACGCTGTGGTGTTCCAGGGGGCTTCAATTGCGAAACAATTCCACAATGTCTTAAGTGATTGCCAAACTCATAATTCAGAAAATATCCCCTTGATCAGATCGTAGGAACATGATCTTCTTGTTATGATGATTCTTAATCTTCACTCTGAAATTGTTTGAACCTTTCAAACGTTTCAGACTTTTGCTTCATTAAGTAAATATACCATATCTACTCAAATCGTCAGTGAAGATGAGAAAATGATGATATCCACCACACGCCTTAATTCTCATTGGATCACACACATCAGCATGTATGATTTCCAACAAGTCACTTGCCCGTTTCATTGTACCTGATAACGGGATCTCAGTCATCCTGCCCATGAGGCATGGCTCGCATGTGTCAAGCGATTCAAAATCAAGTGACTCAAAACATCCATCAGCATGGAGTTTCTTCATGCATTTTATGCCAAAATGACCTAAGCGGCAGTGCCACAAGAAAGTGGTACTATCATCATTAACTCTACATCTTTTTGGCATTAATATTATCATCATGTGTATTACTATGATCGAGATTCAACGAACCATTGGGTGCATGACCATAAAGGTATTATTCATGTAAATAGAATAACCATTATTCTCTAACTTAAATGAATAACCGTATTGTGATGAACATGATCTAATCATTTTCATGCTTAACGTAGACACCTGATAACATTTATCTAGGTTCAACACTAATCTCGAAAATAGAGGGAGCGTGCGATGGTGATCTTATCAACCTTGGAAACACTTCCAACACACATCGTCACCTCGCCCTTAGCCAGTCTCCGTTCAGTCCGTAGCTTTTGCTTCAAGTCACTAATAATAGCAACTGAATCGATATCCAATACCTATGTGCTACAAGGAGTACTAGTAAGGTACACATCAATAATATACTTTGTTGAAGTTGCCAGCTTTTCTTATCTACCATGCATTTGGGGTAGTTCCGCTACCATGTGACCGTTCCCCTTACAATCGAAGCACTTAGTCTCGAGGTTTGGGTGCAACCTTGGGTTCCCTCATTAGAGCGACAACTGGTTTGCCATTCATGAAGTTTCCCTTCTAGCCCTTGCCCTTTTTTGAAACCAGTGGTCTTGTTAAACCATCAACACTTGATGCTCCTTCTTGATTTCTACTTTCGCGGTCTTAAGAACCGCTAATAGCTCCGGAATCATCTCCATCCTTTGCATGTCATAGTTCATCACGAAGTTCTAGTAGCTTGGTGATAGTGTCTAGAGAATTCTGTCAACCACTATCTCACCTGGAAGATTAACTCCCACTTGGTTCAAGTGATTTTAGCACCCAGACATTCTGAGCACATGCTCACAAGTTGAGCTATTCTTCTCCATCCTTTTAGCAAAAGAACTTTTCAGAGGTCTCATACCTCTCAACACGGGCATGAGCCTGAAAACCCAATCTCAGCTCTTAGAACATCTCATATGTTCTATGACGTTCAAAACGTCATTGGAATCCCGATTCTAAGCCGTAAAGTATGGTGCACTAAACTATCAAGTAGTCATCAGGACGTCTCTGTCAGGTGTTCACAACATCCACAGACAACGTTGTGGGGGTTTGCACATCGAGCGGTGCATCAAAGACGTAAGCTTTCTGTGCAGCAGTGAGGACACTCCTCGGACTACGGACCCAGTCCGCATCATTGCTTACAATATCTTTCAACTTAGTCTTTCTCTAGGATCGTATTAAACAGGGAGCTACAACGCAGTTATTGGTCTACTACATAATTTGCAAAGACAACTTAGACTATTGTTCATGACAAGTGAGTTTTAACTAATCAAATTACTTATAACTCCCACTCAAATTGACATCCCTCTGGTCATCCGAGCGTGACATGATCCAAATCCACCAACCCAAGTCCGATCATCACGTGAGATGAGGTGGTGTCAATGGTGAACATCTTCATGTTGATCATATCTACTATATGACTCATGCTCGACCTTTCGGTCTTCCGTGTTCCGAGGCCATGTCTGTACATGCTAGGCCCGTCAAGTCTAACCCGAGTGTTCTGCATGTGCAAATCTGGCTTGCACCCGTTGTATGCGAACGTAGAGTCTATCACACCCGATCATCACGTGGTGCTTCGAAACGACGAACCTTCGCAACGGCGCACACTCGGGGGGAACACAATTTTATCTTGAAATTTTAGTGAGGGATCATCTTATAATGCTACCGTCGTCCTAAGCAAAATAAGATGCATAAAAGGATTAACATCACATGCAAATCATAAGTGACATGATATGGCCATCAACTCGTGCTTTTGATCTCCATCTCCAAAGCACCGGCATGATCTCCATCGTCACCGGCGTAACACCATGATCCCCATCATCATGATCTCCATCATCGTGTCGCCATCGGGGTTGTCGCGCGCCCACCATGCTCTTACTACTATTGCTACCGTTTAGCGATAAAGTAAAGCATTACATAGCGCTTAATGATTGACACGCAGGTCATACAAAAATTAAAGACAACCCTATGGCTCCTGCCGGTTGCCGCATACATCGACATGCAAGTCGATATTAACTATTACAACATGATCATCTCATACATCAAATATATCTCATCATGTCTTTGGCCATATCATATCACATACATACCCTGCAAAAACAAGTTAGACGTCTCTAATTTGTTGTTGCATGTTTTACGTGGCTGCTATGGGTATCTAGCAAGAACGCTTCTTACCTACGCAAAGCCACAACGGTGATATTTAAGTTGCTATTTAACCTTCTACAAGGACCGCCTTCGTCGAATCCGATTCAACTAAGATAGGAGAGACAGACACCCGCCAGCCATCTTATGCAACAAAAGTCGCATGTCTGTCGATGGAACCGGTCTCATGTACGTGGACATGTAAAGTTGGTCCGGGCCGCTTCATCCCATAATGCCGCTGAATCAAGAAAGACCAAAGAGGGAAGCAATCTAAACATCAACGCCCACAAACCCCTTTGTGTTCTACTCGTGAAAACATCTACCCAAGATCCTAGCTCATGATGCCACTGTTGGGGAACGTTGCATGGGAAACAAAAATTTTCCTACGCTCACCAAGATCAATCTAGGAGATGCATCTACGAGGGAAGAGTCGGATCCACATACCCTTGTAGATCGCGATGCGGAAGCGTTGCAAGAATGCGGATGAAGGAGTCGTACTCGCTGCGATTCAGATCGCGGTTGATTCCGATCTAAGCGCCGAACAACGGCGCCTCCGCGTTCAACACACGTGCAGCCCGGTGACGTCTCCCACGCCTTGATCCAGCAAGGAGAGAGGGAGAGGTTGGGGAAGACTCCATCCAACAGCAGCACGACGGCGTGGTGGTGGTGGAGGAGCGCGGGACTCCAGCAGGGCTTCGCCAAGCGCTGCAAGAGACGAGGAGGGAGAGGGGTAGGGCTGCGCCAAGAGGGAGACGTTCTCGTGTCACATAGCAGCCCCAAAACCCCACATATATATAGGGGGAAGGGGGGCTGCGCCCCCTTTAGGGTTTCCCACCCCTAGGGGTGCGGCAGCCCCCAAAAACCCATCTAGGGTGCGGCCAAGGGGGGGGAGAGAGATGGGGCGCCCTAGGGTGGGCCTTAAGGCCCATCTGGACCTAGGGTTTGCCCCCCTCCACTCTCCATGCGTCTAGGGACTTGGT
>LR738709.1:140691560-140728525 GCA_902687465.1 Secale cereale
CAGCCTTCTGGGGCTGGTGGCCCCACCTGGTGGACCCCCGGGACCCTCCCGGTGGTCCCGGTACATTACCGATATCGCCCGAAACTTTTCCGGTGACCAAAACAGGACTTCCCATATATGAATCTTTACCTCCGGACCATTCCGGAACTCCTCGTGACGTCCGGGATCTCATCCGGGACTCCGAACAACATTCGGTAACCGTGTACATACTTTCCCTATAACCCTAGCGTCATCGAACCTTAAGTGTGTAGACCCTACGGGCTCGGGAACCATGTAGTCATGACCGAGACAACTCTCCGGCCAATAACCAACAGCGGGATCTGGATACCCATGTTGGCTCCCACATGTTCCACGATGATCTCATCGGATGAACCACGATGTCAAGGATTCAATCAATCCCGTATACGATTCCCTTTGTCTATCGGTATAGCACTTGCCCGAGATTCGATCGTCGGTATACCGATACCTTGCTCAATCTCGTTACCGGCAAGTCTCTTTACTCGTTCCGTAACACATCATCCCGTGATCAACTCATTGATCATATATTGTGCACATTATGATGATGTCCTACCGAGTGGGCCCAGAGATACCTCTCCGTCATACGGAGTGACAAATCCCAGTCTCGATTCGTGCCAACCCAACAGACACTTTCGGAGATACCTGTAGTGCACCTTTATAGCCACCCAGTTACGTTGTGACGTTTGGTACACCCAAAGCATTCCTACGGTATCCGGGAGTTGCACAATCTCATGGTCTAAGGAAAAGATACTTGACATATAGAAAAGCTTTAGCATACGAACTACATGATCTGTGCTAGGCTTAGGATTGGGTCTTGTCCATCACATCATTCTCCTAATGATGTGATCCCATTATCAACGACATCCAATGTCCATGGTTAGGAAACCGTAACCATCTATTGATCAACGAGCTAGTCGTCTAGAGGCTTACTAGGGACATGGTGTTTGTCTATGTATCCACACATGTATCTGAGTTTCCTTTCAATACAATTCTAGCATGGATAATAAACGGTTATCGTGAACAAGGAAATATAATAATAACCAATTTATTATTGCCTCTAGGGCATATTTCCAACAAGTTTTGCCTCGATGCCCATGTCTTTCTTGTCAGCCTCCTACTTGTAACCATGAACCTGTTTAACCACCCTACCTATGCAAACCGTTGCTTGGCTAAGTACGCTTCGCTCAGCCCCTCTTATAGCATTGTTAGTTGCAGGTGAAGATTGAAGATGCTTGCTTCATGTTGAAGTTTGGTTGGGTTATATCACACTATATAAATGCTTAAATGAAATCATCTATATACTGGCAAGGGTGAAAGGCTAAGCCTTTTGCTTGGTGATTTGTTCCACTCATGCCGTTAGGAACCGTATAAACCGGTGTTATGTTCCTTGATTATGCGTTCCTAACACGGTTGGGGTGTATGGGACCTCCTTGATAAACCGCTAAGTGCTAAGTCTTTTCCAGCAAATCCCAACATTGGTACTATTTGCCTAATAACTAATAAAACTTGCATGTGGACTAGCTATCCCTTTTATTTTAATTCAACCCCCCCGGGCCAGTGCTCCACATGAGTGTTGGTCCGAAATGAGCGGACTGCGGGGCCACCTCAAGGAAACTTGAGGTCTGGTAAAAACCCGTAGGATGTCTCATCCGGTCGTGTCCTGAGACTAGATACACGCGGCTACCTATCAGGGTGTCGACACGCCGGGAGGATTTGCTGGATTAGCCTTACCTTAGTTCGGTTTAACTTGAGCACGGGATTCCGAGAATACTCGGGTCTTCCCACTTATGGAGTTGCGACTCCGCGGATCGTGGGCTTGTAATGGGTCAAGTTGGAACACCCCTGCAGGGTTTGAACTTTCGAAAGCCGTGCCCGCGGTTATGTGGCAGATGGGAGCTTGTTAATATCCGGTTGTAGATAACTTGACACAATGTTTCCAATACACTACCAGCGTGTGTACCGTGACTGTCAATTTCCGAATAGGGATTCGGGAGTTGAACACGGTGGGGTTATGTTTGACCGGCTTTAGCTAGGATCACTTCGTGATCATCTCTCGACCGAGGCATTTTCTCTTCTCGCTCTCTATTACGTAAGTTAGTGCTAGTTGCTGCTGCAGACTCTTGTTGTTCCTTCACCTCTTGTTCTTCTTCAGCCTTGTCCTCACCCAAGGCTTAAATAGTCTTGTTACCCGGGAACGGGATTGCTGAGTCCTCTGTGGCTCACAGTTACTTCACCACACCAGATGCAGGTTCAGTCGAGTTTGATGCAGGAGCTGGTTCAAGTACTTCATCGGGAGCTCGATGAAGAGTTTGGCTGTTTGTTTGTGACGCTTCGACGATCAGTAGTGGTTTCTACTAGGATTCGTTCCTGACCTGTGGTTTTATGTTGTTTTGGTATCTTTCTTTTGGATCTTCACCCGTAGTCGGGTTGTGATGTTTTGAATGATGATTGTTTATGTAATGTATTGTGTGAAGTGGCGAGTGTAAGCCAACTATCTCCTTTTGTATTTAATCCCTCTTTTACATGAGTCGTGCAAAGATACCAAACTTGAGATCATTCTAGGATGGGCTTATATCTTTAAGTCGTGCCTCGACACGTAGGAGGTATAGTCCCATCCTGGGCATTACAAGTTGGTATTCAGAGCCTTCTCCGACCTAGAAGCCTCCACTGATTGATCGAATCGTTGACGGTTGAGTCTAGGCACACACTAAAAATGTTTTGAGTCCTATATATATATCGGAGAGTAGGATTTCTTTTGCTTCTCTTCCCCTTTCACTCTGGTGAGGACTCCTGACGATTACTCTTGCCTCTTCTACTTTCAAAAATTGCACCAAATTTTTTTTTAGGATCCCGCGAGTATTCTGGGATTGTTTCGATGTTCTTGTGACAAGGATATTGTTCTCGATGCCTCCTGTTCCCGAGGAGTTGAGCTTCGGGGTATTGTTGTCACAAGCATATCGCGGCAGTACTAAATACTTAAGACGGCCGACATCGAAAATCTCTCCTATACGGCCAGTGGCAAGATAACCCCGACATCACCCAGTACTGGGGAGGTAGTTCGAGAGTATTGCCATAGCTTGTTATAGTGGATGCTTTTCGAAGGTCCGAGGTAAACAGTTTCCAAGAAAGACTGGTTATGTGTTGAAGGATGGATACACCTGGATGTAGGTTTAGAGTTGATTGCGCGGTGCTTCCCGTGTATCCCCAACACCTGATTGCATAACTGGAAACTTTCGGAAATCTATAGGTGGGTTCATCAAGTAGTTCTAGGCATTCTTCCAACGGATGCACGATATGAAGTTTGGTGTTCTACATTGAGTGAAGTGGTTTTATGGACTTGTTCTGATCGGGAGTTGCATCTTAAAGGGTCCTTGGCTATGCTGATCCGGGGATGACAAAACCCTTTTGTAACACGTTCCATGAGCTTTCAGCACGAAGATGTCGAACGAAACTTCTATCTTGTATTTGTTCTATCTGTTCCTTGTTCCTTTTTTTATTTACCTTTTGTTCTCCAAGTGGCTTCTCGTCAAGTTGATGTACCTGCGGAATTCATTCGTTCAAGTCTCTGTTCGAATGATATTGTGAAGATTAGGCTGCTACACATCTATCCCTTTGTTTTTGTTTTGATTCTAGTATTCGAGTTGCTTCGATGTCAAATGTTGATTCCATACCTTTCCTAATCGGTGTTCTCATATTTCTATGGGAGTGCTAATTCTTCTTGATCATCAAGATCTTCATGTTAATCCTTTCCAACCGGTGTGCCTTCTCGTCAAGTTATTCCATACGGACGTCGTTGAGAAATCTGACGATTTGTCTGTTTCATTCATCCCAAGTTGTCTTTGTTTTCCCCGCCCTCCCACCCTTCTTCTTCTTGGAGCCAGGAATTCTCAGATGAAATATCCATTTCATTCATGTGATATTTCTGCATTCTTTTCCTTCAATGTTCGTATCCGGTGTTTATCGTGAAGATGCTCAACAGCTTCAAGTTCATCATTCTTTTGTTCTCAAATTCTGCCGGTGGATGTAATTCAAGATTTCGGTGTTGATCTTATCCTTTTTCCTCATTTCACAATGCTTTCTTATTCCGGTGCATCAATTATTCATTCTCCTCTTGTTGTTAATATCCGGAGTGCTGAAGATTCATAATTCCATTCTTAATCCGTTCAAGCTATTTTTGAGATTGTCATCTTACTCAAGCCATTTAATTCAACCGGTGCAATATCTCTTAAGCAATCTTTTTCAACAGTGATTTCTTTGAGTGGGCCCTAACCGACAGGTCTTTTCCCAAGATCTTACCTGACTCTTCTAATTTTTCCGGAGTTATACTCAAATTCTTTTCAAGTGTGACGTAAGAATGATTTCCATCAGTCATATGCCTTCTCCAAGTTTACTTTCAAATTCTTTTCATCATTGGTTCAACCTTTTTAATTCTTCATTCCGGAGTGCCTCAACAATTCTTATGGCATTTCTCATCGTCTTCTTAGATTTTGAAGACCGGAGATGTGTTTCTCTTAAATCTTGACCCGTCTTCTTGAAGATTCGTGGTTCTAGCTTCATGCCATCCTCATTATCGTTTTGATTGTGAGGAACCCTTTTATGCCATCCGGAGCTTTTTCATGAATTCTTTTCTTGTGATCCTCCGAAGGCCATCATTTCAGAATATTTCTTCGTTCTCTGTTTGCAACTTCGTCCTCCAAATATTCTTCATTGATGTCTCTTCGTTCGTCTTCATATTCTTACGGTGGCTCGTTCAAGATTACTCTTCCGTTGTTATCGTTTTAATTCACTCGTTCTTTTCACAATCCTACCGGTGCTTTGTTGAATACTTATCCAAGCTTGTGCGAGTTCTCTCTTTAATTCTTTGCAACGAGAATAAGTAGTATGCCAAATCCTTTGGTTGTCATCAATTTAAATTGGTGAAGGAGATGCATGACATAATTCTTATTCTTGTTCCTTCAGGTGATTTAAGTCTTTTGTCTAGAGCTTGTCCATCATATCATATTCTCGGTTCTAAGTTGTTCATCTTGTTTTCCGGAGCTCCAAGTTATTTCAATTATATCATTTCAAAGCTCCATCTAATTCATCGCAGGCCTTGAATCTTATTCTTTTCATCTTTCACTTCTCATGCTTCCATTACCGGAGTTCTTCATGGTGGTTCATCATGTTTTAATTCATCCTCGAAGTCTTCATCAAGATTCTTGTTGGAGGAGGTCAAATATTCTTCTTCTTGCATTTTGAAGTGCAATCCGTCCTACCTTATCTTTTCAGATGGTGTTATGTCATTCTTGACAATTTTCCCTTCATGTTTCATGACTCTCAAGTTATCAAGAATGAGATATTTAAAACCATCATTTTCTTTGTTCAGGAGATCTTTCCAACCTTTCAATTTATTCATTGGAGTTATCTTGGGTTGTATTTCATCTAAAAGCTTTCCCTAAGGATTGTTGCTATTATGGTGCTTTTAAATGACCCAAGTTCTTCATTTATTCCTTCCGGTGAAATAAGTTTTTCATCTCCTTGTTGATCTCAATCCAATCAAATGTTCTCCTCAGTGGCTGGTTGTCACCTCTTAATTTTGAGATGTTTTCCATAAGCCCACATCAAGCTTATTCTTCTCGTTGTTGAAATTCCAACAACTCTATTCAACCCTTCTTCGTAAGATGCTCTTTCAAATTCAATTTTGAGAGAAGTTGTCATACTTTTCTCCGTTCATTTCTTTCATTGAACTTTATTCTATTCTTTCATTCCGGAGGCATTCTGATGTTGCTCTCTTTAACCATCATCTCGTTTTTTTTATCGAGATCATGTTCTTTCCCTTGCTTATCATTTAACTGGAATGTTGTCACCTACATTCTAGTTCCCTCATCTTATCAAGTTTTAACTCTCTTTTCAACCGGAGTGCTGTCTGAAATCTTTCTTAACTTTGTGCCTTTCTCTTAATTGTTTCGGAGGCAGTGTGTTGTTGTTTTCTTCAAGTATCATCCCATCTTCTCAAGTTCTTGCTCATTTTTCCTTCCATTTTTAGACGGAGTGCTGTCCAAATTCTGTCATTCTTATTCCTTGGCTATACCATTGCAGTTTCATATTCTTTTGGTTCGTAAGCTCTTGTTTCATGTCTTTCAACCTGCAAGGTTCTCGTGATGTTCCATGTTCCTCCTTTTACCGGAGTGCTTTCATCTTCATTCATCTCCGTTGCTTTCTTTCTTTCAACTTGTTCAACCTCTCAAGGTTCTTTGGTTTCACTCGTCTATCAAAGAAGCAACTTTGTTTTACCTCTTCCTCTTCCGTTTTTACCCGGTGATATCTCTAGGATCTCGGGTCGAGATCCTCTGTTAGTGTGGGAGAGTTGTGACGCCCGAAGACCGACGTCCCAGAAGATTCCCGAAGATTCCAGATGTTCCGGGTTGCCCGTGTGTTTCTTTTGCTTGTGTTATTTACTTTTGCATTGCATCATGTCATCATGCCATCATGTCATATTTTATTTTTGCATCTCAACCTTAATAAATTGTGTGGACCTTCGGTCCATTTAAATCGAGGGAAGGTGTCTTCTCTTTAAAACATATAAAAGCCTCTCAATATTTAGGGAGCTATATTTATTAATTATTCCATTGTTGGAATTACCCCAACACACTTGCATATTTCCCCATGCCTTGTCTTCGCATTCCTGGCCTCAAACCTCCCTTTATTTCTTTCCCGTGTTTCGAGGTTCTTCCAAAAACCCCTCCAACAATTTTATTAAATTCCTGACATTTTTGTGAGCCCGGGGATTTTGACCTCGTGTGTTAATTCTTGCCCTAACTCCTCCTCTTTTTCTTTCTTCTCTTTTATCCTCTGCTAAAAGGGAAATAAAAGAAGAGGCCTGGGAGCCACCAGCCTCCTTCCAGGCCTCCCCAGGCCTCAGCCAGACCGCTCCTAACCCTAGCGCTAACCTCTCCCTCGCTCCTCCCAGTCCCTCTCGCTCCCTTCGCTCCCACCGAGCGCCGCCAGGAGCGAATCCCATCGCCCTCTGCCTCCCTCTCTCTCAACCCCATCGACTCTGCAGCGCCTCGAGCCCCTCTCCTCCCCGCGGCCCCGAGCACCCGCGGGCCGGCCAGGAATCACCGGCGCCCTTCCCCTCCAGCAAGCGCGCGGCCAGGAGCCCCAGGCCGGCGCCCCTCTTCTCTCCCTGCGCGCCCCGAGCCGGCGCCTCCCTCCTCCAGGTTGCCTCCTCCCGCGCCGCGCCGCACCAGGGCCTCGTCCCTCGTCCCTCCTTCAACCAGCGCCCGCCTCCTCCTCCTTCAACCAGGAGCCGCCGTCCCGGCAGACGAACTCCCTCAGGCCGCTCGCCTCTTCGCCGTGCAGGACCTCCGTCGCCAGAACCTTTCTGCCTCGCCACCAGCCGGCGACCAAGGCCGCTGGAGCACGCCCCGCGTTCGGCCACCGGATCCCGCGGCCCCTGCCTCGCCGTGCTGCTGCCTGGCCTCGTCGTCCCGAGACCGTGCCTGTGTTCTTTTTTTTTTTGCGTTGTTGCCTTGTGCTGTTGAGTTTGTCCAGGGACCGTTTCTTTTGCCAAGTGGAGTCCGAAGACCGGGGAAGCATCAAGTTCCTCTACGATCCGCGTACGACTATCGTCATCGTGACCCCGAAGGACTACTCGGATCAAGTACCACTACCGTCGACCCTCGAAGACCCGTGTTTCCGGATGCGACAAGTACCACTACGCTTGACGACATGAACATCTACGGGAACGAGTACACGGCGACCCGACCAAGTACCCCGACATCGATGACATGAACAACTACGGACGAGAATGACTTCATGGACAAGTACCCCTACGAACGTGTACCACGACGACCCGAACGACTACCGTCGCCGAGACCCTCAAGTACCTCTACGAACGGAACAACTACTCGTTGGCGACCTCATGTACAACTACTTCCTCTCTGATGAACGAGAACAACTACTTCCACTACTACGGCTACTTCCTCGACGCTCTCGAACCGCCCCGTGAACGTTTGTTCCGAAGGTATAACCCCCGAGACGGTGACCCGTGTGATGCATGCTTGTGTTGTATGAAATGTTGTCTCCCTTGTGTGCTTCGTGCCCGTTCCACCTTTGTCATGTTCCTCGGTTGCCTCGTCACCGACTCGTGGGAACCCGGTAACGGGATCGCCCCACCTTTCATCTCGTTTGACTCGCTTCGTCACCTTTTGCACCGGTCTCTCAACGAGATACCGGTACCGATATGTTGCCATGCTTCATTTTCGGATCGTTGCCATGGCATCGTTTTCCCTTCCACCACGGTGACGATGCTTCATATCATCTTCTTGTTAATCTTTTAATAAAACTTGCATAAAACTTGATCATGTCATCCGCATCATGTTAACAACATTATAGGTGTGAATTGTTGTTTGCTTATAATTACCAAACATGCTCATGAGGATTTTCCGGATATGTTGTTGTTATTCTCCGGCCTCATTTAAAATGCCTAGATAGTTAGTTTACTTATGCTTCACCTTGTTGCCATGTTAACAAACATTTAATCTTGTCTTGTAAATAACGATAGTCAATTAAATAATTATTATGTGGTGTTTCGTCAATATGCAACTCGTTGCATATTGATCTCCACTTAACTTGTAGTATTTGTTTGTGCACTTTGCCATGCCATGCATATTTAAACCGGACATGCATCATGCTTGCTTGTGCATCGTATGCCATGTTTATGCTTGTGTGTTTACCGTGTTGTTTGGTTCTTTCCGGTTGCTTCTCTTGATAGCTTCGGTTTCGTTCCGGAGTTGTGAGGATTCGCTCGTCTGTGTTGCTCCGTCTACTTCATGGATCCGTTCTTCTCCCTTGTGGAATCCCAGGCAAGATGACCGAACCCGGATACCATTACTATCTTTGCCTATTGCTAGTAGTTCCGCTCTATAGTTTTGCCTCGATGCCCATGTCTTTCTTGTCAGCCTCCTACTTGTAACCATGAACCTGTTTAACCACCCTACCTATGCAAACCGTTGCTTGGCTAAGTACGCTTCGCTCAGCCCCTCTTATAGCATTGTTAGTTGCAGGTGAAGATTGAAGATGCTTGCTTCATGTTGAAGTTTGGTTGGGTTATATCACACTATATAAATGCTTAAATGAAATCATCTATATACTGGCAAGGGTGGAAGGCTAAGCCTTTTGCTTGATGATTTGTTCCACTCATGCCGTTAGGAACCGTATAAACCGGTGTTATGTTCCTTGATTATGCGTTCCTAACACGGTTGGGGTGTATGGGACCCCCTTGATAAACCGCTAAGTGCTAAGTCTTTTCCAGCAAATCCCAACATTGGTACTATTTGCCTAATAACTAATAAAACTTGCATGTGGACTAGCTATCCCTTTTATTTTAATTCAACCCCCCCGGGCCAGTGCTCCACATGAGTGTTGGTCCGAAATGAGCGGACTGCGGGGCCACCTCAAGGAAACTTGAGGTCTGGTAAAAACCCGTAGGATGTCTCATCCGGTCGTGTCCTGAGACTAGATACGCGCGGCTACCTATCAGGGTGTCGACACGCCGGGAGGATTTGCTGGATTAGCCTTACCTTAGTTCGGTTTAACTTGAGCACGGGATTCCGAGAATACTCGGGTCTTCCCACTTATGGAGTTGCGACTCCGTGGATCGTGGGCTTGTAATGGGTCAAGTTGGAACACCCCTGCAGGGTTTGAACTTTCGAAAGCCGTGCCCGCGGTTATGTGGCAGATGGGAGCTTGTTAATATCCGGTTGTAGATAACTTGACACAATGTTTCCAATACACTACCAGCGTGTGTACCGTGACTGTCAATTTCCGAATAGGGATTCGGGAGTTGAACACGGTGGGGTTATGTTTGACCGGCTTTAGCTAGGATCACTTCGTGATCATCTCTCGACCGAGGCATTTTCTCTTCTCGCTCTCTATTACGTAAGTTAGTGCTAGTTGCTGCTGCAGACTCTTGTTGTTCCTTCACCTCTTGTTCTTCTTCAGCCTTGTCCTCACCCAAGGCTTAAATAGTCTTGTTACCCGGGAACGGGATTGCTGAGTCCTCTGTGGCTCACAGTTACTTCACCACACCAGATGCAGGTTCAGCCGAGTTTGATGCAGGAGCTGGTTCAAGTACTTCATCGGGAGCTCGATGAAGAGTTTGGCTGTTTGTTTGTGACGCTTCGACGATCAGTAGTGGTTTCTACTAGGATTCGTTCCTGACCTGTGGTTTTATGTTGTTTTGGTATCTTTCTTTTGGATCTTCACCCGTAGTCGGGTTGTGATGTTTTGAATGATGATTGTTTATGTAATGTATTGTGTGAAGTGGCGAGTGTAAGCCAACTATCTCCTTTTGTATTTAATCCCTCTTTTACATGAGTCATGCAAAGATACCAAACTTGAGATCATTCTAGGATGGGCTTATATCTTTAAGTCGTGCCTCGACACGTAGGAGGTATAGTCCCATCCTGGGCATTACATCATCTCATGACTAACTCATTAGTCGTTTGCCTGCAAGGCTTATGACGATGTGTATTACCGAGAGGGCCCAGAGATACCTCTCTGACACTCGGAGTGACAAATCCTATTCTCGATCTATGCCAACACCACAAACACTTTCAGAAACACCTGTAGAGCATCTTTATAATCACCCAGTTATGTTGTGACGTTTGATAGCACAAAAGGTGTTCCTCCGGTATTCGGGAGTTGCATAATCTCATAGTCAGAGGAACATGTATAAGTCATGAAGAAAGCAATAGCAGTAAAACTAAACGATCATAGTGATAAGCTAGCGGATCGGTCTTGTCCCTCATATCATTCTCCTAATGATGTGACCCCGTTCATCAAATGACAACACATGTCTATGGTTAGGAAACATAACCATCTTTGATCGATGAGCTTGTCAAGTAGCGGCATACTAGGGAAACTCTATTTTGTCTATGTATCCACACATGTACTAAGTTTCCGGTTAATAGAATTCTAGCATGAATAATAAACATTTACCATGATATAAAGAAATATAAATAACAACTTTATTATTGCCTCTAGGGCATATTTCCTTCAGTCTCCCACTTGCACTAGAGTCAATAATCTAGTTCACATCGCCATGTGATTTAATACCGATAGTTCACTGTTATGTGAATAACACCCACAGTTCACATCGCCATGTGACCTACACCCAAAGGGTTTACTAGAGTCAATAATCTAGTTCACATCGCCATGTGATTAACACCCAAAGAGTACTAAGGTGCGATCATGTTTTTGCTTCGTGAGAGAAGTTTAGTCAGCGGGTCTGTTACATTCAGATCCATATGTATTTCGCAAATTTCTATGTCTACAATGCTCTGCATGGAGCTACTCTAGCTAATTGCTCCCACTTTCAATATGCATCCATATTGATACTTAGAGTAATCTGGATTAGTGTAAAGCTTGCATCGGCGTAACTCTTTACAACGAACTCTTTATCACCTCCATAATCGAGAATCATTTCCTTAGTCATCCAGTAACTATGGATAATTTTGACTGTTGTCCAGTGATCTACTCCTGGATCACTATTGTACTTCCTTGCTAAACTTATAGCAAGGCACACATCAGGTCTGGTACACAACATTGCATACATGATAGAACCTATGGCTGAGGCATAGGGAATGACTTTCATTCTTTCTCTATCTTCTGTAGTGGTCGGGCATTGAGTCTTACTCAACTTCACACCTTGTAACACAGGCAAGAACCCTTTCTTTGACTGATCCATTTTGAACTTCTTCAAAACTTTATCAAGGTACATGCTTTGTGAAAGTCCAATTAAGCGTCTTGATCTATCTCTATAGATCTTGCTGCCCAATATATAAGCAGCTTCACCGAGGTCTTTCATTGAAAACCTCTTTTAAACAATCCATTATGCTTTCTAGAGCATTCTACATCATTTACGATCGACAATATGTCATTCACATATACTTATCAGAAAGGTTGCTGTGCTCCCACTTACGTTCTTGTAAATACAGGCTTCACTGCAGGTCTGTATAAAACCATATGCTTTGATCACTTCATCGAAGCATATATTCCAACTCCAAGATGCTTGCACCCGTCCAGAGATGGATCGCTGGAGCTTGCACACTTTGTTAGCACCTTTAGGATCGACAAAACCTTCTGGTTGCATCATATACAACTCCTCTTTAAGGTATCCACTAAAGAATGTAGTTTTGACATCCATTTGCCAGCTTTCATAATCATAAAATGCAGCAATTGCTAACATGATTCGTACAAACTTAAGCATCACTACGGGTGAGAAAGTCTCATTGTAGTCAACTCCTTGAACTTGTCAAAAATCTTTCGCAACAAGTCAAGCTTTGTAGACAGTAACATTACCATCGGCGTCAGTCTTCCTCTTTAAAATCCATTTATTTTCAATGGCTTGCCGATCATCGGGCAAGTCAACCAAAGTCCACACTTTGTTATCATACATGGATCCCATCTCAGATTTCATGGCCTCAAGCCATTTTGCGGAATCTGGGCTCATCATCGCTTCCTCATAGTTCGTAGGTTCATCATGGTCTAGTAACATGACTTCCAGAACCGAGTTACCGTACCACTCTGGTGCGGAACATACTCTGGTTGACCTACGAGGTTCAGTAGTAACTTGATCTGAAGTTTTATGATCTTCATCATTAGCTTCCTCGCTGATTGGTGTAGGAATCACTAGAACTGGTTTCTGTGATGTACTACTTTCCAATTTGGGAGAAGGTACAATTACCTCATCAAGTTCTACTTTCCTCCCACTCACTCTTTCGAGAGAAACTCCTTCTCTAGAAAGGATCCATTCTTAGCAATGAATATATTGCCTTTGGATCTGCGATAGAAGGTGCACCCAACTATTTCCTTCGGGTATCCAATGAAGACACATTTCTCCGACTTGGGTTCGAGCTTATCAGGTTGAAGCTTTTTCACATAAGCATCGTGATACGTCTCGAACGTATATATAATTTTTGATTGTTACATGCTATTATATATATTCTATTTTGGATGTTTAATGGGCTTTATTATACACTTTTATATTATTTTTGGGACTAACCTACTAACCCAAGGCCCGGTGCAAATTGCTGTTTTTTTTCCTATTTCAGTGTTTCGCAGAAAAGGAATATCAAACGGAGTTCAAATGGAATGAAACCTTCGGGAGAGTTATTTTTGGAACAATATCTTCACCGGAGACTTTGAGTACAATCCAGAGAATAAACATGGTGCCCACAAGGGGGCAGGGCATAACCAGGGGGGAAGCGCGCCCCCACCCTCGTGGGCCCCACGTTGCTCCACCAACGTACTTTTTCCTCCTATATATATCCATGTACCCTAAAAGCATCAAGGGGCACCACGAAACCCTAATTCCACCACCGTAACCTTCTGTACCTGTGAGATCCCATCTTGGGGCCTGTTCCAGAGCTCCGCCGGAGGGGGCATCGATCACGGAGGGCTTCTACATCAACACCATAGCTCCTCCGATGAGTTGTGAGTAGTTTACCACAGACCTTCGGGTCCATAGTTATTACCTAGATGGCTTCTTCTCTCTCTTTGGATCTCAATACAAAGTTCTCCTAGATCTTCGAGGAGATCTATTCGATGTAATCTTTTTGCGGTGTGTTTGTCGAGATCCGATGAATTATGGGTTTATGATCAAGATTATCTTTGAACAATATCGGATTATTTTCTGAAATCTTTTATGTATGATTATAATATCCTTACAAGTCTCTTCGAATTATTGGTTTGGTTTGGCCTACTAGATCTATAGTTCTTACAATGGGAGAAGTGCTTGGCTTTGGATTCAATTTTGCGATGTCCTTTCCCAGAGACATCAGGGGCAGCAAGGCACGTATAGTATTGTTGCCATCGAGGATAAAAAAATGGGGTTTATATCATATTTCTTGAGTTTAGTCATCTACATCATGTGATCTTGCTTAAGGCGTTACTCTGTTCTTATGAACTTAATACTCTAGATGCATGCTGGATAGAGGTCGATGTGTGGAGTAATAGTAGTAGATGCATAATCGTTTCGGTCTACTTGTTACGGACGTGATGCCTATATACAATGATCATGCCTAGATATTCTCATAACTATGCGCTTTTCTATCAATTGCTCGACAGTAATTTGTTCACCCACCGTAGAATTCTGCTATCATGAGAGAAGCCACAAGTGAAACCTATGGCCCCCGGGTCTATTCTCATCATATTAATCTTCCATCTACTTTACTTTGCATTATTTACTTTCTGTTTCTATACCAAAAATACAAAAAATATTACCTTACCATATCTATCAGATCTCACTCTCGTAAGTGACCATGAAGGGATTGACAACCCCTTATCGCGTTGGCTGCGAGGTTCTTATTTTTGTGTGCAGGTGCGAGGGACTCGCGCGTGGTCTCCTACTGGATTGATACCTTGGTTCTCAAAAACTGAGGGAAATACTTATGCTACTATGCTGCATCACCCTTTCCTCTTCGAGGAAATACAACGCAAGCTCGAGAAGTAGCACATTGTAGCCCCAAACTTTAAGAAACGACAACTTTGGTTTCTTGCCAAACCACAGTTCATAAGGCGTCGTCTCAATGGATTTAGATGGTGCCCTATTTAATGTGAATGCATTTGTCTCTAATGCATAACCCCAAAACGATAGTGGCAAGATGGTAAGAGACATCATAGATCGCACCATATCTAATAAAGTACGGTGTTGACGTTCGGACACACCATTTGCTGTGGTGTTCCTAATGGCGTGAGCTGTCAAACTATTCCACATTGTTTCAAATGAATACCAAACTCATAACTCAAATATTCGCCTCCGCGATCAGGTCGTAGAAACTTTATTTTCTTGTTACGACGATTCTCTACTTCACTCTGAAATTCTTTGAACTTTTCAAATGTTTCAGACTTGTGTTTTATCAAGTAGATATACCCATATCTGCTCAAATCATTTGTGAAGGGTAGAAAATAATGATACTCGCTGCGAGCCTCAACACTCATCAGAGTGCATACATCAGTATGTATGATTTCCAATAAGTCAGTTGCTCGCTCCATTGTTCCGGAGAACGGAGTCTTAGTCATCTTGCCCATGAGGCATGGTTCGCAAGCGCCAAGTGATTCATAATCAAGTGATTCCAAAAGCCCATCAGCATGGAGTTTCTTCATGCGCTTTACACCAATATGACCTAAACGGCAGTGCCACAAATAAGTTGCACTATCATTATCAACTTTGCATCTTTTGGCTTCAATATTATGAACATGTGTATTACTACGATCAAGATCCAACAAACTATTTTCATTGGGTGTATGACTGTTCAAGGTTTTATTCATGTAAACAGAACAACAATTATTCTATGACTTTAAATGAATAACCCTATTGCAACAAACATGATCAAATCATATTCATGCTCAACGCAAATTCCAAATAACATTTATTTAGGTTCTACACTAATCTCGAAAGTATAGGGAGGGTGCGATGATGATCATATCAATCTTGGAACCACTTCCAACACTCATCATCACTTCACCTTTAACTAGTCTCTGTTCGTTCTGCAACTCCCGTTTCGAGTTACTAATTTTAGCAACTGAACCGATATCTAATACCCATGGGTTGCTATGAACACTATTAAAGTACACATCAATAATCTGTATATCAAATATACCTTTGTTCACTTTGCCATCCTTCTTATCCGCCAAGTATCTAGGGCAGTTCCACTTCCAGTGATCATTTCCTTTGAAGTAGAAGCACTTAGTTTCATGCTTGAGTTTAGTTTTGGGTTTCTTCACGGGAGTGACAACTTGCTTGTCATTCTTCTTAAAGTTCCCCTTCTATCCCTTTGCCCTTTTCTTGAAACTAGTGGTCTTGTTAACCGTCAACACTTGATGCTCTTTCTTGTTTTCTACCTTCGTTGATTTCAGCATCGCGAAGAGCTCGGGAATTACTTTCGTCATCCCTTGCATATTATAGTTCATCACGAAGCTCTAGTAACTTTGGTGATAGTGACTAGAGAACTTTGTCAATTACTATCTTATCTGGAAGATTAACTCCCACTTGATTCAAGCAATTGTGGTACCCAGACAATCTGAGCACATGCTCACTGGTTGAGCTATTCTCCTCCATCTTGTAGGCAAAGTACCTGTCAGAGGTCTCATACCTCTCGATACGGGCATGAGTATGAAATACTATTTTCAACTCTTGGAACATCTCATATGCTCCATGGCGTTCAAAATATTTTTGAAGTCCCGGTTATAAGCCGTAAAGCATGGCGCACTAAACTATCAAGTAGTCATCATACCGAGCTTGTCAAACGTTCATAACGTCTGCATCTGCTCCTACAATAGGTTTGTCACCTAGCGGTGCATCAAGGACATAATACTTCTATGAAGCAATGAGGATAATCCTCAGGTCACGGACCTAGTACGCATCATTGCTACTAACATTTTTCAACATAGTTTTCTCTAGGAACATAGCAAAAACATAGGGGAGCTATAACGCGAGCTATTGATCTACAACATAATTTGAAAAAACTATCAGGACTAATTCCATGATAAATTAAAGTTCAATTAATCATATTACTAAAGAACTCCCACTTAGATAGACATCCCTCTAGTCATCTAAATGATCACGTGATCCAAATCAAGTAAACCATGTCCGGTCATCACGTGAGATGGCATCGCATGAGACTCGTATATTTTGACCTTAATATGCAATCGTCTTAGATTTTATTAACCATTCTCGAATCAGTTTACCTTCTCGATCTCACAGCACACGATCTGTATAGCTAACTTGACTGCGATCTTCGACAATATTGCACACAATTGGTTTCTTCCACTCTGTGCACTGTAGAGCGCATAATTAATTATCGCACTCGAGTGTCCATCATCACCCTTCTGTGTAACTTTGACCTCACCACCCAAGGGTAAACTTATGACCGAAGTCATTCCACACACTTCATTTTTACAAAGCTTTTTGCCAATAAACGCCCATGATTTGTCCTTCTTCTAGCCGACGCGTGGCCAAACTAGCCGGGCGGGAAGCTTGCACGGTAAACAGTGCGGTAGCACGGGAACAAGCTCTTCAAGCCCACGCCTGGGGTGCGGTGTTGTCAAACGTGCACTAGAGTATGGAATCCTCTGCTATGAATGCCGTGACAAGACGTGACGATTACAGGCCGGCCGGCCCCCATTTATTACAGCGGCCATTTAACCTACCCTTGTGTCTCTTCAACCTTTCGTTCGCGCCCCACCATTGCAAGAAGCACACCCACCACGAGAAATTCTTAGAGGGTATCCTGCGCGGCTCCAATGGCACTCTGAGCGGCTGCCAATGACGAGCAGCAGTTCACCATGCGTGCCGTGGTGGACACCCACAGAAAGTTCATGGACCTCTCGATGGTGTACACTAACGACATGGTCTGGGCGGAGCACTCCATCCACATCATGGGGCTTTTGCTTGCCGAGGAGAAGTACAAGGTGGTCGGGTTCGACCTCGAGTACAGCCGCGGTCGTGACGGGTCTCGTCCCAAGGTTGCCGTCGCCCAGATGTGCGTGCGCCACCATGTATTCGTCTACCACTACTGCCTGGCCACAAGGCCTTGCGAGCGTTTCGCCTGGTTTGTCAACAGCCCCCACTACATGTTCGCTATGGTGGACATCACCAACGATGTAAAGGCGCTCGAGAATTTAGGCATCGCCTGCTAGAATCTTGTCGACATCCAGGGCCAATACAAGATAAGGGGCAGCAAGGAGCATGAAAAGGACTCAATGGTTCACCTCGCCGAGGCCATCATCGACCCCTACTACAGAGGCATGAAGGATTCGTGCAACAAGGACAAGCGTGCCTGGCACTCGGCCTGGATGGAGAAACACGACAAAGCTCACATCATGTATGCGGCCAAGGAGGCGTACACGAGCTACGACATGTACAGGCGGATCGTTGACATGAGGAAGTCCCTCCTTCCCCAAAATGGCCAGGGATCCAGCCGGAAGCGGAGCAATGGCAAGCGTCGTCGCAACAATAAGTAGATTATTAGATCATCATTTCTCCTACTTTAGTATGCATGTAATTTCTTTCTTTGATGTGTGGAAATGTTATGTGTGTAGTCACTTGTGTAATTGTATGCTTAATTTTGTTATGCAATGTTGTCTTTATAAGTATATATGTTGATGTTGTAGAAAAAGCGTAGATGTTGTGCGGACAAAGAAAATCACATCGCACACGGACTAAACAATGGAACCCGTCGCTGATGTTTTCATCAATCACTCACAATTGTATACCAGCAATCGTTTGCTCACAACACACACAGCTAGTTAGCAGTAATCGTCTATGTTGTTATCGGTCTTCGCACACGTCTCCGATTACAGACCTGTTTGCCTCGTATCACACACATCTTGTTCATTTGAACCGTTTCTGTTCTCATGTCTCAACGCAAATTGTTCATCCGAGTGAACCGCATGCCGTATATCGCACACACCTTTGATCTGGCTGACCATTTCTTTTGTGCTGCCTAATCACAAATAGTTCATCTGAGTGAACCGTATGATGTGTATCGCACACGCCTTCATCTGGCTGCCTGTTTCTTTTGTTCCTCCTCATAGCAAACAGTTCATTGAACTGAACCATATGCCCTTCATCGCACACGCAAATAAAACCCGAACCGTGTTTGATGCATCTGTCATCGCAAACGTTTTATACATTTCTGACGATTTCCATACAACATTGTTTGCGATTATTGCATCGCACATAGTTTCTCGAAGGGTCTCTGATCCTAGTGTCGCGTTAGCAGCATCCTGCAGTAATGCCACAAGCTCATCCGAGCCCAAGAACACCTCTCCTCCAAAGGCTGTTAATCCCTTGTACTAGTTCTTCCTCAGCCATACAAGGCAATCCACCACACACACTGGAGTAGGGTATTACACCACAAGGTGGTCCGAACTAGTATAATTCTCTGTGTCCCTTGTTCTTTGAGCACGACGAGCTAGGCCGCTGAATCATAGGGTGAGCGCGCTGGGGAGGGAGCGTTCTTCGTGCGCACCCCAGAGTTCGAACCTCTAAATGGTTTGCGGAACCCGAAATACGACACTTGTCTCTTCACCTTTACTGCCTCTAAATATTGTGGTTCATCATAGTTAATTGTTGTCCAATCTTGTTATTACTTAACATATTCTACTGACAAATTTATTTATGGATTCGTTGTTGAACCATTGTGCTGAGAATTTGGATTCCACGTTTCATATTTCAAAATTTGCAATTCAAATAATAAATTACATGGAAAAGTAAAATTATACATGAGAGAATAAATTAATGTGCACACGGTAAGAAAGAAAACAGTGTGTGCCATGATAAATAGAGAACATGAAGTTCTTTGACGTGAAACATTTGCGATGCCCGATGGATGCACACACTGTTTTGTCTTATATGCGTGTGCGATTCATGGTAATATGGAAAACGTTTCAAACCAGTGTGCATGTGTGATAGGAATACCAATCGCACACAGTTATGAAGATGGACACATTGGCGTTAGTTGAGGCACTGCACACGCTTTATATTCTTGAACCGTGTGCGATAACGTACCTATCACAAACATATCGGTAGATTAAATGTTGATGTCCACCTTTTTCACATGACTATAGCGGCGTAATCGTTTGGGATGTCTCTTTGATCAGAAACTTGATGTTGAGATGTAACATGTGGGACTGGGGTGGCTTCTCATACGTTTATTCTATGGCGATCGTCAGTAGCCGCTCGCCTATCCCCGATGGTTTCTGGGTCGTGTGGGAAGGACCCCCCTATCGCAGTCACACACTAGGCGACGGTTCCAAATGCCGTCGCGGAAAGGGGTCAAAAACCGTTTGTATAGCACCTAATGGTACCAGCGATATCCAATGCTCAAGTACAATCATAGTGCCCCTTAGTTGGTGCTTCATAAGAAAAGATGGATACATTTTTTTTTGCATAAAGTAAATAGAAAGACCCTTAGCAGAGGGAAGTAGGGATTTGTAGAGGTGCCAGAGCTCAAAGCTTAAATTGAGAGATATTTTTTTGGGAGGCATACTTTTCTCGTCAATGAAAACGACTAAGAGTTTCCAATACTTTCCATGCTAGATACATCATAGGCAGTTCCCAAACAGAAAATAAAGTTTATTCATTTTTTCGCCATTCTTTCCCAATCCATGGCTAACTGTATCCACATGTGCCCTTGGTACCAACACTTTCCAAGGAATTTATTTTTTGATAACATAAAGTAAATTTCTTTATTCATTTCGGGTCTGGGCATCCCTATTACCGCCGCACTCCGGTGCAATCACAAGTGAATAAACACTCATCTTCAGAATAACACATCTAGCATGGAAAAATATCGGCCACCCATCAGCGCCTCATGAGCGGTACGTGTACACAAAAGAGAAGTTTTATTTTGAAATTTAGAGATGGCACATACAAATTTGCTTAGAATGGCATGGAAATACTACATATAGGTAGGTATGACTACAAAAAAAAGAGACACATCCGTGACATTTTGGGCCGAACAAAACTTTTTTGTCATACTTATGACACTTCTATGACAATAATTGTGACAAAACACGGTATCGTCATAGATGTGGTGGGGTCCTACTTCTATGACAAAAAATCATGACAGAAAATGGGCTTTTCGTCCTGGGCGGGCCGGAGACGCAGCTGCATGACATTCTTTGGGCCGTCCATGACGGAAAAAAACCGTGGTAGAAGCGAGGGCGAGGAAATTTGGGGTGTTCCCGATTACGGTGGGTGGTCGGGGCCGAGCGATGCACGTTTCTTTCGTACACGCACGCGCGTGGGTGCGAGGCGTTGGGCTCTAACTGAACCCGAGCTATTGCACTGCAGGCTACGCATTACTGAACCCGAGCGATCGATCGATGGCTGTTAACTGAACCCGATCGAGCAATTCCTTCGTTACTGCTGCTAACTGAAGCCGATCGATGCTGCCTCTGCATGAACAGTGAGCGTTGCTGGGGGGGTTGGATGAACAGTTCCCGGTGGGGGTGGCTGAATAGGACCCCGTGGTGTTGCCTCTGCATGAACAGGACCCCGTTCGATCGAGCCGGTTGGGGCAGCATGAACAGGACCCCGTGGAGGGCTGCATGAACGGGACCATCCCGTGGAGGGCTGCATGAACAATAGACGGTGGAGGGCTCGATGAACAGTAGCCCGCGGAGGGGTGGTTGAACAGGAGCCCGTGGAGAGGGTTGGTTGAACAGTAGCCGGTGGAGTAGCGTGCGGTGGAGGCTGAACAGTCGTAGGTGGAAGCTGGAGGAGGTCGACGGTGGATGAACAATAGCCCGTGGAGGCTGGAGGGGGTCGACGGTGGTGATGAACAGTATCCCGTGGAGCCCCGTTTTGCGGTACGCCACACCCCTCCCGATGAACAGGAACCCCGTTTTGACCGTAGCGCTCCAACACAAGTCTGTTTCCTCCGTTTTGCGGTACGCCACACCCCTCCCGATCAACACGACCCCCGTTTCGACCGTAGTGCTCCAACACAAGTCCGTTTCCTCCATTTTGCGGTACGCCACACCCCTCCCGATCAACAGGACCCTCGTTTTGACCGTAGGAGGTCTGTTTCCTCCGTTTTGCGGTACGCCAGACCCCTCCCGATGAACATGATCCCGTTTCGAACGTGGCCGATCGAACACAAGGCCATTTCCTCCATTCTGCGGTACGCCAGGCCTCGTTTCCATTGGCTGTTCCGTCCAAGCCCTCCCGATGAACACAACGACGCATTCCATTCCGACCCAGCCGGTTGGCTCCCCATGAACACGACGACGACGTTGTTTCTCCGTTTCGACCCAGCCATGTACACGAGCCCTGGCCGTACGTATGCGTGAGTAGGCGTTCGAGACCCTGCCCATATGTACGTACGTGGCCGTATTTTCTTTCTTGCACACTTGCCGCTGTACATACGTGTACATGCTACGTGCGCGCCTCTGCTATGACACGTGCGCGCTTCTACATCGACCGGTATGTACGTACACGTTCGCGACCATAATGACAACGCTACGTATGCTTCGACCAGGTGGGTCCCGACTGTCAGGCACTTCCTTGCGTGCGAAGATGTAGCTGGTGTGTCCCAGCAGTTAGGGGGGCGAATCGTTTTTTTGCCCGGACTCACTTCCTTGCCTGCGAAGATGTAGCCGGTGGGTCCCAGCAGTCAGGGGGAAACATTTTTTTCGCGAAATATGGTGGCCCGTCCGGTGGGCCCACCCTGTCAGGTGGAGGAATAATTATTTTGCGCGTAATAAGGACGCACTTCCTTGCTGCGGCCGTGGACCCAACTGTCAGCCTCTCCACGTACAGTACTCTTCCGATGGAATTCGTTCCTTGACCACATTGACCACGCCACGCCGAGAGCACCAGGGCGGTGGACAACGGCGAGGCCTAGGAAGGGGACGACGCAGAGCCATGGAAGACGCGACAGTGGATGCCCATGCGTAGAGGAGTAAGAGGGTTCACTATTTCGCTGCGGTGTGAGGCTGCCGTCGCCGCAGAATAACAGGGGGTGTGGGTGAGTAGATGGATGGCCTGGCCAGCAGTGGGAATAGTAGGGGGCGGTGAGGCCTCCGCGACAGCACAGCCGGCCACGGGAGGTAGGAGCATGCGGCACGATCGGCGCTGCTTTGGGCGGCTGGAGCAACAAGACCATAGGTTGAAGAAGCACTATGGCCGTTGGATGGACATCGTACAGTCAGTGGAGCTAGAATCGTTCATATTGACTAAGTTGACAAATCACACCGTCCCCATCAACTTAGTAGGCCCACAAGTCAGCCTGCCACCAAGGTGGGTCCCAACCGGCAGGGGGAGTATTCATTTTTTGTGCGTAATAAGGAGGCACTTCCGGTGGGTCCGAGCTGACAGCGGGGGGAACATTTTTTCGCGCAATACGGTGGCCCGTCCGGTGGGTCCCGGCAGTCAGGGGGAAACATTTTTTTCGTGAAATACGGTGGCCGTCCGGTGGGTCCTTGCTGTCAGGTGGAGGAATGATTATTTTCCGCGTAATAAGCAGGCACTTCGTTGCTGCTGTCGTGGACCCAGCTGTCAGCCTCTCCATGTACAGTCCACGTCCGATGGAAGCCGTTCCTTGACCATGTTGACCACGCCGCGCCAAGAGCACCAGGGCGGTGGACGATGGCAAGGCATAGGAAGGAGGACGACGCAGAGCCGAGGAAGACGCGGTAGCGGATGCCCATGCGTAGAGGAGTACGAGGGTTCACTGGTTCGCTGCGGTGTGAGGCTGCCGTCGCCGCAAAATAAGAGGGGGTGTGGGTGAGTAGAGGGATGGCCTGGCCAGCGGTGGGAATAGTAGGGGGCGGTGAGGCCTCCGCGGTAGCACAGCCGGCCATGGGAGGCAGGAGCATGCGACATGACCGGCGCTGCTTTGGGCGGCTGGAGCAACAAGACCAGAGGTTGAAGAAGCACTATGGTCGTTGGATGGATATCGTACGTTCACTGGAACTAGAATCGTTCATATTGACTAAGTTGACAAAGCACACCTTCCCTGTCAACTTAGTAGGCCCACAAGTCAGCCTCCCACCAAGGTGGGTCCCAACTAGCAGGGGGAGTATTCATTTTTTTGTGCGTAATAAGGAGGCACTTCCGGTGGGTCCGAGCTGACAGCGGGAGGGAGACGTTTTTTTCGCGCAATACGGTGGCCCATCCGGTGGGTCCCAGCAGTCAGGGGGAAACGTTTTTTTCGCAAAATACGGTGGCCCGTCCGGTGGGTCCCTGCTGTCAGGTGGAGGAATCATTATTTTCCGCGTAATAAGGAGGCACTTCCTTGCTGCCGTCGTGGACCCAGCTGTCAGCCTCTCCACGTACAGTCCACGTCCGATGGAAGTCGTTCCTTGACCACGTTGACCACGCCGCGCCGAGAGCACCAGGGCGGTGGACGATGGCGAGGCCTAGGAAGGGGACGACACGGAGCCGGGGAAGACGCGACAGTGGAAGCCCGCGCGGAGAGGAGTATGAGGGTTCACTGGTTCGGCTGCGGTGTGAGGCTGCCGTCGCCGCGGAATAACAGGGGGTGTGGGTGAGTAGAGGGATGGCCTAGCCAGCGGTGGGAGTAGTAGGGGGCGGTGAGGCCTGCGCGGCAGCATAGCCGACCACGGGAGGCAGGAGCAAGCGGCACGACCGGCGCTGCTTTGGGCGGCTGGAGCAAGAAGACCAGAGGTTGAAGAAGCACGACGCCCGTTGGATGGACATCGTACGGTCACTGCAGCTACAATCGTTTATATTGACTAAGTTGACAAAGCCCTTGGTACGCGTCAACTTAGTGGGCCCACAAGTCAGCTTCCGAAACGGTGCGCCCCAGATGTCAGGGGGAGGAATCATTTTTTGGGCGGGTGAAGCTAGAATATCTTAGATTGAAGAAGAAGCACGACATCCGTTGGATGGACATCCAACGGCCACTGCTGCTAGAACCGTGTGTTGACCGTAAGTTGACAAAGCCTTGCATACGCGTCAACTCTCTTTTTTATGGGACGCGTCAACTTAGTAAGGCAGCCGTGTGTGGCAGAGAACTTATAGCCCATTTGAGATTTGTAAGAATGTGCAGCCAATTTTTGAATTCTAATGGAATTTACTACAGCCCATTTACAGTTTGTTAAAATTACATCCCATTTCAACCAACCGTTCAAAACAGAATCCAATAAAATTTACCACATTTTGATGGGATCCGAAATATTTCTATCCCGAAATTTCTAGTCAGATTAAATATAATTTCAATATAAATATATATTACGTAAAAATCCAACGACACATTGCGTTCGCAACAATTAATGAAATTAAAATTTTCAATATCCAAAAATAATGTTTTATAAAGTAATTACGTGTTTGGGGCATTTTTTATAGTTACTGCCCAGTTTTTATAATTACATCCCATTTAATATTTCTTAATGCTCATTTTCTTGTTAAGCCTAATGCATCCCTCCTAGGAAAGATTTGCAGCCCATCGTGGCGGAGAATAACAACTTGACCTTGCCTGGGTATTCCTAAAAAAATATAACTGGGCTAGCCATTTTTAGCTTGAAAAATAATAATATCTGGGCTGGATATCTGGCCTAGGCTAGATGGGCCACAGCTCGCCTAGTTAATAGCTGCAGCGATGTTTTCGTTGTTGTTCAGAGGAGAAAAATTAATATCTGGGCTAAACATCGCTCAAGAAAAACTCTGCAGTGCTCACACCTCAAAAACACAAATACTACTCGAGCTGCTTGGTCCCAGCTCTCGGCCGCTTCTTTTGCAATTCTCTCGTTTATTGACTACATAGGTTGACAATGGTGTGGGACCGTGATGTCTGGAAACCAGGAGGAAGCAAAAAAATGTTTTATATACTAATAAGGACGCACTTGCGTATGTGCGGCTATGGCCCTGGTGGGTCCTCACGGTCATCCTCTCCAAGTAAAGTCATCTCCTCATCCTCATGTCCGTTGACCATGTTGACAATGTGAGACAGCGGCACCACGGCGAGCGTAACAACTCGAAGGACGACAGAGAGGGCTTTGAGGGCCCTACGGATGGTCTGATATAGCGCCCGCTGCTCATTCGGGAAGCTAGGATCATAGGTCCTCATGTCTGCGACGACATTGTCGTTCGCTTGTTGTTCACCGGTGCTCGTTGAGGAGACGGAGGTTGCAGCACAGGTCCTCCTGCGCTGGTAGCTCTTCTGCCATTAGGGCATCGAAGTGCGGCCGCACATGCTCTATGGTGAACACGGCATGAACCGGCTTGGACAGTGGCGCCGGCTCCTGGTCGGAAGCTACGTCCATCGTCTAATTGTCGTCGCTCAGCTCGGTGAGGTAGCTGGCGAGCCAGCACGTCCGGCTGCTGGACCGACCTGCTGCCAAGCACGAGTCTGACTGCCCTGGCCCACCCAGACCGCCTCCCCCGCCCGCGCGCGCTTTTCACCCGAAACGGGCAGCGCCGCCCGCCCCGCTTCCCGGTGCATGCGATTGCTCCGCCTTCAGATGACACAAGTGTCATCCGTCTGTCCTTCTGCCGCCCACATTAATGATACGCAGTTGCCGAGGCGGCTACTCTGGCGCTACACATCCGTCCCTCCGCCGCCCACCATTGCTATATAAACTACTGCGCCGGCCATAGCCGCAGTCATCCGCATCCGTTCCTATTCTCCTGTCCACACCACTACTGACCACCATGGCATCCTCGCGCTCCAGCGCTCTTTGGGACGGGCGGACGACGGACCACAAGGAGATGGCAGCCATTACTGCCGACTGGCTGGCCGGCAGGCAGCCGGAGGATGACGACGTCCCAATGGAGAACATGGTAGTCGACGATCCAGCGCCAACCCCCTGCTCCGCGCCATCCTCGCCGGTGCATTGCACCATGACCATCGGCGAGGCCTGTGCCCAATATATGGACACGGTGAGGCAGAAGCGTGAGGAGCAGTTCCGGGAGGCGCACGCCGACGCCGCCTACAACCACTATCTCCTCCAGGAGCACCTGCAGGCGGAGGAGCAGATCGCCGCAGAGCGGGTGGAGCAGGAGGCGCTGCTCGACTCGTACCGCTCTGCCCGCGAGGGCCGCCCCGAGCTCTGGCGGTACCGCATGCAGGTGGCGGAGGCTGCGGCCGCCTAAAAAGAGGGCGATGAAGCGGGTGAGGCGCTGTTTGGCGAGACCGAGGACGAGGCAGAGGACAATGCCAGCTCCAACGAGTCCTCGCTCCGCTCGCATCGACGAGGCCCGGCTCCGCCGAGGCTCCGCGGCGCCAACAACGAGGCAGAGGACACCACCGGCTCCACCGAGGCCCCACCATGCCGGCAACGAGGGGGAGGATTTCCCCCGCTCCGCCGAGGCGCCACCCGCCGGAAACTAGACAGAGGACATCGCCGGCTCCGCCGAGGCCCCGCCCCGCTGCCAACGAGGCCGCGCCACATAAAAAACAAGGAAGAGTAGAACACGGTAGGTCACCGCCGCTCGGGTCCAAGTAACGCCACCGCTGCCCTAATCGCTAGGACAAGCTAGGCGGGTTGACCACTGACGGCCGATTAGCTTCTTGGCGGCGATGTGGAGTCGGTGAGCTATGTTGGAGAAGGACGATGCTTCTACTTAACTGCTGGTGCAGTTGGCTGACTGACACGTGGGCCCAACAGGCATCTGGGCCACATGTCAGTTACACAATTGCACCTGCAGTTAAGTCACTGAAGCTTCTGTTCGGCTCAGCCGGACACATGTGGGTAGCTTCGGTTAATTAATTATACCTTAATCGCACCCCTTTTTAGTTGAAGAATGTATGAAATGTAATGAAATCCGGCATGTTTATATGAAATCCGGCCGTGTATGAATGAATTTATTTAGATTAGTTCGAATTCTTGTATCACTGGCATTGGATGAACATGCAAAACAATACGTACAAGTTTCATATGTACTCCCAGGGTGATCACCTCATTTGCAGCAGTTTCACATGTACTCCCTCCGGTCCTTTCTAGTCTGCATACAAGTTTTGTCTGCAGTCAAAGTATCTCTACTTTGACCAATCTTATAGAAAAAAGTATGCACTTTCACAATGTGCGAAGTAAAGAGGAACATAAGGAGTACAAAGAGTTTGAGCAGCTTTTTAGCGTTCCTGTACATTGCAATCAAACACACAGGCCTGGCAATTCATAGAGAACATTCAAAACAATCGATGATTATGCATCTCAGCGATTCACATGTTAGAGCCAATATTTACTTCACAACTAAAAAATAAAGAAAAAAAATGGATCGACGCTGCTGACAGCGAAGGGCGTCCCATTCGAAAATATCAAACGCATGTCTTCTTGCTAAAATCAATGAGCAAAATTTGACAAGGTTTTCCCATTCCAAAATATCAAATGCCTACGATTGAGGAATGAGCAGGGTTCGCCATCAGTTCGGACATTGACATGGCACCTCGTGGTAAATAAACCAGCTGACCAGCTGTTCTTTTTGTGCAGTTCCACCAAAATCAACCAAATTCGCACGTAGCTTGTATGATTTCGCCCTTGAATGTTGCAACGCCTTGAACTTATCGGCACCTCCTTTCTAGTGGTGGAATCAAGCTGAGCACCCCTGTTTGCACAAATACAAAAAAAGTGATTAGTATAAAGCAAACTGTACTATGAATTGACAGTTTAAATATGCACCTACATGGTCGATGTAGAGCACACTTTTAGAAAAATGGAACTCACCAGAAAGAATCCTGGAACAACATTGTACTCGCGCATCACAACAAGAAAATGGAGATTTGTCAGTCCTTCTGAGCTGAAGTTAGTTTGGTCTTGTGGGGGGTAATGTAACCATCCTTCAACTGCCCTGATGAGAAGATATATAGGGCTTCTTCATCCTGGCATAATCGGAACTAGTCACTTCACGTACTCCATATTCTTCTTTAGGCCTTGTTCGTTTAATCCTCCTCCCAAGGGGATTGGAGTGGATTGGAGAGGATTTTGGCTTGTAGGGGATCTAATCCCCCTCAAACCCTGCCATTCCCCTTCAAAAACCACCTCAACCAAACAAGGCCTCAGAGGAGGATGATCCCGTTGTGCAAAGACAAGAGGATAATTAAATGCTAGCATCCATGTTTGCTCGAAAAAAGGAAAGGAAATATTTAAAACAACACAGATGAAGCACTTCTCAAGGACAATACCACATGACAGTATCTAAACAGTAGCACAACACCAATAGAGATGACAAAGCTCAATCATATGAATGAAATCAGTGGGTGAGTACCAACCTTTGTCAGGAGACTTATTGTGTAGAGCATACATATGAATCACTTCTCCGTAACCATCTGTTGCTATCTATTGTGGTGGCCATGCTTACTATATACTCCTCGATTAGATTAATGTTTCCAACATCTTCTTGTGTAGTTCCACTAAAATATATGGTATCTTCAAAGAAGATCCCTGTTTGCACAAGTAGAGATAATTACGTATTACATTAAGAGTGGCATCAAATCAGTGGCAAAAAATTGCTTGTTCTAGCCATAGCAATAAATTAAGATGCAAAACTATATCATTACTTGTGTCATCACAGTTCTAGTGCTTCTTTACATCACCAGGAGTTGATTTTTGTTTTTCTTCCGCTCGTTCTTCCCCTTCATCACTTGGTTCAATAACAGACAAGCTTCGCCTTCAATGTGAAAGAAGGCTAGTACTGACCTCTCATGACGCGGAATTCAAACAACTCACAAGAAGAAGATCTGAACCAAATTTGCCAACACGGATAGGAAGTAAGATCTCCACTTGTGCAGTTCCACTAAGATCAAGCAATCAAGCAACGTTGTCGGTGTGACATTTGGTTGAACTGCACAAAACACTCTTAAAACAAAAGTGTTTTGTGCAGTGCAACAAAAGGTCACAATGGCAACGAGGTGAAGTAGATAACCTTGTTTACATAGAGGTGCAAAGGAAACAACTAGTGGTCAACAACGGTGGATGACACAGAAGCCAACAAAAAGAAGCATCTACCTTATCTAAATGGGAAAGAAAGCAAGACAGTAGCATTTCCCAAATGGTGGCATTGATTAATATTAACAGAGAGATTATATTAACAATAAAATTCGTTAAACATGTAATTTACTTTTAACTGTGGCATTGCATCAATTTTCCAGCGGCATTATTAGATGGTGCTTGTTTAGAGGGACATTTTCATAGAGGGACTTAAAAAAACTCCATGTCAGACCCATCTAAACCAAACAGGAGGGACTTTTAGGGACTACAAGTGGGCATTTGGTACTAAAGAAAGAAGACCCCAAGGGAGAGTCTTTTTGGGACTTTTTCCAATAGTTGCCCCTGCCACGCATGGCACCTTGTCTCTATTAGTTCATTACTAGGGGTAACATGGTCTTTTAGCATATCATTTAATAACCTCTAGTCCATGTTTAGTCCCTGGAACTAAGCAAGTAGGGACTAGGGAGTTTTTAACCAAACATGGCCTTAGATTAACAACAGCTAAAGAGTTGCACGGGACAGTGGATGCACCAGCACCATGTGCATCTACCGATGTACTGGGGTGATGCACAGTCTGTTGCAACAAAGACCAAACAACCAAGGAGCATATTTGTGTTGGTCCCAGTTTGGTTATTTTTAGACACCTTTCCCTATGTGGGTGCATCAAATCTAGTCCTGCTCAAACTCTACAGCCTTGTCCCCCAAAACAAAAGATCAGTTAGTTACAGATGTGCGTACTGCGTTTGTCATTGTTTTCCCTTTTCGACCAACGTAGGTGTTGGATAGCCAGTCTGTACTAGTACTTTCCCCACTTCCTTTCCTCTGTGAACCACGTCCTAGATTTATGCTATACAACTTTCCCCCATTCATGTCCTCTTTGAACCACGTCTTAGATTCATGCGATGCAACTTTCCCCACTACTTTCCCCCTTCCTTTCCTTTTTGAACCATGTCCTAGATTCATGCTATACAACGTTTTCCACTACTTTCCCCCATTCCTTTCCTCTTTGAACCACGTCTTAGATTCATGGTATACAACTTTCCCCACTACTTTCCTGTTTGATCCAACACCTAGATTCGAGTGCAGAAGCGGAAAAAGCTCACATCCAGCTAGAGCAATGCATGTGGAATAAGTAAATTATACCTTAAGGTTCTTGGGGTGTGGTTTGACGGGCGAACGGAGGCTGTTCGACCCACACTATGTACGGCGGAGAAGAAGAAGGGGTCGGAGGCCCTCCCGCACCGTTGCTGGGTGAAAGTGAACAGCTGCGCCGGTAGTGGATTCCCTCCCTCGCCGACGGCGACAGCGTTAAGCCTCCTTCCCTTCCCAGCGGACGGATCCAGCCGGCTGAGAGAGTGTGAAGAGAGCAACTACAAGCAGACCAACAGTGAGGGGGGGGAGAGAGAGAGGCCAAGAAGTCTTGTTTAGATCTGGAGAGGGTGAGAGAGTGTGAAGAGAACAACTACAAGTGCTGAGGCTGCAGCGTGTATATATATACTGGAGAGAGTGTGAAGAGTGCAAACCCTAGAAAACAAGCGCCAAGGCTGCAACTTATACGTGATGAGGTGATTATATGGTCACTACGAGATCATATAGCTCAGTATCCATCCATTTTGACCAATCAAATAATCCTCCTGACACGAATTATGCTCAAGTGTAGTTATCGAACCCGATATCTCAAGTTTGATGAGCGAACATGCTAACCAGCTACACAACCCTGCCGTTATGTTCAATGAGAGAAAAATAACATTTTATACATTTTTTTTGTGTGTGTGGGAGTCATTGGGATTTAAATCATAATCGTTTTATGTGGCTTTGGTGGTAAGACTATCCAAAGTGGTGCAAAAATAATGTAGCCTTACATTTTTTTTGTGTGGGGGAGTCATTGGGATTTAAATCATAATCGTGTCATGTGGCTTTGGTGGTAAAACTATCCAAAGTGGTGCAAAAATAATGCAGCCTTAGTCACCTTACCTCTCTCCACGTAGTACGTTGGGTCCCACCAGTTAGAGGGTGAAACATACAAATTAATAAGAAAAATTAAAAGTGCCAGCGGTGTATCTTACCTCACACATCTCGCTACTGCTCGGGAACATTATCCAATTGATCCCTCTGTTCGCTCACATACTATTTTAAGTGAATCCTTATTATACCATGCACATAATTTTGGGCACTTGTATTCGACCTAAGTCAGTGTGCCACCGTATCTCGTACGACTCCCTCCGTCTAGGTGTAATAAGTCACGTTAGAAGGTGCAGCGGGACCAAGGTGCAAGCAGATTGGAGGAGAAATAGAAACTTGACCGGTCATTCTTCCAATCAAAGCCCTGATTTCTGTCTCTAAACGCAACAATTGATCCAAACAACCCAGAGATGTTGTTTTAGCTACCATGCAGGGCCACGTATTAACTTGCATGCAAGCCGACTTTGATTTCTTGACTGATCAACGCGTAGTTGCACTCCATGCATTGGGTTTCCGGGGGAGATAACAAGGCAGAGTAAGGAGCGTTTGGTTACATTGCTAAGGCTGGTCATAGTTTGTACGTACTCCATTTGTATCTCACTTCCTGTGGCTTTGCACTCGCACGATTTTCCTATTCTATGAACCTGTGTGTGCGTGTGCGTGTGTGTGTTTAACAGCATGTGTGTGTTAGAGAGAGCGACATATCGACATACTCCTACAGAGAGATGGTGTATAGTGTATGATTTTAGCCGCGAGAGTCGGTGCATCCTCTCGTTTCCGAGCGTCTGGTAGGGACAGGCGGACAACTGCCACGCCCGCGCCTGACCAGCCTGGCCCACCCAAAGCCCCTCCATCGCCCGCGCACGCTTCCCGCCCGAAACGGTCAGCGCCGCTCCAAAGAATCGGTGCCGCATTCATGCCCGGGCAAAGTGGACGCGACCTCTCACTGGCGCCTGCGTTGAAGGGAAAAGCGGATTCAAGAGTGATGGTTGCTTCATCCGTCCAACTTACTGCTGGGTCTATGTGATTTGACGGCTCATTGGTCATTATTACTGAGGTGGTAGGACAGCTGGATGTCCCATGCTTTCGGCGAAAGGAGGTACTACTATATTACAATTTTCTCCATTCTTACGGCGGTGGAGTGCAAGAGCAGTGAAAACACGCAGGCTCAGTGATTACATGGCCCACCTCACACTTTCACCATATTTTCTGGACACCGTGTGACACCTAACTCTTTACATAGTACAATCGTAAAAAAAACTCTTTACATAGTAATAGTACTTCCTCCGTTCCTAAATATAAATCTTTGTAGAGATTTCACCATGAACCACATATGGATGTATATAGATGCATTTTAAGTGTAGATTCATTCATTTTGTTCCGTATGTAGTCCACCTAGTGGAATCTCTACAAAGACTTATATTTAGGAACGGAGGGAGTACGTACTGTAATTTATCAGCGAGATAGTACAATGCTATGAAGCTTCCAGCTTCTGTTACATGTATCTTGCGTCCAAGGTTGCCCGTTGCAAATTTCATCAAATACAAAGGAGACTAACATGCATGCTATTGCATCTCAATGATTGACAGATCATAGCAAATATGTACTCCCTCCGTTCCAAAATAAGTGTCTCAACTTTATGCTACGTACGGAGCAAAATGAGTGAATCTACACTCTAAAATACGTCTGTATACATCAGTGTTTGGAGTATGTACTAGTAGTTCATACTGAAATCTACTAACGGACATATATATTCCAAACAATATGATAATCTCTCTAACCAAGGTAGTAGGGACGAGGAGTAAACGGAGGGAGTAGTAAAAAATTTCCTCGTCCTGCGAGCCACTACGTGCGTGGGCGAGGGAGCGGGCGTAAGGTGTAGTAAGCAAGCTTCACCTCGTCCTGCGAGCCACCGCGCCCGTGGGCTGGGGAGACGGCGTACTAAGCAAGCTTCTGCTCGTTCCGAGTTGACGGGACATATCAAAAGTACTCAAGTGTATAGAGCCTTGCCTCTAAGGTAAGCCCCACATGGTTTGCCTCTTTTTTAACATAACACGTCAAGTCGCAATTTGTTTGTTCACCCATGGTAGAGCAAGTATAATAGGCTGATGTAAGCGGGCTATAAGGGTTGCCACCTCAGATTTATGATGATGTGGAGGAGAGAGGAGAGGAGAGAGAAGAGGAGTGGACTGTAAACTTGTAGCCAGCCGCATCACAAGCTCCAATGCATTTTGTGAGAGAAGAAAGTGGGGTCAAGCATTAACTACATGATGTATAGAGCCAGCAACTATTATATGAATGGGCTTTTATGTTGGCTATAAGTGAGGTGGCACAAAGATAGAGCTAGCAGCCGGCTATGTTATTAATCTTGCTCGTAGACGATCCTCCCTCCATCTAGTGGACAACCAGTACACGTGTCAAGTTATCACGTGGGCTGCCTTTTCGTACAGAAATGAGCTCCACCGTGTACCTGCGCGGGTGTGGTTGGGAAAGAGACGGGAGTACGTGCGCCGTGCGTGCACCTCCTCTCTTCATGCACGTCCCCCACCTACGTGGGTGTGTGTGAGAGATACAAACCTAGACAAATGGCTTGTGTGCGTTCATGAGTGTTTTTTTTGGGGGGGAGGTTGATTTCATGAATGTAGTTGTGGGAATATGTGTCGATGACATCTCAAACAAAATTTTGCATGCAATGTGTGTGAAATGGAGGCCTATCCATATCATATATAGAGGGTCGGGCGATCCACGAGAAGAGAGGGAGGGGTCATAGATATCGATAGAGTCGAAGAGATGATCAAGTGAGTGGGTGCGAGATCGATGAAGAGAGCCATCGAAATTGTGTGTTTGTGCAAGTCAAAGATATAGGGCGACTGACCTAGCTACCGGAACGTCAGAGGGCACATGTCAAGTTTGTGTGTGGCAGGGAGACATGACTAGAGCGCTCGATGTATCGGTGTGTGTGTGTGGGAGGGGGTTTGGGGAGGGGTAGGCAGAGGCCTAACTATAGAGGTAGAACGACTCGTATATGTGTTAAGAAGGAGAGACCCAGCTATGTCTTGAGGGAGATTGGTCGACATCCATACATAACTGAAGGACGGGAAATAGGATGGGACAGAGAGAGAGAGAGAGAGAGAGAGAGAGAGCGAGAGAGAGAGAGAGAGAGGAGAGAGAGAGGGAGGGAGATGGGTAGAGTGTTGGATGGGTGATAAAGTTGCTTCTCAAAGATGGTGGGAGAGGCCTACTAGACAAACTAAGGGTGGAACTGCAATATTATCAATAAGAGTGGGGATGTGTTTCTGTGTGTGCCTGTGCGTGATAGATCTGTCGGGACACATCCATGGATGATGAAGGGGAACCATGTGTTTGGTAAGCAAACCTAACTAGATCGGTAGATCAATTGTTGTTTGTCGGAGGAAGGGAGAGACATAACTAATGAGGTAGATTGATCGACGCGTGGGGAACACGAGTTATAAGGACCTAGCTAGCTATATGTATAGCGGGAGATCGGTTGATGTACGTTCATTTGTTAGAGGCAAATAAGGCCCAGTGAGACGGATAGACAGAGAGAATGAAGCTAGGAGGTGGTGCGAGAGGCCCATCTACTAGCTAGATAGGGGGATGAGTGTGCGGTTGTGAGATCGATGAAAAGAGGGGTGAGAGTTTACACGTGTGTGGGACCGTATGAGAGACACGAGGCAAGGACACATAAAGGAGGAGATTGAAGGTGTGTGTGTATGTTTTAGGTTGACATCGCTGGAGAGGTTTATCGATCGGTGTGTGTCGGAAAGGAGTTGTGGAGACTGTGGGAGAACGACCTAAAGAAAACAAAATGAATGTGCACGATGGATAGAATGCCAAGGGAGGGGGAGGGCGAGGAGGGCGTGTGCATGCACGAGAGAAAGTTAGTGGTAGCTACAAAGTTCGAGGATTGTGTGGGTGTAAGAGACTAACAAAGATCATAATTTGATATGAAAGTGGATTCATATATTTGAATAGGAGATCATAGTGTTTTAAACATATGCAAATCAACATAAAGTGGATTCAAAAAATTGAGTTCGAGTTCATATAGTACACATAGTTCATATGTAACTCGAGACTAATCATGTGGTGTGCTGTGAAGATAATACACAAACGATGGTTTAACTTGACAATAATGACGATTGTAGATCTTATGAAAACAAAGAAACGAATTCAAATGCTTTGACTTCACAACAATCATTATTGTAGATCTTATTTAAATGGAGAAACGAATTCAAATTTAGTTCATATTGAAGCGGTAGTATATATGTTTGGAATGCACTAAAACGTTCATTTGAGTACTAGGTTGCATGCATTATACACGTAGTGAAATATTTTAATTGAATATAACATGAATTCAAAGTTTTGAATGACATTTGTAGTGCGAATTGACTTAGTACAGTACACGTTAGGCTTGTCCGGAAATTTCAACCCGCGCCTTGTTAGCCTGAAATATTTTAGATATATCTTTGTCTCGTCGTGCTCCGACAACTCCCTCCATCTCAACCCGCGCCTTGCTATTCCAAAATTTCAACGCGCGCGAAAACTCCCACCTCCTGTGAAATCCCGACACACGAAATGCCCGTGATACCCCTGAACCGAAACAACCGCCTGAAATCGGTGGGGGTACTTTCGTAACTTACCCCACATTTCGGACAAGCGCATCCCTAATCCATGGTTCCCCACTCCCATCCCATCCGCCCACCCATTCGTACACCGAGGCTGGCAAAACCCGCGAAGCCCCACACCCTCCTCCGTCCGCCACACAGCCGGAGCCTCTTCCCCGATGAAGTCGTCCCCAGCAACACCTCGACGTCCCTCATCCACCGTACCGGATGAGGATCCATCGTCGATTTGGTCGTCTCGCTGGTTCAGCCACCCCGTCCTCCACCTCCAAGGAGGTGCCCCGACGTTCCCCTTGTCTTTCGCACCACCTACATTCCCACACCGCCATTTTCACCTGCACCACCGGAAGAGCATCATCATGACCGTTTCCTCGGATGAAGCGGCGGCCTAATCGGCGCCACCAAAGAGGTTGTACATTAATCGCCACATTTTCTTCTTGATTCGATCTCACGGTGCTGCCGGCGCTCGGTCCCGAGCCGACACGGCGCGGCTCCATCCACGGCGGCGTCGCCGGCCACTTCCTCCACGGTGTTGCTCCCTCGGCGGCGACGTCCACATCAGTAGGAGCTGCTGCTGCTTTAGCTCTCGCTCGCGCTGCTGCTCTGCTCTTGCTCTCGGTCCCCTACCTGGCCTGCTCTTGCACGCGCTACTTCTCTTGCTCTTGCTGTTGCTTGCGATGCTGCTCCGATTTAGCTACACTTCAGTCGACTGAATCGACTTTTGGGTCAGTCGATTTTCAGGGGGTGGGTGGGCTCGCCGAAGTTAAGGAAGAACCAGCCACAGCGGGGAGGGGGGCTCGCCGGAGAGGTACCCCACTATCTATCTTAGGGTTCAGGGTAGGGCGGTGGTGGGCCGGTGGCGTGGGGATCACTGGAGAAAAAGCTCGGCACAGGGGG
>LR738709.1:140728647-140758290 GCA_902687465.1 Secale cereale
GGTGGGGAATGTTTTCGGGGCGGGCCTGGCGGCGCACCACCGGCCGCGGGCGGCGGGGGGCGGCTGTTTGGCAGGTGGTGGCTGGCGGCTCAGGGGGGTGGAGGTTGAAGATGAACTGCAGGCCCTTGATTTCGTATCCAACGGCTGCAAAATCGACTGACCAGAGATGAAAACGTCAGTCGACTGACATGTAGCCTCACCTCTAGTGCGTTCAGTTTCGACAGCAAATTTCAGTTTCAATAGTTAAGTTTAGTTTCGACAGTTAAATTCAGTTTCGACAGTTAAGTTTAGTTTCGACAGTTAAATTCAGTTTCGATAGCAAAATTCAGTTTCGATAGTTAAGTTCAGTTTCGACAGTTAAATTCAGTTTCGACAGTTAAGTTCAGAGATGAGCGGCTGATGTATACATCTAGCACTTTGTGGTTATGTATTTTATGTCATCTATTGGAGACGCTATTAGAATTCCACTCAGATTAACGTTGTCTCTCTTGTCCTGCTTCAACCTCGGCGTCGTACAACTCATCGGAGCTGCTCCAACGACGAAACCCTCCATCACAATGGAGCAGTACCTCGGGCTCCATCTCCAGACGTCTAAGATCTTCTTCCCCTCCTCCAACAGCCAAGTCAGCCGGAGCATCCTCACCGGCCAACCCAATCACGCTGAGATCGACATGGCTTCGCCAAAGAGGTTGTACACTTCTCGTGGTTTGACTTAATCTCACCATGCTTCTTTGCATCATGTGATCTTCCAATTGTTGTGAACCAAACACCCAGATTGGCAGAAATCCTATGTTTTTAAATTCTCTGTTTCACACGTGCATTCCTATCCTATTGCTGTCTATTTCCTATCCCTGCATTCTTAGAATCCTCAAATTCAAACAAGCCCTTACACAATTACTTCTATTATAGATATGTGTCAAAGAAAACCTTGTGTGGTTTGTCCTGCTCCTACGGTGCTGTGTTCCACCCCAGCTCAGCTGCTCCAACGACGAAAGGGTTCACCACAGCAGGGATCCGCTCCCAGACTATCTTTCACTGCCTCAAATCTTCTTCCCCGCCGCTGGCAGCCACGACAACTGCATTACCATCATCAATTGAGAAGATGACCTTGAGGACTACACGGGCCCGCAAGAGTGGTCGCACTCTTCCGTGTCTGCTTACCTTATGCATAGCTTAATATGATGACATGCTACTTTATCGTCGTGTTCACCTATTAGACTCCGACTTGGGTCCAAACTTATGCTGAAACTTGAGTTTTTAAATGGTTGTGGGGTACATATTGGGCCAGCAACCAGTACTATCTATCTACTATCTGGTTAATCTCGGGTGTCTACCATGAGTTTCATGTTGGGTGCAAACAAACATTAAAGAAGCCATTGTCTGTATTTTTTAACTAAAGCTATTATCTGCCTGCTATCATTGGTTTTGGGTCTATCCACATTTTGCTACCTTCACTCTGGATTTGTGCATGCACTCCTTACATAATCTCACTATGTTTTATTCCTATGCATGTCAGTTATTGTACACAATGGAACTGAACATGTAGAGCAAAAGAGACGAGCCTTGCGTGGCAATAAAATTTCATGCAGACGTCGCTCCATGGTGGGTGCAAAGGCAGCCCCCCTCCACCCATTTCGGATCGTAATCAAGAGGAAGATAACTCCTCAGAGGAGGATTCAGAGACAGATGACCAGTCCTATCCCCCCCCCCCCGAGGTGCATGCTCTAACTTGGCAGGGTTATGTTGCTCATATCGTGCGTATGGTATCTTGCATTGCTATGTCATTTGCTTAGTTTAGACATGATTTGTGTGAATGCCACCTATTTAGTGTCTAATTACCATATATGTGAATTATGCAATGCCATCTTTTTGCAAGACATTATATATGTGAATTATGCAATGCTATCTTGTTGCAAGGCATTATATATGTGAATTATACAATGCCATGTTGTTTAGCCAAGCGTCATATATGTGAATTATATCATGTTGTCTTTTTTTGCATTTCTCATTGCTTTTGTTGACAATGTTTGTATATTCAACTGCTCTTCCTGTGCATCAGTCATTTGAATTGGTGATGGAGAAATCTGGAGTGAAAACAAGGTCTTCAGAGTAGACAATGCTACCTGGTGAAGCAGATATCTTGCTGGTTACAGATAGCTCTTTAGAGGAGGATTCAGAGGCAGATGATCAGTCCTATTATCCCCCTGAGGTGTATGCTCAAACTTGGCAGGGTTATATTATTCATATCATACATATGTTGTATTGCAATGCTTAGTTTTTACATCATATACACGATATTGAATGCCATCTCCTTAGTTGACACATCATATATGCGATTGCCCTCTGCTCACTTCCTTAGTATATAAATCATATGTTTGAATTATATCATGACATGATGTTTACATAGACAACATGTATCTGAATTATGGCATGCCAACCCATTTTCTAAAGACATAATATAGTTATATCATCTCATCCTGTTCACATAGTCATCATATTTTGAATTATGTCATTCTATCCGTGAATTATATCATGCCATCATGTTTCCTTCGACGGCATGTTTGTGATTTATGGCATGCCAACCACTTTAATAGACACAACGTATAGTTATATCATGTCATCCTGTTTACATAGTCATCTTATTTTGAAGTATGTCATTCTATCCTGTTTAGTTAGCCATCATACATGTGAAATTGTGTCATGCCATCCTGTTTAATTAGCCATCATATATGTGAAATTATGTCCTGCTATTCTGTTCTGTTAGACAACATAAATGTGAATTATTTCATGCCCTGTTTTCTTCCCTACTATCCATTGCCCCTGTCTATCTTACAATGTTTGTACATTCAATTACTTTTCTTGTTTATCAGCCATTTCAATTGGAGGGGGTGATGTCAGTATCTGTGGGGGTAAAAACACGGTCTTCAGAAAAGATCGTGCTACCTGTCGACGGATATAGAACCACGGTTGTACTTTCCCAAGAACCAGTCCCACTACACATATCCCAGACTCACGCAGATTGTACCCCTACCCAGTTGGACAAAGAACCAGCTACACCCCTTCTAACCCCAACCCCAGCAGATAGTAACCCAGTTCCCGTAGACACAGCACCATCTCCATCACAGAGCACCCAAACACGAGCAGTTAGTAAGGCAACTACAGTGCCCAAAGCACGAGGACCACCACTCCGAACCCCAAGTCAACGCTTAAAGCAGAAGAAGAATTGTTCTGAGGCCAGGTTCCGTAGCTATGGTTCATACTACATTGCTCTTGCATCACTTTACTTACTCATACCAACTAATTTCAAATTTGAAGGATGCAATCAAAACTCCAATGGCGCAACAGGTATGTTTTAAACCAGTTTCTTTAACGTGTTTGCTGTTGTAACTTGCTCTATGTTGATTTCAGTTTCAATTGAATAAACAGTTATATTCTCATGACATGCACCTTACAAGTGTTGTTATTGTTGTGTAGTTTCCCACACTTATATTCTGTCTAAGCTGCTTTGTCTTAAATAGATATGATTCGAACTGTATCTATCTTGATTTGGCAACATAAACTAGAATGATATAGACCATACAGTGACCATACTACATATATATATGTTTGTTTCATGCTGTTATCATGTCCACCTTACTACTGAACTGGTTTACCAAAATGAGTTTCATATACTACATTGTAAACCTGTGATGTGTTTGTTTGTTTCTCTTTTAGAATGCGGATACAATATTGGAGAAGAGTACCCCGTTATGCAATGGTACAGGAAGTAATGTAGATAAGGTTCAAGATAGTGAGACATCCCTGTTGGTATCCAAGAAAGCTGATCAAAACTATATTGAAGACACTGAGACAACCCCAAAGTCCTGTCTTGATGTAGTGTTCGAGTTACTGGATACTACTGCTGGCACCAGCTCTTCAAACTCGCTGCCTGAATCAGTTCGGCTTCTTGAGTCACAACTTCAAGTTGAAAGACATCGATCATATGTTATGCGATAGGAAGCCGAAGGACTGAGGAAGTCCCTGCAGAATTCAGATGCATACTTTCTGGTGCAACAGCAAGTGTTGGAGGATGTAAGCGCCAAACAAGAGAAAGTTAATAAGCTTGCTAAGCATCTTGCCAGCATTATGAGTACCCAGGATATTGTTTCTTGAGCTCTTCTGAAGTGGTTTCAGTTCTGGACTTGTTTTGCTGCGGCGTTTATATGCCGCTTTGTTCCCTATATTTGCACTGGTGGTGAACTTTGATGCCCATTGGATGTAATATGTGTAATAGCCGTGATAGCCTAGCGTAAGTTGCTTGCCTATTTATTTCCTTATTGTCTTGTTTATTTGTTTTCTTCTAGTCAGTGCAGTTCTTTTTCTGCGGTTTGCTAGTGGCCGCAATAGCCTATTTTTTAAAACTAGGCCACATTAACCATGGGCTACATATTTACTGTAGTTAACATGGGCCTCTTACGGGTCGTAGAAACAATGGGCCTTCTAAGGGTCGTAGAAACAATGGGCCTTATATGGGCCGTAGACACAATGGGCCTTCTACGGGCCGTATGATCGGTTGGCCAAACATGGGCCAATAACAAACTATATTATGGCCGTAAATGGGCTAGAGTTGAAATCGTCCGTTCATGGGCCAACCATAACGGGCCGTCATTAATCGGCCGTATTTGATGATGCTATGAAAACGGCCCAACATATTAACGGGCCACAAATGGGCCGACTGTAACCATGGGTTGCATTTGGCCGCCAAGCAGAAAATGACAGTAACGGTCTGAAAGTAAACAAATGCTGGAAATGAGCCCAAGAATAAATGGGCCGTGAGAAGGCCGAAAGATAACATGGGCTGGAATAATGGGCCGTTAATGGGTATAAAGTAAAATACTGTTCAATATGGGCCTGTTTTACCACGGGCCATTAATGGCCCGAGGGTTACTAAGGACCTGATATGGGCCGAAAGACGTCATGGGCCATACATGGGCCGAAAGCTAAAACGGGCTGGAATTATATTGGACGCCCCAGATGACGCTACTGGGCCTAATTCGGATAGGCCGTAAACGGGCCCTGGGTTAGCGGGCTATAATTGGGCTATATGCAAACATGCCGTTAACAGGCTTGCCGTGGGCCGGCAAGTCAACTTTTGACCAAGTCAAACGGGCCGGCCTTTTCACAGGAATGGGCCTCTGTTGGGCACTGTTCATTATGGGCTAGTTTTACCATGGGCCGCTAATGGGCCGAGGGTTACTAAGGGCCTCATATGGGCCGAAAGACATCATGGGCCATACATGGGACGGAAGTTAAAACGGGCTGGAATTATATTGGGCGGCCTAGATGATGCTACTGGGCCTAATTCGGATAGGCCGTAAACGGGCCTTGGGTTAGCGGGCTGTAAATGGGCTATATGCGAACATGCCGTTAACAGGCTTGCCGTGGGCTGGCCCGCCACCTTTTAACCAAGTCAAACGGGTCGGCCTTTTCATAGGAATGGGCCTCTATTGGGTCGTGCCACGTGTCGACGTATCATAGGCGCTATGGGTCCAATGAGTGGATGACATCTGTTCCGACGGTGAGCCGACACGTGTTCCCTCCAGCCAATGATGATTTTACATGTGGAAAATCCCCATTGGTCGGGGCTGTTAACGGGTTATCGGATCCAAAACCGGACCCGATAGCTTAACGGCGTTCCGTTACGGTGGATGCCACGTGTCGGTCACCCTTGACGAAAGCACTTCCGTGACGAGCGATTTATCGTCATGGAAGTGGACACTTCCGTGATGATAATTTTGGTAATGTCATGGAACACTTCTACGACAACACAGGTATGACTATCTTGATTCTATCATAAAATCGTCATGGATGTACATGCATGACAGAAAACGTGACCTACTGTGACAAACACGTATCATAACGGAAGTGTATTTTTTTTGTAGTGTATGGTGGACTCATATGGCGAAACTGGGCTTAAAGATTTTGGATGCACGAGTAGTATTTCTACTTAGTACAAGTGGAGGCTAGCAAATAGATTGAGAAGCAACCAACCAAGAAACGAAAAATCACTTAAGCGAGCATTGAGCATAACTAACACCGAATACTGCACCACACGCAAGATGTAATTTCATTGCATAACTATTGACTTTCGTGCTTGGATAGGGAATCACAAACCTTAACATCAATATTCTTACTAAAACATAATTACTCATTAACATGAATCGCATATCACTATCATCATATCTCAAAACTATTACAAATAATCAAATTTATTTTGTCCAATGATCTTCATGAAAGTTTTTATTATATCCTTCTTGCATATCTATCACTTTGGGACTAGTTTCATATGTTGCTTTTGATAAGCTCAAACAAATCTAAGTGAAGAACATGAGCATAAAGTTTTCTTTCTCTCAAAATAGTCTAAGTGAAGCATGAGATAATTTATTCAAAAATTTACCAACTCTAAATAAATCTAAGTGAAGCATGAGAGCATTTCTTCAAAAATATTAAAGCACACCATGCTAAAAAAGATATAAGTGAAGCACTAGAGCAATTCCATAGCTCTCAAATTTTTTAAGTGAAGCATAAAGAGCAAACATAGCATAATTTGGCTGTCACAAGTAGGTGTGTTCAGCAAGGATAGATGACACGAACTAAAAACAAAAACAAGCAAAGACCCATATCATATAAGACACTCCAAGCAAAACTCATGATATGTGATGAATAAAAATATAGCTCCAAGTAAAATACTGATGGATGTTAGAAGAAAGAGGGGTGCCACTCGGGGCATCCCCAAGCTTAGTTGCTTTACACTTCTTGAATATTGTCTTGGGTGCCTCGGGCATCCCCAAGCTTAGGCTTTTGCTACTCCTTATTACTTCATCCATCGTGTTCTCACCCAAAACTTGAAAACTTCAATCACACAAAACTCTACAAAACATCATGAGATCCATTAGTATAACAAAACCAATCTTTACTTTAAGTATTGTAGCAAACCAATTCATATTTTGTTATTTTATTATATCTACTGTATTCTAACTTTTGCATGGCTGAAACTCTTCAAAAGAAACCATAGATTCATCAAAACAAGCACATAACACAACAAAAGCAGAATATGTCAAAAACAGAGCAGTCTGTAAAGATGCAAAATTTAGTCATACTTCTGTAACTTAAAAATTCTGAAAAAGTAGGACAACGTGGGAAATTTGTATCTTGATAACTTGTGAAAATTTCAAAAATTGATCACATTCCAGTAGCTGCCAACAATTCTGGCACTAGATGCGAACAATTTCTGATTTCCAACACAATCAAATCAACTATCAACCAAATCATCCCAAAGGCTTTGATGGGCACAAACACTAATCTAAACCACAAAAACATATCTAACTAGAGGCATAATTTTGTATTTATTGGAAAACAGAAAAAAAAGCAAAAGAAAAAATATACAAGTTGGGTTGCCTTCCAACAAGCGCTATCGTTTTACGCCCCTAACTAGGCATATAACATAGATCTCAAGTATTGTCACCTTTCTTCTTATTTTTTGTAGACGTGTTCTTGTCATGAGGTTTTGCAAAAATAACTTGAAACACATTATCCATAGAAATTTTAGCACTATCAAGTTGCCCATCTACATATCCCCTTTGATTTCCGGCCACAATCCAAGAATATTTTTGATTAACATTATTAAAAACTTGTTGGATTATATCTAAAACGAGGATTTCCTTGTTAACGTTCTCATCAAAGATTTGATTATTTCCAAGCAAATGTCTCAACATATAATCACCATTATAAAGGATCTCATATATCAACGTTTTTTCACGGCTCATGACATAAAATCAAAAATTTCCCTAGCTTCTCGTAGTATGTGATCAAATTCATTCATAAGAACACGGGTAGCTAACTTCAACTTTAGGATCCTTTGTAGTGGGTAGCTCATAAAACAGCCTTTGCAAGGTAGGATGGGTACGGATAAATCTATTTTTAAGTTTCAGGACTAGTGTTGAAATAGCTTCCGCATAAGATTTAGTTCTTTTAAGTATAAGAGTGTCATCAAGAGTCAAATTACCAACACAATTGAAAAATTCTTGGATATGTTCTTTCCCCATAACATTCCCTTGCCCCAAAACAAAAGTTTTAGCATCCAGATTGCCCGATCGTCCAATTTTAGGAGTCAGACCATCATCTATTTCTGCCATACCAAAATCACTCATAGCAACAAGCAAAATAAGAGATCCATGACGAAACGGCAAATGAAAAAGTGGGTGAATAAAACGGCAAATTTTTGTGAAGTGGGGAAGACGAAAACGAGAGGAAAATGGCAAATAATGTAAATTGCAAGGAGATGAGATTTTTGATTAGGAAACTGATAGATGTTGATGACGCTTCTCCCAGCAAAGGCGCTAGAAATTGGCAAGTTGACGGGAGAGTATCTTGACGTGATCCTCCCCGGCAACGGTGCCAGAAACTACATCGGTATTTCCCCAAAGAGGAAGGGATGATGCAACACAACTACGGTAGGTATTTCCCACAGTGACGCGACCAAGGTTATCGAACCAATAGGAGGACCAATCAACACTATGTAAATGGTACCTGCACACAAATAACAAATACTTGCAACCCGGGGTTGTCAATCCCTCCCGAGTAATTGATTGGTAAAAGGATAGATGAGTAGTGGCAAATGGAACAACGTCAAATAAAACCCAGCGAGGTATTTTTGGGTCTTTGATAATATAGATTAGAAAATAAAAGTTGCAAATAAAGGGAAAAACAAATGGCAATATAGATCTGAAGTATATGATAGGAAAATAGACCCGGGGGTCGTAGATTTCACTAGTGGCTTCTCTCAAAAAATAGCAAACGATGGGTAGACAAATTACTGTTGGGCAATTGATAGAAAAGTAAATAGTTATGATGATATCCAAGATAATGATCATGTATATAGGCATCACGTCTAGAATTAGTAGACCGACTCCTGCCTGCATGAACTACTATTACTCCACACATCGACTTCTATCCAGCATGGATCTAGTGTATTAAGTTCATGGAGAAACAGAGTAATGCAATAAGAACGGTGACATGATGTAGACAAGATCTATTCATGTAGGAATAGACCCCATCTTGTTATCCTTAATAGCAACGGTACATGTGTGCCTTGCTGCCCCTTTTGTCACTGGGAAAGGACACCGCAAGATCGAACCCATCACAAAGCACCTCTTCCCATTGCAAGATAAATAGATCAAGTTGGCCAAACAAAACCCAAATACCGGAGAAGAAATAGAGGCTATAATAATCAAGTATGGATATTAAAATAAGGCAAATCTGATCGTAAACTCACAATTCATCGGATCCCAACAAACACACCGCACAAAGTCATTACATCAAATGGATCTCCAAGAGAACTTTGTATTGAGAAACAAAGAGAGAAGAAGCCATCTAGCTACTGCCTACAGACCTGTAGGTCTGAGGGAACTACTCACGCATCATCGGAGAGGCACCAATGAGGATGATGAACCCCTCCATGATCGTGTTCCCCTCCGGCGGAGTGCCGAAAAAGGGCTCTAGATTGGATCTCGTGGTTCTGAAACTTGCGATGGCTGGAATAAAATTTCGTCAACTCCCCTAGGGATCTGTAATATTGGGGTATTTATAGAGCGAAGAGGCGGTGCGGGAGGCCACCGAGGTGGGCACAACCCACCAGGGCGCGCCTGGGGGCCTAGGCGCGCCCTGGTGGGTTGTGCTCCCCTCGGAGCACCCCCAGGTGCTTCTTTGGCCCATCCCGTGTCTTCTGGCCTAGAAAAATTCTCCAAAAAGTTTTGCTGCATTTGGACTCTGTTTGGTACTGATTTTCTACAAAGTAAAAGACAAGCAAAAAACAGCTACTGGCACTGGGAACTATGTCAATAGGTTAGTCCCAAAAAATGATATAAAGTTGCTATAAAATGGTTGTAAAACATCGAAGAATGATAATATAACATCATGGGACAATAACAAATTATAGATACGTTGGAGACATATCAAGCGGCTGCTCGACTATACCTCACTATGGTGCGGAAAAGGTTTTTGCCTTATCTAGCATCAAAGGAGCACCAGATTAAGGGGTAGGGGTGATTGATGCGTATAGAGGTTTGAGAGCGACGTGACTTGGCAAAGCTAGAAAGTCTTTCCTTCTCCTCAAGAAAAGTCTCTTTCTCCTCCCATCGGCGCCACCGCGGATCCGCCCCGCCTCCGATGGCCTTTGGCATGTGGAGGTGCGTAGGATCTCGGCCGCCCACCGACGGGAGGGTCCCCGTTCTCGTTTTTGCTAGGTTGAACGTCTTGGTTGGGGCTAAGTGGCGGCGGCGATGTCCCTCGGTAGCAATAATGTCTCCCACATCCTATCCCCGCCCCGATAGTTTAAATAGCATTGTCGGAGGATGTGTGGCGGTGTGTCTTCGTCGGATCTGATGGGATTTGGTCGGTGTTGGTCTTCGATGGATCTATTTGGATCCATTTTTTGTTCATCTTCGTTCGTGTGATTTTTCCAATCTACAACTCTCTTCATCGGCGATGGTTGCTGCTCAGGTGTGCTGGTCGTTTGGGGCCTTAGCATGACGACTTCCCGACTGTCTACTACAACAAGGTTTGCACGGCTCCGGTGATGGAGGGGCGATGACGGCAGCGCGCATTCGGCTCGCTCCAGTGCTTGTAGTCGTCGCTAGGTGGTCCATAGACATGGTTGTAATTTTTATTACTTCTTGTCTTCTCTATACTGCCATGATTGTTGAATAGATTGGAAATTTCTCTTGAAAAAGAGGTTCGAGAGCGATCAACAGGCGTTGCGTCCTTGCATGACGTTAGGTGGGTATTCTGTGTACCTTGTTTTTTCAGTGTTTCTTTAGTTCTACTCCCCACCCTTTCCAAAGTATAAGATGTATTATCTATAACAATATAGAAAGGGGCAGTGATCTGCGCCGGCGCGCCGGCCCAACTGTTGGGCCGGTCGAGGCCCAGCCGTCTGATGCAGTTAGCGTCGACCGTCAGATCAGCGCGCGAGGCTCCGCCGAACGAACCATTGTAGCAAAAAACAAATATGTTTGTTGCAACCGTTATTCGAGCCACCACAACGAGGAAAATAGGGAAGCTGGATCCCCCCACGTCTGCCCGTCCCCGACTTGCGGCGGCGGTGGCCGGATCCGCCAGATTTTGGTTCCCCGCGACCGAATCGCCTCGAGGAGGGGCTCCCCTATCTATCAAACGGCCTTGGATTTGCTTCAACCATGTCTTACATCCGTAATGACCTCATTGTCGCCATGGATTTGGGATCGAGCTCCACTGCCGTTCATGGCCGAAGTCCCCTGCGGCGACAAGACCCTGGTGGTAGTGGACATGTGCTGCAACGGTACTACAACCCTGGTGTGGTCTTCCAAGATGCAGCACGACATGGCCGGGATGAAATTGATCTGGTATGAATTCCAATTGCAAACCCTAGATCCTTTCGTTCACAAAAAATATTGCAACCTTTGATAGTTGAGCATGAGATGAAAAAAATATGTTGTCTAAATACTTGTGTTGATTTTTCTGAAATATGTCTGATATGTTGTTGTCAATTAATGCCAGTAATAATGTTTTTTCTTGCTGTCTGCTAGTAAAATGTTACAAGTATGTATTGCAGTTGCTACATGCTACTACCTATATGTTACATGCTACATTCTAAAATGCTACATGCGTCCACTTTTTATGTTCGTGCTTTTTGCATGTTTTTTAACGCATCAAAAAACAAAAATTGACTTGGGCGCTGATTTTGTTGCAGAATGTTGCTGTGAAGCCATCGATTTTCCTTGATGATGATCTGCAAAATGTTGCGCATCAAGGAGAAGAGGATGGCATTGATCTGAATGATACTCCAGGAACGGATAGTAACGATTCCTTGCACATGAACACGGATGGTGCAGCACCAAATCATGGAAATGCCCATGTTGCCAGTGAAAATACCAATGGAAATGTTGCAACACTTGTTAATGAACCAGATGAAGATATATCGTCACAGTCAATTGCCCATTTTGTTGGAATGGTTTTTGGCAATGTTGAAGAAGCTCAATGTGTATACAATGAATATGCATCGAAGATGGGCTTTGGAACTCGCATTGTGACATCAAGATATAGTAGGAGAACAAGGCCGGAGTAGAAGCGCATTCTAATATATAGAGTTTTTGAGTGCATACATTCACGGAAAGATCCTTCAAAGAATGTATGTCGAAGCATTTCTGACGGCGCTGCAACCAATCAATGTGATGATGCTGACATGAGTTATGCTAGTAATAAAAAATCAGCAAGCAAACAAGATGGCATCTATATGGATGTGAGTGACAAGAGGCAAAGAAACAGGTTGGAGCGGTATGATTGCAAGGCTCATATGGGTGTTAGCCTCAAAGATGGTAGCTGGGTTGTGACAGTTTTCTAGGCCGATCACACACACCAACTTATGTTACAGAGGAGTCGTCGGAGATTTTGCCGCTCTCACAGAAAAACCCTAGATGCAGACATGGAGTACATCACTTCGTTGCACTATCACAACATATCAACAGCTAATATGATGGGCTTGCTTGGAGATGCACGCTGTCGCGATCCAAGGAGTTTGCCATATGTGAAGACTGATGTGACAAATGCAAGAGCAAAGCTGCGAAGAGGCCTGTCAGAGCATAATTTGGAGCTAACCATTGAGTACTTTAAGAGAAGACAAGTGGAGAACCCCAACTTCTTTTTTTCGAAGCTAGAAGAAGATGGGGTTGTTAGCGTGCTTTTTTGGGTTGATGGTAGAACAAGGGCCTTGTATGCAAAGTACAAAGATTGTGTGTTTTTCGACACCACATTTTGCACAAATCGCTACAAACTACCCTTTGCTCCGATTGTTGGCATTAACAACCACACACACACCGTTTGCTTGGGTTGTGCTTTGTTACCTGATGAGCCATTGAAACTTTCAAGTGGGTCTTCCAGCAATGGATGTTGGCAATGAATAACGAGCATCCATTGAACATTATGACTGATCAAGACCAGACAATGGCTACATCCATCTCAAAGGTGTTCCCGGAGTCAACACACAGATGTTGCAAGTGGCACGTCTTCCAGGTTGCAAGAACTAAACTAGGGAAGATGCTGGGAAAGGATGAGCATTTTGCTGAAGCATTCTATGGTTGCATCAATGGTTCAGATACAGTTGAGGAGTTTGAAGAAAGGTGGAAGCATATGGTCGAGGTATTTCGTGTGGCTGATAAGAAACACCTCAAAAACATGTGGAACGGTAGGAAGATGTGGTCTCTTGTGTACTTTAGGAATTAGTTCTTCCCATTCACAAGCACAACCGGGCGGTCCGAGGGCCTGAATTCCTACTTCAAGACTTTAATTCATCATGGAGACTTAGTTTGGATGTTTGTGCAACAGTCTGAGCTTTGCCAGGAGCTAATTCTTGATCGTGAGGACAATGCTGGCTTCATCAATGAAACAACGAGGCCACCACTGTGGGGGAAAGTAAGTCCAAAAGTCATCTAGCATTTCTGTAGTTTCTCTGAGTATCTTTTTTTGTTGTTGTTTTCAAGTACAGTTTGGTTGCAACATTTCTTGGAAACATATGTAGCAATTCTTATTGATGTTGGAAGCTTTTTTGTTTGTAGTTACAACATTGAAAAGCGGGCTGCAAATTTCTATACGAGAGAAGTATTTTCCATGTTCCAAAAACTATTGGCTAAATCAACAACCTTTGGGCTGCAATATCAGGTGCAAGGGGGTGTCATCTGGTTTCATCTTGTTGCAAATGATGGCATCAACCCTAAAGTGTACACGGTGTGTGTTGCCCCTGAAGATCAGACATACATGTGCAGCTGCAACATGTTTGAGATGTGCGGGCTGATCTGCCCACATATCATCCGTGTCATGGTGCACCTGAACGTGCAAAAAATACATGCGACTTAGATGCTTCCAAGATGGTCTAAGATTGCAACTGACCTTGCACCTGAACCAGGCGAATGGCATAAAGCTATGCACTTCGGCGTCCCCACAACAAACACCCTAAAGTTTAACTCTCTCCACCGGAAGTTTGGGAAACTCGCTTCTGATGCATGCTTCAATGATGAAGCTTATAGTTTTGTCTCTGAGCTAATTGAGAAGGGCATTGTTGGGGTTGCTGCAATGAAAGTTGCAGCAACAGATGGGGTTGCAGGAGACGAAGAAGCCCAAGGTAATGCAGCAAATGTACAAGTCTCAGGGGGTCCAAGTACAGGGCAGCAGGATCCACCCCCGTAGGACTACGGAACCCACCAAAGTCAGCAAAGAAGGGGAGGCCAAAGGAAAACGAGAAGCGAAGGAAGCCACTAATTGAGATTCGAGAAGATGAAATGAAGAAGAAATCAAAGAAGGACGCAGCGAAAACGAAAAAAGCTCCAAAGCCAAGGGAAAAGAAGACTTCATGCAAATATTGTGAAGATGAGGGTCACAACGTGAAGGACTGCCAACTCCTTGCTGCTCTTCTTGCTGCGAGTGCGAGCGCGAAAGCTCCGGGTGTCGAAACAATCCTTACCCTTTAGGATGTTTCGTGAGGGAAAAATGATGACTTGCCTTGTAACACCCCATGACTTACACTAACAAGTTGTGTTGACTAGTTGTGAATGTTTGTTTTGTGGGATTGCAACATATTACTACATGTGTGGTTTGAAAAAGCAGAATGTTGCTTTTTACGAGAGTTGATTTAGAAAGACTCTTTTTGAAAGCGTGGTTGAAGCTTTTTGAAAACATGGTTGAAGCTTTTTAAACACATGGTTGAAGCTTTTAGGAAACATGGTTGAAGCTTTTAGGAAACATGGTTGAAGCTTTAAAAAAATGGTTGAAGCTTTTAGGAAACATGGTTGAAGCTTTTAGGAAAAATGGTTGAAGCAAAATAACAAGTTGCGAGAGGAAAAGCCTTGAATGATTTAAAGTGTTGATTATGCTATGCAGAAAAAATTGGCTATACATGTTTCCATTATATGTGAGCTTGTAGCAATTCAATTGCAAAAAGAATGTAGCAATATAGCAAATGTTTGGTAGTTCTATTTTTTGAGAATAACTTTTGAAGCTTTTTTACATTACGCTTCCATAAAAAATATTGTAGGGATGTAGCTAATTTGCAGGTAAAATGTATATTTTGTCTCTTCAACAAATTGAACAGAAGGTTGTAGCTATTTTATGTGAGATTGCAGCAATTTAAGTGTGACAATGTAGCATTCACATATTATTTTCCAGGAAAAAGGTTAGGAGGGAAAAAATGCACAGAGATCCCCTTGAAACTTTGATGGGTGAAGTTTGAAATATTTACATATTTCAAAACCAGCAAAACAACAAACATCCGATAGAACCAGCATGATCATGTTGGCAAACAGAAGAACACATCCCATTAAAACAAAAGAAGTGCTTCTTCTAAAGATCAAGTTGTCATCAGTTTTACATGCCTAAAGAACACATTTGTTTACCGGAGGTATCATCAATTTACATACGAACGCGCACTACTCTAATCCTATCGGAACGCTACCACCTCAGACATGATCTAAACCTAACGAAGAAACGAGCTTGTTCATCTTGAACCTTCCAGAAAATCAAGCCGCCAACTCTTCCTGGAATGCCCGCTCCTTTGGGGCATTGTTCATTGGGTGAATCAAGAGGTTGTGTGCCACATGCATGCGGTATCGCGCCATGTCTTCCTATAATATGAATGCAAAAAGTAAGCAAGTATGTTGCTGCATGAGTATTCAAAACAAAGAAAATATATTGTAACAAAAATGACAAGGCAAATAAATAAAAATGTGTACCTGCTTGAACTCTCTCACTGCCTTCCCATCATAGTTGTCCACATATTTGAGCCCAAAGAAACCAGAATCACACCTATGAGATAAAAATAAGTTCTCCATCATAGTTCCCATGCATAGTTGTGACACCCCGAGACCGATGCGCCAGGTGTCAGCCAGTTATTCGTCGTCGTTTCCATGTCATCTACTTGCGTGTTGCTTTTTGCCATGTCATCATGTGCATTGTCATCAGCATGTTTTCAAAACTTGCATCCCGCCGAACCCCCTCGTCCTTTCTGTTGTCTGTTCTGAGCCCAGACACACCCGCACGCGCCCGCGGCACCTCCAAATATTTATTTTATAAGTGGCGAGAAAATGTTCTCGGAATGGGATGAAACTTGGCGTGCGGTATTATCATAGCGTAGGTAGACCGCCTGTCCAATTTCATTGCATTCGGAGTCAGTTTGATAGCCCAACGGTTAGCCGCGTTAACCGCCGGAAGCCCTTTCTCTTTTGTCCCAGCACCCCTCCACCACAGCCCTCCAGCCCATCTAAACCCCCTCCATGTTCTTCGCCGTTTGATCACGACCGCGTGGCCAAAGACCGCACCTCATTTGGACTCTCCTAGCTCCCTCTACCTATATATTTGCTTCCCCCCTCCTCAAATCACGCGTAAAACCCTAGATCCCACCTCCTCCGCGCCACTGGACGCGTCCGCGCCGCCACCGGACATGTCCACCGCCCTAGCCACGCGTTCCGGCCAATCACCACCCGCCACCTCTGCCGGCCGCCGCCCCGTAGCGAATCATGCGTCGCCACGTCACCCAGCCACCGCGCCCACATCGTCGCGGCCCGCGGGGCCCGGGGCAGGCCAGCGCAGCCCGTTCGCCCCACTGCCGGGAGCCCGCGCTCCCTCCGCCGAGCCCCTCGCTCACCCCGCCTCCCGTCGGCGATCTCTGCCGCCGGAGCACCCACCACCTCGCCGCCGGTCTCCCTCCGTCCCGGATCCGGTGGGATCCGACCGGATCTCGCTCTCCGCCACTGAGATCCATCTCCGCCATGTATCCGCCATCCCTCGCCGGATCTTCTCGTCCCCAACCCGTCCCCGCGAGAACCGCTCCGCGTCGCTGCCACAAGCTTCGCCGCTCGCCGTCGTCGTCAGTCACCGGCGCCACCATGGCCTCTTCGTGCTTGGTCGAGGAGGACGAGGCGCTCAGCCCCTGCCTCGACCGGCCTCTCCTACTGCTTGGGCCAGTGGCCCTGCGAGGGCCCAACCTAGGCCGGCCCATCTACCGCGTCGGCCCAGCCTCCACCTCCGCTTCCTGGGCCGAGCCCGCAAGGTGAGCCTCTGGCCAGCCCGTCTTCTCTGCCTGCTATGCAGCGCCCGTGCGACATTTAACTATCCAACGTCCAGTAAAAATGACTAAGTTCCTGGCATTTTACATTATGTTGGCATTTTGTGGAGCATGTAACTTTGTGCATACTTGTCCAAATGGAGCATACAAAATGTTCGTCGTGTGATGCTCTACATGTTAGTTGCATTTGCATGCATGTTACTGTCCATCTTGTTGCCTTAATCTTCGTTGCGAAACTGCTATGTGATGTTACTTGTCAGCTCTAGTTGTCTGTCAACAATATGTATGCATGTCTAACATGGTGTAACTTTGTGCATGTTAGTCCAAATGGAGCATATGATATGTCAAAATGTTCATTGTGAAGTGCTCTACATGATGGTGGCTGTTGCATTCATGTTAGGTGCCATATTGCCATGTTTATCTCTGTTGCAAGAGTGCATATTGCTGTTGAGTGCTGTAAACTATTATGAGATGCTGATTTGTCCTTTTCATATCTTTATGTGTGATTTTTGTTTGAGCTACATGTCAATATGTTTTAGAAGCACAATCATGCCATCTTTTTTGTGGTGCAATACACTTTTCATGATATGCCTTGTGGTGAGTGCAACAAGCTTGCAAAGTGGCCTACTCGCTGTTGCTGATTTCTATGACTTGTTGAAAACTGCCAAGTCTGAAACTGTTATAAGCTGATGCCATGTTTACTTGATGCCTCACTAAAATCCATGAATGTTTTGGGATTTCCAATTACCATGTCTTGATGTCCATGTTATGCTCTATCTATTCATGCCCTTGTTTGCAATTATAACCTACTGTAGCTTGTTGTTTTCATGCTCTCAAGTTGCTCTAAAATGTTTCTAACAGGCTGTTAACAATAAGTTTAGTTTTGCCGTGTGAATAGCTAGTGATCTATGCATCCTATGACCATGTTCTTGCCATGAGTAGCATTATAAACATATATTCTTGCTGTTGGTTATCTTCACATGCCATGATATGCTTTGATATGAGTTGCACAAGCTTGCAAACATGCCTACTTGTCGTTGTTGCTGCAATGTCTAGTTTATTTCACTAAGTCTGCGAAACTGTTATCTTTTGCAATCTTGCCATGATATTTTGAGCATGTTCTAGTGGTGTTTGGTAGTAGATCAGTTATCATGCTTGTAGTGCTCGACATGTACATGCTTCCATGCCCTTTGATGCCTTGAAATATTCTTGCATCATGTTGTTTTGATGTCAACTAAGTGACATGTTGTTGTTTTGGGCTGATTTTTGTTATATCTTGCTTCGTGTGTATGTGATGAACCGTTGCTCCGTTTTGAGCATGTCCTATATGAAACTTGTGTGTTTCTGCATGTAGATGCATAATAACTTATTGAATACCTGTTTGGAGTGTGTTTGTTGATGTTTGGATGCGTTTTGCATCAATGACATGCTTGACTTGTTTTGCTCATATCTTCTAGGCCATAGCTCCGAATTAAATGAACTTTATATGAAACTTGACTATAATTTCGAGTAGATCATCATGGTGCATGTTAACTTGATGTTTAACAACTTGAACTTAAGGTTTGTTCAGATCTGGACTAATTTCGAAATTTGCAGATGTCGGTGCGAAACGACACCTATGGGATCACTAGAGTCCCTTCTATGGTTGGCGGGCGAGAAGTTGTGCAAAGAGCAGGTCTAAGAGTCAGCACAGCGATCGTTTACCCAGGTTCGGGCTGCAAGGATGCGTAATATCCTAGTCCTGCTTTGGTGTATATTTGAGTGTTCTTGAGTTCTTCCGCTAGCTTCGATGCTTATCCACCTTTTCAGGATCCGAATCCTCCTCCAGTACGTCGCGGGCCTCCTTTTATAGTCTAAAGGGGCTGCCACAGTGGCACACAGGAGGTGGAAAGGTGTACAGTGTATAGGCTTATCCCACGGCATTACGGGACAAGGCGCATTCAATGTGCTCCTTAGGTGTCTATTTACTTTATTGGGGACGGGAAAGAAGCCCGTCCCATCTATGGCCGCTCTATCTAGTCACGACACGCGTCCAAGCCAGCAAGACAGGCAACTGAGGTGGCATCGCGGTAGAGACTTCACGAAGATCCGCATGCCACCACGCTGGTGCTTGGCTAGCTGGCCCAGGAAGCATGTATCACCACGTGGGTGCCTGCCTGGGCCAGCGGGTCGGCCGCCGAGCTGGGGCGGCAAGAGCTTGCCGCAGACTTTCTTCTGTTCCCGGCAAGGGTCTTGCCGGGCCCTCCGTGAGTGCCCTGCGGTAAGAGGCTTGCCGGTGCTTCGGGGTGTCTTTAGTAGGGAGCCTTGCCGGGGCCTCGCGGGCATCCTCGGCAAGGAACCTCGCGATCGCTATGTCTTCTGGATCTTACCTTGGGAGTCATAGATCTTTGTCTTCACAAAGATCTGTATGCCATCACATGGGCGCTTCCCGAGCCTTGGCTCTAATGTTGTTGGTATCATTGGAGCCCATAGGCTTCAAGGGTGCTTGACATGTACATTCTTGCCATGCCCTTTGATGCCATGAAATGTTCTTGTATCATGTTGTTTTGATTTCAACTAAGTGCCATGTTGCTGTTTTGGGCTGATTGTTGTTATATCTTGCTTCGTGTGTATGTGATGAACCATTGCTCCGTTTTGAGTGTGTCCTATATGAAACTTGTGTGTTTCTCCATGTAGATACATAATAACATGTTGAATACCTGTTTGGAGTGTGTTTGCTTGATGTTTAGATGCATTTTGCATCAATAACATTCTTGACTTGTTTTGCTCATATCTTCTAGACCGTAGCTCGGAATTAAATGAAATTTATATGAAACTTGACTAGAATTTTGAGTAGATCATCATGGTGCATGTTAACTTGCTGTTTAACAACTTGAACTTAAGGTTTGTTCAGATCTGGACCAATTTCGAAATTTGCATATGAGGACTTACCGGAGTTGTTATATGTTGTTTCCGACCTCATTTGAACTTGCTTTGTGTGATGTTCTTGCATGCTTCATCCCTTGCCATGTTTTGCATCATATTGACTTGTCTTGCATCATACTTGGTTGAGCATTATGTCATGTTCTTGTGTGGTGCGCTTACCGTGTTGCTTGCTTCTTCTCGTTAGTGCTTGTTTCGTTGTGATCGTGTGGATTCGTCCGACTACACTTGGTTCGTCTTCGCGGCTTCTTCTTCGTCTTCTTCATGGACTCGTTCTTCTTCCTTGCGGGATTCCAGGCAAGATGACTGTCACCTTGGATACCTTTACTACCATTGCTATGCTAGTTGTCTCGATGCTATCGCTATATGTCACGCTACCTATCTATTTGTTGTCAGCCTCTCCTTGTTGACATGAAACCTCTAACCTTTGACACCATCCCAGCAAACCGTTGTTTGGCTAGGTTACCGATTGCTCATCCCCTCATATAGCGTTGTTAGTTGCAGGTGAAGATGAAGATTGATCCATGTTGGAGCTGGATGTTGTTGGAATATCACAATATCTATTAATTAAATTAATGCACCTATATACTTGGCAATGGGTGGAATGCTTGGCCTTTTGCTCGGTGTTTTGTTCCTCTCATGCCGCCTTAAGACCCGATAAATCGGCGTTATGTTCCTTGATTTTGTGTTCCTAACACGGTTGGGGTTTATGGGCCCCCTCGATAATTCGCATTTCTTAAAGATTTTCCAGCAAGACCCAACTTTGGTACTACATTTGCCTAATAACTAAAACTTGCATAGGGACTGGCTAGCACCCGAGGACTCTTAATCAACCCCGGGGCAGTGCTTCTCATGAGTGTTGGTCCAAACTGGGCAACTTGCGGGGCCACCTTGGGGAAACCCGACGGCTGGTATATACCTGTAGCTGGTTCCATCCGTTCGTGGCCTGAGACGAGTTACGCGCAACCACTATCAGGGTGTCGACACGCCGGGAGGTCTTGCTAGATTAGTTTTACCTTTGTCGAAATATCTTGAGCACGGGATTCTGAGAATACTCGGGTCTTCCCAACATGGAGTTGTGACTCCGAAGATCGTGAGCTTGTGATGGTCTAAGTTGGGACACCCCTGCAGGGTTATGATCTTTCGAAAGCCGTGCCCGCGGTTATGTGGAAAATTGGAATTTTTTAATGTCCGGTTGTAGAAAACTTGACAGAGGATCCGAAATAAAATACACAACCGCGTGAGTAACCGTGACCGTCTCTTTTCATTTTGAGAAGAGAACACTGTGGGGTTATGTTTGACTCGTAGGTAGTTCACGATCTTTAGCGATGATTACTAGTTTGCAACCGTTTGCGTAGATGCTCATCTTATTCTTGTACTCGTAAGTTAGCCACCATACATATGCTTAGTCGCTGCTGCAACCTCACCAGTATCCTTTCCATACCCAATAAAGCTTTGCTAGTCTTGATACCCATGGTTATGGGATTGTTGAGTCCTCGTGGCTCACAGATACTACAACAATAGTTGCAGGTGCAGGTTTCCGATGACTTTACATGAGAGCGATGTTACTTGTGTCGGAGTTCTTTCTTCTTCGTCGTCGTCGATCTTGGGATAGGTTCCTGGTCGGCAGCCTGGGATAGCAGATGGATGTCGTTGTGTTTTTCATGTTTCATCTGTAGTCGGATGTCTTGTATATGATGTGTTGTATTCATGTGGAATTGTATGACTTGTATGTATCCCCATGTATGTATGTAATGGTACAATGTAATGATATCCATCTTGCTAAGCGCCTGAAATGTGGTTGTGCCTCAATCACAAGTTTTATGGTATCAGAGCCTCGACCGACCATAGGAGCCCCCTTGATTGATCGTAGTTTGGCCGTTGTCGAGTCGAGAATAAAATTATTTTAGAGTCTAGTTATATCGGAGAGTAGGAATTCTTTTACTCCTCAGCCTCTCCGTCGCTCTGGTGAGGAATCTTGACGTAGATGTTTTGAATTACTTCTCTTCTCCTTCAATTTTTTTAGAATCACGCAGTTAGTTTTCGTTCGTTGCGATGTCAGCTCTTTCATCCGGTGCAATTCTCGTCAAGTTTAGTTGACCCTCTTCGTCTTTTGTAAGTTCAATCCTCGGTTCTTTCCAACCGGCGTCGTGTTCCCCATCCGATGTGGTCTTTCTTTTTCCCACCCGCCCACCCTTTTTCTTGTCGGAGCCGGAGTCCTCAATCGAGCATCCATCCTACTCGTGTGAATCCTTTGCATTCTTTCCTCAATTATTTCAACTGGTGATTTCTCGTCTAGTTCATCATTCTTTATCTCATTTTCTTCTCCGGTGGATTCAATTGAAGTTTTCGGTGTTGATATTATTCTTTTCCATTGCTCAAGTGTTTTCCCCTTCTCTCATTCGCCTCTCGTCATTTAATTGTTCGGGTGTTCCAAAGTCATTCCAGGAGATTCGTCTGTGTTCTAATTTATTCAAGGTTGTCACCTCATTCGAGTCTTTCAAATGTTTCGGTGCATCGTTTCTCACTCGAATAATCCTTTTCAACGTTGTTTCTCTTCGGTGGGCTCATAACCCACAGGTCTTTTCCCAGGATCTTACCTGACTCTTGTAAGTTATCCAGAGTTATTCACAAATTCTTTTCATATTGTGACGTAAGTATGGATTCAATCAGTCATAGGCCTTCTCAAAAACCGCTTTCAAATTCTTTTTATTGTTGGTTCAACCTTCCGTCTTTTTCATTCTTCCGGAGTACCTCAACAATTTTGGTGGCATTTCTCGTCGTCATTTTCAACATTTGAAGACCGAAGAAGAGTTTCCCTCTAAATCCTTCTCCGTTCTTTTGAAGATTTGTGGTTCTAGCTTCATGTTATCCTGTTATTCTGCTTGTCATAAATTCTTTTCCTTACCCATCCGGAGTATTTCATGAATTCTTCCATTGTGTTCCTGCAAAGGCCATCATTTAGAAGATTTCTTCATTCTCATTTTTCAATTTCGTCCTCCAAATATTCTTCATTGATGCCTCTTCGTTCGTCTCATATTCGTCTGGTGCTTCATTCAAGTATTCTTTAATCAATTCACGATCTCTTCATTCTCCTCGATCTAAATTCTCCAAGCGCTTATTCTTCCCGACGATTCATTCTCTTGTATTCACTCGATTTTAATTCTTCTCGGTGGTTTGTTCCTTTTATTCACCCGGCTTCAATTTTTACGGTGGTTCACTCAAGGGTTCTTTTCCGGTGTTATCATATCAATCCATTCATTCGTTCTTTCCAATCCTACCGGTGGTTCATGAAGACTTTCTCGAGTTTTGCGCTATATTCCTCTTTATTCATTTTCAACGTGAATAAGTGATATGCAAATCCATTGCTTCACATCAATTTCATTGGTGGAGGATAAGCATAACATAATTCTTATTCTATTTCATCAAGTTGATTAATCATTTCCTTTGGAGTTTATTCTTGATGAATAAATCCTAATCCCAAGTGGTTTCATATTCTTTTCATCTTCATTTCTATTTCATCGTCCTTTTGTTACTGGAGTTATTCATGGTGGTTCATCGCGATTCAAATCATTCTTCAAGTGTTCATCAATTCTTTTGGATCAAGCGCAAGCATTATTCTTTTGTGTCTCGAGATGCAAAAATTCTCCGTATTCTTTTGAAGTGGAGTTTTGCAGTCTTTGCCCTTCTCAGCTGATCAATACTTAGGTTGCAGCATAATATCACCTCAAGTTTCGGGATGATTTCCATAAGCCCACAACAAGCTTATTATTTTGTTGTTGATTCTTCAACAACTCCGTTCAAGTCTTTCTTTTGAAGATGCTCTTTCAATTCATTCGTGGTGTAAGTTGTCATCTTCTTCTCCGTTCTTTTCATTGCATTCTTTCCATTCTTCCGGAGGCATTGTATTGTTCATTTCGTCATGTTTCATTTCATCTTCTAAGATTCATGTTCTCTTCCATTCTCGTGCAACCGGAGTGCTGAATAAATTTTTCTTGTTCTTATCCCTTGTCTATCTCACTTGATCGGAGTGGTTTCAATGTCTCTCTTGTCTTTTAAGCTCTTGATTCTCGTCGTATTCCTTTTTTTCCTCATTTTACCGGAGCTTCTCAGTCTCGTTCATATTCGTTGTGTTCTTTCTTCAAGTGGCTCAACCTCTCAACATTCTTTGATTTCACCTTCTTCCTTTTATCTTCCGTCTCGTTCCTAAGATCTCGGGATGAGATCTCTTGTTAGTAGGGGAGTGTGGTGACACCCCGAGACCGATGCGCCAGGTGTCAGCCAGTTATTCATCGCCGTTGCCATGTCATCTACTTGTGTGTTGCTTTTTTCCATGTCATAATGTGCATTGTCATCAGCATGTTTTCAAAACTTGCATCCCGCCGAACCCTCTCGTCCTTTCCATTGTCCGTTCTGAGCCCATACACACCCGCACGTGCCCGCGGCATCTCTGAATATTTATTTTATAAGTGGCCATAAAATGTTCTCGGAATGGGATGAAACTTAGCGTGCAGTCTTATCATAGCGTAGGTAGACCGCCTGTCAAATTTCGTCGCATTCGGAGTCCGTTTGATAGCCCAACGGTTAACCACGTTAACCTTCGGAAGCCCTTTCTCTTTTGGCCAACACCCCAACACCCCTCCACCACATCCCTATAGCCCATCCAAACCCCCACCATGTTCTTGGCCGTTCGATCACGATCGTGTGGCCGAAAACCACACCTCATTTGGATTCTCCTAGCTCCCTCTACCTATATATTTGCTTCCCCCCTCCTCAAATCACGGGTAAAACCATAGATCCCACCTCCTCCACGCCACCAGACGCGTCCGCGCCGCCACCAGACATGTCCACTGCCCCAGCCACGCGTTCCGGCCAATCACCACCCGCCACCTCAGCCGGCCGCCGCCCCGCAGCGAATCGTGTGCTGCCACGTCACCCAGCCACCGCGCCCACATCGCCGCGGCCCGTCCGCCCCACCGCTGAGAGCCCGCACTCCCGCGCCCGCCCGCGCTCCCTCCGCCGAGCCCCTCGCTCACCCAGCCTCCTGCCCGCGATCTCGGCTGCCGGAGCACCCGCCACCTCGCCGCCGTTCTCCCTCCAGCCCGGATCCCGTGGGATCCGACCGGATCTCGCTCTCCGCCGCTGGGATCCATCTCTGCCATGGATGCTCCGTCCCTCGCCGGATCTTCTCATCCCCGGACCGTCCCCGTGAGAACCACTCCGCGTCGCTGCGACAAGCTTCGCAATTTGCCCTCGTTGTTAGTCGCCGGCACTACCATGGCCTCTTCGCTCTCGGTCGAGGAGGACGAGGCGCTTAGCGCCTGCCTCGACCGGCCTCTCCTACTGCTTGGGCCAGCGGCCCCGTGAGGGCCCAACCTAGGCCCATCTACCGCGTCGGCCCAGCCTCCACCTCCGCTTCCTGGGCCGAGCTCGCAAGGTGAGCCTCTGGCCAACCCGTCTTCTCTGCCTGCTATCCAGCGCCCGTGCGGCGTTTAACTATCCAACGCTCACTTTTCGGTTTAGTAACAATGACAAAGTCCCTGGCATTTTACATTATGTTGGCATTTTGTGGAGCACGTAACTTTGTGCATACTTGTCCAAATGGAGCATACAAAATGTTCGTCGTGTGATGCTCTACATGTTAGTTGCATTTGCATGCATGTTACTGTTCATCTTGTTGCCTTAATCTTCGTTGCAAAACTGCTATGTGATGTTACTTGTCAGCTCTAGTTGTCTGTCAACAATATGTATGCATGTTTAACATGGTATAACTTTGTGTATGTTGGTCCAAATGGAGCATATGATATGTCAAAATGTTCATTGTGAAGTGCACTCTACATGATGGTGCCTGTTGCATTCATGTTAGGTCCCATATTGCCATGTTTATCTCTGTTGCAAGAGTGCATATTGTTGTTAAGTGTTGTAAACTATTATGAGATGCTGATTTGTCTTTTTCATATCTTTATGTGTGATTTTTGTTTGAGCTACATGTCAATATGTTTTAGAAGCACAATCATGCCATCTTTGTTGTGGCGTAATCCAATTTTCATGATTTGCCTTGTGGTGAGTGCAACAAGCTTGCAAAATGGCCTACTCGCTGTTGCTGATTTCTATGACTTATTGAAAACTGCCAAGTCTGAAATTGTTATAACCTCATGCCATGTTTGCTTGATGCCTAACTAAAATCCATGAATGTTTGGGATTCCCAATGACCAACTCTTGAAGTCCATGTTATGCTCTATCCATTCATGCCCTTGTTTGCAATTATAACTTGTGGTAGCTTGTTGTTTTCATGCTCTCAAGTTGCTATAAAATGTTTCTGTCAGCCTGTTAACAATAAGTTCAGTTTTGCCATGTGAATAGCTAGTGATATATGCAATCTATGACCATGTTCTTGTCATGAGTAGCTTCATAAACATGTCTTCTTACTGTTAGTTATCTTAACATGCCATGATATGCTTTGAGATGAGTTGCACAAGCTTGCAAACATGCCTACTTGTAGTTGTTGCTGCCATGTCTAGTTTATTTCACTAAGTCTGTGAAATTGTTATCTTTTGCAATCTTGCCATGATGTTTTGAGCATGTTCTAGTGGTGTTTGGTAGTAGCTCAGTGATCATGCTTGTAGTGCTTGACATGTACATGGTTGCCATGCCCTTTGATGCCATGAAATGTTCTTGTATCATGTTGTTTTGATGTCAACTAAGTGTCATGTTGCTGTTTTTGGCTGATTGTTGTTATACCTTGCTTCGTGTGTATGTGATGAACCGTTGCTCCGTTTTGAGCGTGTCCTATATGAAACTTGTGTGTTTGTACATGTAAATGCATAATAACTTGTTTAATACATGTTTGGAGTGTGTTTGCTTGATGTTTGGATGCGTTTTGCATCAATGACATGCTTGACTTGTTTTGCTCATATCTTCTAGGCCGTAGCTCCGAATTAAATGAACTTTATATGAAACTTGACTAGAATTTCGAGTAGATCATCATGGTGCATGTTAACTTGATGTTTAACAACTTGAACTTAAGGTTTGTTCAGATCTGGACCAATTTCAAAATTTGCATATGTTGGTGTGAAACGACACCTAAGGGATCACTGGAATCCCTTCTACGGTTGGCGGGCACGAAGTTGTGCAAATAGTAGGTCTAAGTGTCGGCACAGCGATCGTTTACCCAGGTTCGGGCTGCGAGGATGCGTAATACCCTAGTCCCGCTTTAGTGTATATTTGAGTGTTCTTGAGTTCTTCCGCTAGCTTCGATGCTTATCCAGCTTTTCAGGATCCGAATCCTCCTCCATTACGCCGCGGGCCTCCTTTTATAGTCTAAAGGGGCAGCCACAGTGGCACACAGGAGGTGGAAAGGTGTACAGTGTATAGGCTTATCCCACGCCATTACGGGAGAAGGCGCATTCAATGCGCTACTTAGGTGTCTATTTACTTTATCGGGGACGGGAAAGAAGCCCGTCCCGTCCGTGGCCGCTCTATCTGGTCACGACATGTGTCCAGGCCAGCGAGGCAGGCAGCTGAGGTGGCGTCGCGGTAGAGTCTTCACGAAGATCTGCATGCCACCACGCAGGTGCTTGGCTAGCTGGCCCAGGAACCACATATTGCCACGTGGGTGCCTGTCTGGGCCAGCGGGTCGGCCGCCGAGCTGGGGCGGCGATGGGGCAGCAAGAGCTTGCCGCAGACTTGCTTCTGTTCCTAGCAAGGGTCTTCCCGGGGCCTCCGTGAGTGCCCTGCGGCAATAGGCTTGCTGGGGCTTCGGGGTGTCTTCGGCAAGGAGCCTTGCCGAGGCCTCGCGGGCATCCTCGACAAGGAACCTCGCGATCGCTATGTCTTCTAGATCTTACCTTGGGAGTCATTGATCCTTTTCTTCACAAAGATCTGCATGCCATCACGTGGGCGCTTCCCGAGCCTTGGCTCTAATGTTGTTGGTATCATTGGAGCCCATAGGCTTCAAGGGTGGCTGCGATGGAGGCATCTGAGTAGATCGCCCCGGCAAGATCCCTTGCCGGGTGGTGCGCAGGCCGCCCCGACAAGAGTCCTTGCCGAGGGAGCCTGCTCCTTGCTTGGTCTTCTCTTGTTGTCTATCTTGGCGTTTGTTCTGGTAATTCTGCATTCCTGGCTTCCTCCTTCTGCCCTATTATGTTCGGCCACAGGCGTGGCTCTGACTGTCTGTGCACAAGTAAGGGGTAAAAAAGAGCGCCCCTACTTTTGTACACCGACAGGAGCCCCCGGGCCTGGGCCATTCATAAGCGCAACGCGTTGTTGGGTGATGGGCCTCTAACCCCTCGTTGGTTACCCCAAGTGGAAGGTGAAAGATGCAGTGTTGTGGAAGTGTTTTCCCTTAGCAAAGATGCCAAGGATCGAATCCCCAGAGACTCCTAGGTTCAACAAGTAGGTGTCAATTGCTAACGACGCGGATTAGCAATCAATGTGGACCTGCACACAGATACAAATAACTTTGCTCCCAACGAGTACAGAGAGGTTGTCAATCCCTCCGGCCTTGTAGTTCACAAAGGATTAAAAGCAATGATAGTAGTGATAGATAATGTTTTGCAATAGTAAATAATAGCGAAAAGTAAATAGCGGATATGATCAATGATGGTAATATGGACCGGAGTCTCATGATGTTCACTAGTGATGTCTCTCTCCCTAAAGACAATAAAACAGCTATGTGAGGTAAACGAATTACAGCTGGGCAATTGACAGGACCACGAACGCAAACCAATGCTGATTACATTGCAAGAAAGGTTGAGGTTCAAAGCATGGGTGGTACGCCAAAGTAAGTAGACCGAAATCCATCAATATCTACTACTAATCATCCACCTTGAGATATATATCCAGAACATCTCGCTGGTATTAAGTTGCGAGTCCCACCCATAGTGTAAACTCAATGCAATAGACAACTGCATTAAAAGAACTTTGCGTAAAGTAAACAATCCTTGCACCCGCGGGCACAAGAACCGTTGTTTTCCCCCTTGTGGCAACAACACATCCCCTAGACTCATGTTTCTGTCACTCAAGCTAGTCATCGAGGGGCATGAACCCACAATCGAGCATAACATTCCCTCTTGGAGTCATTACGTATTACTTGGCCAAAGCAATAAATAACAACGAAGAACATGCAAGAATTACTTATGAACATAAATATAAAAGAGGTAGATCAAATATATTACTCAAGATCAATCTGAACATAATCTCATAATCCATCGGATCCCAGCAAACTCAACATAGCAACAGCATAAGGATTACATATGTGCCTCGATCATGTAGGGCAGCTCACGAGGACTAATTAGTGAAGCACAAGAACGGGAGGAGAACATCACATACCTACTGGTCATGGACTCATGGTCCAAGGGAGACTACTCACAACTCATCCGGGAGGCGTCCATGGTGGTGGAGAAGCTCCCGATGGTGATCCTCCCCTCCGGCAGGGTGCCGGGAAGAGTTCTCCTGGTGCTCCCGATCTTGGAAGCGGCGGCGGCGGCAGAACAGAGATGAGATCGCGAAAAAGAGTTCCCGTCCCGAGGGTTTCGAGGGACGCTCTAAATATATGCCAAAGGGGGGCACCAGACGGGCTTCGGGGGGCCCAGGCG
>LR738709.1:140758338-140942083 GCA_902687465.1 Secale cereale
GCGCCGCCAGGGCGCCTGGGGCCCTGGTGCCCCCCCGCCCCGGCTGCCCTTCGGGCGCAAGGTAGGTTCTGGAACGATGATTTTTTATATGATTTTTCTGGATTTTTCCTGGCAGTTCTCGTAACGTGAAAACCTGAAATACAAAAAACAGCCGAAAACAGAAACTAGCACCGGGGTGCACTGGATTAGTAGGTTAGTCCAAATATGATCAAAAGTGTATGGAAGTGTATGAATATCATAGCAATATCACCCAAAAGTGGCATGGAGTAAGCAAAAATTATAGATATGTTTTGGACGTATCATTGGGCTAGGCCCTGAACGGTGCACGGACAGTGAGGCTGGATTCCCTTTACCATAGTAACTCCTCCGATGGTTGCACTTCCCCACGATCTGCGCTGACGTGGGGGTCATGCGTGGGGCGGTTTGCTGCGTGCTGGTGTCACGTCGCAGTAAATGGTGGTGGAGGGTGGCCCGCGCCTTCCCCATAAAAAGGGGGAAAACCGCAGGCGTGTCTCCCATTTACCCCCTGCACGCATTCAATCTCGCGCTCGCCGTTCTTCTCCTTCTTCCCCAAGCCAGAGCCTTCGCCTCCGCCCGCCGCCGCCGTGCTCCCTTCTGTCTCCAACCCCTTTCTTCCCCTTGCGGCTACAATGGCGCCCAAGTCTAGCAGGGGGAAGGCAGTGGCCGAGGTCGCGGGGGAGAAAGAGCCCCCGAAGAGTGAGCTAGCGGTGCTGCGGACGAAGCATGCCTACTTCCCTCCGACGGTCGATGCGGTCCATCTTAGGGACTACTTCAAGCTCTTGTGGGGGTGTGAGACGACGGGGTATCCAGCCACGCACGTCATCCCTGCCCAATGCGCAGAGGCCGGCCCAAATTGGTATCCTTTCTTTGTCGACTACTTCTATTGCGGCATCTGTCCCCCTTTCTCCGATTTCTTCAATGACATCATGCACACCTACGGCTTCCATCTCCTTGATTTTAGGCCGAACGCTGTGGCGTGCATGGCTTTTTTCGCCCACCTCTGCGAGGGTTTCGCCGGGGTGGTTCCAAGCACGTCGCTCTTCCGCCATTACTTCTTCCCTCGTATCCAAGGGGGGAGCCATCTCCGGCTGTGTCAGCTGGATTTAACGGACCCAGGAAAAGGGCACGTATCCGGACAGCGCGCGGAAGAAGAGGTGGACGAGTGGAGGAGCCGGTGGTTGTGGATAGAGGAAGAAGACCCACCGGAGTTTTGTCGAGTTCATCGGAGCCCGTCGATTCGTAAAGGAGACTGGGGGCACATCGACGTCAATGACAAAAAGCTCTCAATCGTCACCACCACGATCCATCATCTTGCCCAGGCCGGGCTCACCCTCAGATGATCGGGGCTGATTTCATCCGCCGCCGAATCACGCCGCTGCACAACAAGGGGAGGCCGGCTTGGCTTTTCGAGAATGCGGCCGACATCATGAGGCCTCGCCCCGGCCTGAAACATAACTTCACGGTGATGTAGCACCGCCACATCTGCCAGAAGCTCTTCCAGCTTGATGTGGATCGCGACGGCAGGGCCGAGAGGACCGGCAAGGCTGCCAAGGCTGGTAAGGCCGTCAAGTGGCCCCTTTTAGGGTTGCCGGCGGGAGTGGTCCCGCTAAGCAATAACTCTCGCCGGCCCGACATCATTGCCATGAGGCCAGACTTCAACGCGCACGGCCTTGACCCGTCTTGGGTGGAGCCACCGGCAGATCAGGTGCAAGAGGTCTTCGACACTCTGTCGGAGAAGCGCGTTCGCGATGAGCCGGTGCTCGTCCATGATACTACCCAGGCCGAGCTCAACTACATTGCCGCCAGGGCGGCAGAGGCGGCGCTTGCCCTGGAGGCCAGTAGTGCCGGCCATGTGGAGGACGAGGCCAATGTGGCCGCCGAAGAGGAGGAGTTCGCCGGGTGGATGAAGACTACCGGGAAGGCCCACGGCGCGGGCGCCGACGCCGACGCTCCCCTTGTCGAAGCTGTGGTCGAGGAGTCGACCGACGAGGAGGCCGAGGCTGCTGACCCTCCTGCCGTGGCGAGGCGGCGGGTCCTCCGGCGGGCCTGTTCGGGCGAGCCGTTCCGGTCCGGCATCATCGTGTGGCGGCAACAGCCCCCACAACCGCGGCGGCAACAGCCCCCGGAGCAGTTCGGGCATGAGACGAGGTCGATGGCAGCCGTGGCGGGGAGAAAAACGGGGAAGACCGCGGTGGCGAAGAGGATGGCGGCTGCCTCCTCTTCGTCCAAGCGTGGCCGGACCCCATCTCCTTCTCCCCCTCCCGCAGGCGCTGCCATGGACGTCGACTTCGATCTTGGGTCTCTTAGCCCAAGGAGGAAGAGGAGGATACCAGAGGATGAGGAGGAAACAGAAGACGAGTAAGCACCTCGCCCCTCATGTTATCTCCTGGTTTCACCCCTGTATTATCTCTCTCTGATCCAATGCCATCTCTGCAGGGATATGGAGATGCTGGCCCAGAGGGCAGCGAAGAGGGCCAGGACGTCGTCCGCCGACAAGCCCCCGGCGGGAACTTCAGGCACGCCGCTGGTGGTGGAGAGCAGCCCGGACAACAGCCCCCGGCGTAAGTTTACCACTTATTTTTCCATGGGCGGACGCGGGGGCGTGAATCCTTGATGTTGACCTTGTCGGCTTTGTAGGTGGGGACCGGCAGTAGGAGGGCCCATAGGAGGTCACCCCCAACATGTCGCCCCCTTCAACTACACCGCCCCAGGGGGCGTCCCCGGCAAGGGCACCGACTGCCGAGCCAGCGCCCATGGAGGAGGAGGAGAGGGACTTGAATGCCGGCGGCTCCTCCCCGGCAACGGTTGTTGGCGAGGAGAGCGCCGCTCCTTCCCGGCCTGGTATGGACGATTTGCCTCTATTTCTCCAAGTTGAACCTTTGACCTTGGGCATCGTCTCAGTTTTTCTTTTGATTTTTAGACCCACCCTTGACGAACCGGGCGGATGGCGAGCCCAACGTTGAGGAGCTCATCACGAACACCGAGGCTGAGGCCGGCCAGGCCGCTGGCAAGGAGGCCGCCCAGGCCATGGCAGAGGAGGCAGCCCAAGGGTTTGCCGGAGGGACCGACGACGCCAGTGCCGAGGAAGCTGGCAACCGGCCTGCCGGAGGAACCGGCGAGGCTGCTGTCGGGGAGGCCGGTAAGGCCGCTGCCGAGGATGCCGGCAAGGCTCCTGCCGAGGACCAGCCTTCCTCCTCCGTCGCCTCTGGCTCGGGCCGCTACCTAAAGGTGAGTGACGACTTGTTCGTCCTCCTCCCCTGGATGGCAAGCAGCAAGGCGCCAACCTAGGGGGAGGTGTTTGATGATGAGGCGCTCGCCGCCGCTGTTTTTGAGGTCGTCCACGAGCCGGGCACCGGCGGCAGCGGTTCTCAAGAGGAGCAGCTTCTTCAGGCCATGAGCGCCCGCTTCCAGAAGCTCCAGGTGCTTTACCGTGCCCGCCTGGACAAGGCAAAGTCCAGGTCGGCAGTGGTGGACAAGCGGAGGAGGACTTCCAAGCGCAGGTCACCCAGACAAAATTCTGGTTTGACGAGGCCCGGAACAAGCTGAGGGTTTCCCAGGGGAAGCTGGATGAGTGTGCCAGAGACCTCATGCTGGCGCATTCTGATTTTGAGAAGGCCCAGGAGGAGGCCAAGGAGCGAGCCGCCAATGATGAGCCCGCCCACAACCAGCGCCAAGCTCAACTGAACTCTCAGGAGGAAAACCTTGTCGCCCGTGAGCAGGCACTCGCCGCCACCCTCCGTGGGAAGGATGAAGAGGTCGACAGGCTTGTCGCACAGCAGACCCGGGGGCTGGAACAGATGCACATTGAGGCTCTCAATGCTCAGGCTCGGGTCCACGCCGGCAAGGTAAAGGAGCTGGAGGTGGAGCGGGAAGGCTTGAGCAAGCGGGTCCTAGAGCTGACCACAGAGAGGGACACGATCCATGCCACCTTGATGGATGCACAGTCTAAGGTCCTCGGTAAGGCCGAACAACTCTCCACGGCCCAGGATTTCATCAAGGATCTGAAACTGGAGTTGGAGGGCCTCAAGGGGACGCTCACAGAGCCAATGCTCGGGCGGAGGCTCTGAACAAGGGCCTGGAGGAGGAGAAACGGCTGCGGAAGGACGACGCCGCTGGCTACACAGTGTACGTAAAGGGCGTGGACCTCTAGATCAGCCACCTTGTCGCCGTCGTGGAGGAGCTCACTGTGCAGCTGGCCAACATGGGCATGCCAAGCTTCAGGTTCCCCCGGGAGGCAAACCTCTCAATCCACGCCAGCTTGACCGTGTTCTTCGAACGCGTTCTTGGAGCCCTGGAAAAGCTCCACTCCGACCGGGCGGCTTGCCTGGCCGATGAATCCCGGAAGCTCTGCCGGGGCGCCCTGACCAAGATTCTCACCAAGATGGCCAACTGGAACCCCGACCTTGACTTCGACGCCTCGCTGGATAGCTTGCAGGATGATGTAGATCTCATGGCGCTCAAGGATCGTATCAATCCCATCATCGATTGCGTCGGCGGAGTTCTGAGGATAGAGGGCCAGCATCAGGATTAGGCACCCCGTTTCTTGTTGCCACAGCAGGTTCAGAACTGATACAGTTTTTATCTTTAGTCAGAACCGCAACAACAATTCATGTAATACACTCTGTAATATTTCGTAGCGATGCATGTTATCTTCCTATTTGATCCTTCTCTGTATGTCTACCCTATGTTTAATTGGGAGGGCTTGCCGGCGCGTAACCCAGGCAACAACGTTTTGAGGACGGATCCTCAATAGCCAGCCGGGTATGCTTGCTGCCGGGCAAGCCAGCTTACCGTCCCCAGCGCGGCCGTTTGAACTGTCGAGCGGGCTCGAGACAGGACAAAAGCGTTGCTAGTAACAGAAAGGTTTCCCTGCCGTTCTCGACGTGGCCACTTGAACTGTTGAGCGGGCTCGAAATAGGGCAAGGGCTTTGCTAATAGTGGGAGGTCCCCATTGCATACAGGTTTATCATACAGAGGGCAAGATCTCAAAGGAGAATAATCTTCATGTGAAATGGAATTACTCAAAGACTTGTGTGACTTATCTTTTTTTTGTCACCGCGTGGGCGTCCACCGAACTCGCTGATGATGCCCCGCACTTGGTCATTTCCTTCTTGGCAAATTATGGCCACGAAGAACCACCACACTAACTGTTAGACCAGATTTTCACAACTGCACCTCCTACCTGGCGCGCCAAAGACGTCGGTGTGAAACGACACCTATGGGATCACGGGAATCCCTTCTACGGTTGGCGGGCGCAAAGTTGTGCAAAGAGCAGGTCTAAGAGTCAGCACATCGATCGTTTACCCAGGTTTAGGCCACGAGGATGCGTAATACCCTAGTCCCGCTTTGGTGTATATTTGAGTGTTCTTGAGTTCTTCCGCTAGCTTCGATGCTTATCTAGCTTTTGAGGATCCGAATCCTCCTCCAGTACGCCGCGGGCCTCCTTTTATAGTCTAAAGGGGCTGCCACAGTGGCACATAGGAGGTGGAAAGGTGTACAGTGTATAGGCTTATCCCACGCCATTACGGGATAAGGCGCATTCAATGCGCTGCTTAGGTGTCTATTTACTTTATCAGGGACAGGAAAGAAGCTGGTCCCGTCTGTGGCCGCTCTATCTGGTCACGACACGCGTCTAGGCCAGCGAGGCAGGCAGCTGAGGTGGCGTCGCAGTAGGGTCTTCATGAAGATCTGCATGCCACCACGTAGGTGCTTGGCTAGCTGGCCTAGGAACCACGTATCGCCACGTGGGTGCCTGACTGGGCCAGCGGGTCGACCGCCGAGCTGGGGCAGCAACGAGGCGGCAAGAGCTTGCCGCAGACTTGCTTCTATTCTCGGCAAGGGTCTTGATGGGGCCTCCGTGAGTGCCCTGCAGCAAGAGGCTTGCCGGGGCTTCGGGGTGTCTTCGGCAAGGAGCCTTGCCGGGGCCTCGCGGGCGTCCTCGGCAAGGAACCTCGCGATCGCTATGTCTTCTGGATCTTACCTTGGGAGTCATAGATCTTTGTCTTCACAAAGATCTGCATGCCATCACGTGGGCGTGTCCCGAGCCTTGGCTCTAATGTTGTTGGTATCATTGGAGCCCATAGGCATCAAGGGTGGCTGCGACGGAGGCGTCTGAGTAGATCGCCCCGGCAAGAGCCCTTGCCGGGTGGTGCGCAGGCCCCCCGGCAAGAGTCCTTGCCGGGGGAGCCTGTCTCCTTGCTTGGTCTTCTCATGCTGTGTGTCTTGGCGTTTGTTCTGGTAACTCTGCATTCCTGGCTTCCTCCTTCTTCCCTGTTATGTTTGGCCACAGGTGTGGCTTTGACTGCCCGTGCACAAGTAAGGGTTAAAAAGGAGCACCCCTACTTTTGCACACCGACAGCATATGAGGACTTACCAGAGTTGTTATATGTTGTTTCCGTCCTCATTTAAAATTGTTTTGTGTGATGTTCTTGCATGCTTCATCCCTGGCCATGTTTTGCATCATATAGACTTGTCTTGCATCATACTTGGTTGAGCATTATGGCATGTTCTTGTGTGGTGTGTTTACCGTGTTGCTTGCTTCTTCTCGTTAGTGCTTGTTTCGTTGCGATCGTGAGGATTCATCTGACTACAATTGGTTTGTCTTTGCGGCTTCTTCTTCGTCTTCTTCATGGACTCGTTCTTCTTCCTTTCGGGATTCCAGGCAAGATGACCGTCACCTTGGATACCTTTACTACCATTGCTATGCTAGTTGTCTCAATGCTATCGCTATATGTCACGCTACCTATCTATTTGTCGTCAGCCTCTCCTTATTGCCATGAAACCTCTAACCTTTGACACCATCCCAGCAAACCGTTGTTTGGCTATGTTACCGCTTGCTCATCCCCTCTTATAGCGTTGTTAGTTGCAGGTGAAGATGAAGATTGCTCCATGTTGGAGCTGGACGTTGTTGGAATATCACAATACCTATTAATTAAATTAATGCACCTATATACTTGGCAATGGGTAGAAGGCTTGGCCTTTTGCTCGATGTTTTGTTCCACTCATGCCACCTTAAGAACCGATAAACCGGCATTATGTTCCTTGATTTTGCGTTCCTAACATGGTTGGGGTTTATGGGCTCCCTCTCGATAATTCGCATTGCTTAAAGCTTTTCCAGCAAGACCCAACTTTGGTACTACATTTGCCTAATAACTAAAACTTGCATAGGGACTGGCTAGCACCCGAGGACTCTTAATCAACCCCAGGCCAGTGCTCCTCATGAGTGTTGGTCCAAACTGGGCAACCTATCGGGTCACCTTGGGGAAACCCGAGGGCTGGTATATACCTGTAGCTTGTCCCATCCGGTCGTGGCCTGAGACGAGTTACGCGCGGCTACTATCAGGGTGTCGACACGCCGGGAGGTCTTGCTGGATTAGTTTTACCTTTGTCGAAATATCTTGAGCACGGGATTCCGAGAATACTTGGGTCTTCCCAACATGGAGTTGCGACTCCGCAGATCGTGAGCTTGTGATGGGCTAAGTTGGGACACCCCTGCAGGGTTATGATCTTTCGGAAGCCGTGCCCGTGGTTATGTGGCAGATTGGAATTTTTTAATGTCCGGTTATAGAAAACTTGACGGAGGATCCGAAATAAAATACACAACCGCGTGAGTAACCGTGACCGTCTCTTTTCATTTTGAGAAGAGAACACGGTGGAGTTATGTTTGACTCTGTTGGGGATCGTTGCTGAAAATCAAAAAATTTCCTACGCATCACCAAGATCGATCTATGGAGATTACTAGCAACGAGAGGGGAGTGCATCTTCATACCTTTGAAGATCGCAATGCGGAAGCGTTGCAAGAACGCGGTTGGTGGAGTCGTACACAAAGCGATTCAGATCGCGGTCGAATCCGATCTAAGCGCCGAACAACGGCGCTCCGCGTTCAACACACGTGCAGCCCAATGACGTCTCCCGTGTCTTGATACAGCAAGGGGAGAGGGAGAGATTGGGGAAGACTCCGTCCAACAGCAGCATGACGGCGTGGTGGTGGTGGAGGAGCGTGGCACTCCAGCAGGGCTTCGCCAAGCACAGCAAGAGACGAGGAGGGAGAGGGGTAGGGCTGCGCCAAGAGAGAGGAACTCGTGTATCTGGCAGCCCCGAAACCCCACATATATATGGGGAGGGGAGGGGTTGCGCCCCCATCTAGGGTTTTCCCCCTAGGGTGGCGGCAGCCCCTAGATCCCATCTAGGGGGCGGCCATGAGGGGGAGAGAGGGGGCCCCTAGGGTGGGCCTTAAGGCCCATCTAGACCTAGGGTTTGCCCCCTGTCCCATCCTCTACGCCCTGGGCCTTGGTGGGGGGGCGCACCAGCCCACCTAGGGCTGGTCCCTTCCCACACTTGGCCCACACAAGCCTCTGGGGCTGGTGGCCCCTCCCGGTGTTCCCGGTACATTACCGATAACGCCCAGAACAATTCCGGTGACCAAAACGGGACTTCCCATATATAAGTCTTTACCTCCGGACCATTTCGGAACTCCTTGTGACGTCCGGAATCTCATCAGGGACTCCGAACAAAATTCGGTAACCACGTACTACATTCCCTATAACCCTAGCGTCATCGAACCTTAAGTGTGTAGACCCTACGGGTTCGGGAACCATGCAGTCATGACCGAGACATATCTTCGGCCAATCACCAACAGCGGGATCTGGATACCCATGTTGGATCCCACATGTTCCACAATGATCTCATCGGATGAACCATGATGTCAAGGATTCAATCAATCCCGTATACGATTCCCTTTGTCTAGCGGTATAGTACTTGCCCAAGATTCGATCGTCAGTATACCGATACCTTGTTCAATCTCGTTATGGCAAGTCTCTTTACTCGTTCCGTAACACATCATCCCGTGACCAACCCCTTAGTCACATTGAGCTCATTACGATGATGTCTTACCGAGTGGGCCCAGAGATACCTCTACGTCATACGGAGTGACAAATCCCAGTCTCAATTCGTGCCAACCCAACAGATACTTTTGGGGATACCCGCAGTGTACCTTTATAGCCACCCAGTTACGTTGTGACGTTTGGCACACCCAAAGTATTCAAACGGTATCCGGGAGTTGCACAACCTCATGGTCTAAGGAAAGGATACTTGACATTGGAAAAGCTTTGGCATACGAACTACACGATCTTGTGCTAGGCTTAGTATTGGGTCTTGTCCATCACATCATTCTCCTAATGATGTGATTCCGTTATCAATGACATCCAATGTACATGGTCAGGAAACCGTAACCATCTATTGATCAATGAGCTAGTTAACTAGAGGCTCACTAGGGACATGTTGTGGTCTATGTATTCACACATGTATTATTGTTTCCGGATAATATAATTAAAGCATGAACAATAGACAATTATCATGAACAAGGAAATATAATAATAACCATTATATTATTGCCTCTAGGGCATATTTCCAATAGTCTCCCACTTGCACTAGAGTCAATAATCTAGTTACATTGTGATGAATCGAACACCCATAGAGTTCTGGTGTTGATCATGTTTTGCTCGTGGAAGAGGTTTCCGCGACATTCACATCCGTATGCACTTTACAAATATCTATGTCTCCATCTTCAATATAATTTCGGATGGAGTTGAAACGGCGCTTGATGTGCTTGGTCTTCTTGTGAAACCTGGACTCCTTGGCAATGGCAATAGCTCTAGTGTTGTCACAGAAGAGAGTCATCGGGCCCGACGCGCTTGGAATAACTCCTAGGTCAGTGATGAACTCCTTTATCCAGACTCCTTCCTGTGCTGCTTCGGAAGCAGCTATGTACTCCGCTTCACATGTAGATGCCGCCACAACGCTTTGCTTGCAACTGCACCAACTAACTGCCCCTCCATTCAAAATATACATGTATCCGGTTTGTGACTTAGAGTCACCCAGATCTGTGTCAAAGCAAGCATCGGCGTAACCCTTTACGACGAGATCTTCGTCACCTCCATAAACAAGAAACATATCCTTAGTCCTTTTCAGGTACTTCAGGATGTTCTTGACTGCTGTCCAGTGTTCCATACCGGGATCACTTTGGTACCTCCCCACCAAACTTATGGCAAGGTTCACATCAGGTCTGGTACACAGCATGGCATACATAATAGAACCTATGGCCGATGCATAGGAGATGACACTCATCTTTTCTCTATCTTCTGCCGAGGTCGGGCATTGAGTTGTGCTCAATCGCATACCTTGCAATACATGCAAGAACCCTTTCTTGGACTGATCCATATTGAACTTCTTCAATATCTTATCAAGGTATGTGCTTTGTGAAAGACCAATGAGGCATCTTGATCTATCTCTATAGATCTTGATGCCTAATATGTAAGCAGCTTATCCAAGGTCCTTCACTGAAAAACTTTTATTCAAGTAGGCCTTTATGCTTTCCAAGAATTCTACATCATTTTCCATCAGCAATATGTCATCCACATATAATATTAGAAATGCTACAGAGCTCCCACTCACTTTCTTGTAAATACAGGCTTCTCCCCAAGTCTATATAAACCCAAATGCTTTGATCACCTCATCAAAACGAATGTTCCAACTCCGAGATGCTTGCACCAGCCCATAGATGGAGCACTGGAGCTTGCATACTTTGTTAGCATTCTCAGGATCGACAAAACCTATCGGCTGCATCATATACAGTTCTTCCTTAAGGAAGCCGTTAAGGAATGCCGTTTTGACACCCATTTGCCATATCTCATAATCATAGAATGCGGCAATTGCTAACATGATTCGGACGGACTTCAGCATCGCTACGGGAGAGAAAGTCTTGTCGTAGTAAATTCCTTGAACTTGTCGATAACCTTTAGCGACAAGCCGAGCCTTATAGATGGTCACATTACCATCCACAGCAGTCTTCTTCTTAAAGATCCATTTATTTTATATGGCTTGCCGATCATCGGGCAAGTCAACCAAAGTCCATATTTGTTATCATACATGGATCTTATCTCGGATTTCAGGGCTTCAAGCCATTTGTTGGAATCCGGGCCCACCATCGCTTCTTCATAGTTCAAAGGTTCACCGTTGTCTAACAACATGATTTCCAGGACAGGGTTGCCGTACCACTCTGGTGCGGAACGTGTCCTTGTGGACCTACGAAGTTCAGCAATAACTTGATCCGAAGTTTCATGATCATTATCATTAACTTCCTCCCTAGTCGGTGAAGGCACCACACAATCATCTTCCTGTGCTGCGCTACATTCTGGTTCGGAAGGGGTGACAATCACCTCATCAAGTTCCACTTTCCTCCCACTTACTTCTTTCGAGAGAAACTCCTTCTCCAGAAAGGATCCATTCTTGGCAACAAAGATCTTGCCTTCGGATCTGAGGTAGAAGGTATACCCAATAGTTTCCTTAGGGTATCCTATGAAGACGCATTTTTCCGATTTGGGTTCGAGCTTTTCAGGTTGAAGTTTCTTGACATAAGCATCGCATCCCTAAACTTTTAGAAACGACAACTTAGGTTTCTTCCCAAACCACAGTTCATACGGTGTCGTCTCAACGGATTTAGACGGTGCCCTATTTAAAGTGCATGCCGCAGTCTCTAAAGCATAACCCCAAAATGATAGCGGTAAGTCGGTAAGAGACATCATAGATCGCACCATGTCCAACAGAGCATGATTAAGACGTTCGGACACACCATTACGCTGAGGTGTTCCAGGCGGCGTCAATTGTGAAACAATTCCACATTTCCTTAGGTGCGTGCCAAATTCGTGACTTAAATATTCTCCTCCACGATCTGATCGTAAGAACTTTATTTTTCTGTCACGTTGATTCTCAACCTCATTCTGAAATTCCTTGAACTTTTCAAAGGTCTCAGACTTGTGTTTCATCAAGTAGACATACCCATATCTACGTAAGTCATCAGTGAGGGTGGGAACATAACGATAGCCACCGCGAGCTTCAACACTCATTGGACCGCACACATCAGTATGTATGATTTCCAATAAATTAGTTGCTCGCTCCATTGTTCCGGAGAACGGAGTCTTGGTCATCTTGCCCAAGAGGCATGGTTCGCACGTGTCAAATGATTCATAATCAAGAGACTCCAAAAGTCCATCTGCATGTAGCTTCTTCATACGTTTGACACCAATATGACCAAGGCGGCAGTGCCACAAGTATGTGGGACTCTCATTATCAACCTTACATCTTTTGGCATCCACACTATGAATATGTGTAACATCACGTTCAAGATTCATTAAGAATAAACCATTGACCAGCGGGGCATGACCATAAAACATTTCTCTCATATAAATAGAACAACCATTATTCTCATATTTAAATGAGTAGCCATCTCGCATTAAACGAGATCCATATACAATGTTCATGCTCAAAGCTGGTACTAAATAACAATTATTGAGGTTTAACACTAATCCCGAAGGTAGATGCAGAGGTAGCGTGCCGACGGCGATCACATCGACCTTGGAACCATTTCCGACGCGCATCATCACCTTGTCCTTCGCCAGTCTCCGCTTATTCCATAGCTCCTGCTTTGAGTTACAAATATGAGCAACTACACCGGTATCAAATACCCAGGAGCTACTACGAGCACTGGCAAGGCACACATCAATAACATGTATATCACATATACCTTTGACGTTTCTGGGCTTCTTATCCGCTAAGTATTTGGGATAGTTCCGCTTCCAGTGACCCGTTCCCTTGCAATAAAAGCACTCAGTCTCAGGCTTGGGTCCATTCTTTGGCTTCTTCCCGGCAACTGGCTTACCGGGCATGGCACCTCCTTTGTCGTCCTTCTTGAAGTTCTTCTTACCCTTTCCTTTCTTGAACTTAGTGGTTTTATTCACCATCAACACTTGATGTTCCTTTTTGATCTCCACCTCTGCTGATTTCAGCATTGAATATACCTCGGGAATGGACTTCTCCATCCCCTGCATATTGAAGTTCATCACGAAGATCTTGTAGCTAGGTGGGAGAGACTGGAGGATTTTGTCAACGACCGCGTCATCTGGGAGATTAATTCCCAACTGAGACAAGCGATTGTGTAACCCAGACATTTTGAGTATATGCTCGCCGACAGAACTATTCTCCTCCATCTTACAACTGTAGAACTTGTCGGAGACTTCATATCTTTCCACTCGGGCATGAGATTGGAAAACCATTTTCAGCTCTTGGAACATCTCATATGCTCTGTGCTGCTCAAAATGCTTTTGGAGCCCCGATTCTAAGCTGTAAAGCATGCCGCACTGAACGAGGGAGTAATCATCACTACGCGACTGCCAGGCGTTCATAACATCTTGAGTTGCTTTGAAAACGGGCGCATCACCTAGCGGTGCTTCAAGGACATATACTTTCTTGGCAGCTATGAGGATGATCCTCAAGTCACAGACCCAATCCATATAGTTGCTACCATCGTCTTTCAGCTTGGTTTTCTCTAGGAACGTGTTGAAGCTGAGGGCAACATTAGCGTGGGCCATTGGATCTACAAGACATATTGTAAAGATTTTAGACTATGTTCATGACAATCAAGTTCATCTAAAAAATTTAATGAACTCCCACTCAGATAGACATCTTAGTGATACATGATCCGAATCTACTAGGTCATGTCCGATCATCACGTGAGACGGACTAGTCAGTGAACATCTTCATGTTGATTGTATCTTCTATATGACTCATGTTCGACCTTTCAGTCTTCCGTGTTCCGAGGCCATGTCTGTACATGCTAGGCTCGTCAAGTCAACCCTAAGTGTATAGCGTGTGTAAATCTGGCTTACACCCGCTGTATGCGAATGTTAGGACCTATCACACCCGATCATCACGTGGTGCTTCGGAACAACGAACCTTAGCAACGGTGCACATTTAGGGGGAACACAATTCTTGAAATTTTAGTGAGAGATCATCTTATTCACTACCGTCGGTCTAAGCAAATAAGATGTAAAACATGATAAACATCACATGCAATCAAATAGTGACATGATATGGCCAATATCATTTTCCTCCTTTTGATCTTCATCTTCGGGGCTCCATGATCATCATTGTAACCGGCATGACACCATGATCTCCATCATCATGATCTCCATCATCGTGTCTTCATGAAGTTGTCTCGCCAAACATCACTTCTACTACTATGGCTAACGGTTAGCAATAAAGTAAAGTAATTACATGGCGTTTTCAATGACACGCATGTCATACAATAAAGCAAGACAACTCCTATGGCTCGTGCCGGTTGTCATACTCATCGACATGCAAGTCGTGATTCCTATTATAAGAACATGATCAATCTCATACATCACATATATATCATTCATCACATCCTTTTGGCCATATCACATCAACGGCACATGCTGCAAGAACAAGTTAAACGTCCTCTAATTGTTGCTGCAAGTTTTTTACGTGGCTGCTATAGGTTTCTAGCAAGAACGTTTCTTACCTACGCCAAAACCACAACGTGATATGCCAATTTCTATTTACCCTTCATAAGGACCCTTTTCATCGAATCCAATTCGACTAAAGTGGGAGAGACAGACACCCACTAGCCACCTTATGCAACTAGTGCATGTCAGTCGGTGGAAGCTGTCTCACGTAAGCGTACATGTAAGGTCGGTCCAGGCCGCTTCATCCCATGATGCCGCCAAATCAAGATAAGACTAGTAGCGGCAAGTAAATTGACATGATCTACGCCCACAACAATCTCGTGTTCTACTCGTGCATAGTAACTACGCATAGACCTAGCTCATGATGCGACTGTTGGGGATCGTTGCAGAAAATCAAAAAAATTCCTACACATCACCAAGATCTATATATGGAGATTACTGGCAACGAGAGGGGAGTGCATCTTCATACCTTTTAAAATCGCGATGCGGAACCGTTGCAAGAACGCGGTTGGTGGAGTCGTACACGAAGCGATTCAGATCGCGGTCAAATCCGATCTAAGCGCCGAACAACGGCGCCTCCGCGTTCAACACACGTGCAGCCTGGTGACGTCTCCCGCGCCTTGATCCAGCAAGGGGAGAGGGAGAGGTTGGGGAAGACTCTGTCCAGCAGCAGCACGACAGCGTGGTGGTGGTGGAGGTACGTGGCACTCTAGCAGGGCTTTGCCAAGCACCGCAAGAGACGAGGAGGGAGAGGGGTAGGGATGCGCCAAGAGAGAGAGGAACTCGTGTACCTGGCAGCCCCGAAACCCCACATATATATAGGCGGAGGGGAGGGGCTGCGCCCCCATCTAGGGTTTCCCCCCTAGGGGTGGCGACAGCCCCTAGATCCCATCTAGGGGGCGGCCAGGAGGGGGGGGGAGGGGGTGCCATAGGGTGGGCCTTAAGGCCCATCTGGACCTAGGGTTTGCTCCCTCTCCCATCCCCTGCGCCCTGGGCCTTGGTGGGGAGCGCACCAGCCAACCTAGGGCTGGTCCCTTCCCACACTTGGCCCATGCAAGCCTCTGGGGCTGGTGGCCCCTCTTGGTGGACCCCCCGGAACCCTTCCGGTGGTCCCGGTACGTTACCGATAACGCCCAGAACAATTCTGATGACCAAAACGGGACTTCCCATATATAAATCTTTACCTCCCGAGCATTCTGTAACTCCTCGTGATGTCCGGGATCTCATCCGGGACTCCGAACAACATTCGGTAACCACGTACTACATTCCCTATAACCCTAGCGTCATCGAACCTTAAGTGTGTAGACCCTACGGGTTCGGGAACCATGCAGTCATGACCGAGACATATCTCCGGCCAATCACTAACAGCGGGATCTGGATACCCATGTTGGCTCCCACATGTTCCACGATGATCTCATCGGATGAACCACGATGTCAAGGATTCAATCAATCCCGTATATGATTCCCTTTGTCTAGCGGTATAGTACTTGCCCGAGATTCGATCATCGGTATACCGATACCTTGTTCAATCTCATTATGGAAAGTCTCTTTACTCGTTCCGTAACACATCATCCCGTGACCAACCCCTTAGTCACATTGAGCTCATTACGATGATGTCTTACCGAGTGGGCCCAGAGATATCTCTCCGTCATGCGGAGTGACAAATCCTAGTCTCGATTCGTGCCAACCCAACAGATACTTTCGGGGATACCCGCAGTGTACCTTTATAGCCACCCAGTTACGTTGTGACGTTTGGCACACCCAAAGTATTCCTACGATATTCGGGAGTTGCACAACCTCATGGTCTAAGGAAAGGATACTTGACATTGGAAAAGCTTTAGCATACGAACTACACGGTCTTGTGCTAGGCTTAGTATTGGGTCTTGTCCATCACATCATTATCCTAATGATGTGATCCCATTATCAATGACATCCAATGTCCATGGTCAGGAAACCGTAACCATCTATTGATCAACGAGCTAGTTAACTAGAGGCTCACTAGGGACATGTTGTGGTCTATGTATTCACACATGTATTACTGTTTCCGGATAATACAATTAAAGCATGAACAATAGACAATTATCATGAACAAGGAAATATAATAATAACCATTTTATTATTGCCTCTAGGGCATATTTCCAACATACTCGTAGGTAGTTCAGGATCTTTAGCGATCATTACTAGTTTGCGACCATTTGCGTAGATGCTCATCTTATTTTTGTACTCGTAAGTTAGCCACCATACATATGCTTAGTCGCTGCTGCAACCTCACCACTATCCTTTCCATACCCAATAAAGCTTTGCTAGTCTTGATACCCATAGTTATGGCATTGTTGAGTCCTCGTGGCTCACAGATACTACAACAACAGTTGCAGGTGCGGGTTTCCGATGACTTGACGTGAGAGCGATGTTACTTGTGTCGGAGTTCTTTCTTATTCTTCTTCGTCGATCTTGGGATAGGTTCCTGGTTGGCAGCCTGGGATAGCAGATGGATGTCGTTGTGTTTTTCATGTTTCATCCGTAATCGGATGTCTTGTATATGATGTGTTGTATTCATGTGGAATTGTATGACGTGTATGTATCCCCATGTATGTATATAATGGTACGATGTAATGATATCCATCTTGCTAAGCGCCTGAAATGCGGTTGTGCCTCAATCACAAGTTTTATCTAGTGATCGAGATAGAATCGCATATTGGGCTTTACAATAGAGGAAATAACAAATTATTGAAATGGAACACATGATTGAAGCAAAAGAAAAAAGAAAAATCATAGGTTGTTTTGCTTTGGGTAATCCTCTAGGTCAACATAGGCGAAAGATCCAACATTGACATTGAATTCGCTGCACTCTTGTGCGAGAGTTGCAAAGTTTGTGATCTACCACCGAAAACACACACAGAAGTTTGAAAAATAAAATGAGGTGTGTAAAGATGACAACATGGCATTTATGTAGATGAATCAAAAAGGAAAACAGAAATTAAATAGAGAGCATGAGCCTACCAGGTTATTGGCCCGCTTCTTCAAAGAGGATTGTTTTACTTTTGCATGTATTGAGTCAAATACATTCCACTGCTTGTGAAGCAAGTTTGCGCAAACAATTATCAATGGCGTTCATGAACAATTGTGAAAAAGAGCTGGAAAACAAAAGAAAATCAAAGGTGGAAGCAGAATCTTGCTTTTTAAGAGAGTTGATTTAGACTCTTACTGAAAGCAGGGTTGAAGCTTTTTAAAAACATGGTTGAAGCTCATTGAAAGCATGGTAGAAGCTTTTTAAAAACATGGTTGAAGCTCATTGAAAGGAGGGTTGAAGCTTTTTAAAAGCATGGTTGAAGCTTATTGAAAGCATGGTTGAAGCTTTTTAAAAACATGGTTGAAGCTTCTTGAAAGCATGGTTGAAGCTTATTGAAAGCATGGTTGAAGCTTATTGAAAGCATGGTTGAAGCTTTTTAAAACATTGTTGAAGCATCTTGAAAGAATGGTTGAAGCTTTTTAAAATGTTACAGCAACGTCGCATCATTGGATGCATATTTGAAAGTGTTTTGTGGTGTGAAACAAAAGAAGGCTCTCGGGAAACTTACGAGGTCAAATTTTTGAACCTTGAACTTTGTGATAGCCCTTTCAAGCTCGGACATGAGATCTGGTGCTATGAAGGTTGATGAGTCTTGTTTTAGTAGGATCTACTTGAAAGAAACAACACAATGGTTAGTGTGTGTTGCAAAAAAAATGTGAAGAAAAAAGGAATGAAGCATTCCTTGTTTTTACAAAAACTTACCCCCGCGTGGACTGAGAACTGATGTCTACTACACAACCTTCTTCTTGTAGACATTGTTGGGCCTCCAAGTGCAGAGGTTTGTAGGACATTAGCAAATTTCCCTCAAGTGGATGACCTAAGGTTTATCAATCCGTGGGAGGCGTAGGATGAAGATGGTCTCTCTCAAGCAACCGTGCAACCAAATAACAAAGAGTCTCTTGTGTCCCCAACACACCCAATACAATGGTAAATTGTATAGGTGCACTAGTTCGGCGAAGAGATGGTGATACAAGTGCAATATGGATGGTAGATATAGGTTTTTGTAATAATAAAATATAAAAACAGCAAGGTAGCAAGTGGTAAAAGTGAGCATAAACGGCATTGCAATGATAGTAGACAAGTCCCAGGGTTCATACTTTCTCTAGTGCAAGTTCTCTCAACAAGGATAGCATAATTGGATCATATTACTAGCCCTCAACATGCAACAAAGTGTCACTCCAAAGTCACTAATAGCGGAGAACAAACGAGGACATTATGGTAGGGTACGGAACCACCTCAAAGTTATTCTTTTTGATCGATCTATTCAAGAGTTCGTAGTAACGTTCAATCTATCATAGAGTTCGTACTAGAATAACACCTTAAGACACAAATCAACCAAAACCCTAATGTCACCTAGATACTCCATTATAACCTCAAGTATCTGTGGGCATGATTATACGATATGCATCACACAATCCTAGATTCATCTATTCAACCAACACAAAGTACTTCAAAGAGTGCCCCAAAGTTTTTACCGGAGAGTCAAGACGAAAACGTGTGCCAACCCCTATGCATAGATTCCCAAGGTCACGGAACCCACAAGTTGATCACCAAAACATACATCAAGTGGATCACATGATATCCCATTGTCACCACAGATAAGCACGTGCAAGACATACATCAAGTGTTCTCAAATCCTTAAAGACTCAATCCGATAAGATAACTTCAAAGGGAAAACTCAATCCATTACAAGAGAGTATAGGGGGAGAAGCATCATAAGATCCAACTAGAATAGCAAAGCTCGCGATACATCAAGATCGTGCCATCTCAAGAACACGAGAGAGAGAGAGAGAGAGAGAGAGATCAAAAACATAGCTAATAGTACATACCCTCAGCCTCGAGGGTGTACTACTCCCTCCTCGTCATGGAGAGCGCCGGAATGATGAAGATAGCCACCGGGGAGGGATTCCCCCTCCGGCAGGGTGCCGGAACAGGGTCTAGATTGGTTTTTGGTGGCACCAGAGGCTTTCGGCGGTGGAACTCCCAATCTAGGTTAATTTCCGAAGGTTTCAGTATTTATAGGAATTTTTGGCGTAGGTCCCACGTCAGGGGGGCTTCTCGGCTGTCCACGAGATAGGAGGGCGCCACCACCTTCCTAGGGCGCGCCCTCCACCCTCGTAGGCAGCCCGTGGCTCTCGTGGCCTAACTCTTTTGCTTTGGGGGCTTCTTTTGGTCCAGAAAAAATCATAAAAAATTGGCTCGTCAATTGGACTCCGTTTGATATTCCTTTTCTGTAAAACCCTAAAACAGGAGAAAAACAGAAATTGGCACTGGGCTCTGGGTTAGTAGGTTAGTCCCAAAAATCATATAAAAGTGTATAATAAATCCCATAAGACATCCTAGAAGGATAATATAATAGCATGGAACAATCAAAAATTATATATACGTTGGAGACGTATCAGCATCACCAAGCTTAATTCCTCCTCGTCCTCGAGTAGGTAAATGATAAAAACAGAATTTTGGATGTGAAATGCTAACCAACATAGTTTTTCAATGTAATTCTCTTAATTGTGGCATGAATGTTTAGATCTGAAAGATTCAAGGTAAAAGTCTATATTGACATAAGAAATAATAATACTTCAAGCATACTAACAAAGCAATCATGTCTTTTCAAAATACTATGGCTAAAGAAAGTTATCCCCACAAAATCATATAGTCTGGCTATGCTCCCTCTTCATCACACAAAATATTCATATCATGCACAACCCCGATTTCAGCCAAGCACTTGTTTTCATACTCTATTCTTTCAAACCTTTCAACTTTCACGCAATACATGAGCGTGAGCCATGGACATAGCACTATGGATGGAATAGAGGTGGTTATGGAGAAGACAAAAAGGAGGGACATAGTCTCAGATCAACTAGGCATATCAACGGGCTATGGAGATGCCCATCAATAGATATCAATGTGAGTGAGTAGGGATTGCCATGCAATGGATGCACTAGAGCTAAGTATGTATGAAAGCTCAACAAAAGAAACTAGTGGGTGTGCATCCAACTTGCTTGCTCACGAAGACCTAGGGCATTTGAGGAAGCCCATCGTTGGAATATACAAGCCAAGTTCTATAACGAAAATTCCCTCTAGTATATGAAAGTGACTAAACATGAGACTCTCTCCAATGAAGAACACGGTGCTACTTTGAAGCACAAGTGTGGAAAAAGATAGTACCAATTGTCCCTTCTCTCTTTTCTTTCATTTTTTTGGAGGGGCTTTCTCTTTTTTTAGCCCCTTTCTATTTTTTTGGGGCCATCTTTTTTTTATTGGCCTTTCCTCACATGGGACAATGCTCTAATAATGATGATCATCACACTTTTATTGATTTACAACTCGATACTAGAACAAGTATGACTCTATATGAATGCCTCCGGTGGTGTACCGGGATGTGCAATGAATCAAGAGTGACATGTATGAAAAATTATGCATGGTGGCTTTGCCACAAATACGATGTCAACTACATGCTCATGCATGGCAATATGACAATATGAAGCGTGTCATATGAACGGAACGGTGGAAAGTTGTATGGCAATATATCTCGGAATGGCTATGGAAATGCCATGATAGGTAGGTATGGTGGCTGTTTTGAGGAATATATATGGTGGATTTTTTGAGAAAGGATATATAGTGGGTGTATGGTACCGGCGAAAGTTGCGCGATACAAGATAGGCTAGCAATGGCGGAAGGGTGAGAGTGCCTATAATCCATGGACTCAACATTAGTCATAAGAACTCATATACTTATTGCAAAAATCTATGAGTCATCAAAACAAAGCAATCAACGCATGCTCCTAGGGGGGAGGTTGGTAGGAGTTAACCATCGCGCGCCCCCGACCTCCACATAAAGGTTGACACTTTACAAATACCTCATGCTCTAACTTCGTCACATAGCGATTCACCATACGTGCATGCTACGGGAATCACTAACCTTAACACAAGTATTTATCAATTTCATAATGACTCCACTAGCATGACTCTAATATCACTATCCTCATATCTCAAAACAATTATCAAGCATCCAACTTCTCATCATATTCAATGCACTAAGTGTGTAAGTTTTTACTACATTGATATTGGATGTCTATCATGTGAAGACTAGTTTTATAGCCTAAGCACATTACCATGCTGTTTTAATAGACTCTCAAAAGGATATAAGTGAAGCATGAGATTTCATCTATTTCTTCAAAATAAAACCACCGCCGTGCTCTAACAGATATAAGTGAAGCACTAGAGCAAACAACTAACTACTCCGAAAGATATAAGTGAAGATCAATGAGTAGTTGAATAATTATGTAACTATGTGAAGACTCTCTAACATTTAAGAACTTCAGATCTTGGGATACTATTCAAACAGAAAGCAAAACAAAATAAACTAAATTGACGCTCCAAGCAAAACACATATCATGTGGTAAATAAAAATATAGCTCCGAGCATAGTTACCGATGGATGAAGACGAAAGAGGGGATGCCTTCCCGGGGCATCCCCAAGCTTAGGATTTTGGTTGTCCTTGAATTTTACCGTGGGGTGCCATGGGCATCCCCAAGCTTAGGCTCTTGCCACTCTTTGTTCCATAGTCCATCAAAGCAATACTCAAAACTTGAAAACTTCACAACACAAAACTTAGACAAAAATCTCGTGAGCTCCGTTAGTATAAGAAAGCCAACCACTACTCAAAGGTACTGCAATGAATCCATTCTTTGTTTATATTAGTGTTAAACCTACTGTATTCCAACTTCTCTATGGTTCATACCTCCTAATATTACTCATATATGCATTGAAATAAGCAAACAACACACGAAAAATAGAATCTGTCAAAAACAGAACAGTCTGTAGTAATCTGCAGGTTTCGCATACTTCTGTAACTCCAGAAAATTCAAACTAAATTGGTAAACGTGAGGAATTTGTCTATTAATCATCTGCAAAAATAATCTACCAAATAGCATGCTCCAGTAAAATCTGATGACCATTCTAGCGAGCGCTAATGATTCTGTTTTTCACAGCAAGATCATATAAACTTCACCCAAGTCTTCCCAAAGGTTCTACTTGGCACATACACTAATTAAAACACAAAACCACATCTAAACAGAAGCTAGATGCAATATTTATTCCTAAACAGAAGCAAAAAGCAAAGAAACTAAAATAAAGTTGGGTTGCCTCCCAACAAGCGCTATCGTTTAACGCCCCTAGCTAGGCATGATGATTTCAATGATGCTCGCATATAAGATAGGAATTGAAACATAAAGAGAGCATCATGAAGAATATGACTAGCACATTTAAGTCTAACCCACTTCCTATGCATAGGGATTTTGTGAGCAAACAACTTATGGGAACGATAATCAACTAGCATAGGAAGGGAAAACAAGCACAACTTCAAAACTTTAAGCACATAGAGAGGAAACTTGATATTATTGCAATTCCTACAAGCATATGATCCTCTCTCATAATAATTTTCAGTAGCATCATGAATGAATTCAACAATATAACCAGCACATAAAGCATTCTTTTCATGATCTACTTGCATAGAAATTTTACTACTCTCCACATAAGCAAAATTCTTCTTATTCGGAATAGTGGGAGTATCAAAAGAGACTTGGATACTATAGATTGTTTCCACATTAAAAGAGTAATGTTCAGAGAAAGGGTAATCATAATCATGACAAGTTTGATAAATATAATCATCACTACTTTTTATAGCATAAGTGTCATCACAATAATTATCAGAAATAGGAGGCATGCTTTCATCATAATAGATTTGCATATCAAGACTTGGGAAGCTAAAAGATCATCTGCATCAAGCGTAGCATCCCCAAGCTTGGGACAAACATTAATTGCAGCAAATAAATTCTCAAATATATCATTCTCATCAAACATAGCATCACCAAGCTTGGGCCTTTTCATATCATAGGCATAATCACTCTCATCATTAATAGTATGGATAGCACCGATAGCATAGCAATTATTATCATCACAATGAGTAATAGGAGCAACATCATTTGGGAGGGATACCTTTTTATCTTTGCCTCTTCGTCTTTTCTTTTTCTTCTTCACATTAGGTATGGGTTTAATCTTCTTTTTGGAGCTCCTTATAAATGAGATTGGTAGAATAGAAGGCTCCTCCTCGTTACCTGATTCATCATAAGAAAGAATAGGAGGATATTGGTAAATCTCTTCCCTTTCATTAGTATTCTCTTCATCTCCTATTTGTTTTCTTGACTTTATGTAATTGGCAATATATGGATTTTCAATGCAATTCACAACACAATACATATAAATTTCCTCCAGATCAAAATCAAGAACTTTATCAAGGACAAATTCTGGAAGATCCTTAGTTAAACGTTTTATTTATTCATAACCCACAAGCAACCTAAGTTCATTATGATGTGCAAGGGATATCAAGTCATCACAATTTTTGGACACGATTCGATCATGAAACAATTCACATTGGGGATATAAATGATCACGTTCATTGCAAAGTTCACAAGGATGGCAAAGGTATTTTAAATTTTCAGCACAATCATCTAGCCTCTGTAGCAACCATTTAGTTTCTAAATACTTATGCCTCTTGCAAAATCTATCTTCCCTATTTGGTATGTACTTGCATACTCTATGCACTCCACAAAAATCAACATGCTTATAAGAGATATTTTCATCATGACTAGTGCAATCATCATTAGTACTATGGATATTCAAAGGATTCACACTAACAACATTGCAAGCATGCTCATCATTCTAGTCTTTAGTGCCAAGCATTCTATGTAATTCTTCTTCTAGTACTTGAGCACAATTTTCCTTCCCATCATTTTCACAAAAGATATTAAAAAGATGAAGCATATGAGGTAACCTTAATTCCATTTTTTGTAGTTTTCTTTTATAAACTAAACTAGTGATAAAACAAGAAACTAAAAGATTCGTTTGCAAGATCTAAAGATATACCTTCAAGCACTCACCTCCTCGGCAACGGCGCCAGAAAAGAGCTTGATGTCTACTACACAACCTTCTTCTTGTAGACGTTGTTGGGCCTCCAAGTGCAGAGGTTTGTAGGACAGTAGCAAATTTCCCTCAAGTGGATGACCTAATGTTTATCAATCCGTGGGAGGCGTAGGATGAAGATGGTCTCTCTCAAGCAACCCTGCAACCAAATAACAAAGAGTCTCTTGTGTCCCCAACACACCCAATACAATGGTAAATTGTATAGGTCCACTAGTTCGGCGAAGAGATGGTGATACAAGTGCAATATGGATGGTAGATATAGGTTTTTGTAATAAGAAAATATAAAAACAGCAAGGTAGCAAGTGGTAAAAGTGAGCATAAACGGTATTGCAATGATAGTAGACAAGGCCTAGGGTTCATACTTTCACTAGTGCAAGTTCTCTCAACAAGGATAGCATAATTGGATCATATTACTAGCCCTCAACATGCAACAAAGAGTCACTCCAAAGTCATTAATAGCGGAGAACAAACAAGGAGATTATGGTAGGGTACGGAACCACCTCAAAGTTATTCTTTCTGATCGATCTATTCAAGAGTCCGTAGTAATGTTCAATCTATCATAGAGTTCGTACTAGAATAACACCTTAAGACATAAATCAACCGAAACCCTAATATCACCTAGATACTCCATTGTCACCTCAAGTATCCGTGGGCATGATTATACGATATGCATCACACAATCTCAGATTCATCTATTCAACCAACACAAAGTACTTCAAAGAGTGCCCCAAAGTTTCTATCGGAGAGTCAAGACGAAAACGTGTGCCAACCCCTATGCATAGATTCCCAAGGTTACGGAACCCGCAAGTTGATCACCAAAACATACATCAAGTGATCACATGATATCCCATTGTCACCACAGATAAGCACGTGCAATACATACATCAAGTGTTCTCAAATCCTTAAAGACTCAATCCGATGAGATAACTTCAAAGGGAAAACTCAATCCATTACAAGAGAGTAGAGGGGGAGAAGCATCATAAGATCCAACTAGAATATCAAAGCTCGCGATACATCAAGATTGTGCCATCTCAAGAACACGAGAGAGAGAGATCAAACAGATAGCTAATAGTACATACCCTCAGCCACGAGGGTGGACTACTCCGTCCTCGTCATGGAGAGCGCCGGGATGATGAAGATAGCCACCGGAGAGGGATTCCCCCTCCGGCAGGGTGCCGGGATAGGGTCTAGATTGGTTTTTTGTGGCACCAAAGGCTTTCGGCGGCGGAACTCCCGATCTAGGTTAATTTCCGAAGGTTTCGGTATTTATAGGAATTTTTGGCGTAGGTCCCACGTCAGGGGGGCTTCTAGGCTGTCCACGAGATAGGAGGGTGCCACCACCTTTCCAGGGAGCGCCCTCCACCCTCGTGGGCAGCTCGTGGCTCTCCTGGTCCAACTCTTTTGCTTCGGGGGCTTCTTTTGGTCCAGAAAAAATCATAAAAAATTGGCTCGTCAATTGGACTCCGTTTGATATTCCTTTTCTGTAAAACCCTAAAACAGGAGAAAACAGAAACTGGCACTGGGCTCTGGGTTAATACGTTAGTCCCAAAAATCATATAAAAGTGTATAATAAAGCCCATAAGACATCCTAGAAGGATAATATAATAGCATGGAACAATCAAAAATTATAGATACGTTGGAGACGTATCAAGAACATGTATTTCTTCACAACACTATTGCTTGCTGCACAAGATGTGAGGTTGTTCATCTTGATACATAATGACATAACCTCATCATTCATATCCCCGCGAGGCTTCAAGCATGCAAGGAATTTCTTGTAACCAATGTAAAAACCACCTATCTTTATGAACGGTGTCCTGTTACCATAGTTGCAACCGAATGAATCATTTGTTTTGAGCAGAAAAAAAGAAAAGCAAAAACATGTAGGGCTTAGGTAGCTCACACTTGCTCATGGGGTAGTGTTCTCCTCAATGGTTTCCCATGCTTCACATACTTCTCATACATAGTTGCCACTTCATCGACCTTTTGCTTCTTTGCCTTGGTATTTTTTATGGCCGGAACTTTAGCCATCCTCTTATTCCTAGTGTTCTTGTCATGTGTGATAGGGCCACTACTTGCATCAACAATTTGCTCTTTTGTAGCTGCCATCGTGGGAGCTGTAGCACAACAAAAAATGGATGAGTTTGCAAGGGATTGTACAAAAAAGAATTTGCTGTAATCACAGAAATGCGAAAAAATGACATGGAGAAAAACAAAAAGAAATGATGCAAGATGAAGGAAGCATACTTGGGTTGTCATCGTCGTGTGAAACAGGAAACACGGGGATGTTTGCAAAGATGGGTCTGACTGTGCTCTTTTTGGTTGTAGGCTCGTCCGTGCAATGCATCAACTCATAGTCTTCGGAGCCCTTTGGGAACAACTCACATGATGGCTCGTCATCCCAAATGTCGGTTGTCGCACTCCTAGGTGCATCATAGAAGAGTGGGGGCTGTGAGGTGAGACGTTGCCATCCATCTCGAACCTCACTGTTTGTTGCTCACAAGTTTTAGCGGCCTCTGTTTCAACTTGTAGGTTCAATCCAGTGACTTCATCCTTGTTCATCCTGGGTGTTGTACCTTCATCTTGAGCTTGAGCACCACTGCGAGCATTTGCAGCTTTAGCATCACTCTCTTTTCCGCAACATTCATCCATGATAGGTGCTTCAAATGAAAAGTTGGGCTCATTGGTAGCTGTGATGGCGTCTCCAACATCACGAAGGAGAGCGGCCATCCGGTTGCACTGCAATCCCTTTAAACACTTTCCAAGCTTGCATACTGCAACATCCACCTCCGCTGCAAAAATACCCTTGTGCTTGTCGTACAGCATTTGAAACTGAGTTGGTACCTACAAGAAGGCAAGTGTTGAACATTTTAGTCATATGTATCCTCCAGATTTTGAAAAGTATGGATGTAAAAAAAGCACAAATGTGGGTGTAGCACATTAGAGGTATGATGAAGCGATAAACAAGTAGGTATGCTGCTGTGTCACTATGTATCAAATAAAGCAGTGTCATTGTAGAAATTTACTGTCATGCATGAAGCAAAAAAAAACAGATGATCTATACATCTAGGTAGCAAATTATTGATATGGATGTAGCAAAATTATGATATGGATGAAGCAAAAATAGAATGTAGTTGTAGCAAACTAGACATATGGATGTAACAAAAGCCTAGTAGGTATGAACTTAAACCACACATGAAGCAAAAAAAACATGGTGATAGCACATGAGAATGAAGGATGCATCAAAAAAATTGCACTTGCAACTGGGTATAAAAAATAATGCAAAGGGAAAAGTAAAAAAAATACCCCTAGATCTTGCATGCTAGGGAATGATTGATGCAGCCAATCGTTGAGTGATGATGATAGGTGTGGTTCAGCATCAACATTTTGTTGAGCCTCGTTTGACTGAGAGTCCTTTGCTTGAAATTCAGCACCTTGAATTTGACTTCCTTGGCCACTAGGTGCTTCAGCACCAACTCCCTACCCACTGGCTGCTTCAGCACCAACTTCCTGTCCCATGAGTTGTGTTGCGTAGGGGGTGTTGCATAAACTCCGGATCTAGGAAAACAAAACATGAGTGGCGGAAATAAGAAGGTTGCCATAACCTAAATGGAAAAGCAAAGATTGCTACATGCAAATTCAGTGAGCAAAGAAACAGAGGGGTGTTAATACTCCATTGGCAAAGGAAATATATGGGCAGTATGTAGCAAAATTACTTGGATGTGTTTCCCGTAGAAAGGTTGGACAAGAGTGAGCTTGTTCATGTCAACTTTATCCAACCAATCAAAATCCTTTTGACAAACAAAATGTATCCTCAGCACGGAATAATCAATGACATGCTCATTTGGGAGGCCGGCCGGGATATCAATATGATCCATGTATATGATCTGCTTAGAAATGGAAAAGGACATTAGCCAACAAAAACATAAATGCGAGCTATAGATAATGTATAAAAGGTTTCATGCAGCAAATAAAGTTGATGGAGGTATTTCATAATGTTGCGTTGCATACCGCTAGCATGGGAAGGCATGAAGCGATCTGAAACTCTTTTTCTGTATTGCTTGCATCCTCTTCTTCTCTTGAAAGACTGCAACCTCCTCCATCGCTCGTGCCAACAAGTGCTCATCCCAAGCGAATTCATGCACCAATGACATATCTTCCAAGGAAGCTAGATACTCTAGATTCACCATATTGCCAGTGCCTGGGCACAAAACTGTTGCCAACGCAAGGAGTGCCGAAGTCCTATTTATCATAACCACGTTCTCATCGCTGCAGCTAATGAGCAACTTGACAACATGGGTGATTGGAGCCCTGCTGCCATCCTTGTAGATGGTGCGAAGATCATGTTCATCACTCTTCTTAAGAAGCTTCACGGGTCTATCATCGGATGGCACGTTGAAAATCTCTTTCACCATGAGCTTGCTGAAGTTGATGGATTTGTTCTTGTGTTTGAACTCAGAGAGTATGTGATTCGTGTTCATCACAACAAACTCAATGAGCTCATGGGGCACCTTGAAAGACCGGATGTCCAACAAGTCTTCAAACGGTCCCTTCCTTATGATTCTCTTTTTCTCCGGTGATACTTGCTTCCCAATTTCAGCCAGCCTTTTTGAGTTAAACCTTGACTTAAATCCACATAGATTGCCTTTCTTCTTGTTCTTCTTCTTAACCTTCTTTATCCCCTCATTCTCACCAGAGGGGGCTGCAACATCTACAAAAAGGAAAAAAAACAAGTCAATAAAAACCTACAAACTGCATCATCAGTAGGTAGGAAAGAACATACATGCACACATAAGAAAATCTGTAAAAACTATGAAACATACAAGCACACACAAAGTAGTGCTTTGTGATGCTATCTGTAATTTCCACAAGTATATTATAAAAGCAAAAATAACAAACCAGAATGAACTGCACTGTTTCCTTGCTAATTTCACAAACGAGTTTGGCAGTGAGGAATGGACTCTTGTGTTAGCATGTTTATGCTGCCTCACTCTCCAGCAGAAGTGCACTTTCAGCAAACAAACTCCCTATACCTAATTTCCATAGAGTTCTGACATCTTGCTGCTGCTACGCCATCATTATGAGAGGATCTCTATGAATACGGAGTGGAGAAATCTTATATACCGCGTGTAGTGCTTGTGCTGTGTAGTGCTTGTGCTGGACATGCTATAACCGGCAACTGAGGAAGCTGGAACCGACGACGAGCATGGTACAACCGGTGGTAAAAAGAGTTGCACGGGCGCGATGTGCGACCACGCGGCCGAAGTGCCGGAACCAGCAACCATTTTTGCTGGAACCAGCAAAACCGAAGTTCTACAAGCCATGTCAAGAAGAGCTGCGATAGGAAACGACGAGACGAGTTTAGTGCTGGAAGCAGCCAACTACTGTGCTACAACGGTGACCGTGTCTAGCTGGAATTGTGCACGCATGATGCTGCAATGGTCAACACTGTGACCACGGTGCGCTGGATTTTTGCTACAACGGTCACCGCGGCTAGCTGGAACCGTGCACGCGGGATGCTACAAACGGTGACCACGGTGAGTACGATGTGCTGGAGAGCTACAACGGCGACTGCGGCGACACTTGACAAAAATCATGGACGCACAGATCTGTCACAAACCCTAGGCCCAAAAAATCCTCTCCCTGCATCAATTCCTAAGTCGTCGGCATCAATTCCCCTCCCCCACTGCCGAGACGACCGGCCGGAACCCACGACATCACCAGATTGCTCTCCTATCACGGCAGAAAAAATCAAAGGAAAATGGCAGAGACAGGGGAGAATCACGGGCGCGGGAAAAAATTACCTGCCTAGGGGTCCATCAGTCTCAAGGGAAGCGATATCCATCCTGGCTCCGGCGGCAGGTCTTCCCTGTCGCCCTCCGATCCCAGATCTCACGAGCCGCCGACGCGTCGCCCCTCCAGTCGCCGGATCCGCCGTCCCTCTGCTACTCTCTTTGTCTGACGCAAAATGAGCCCCTCGCGACACCCTTCCTGAGCGGTTGTGTGATGCCCCGAGACCGACGCTCCAGAAGACTTCCATATGTTCCGGGCTTCGCCGTGTGTTTTATTTGCTTGCTTCATTTTATTTGTGCTTCGCATCATGTCATCATGCCATCATGTCATAAATCTTTTTCTTTCCAACTCAAATAAAAATTGTTTGGATCATCGGTCCATTTAAATTGAGGGATACTCACTATGGTGAGTTCTCTTTATAACTTGTAAAAGCCTCTCAATATTATTAGGGAGCTATATTAAATTATTCCATTTGTTTGGAATTAACCCAAGCACACTTGCATATATCCCACATGCCTATTCCATCTCAAGTTTGACTTCAAAACCTTGCCAACAATTCGTATCTCTTTTATCGAGGTTCCTCCAAAAATCTGATCATTTTTGGACACTTCAAAAATCTAGTCTTTGTTCAAACCTTTTGAATTAAATTCAAAGGAATTTGAATTTAATGTTTCATTCATGCCCACTTATATTTTTCTTGGATCATACTCATTTTTACGAGTCCGAGAAAACCAATCCCATGTCCAAATTCCGTATCTAACTCTTCCTTTCTTCTCATTTTTCTTCTTTGCTATTTTTCTGTAATTGAGAAATAGAAGAGGAGAAATTTTAAGAGAGAGAAGGAGAAGAGCCCAGCAGGCTGGCCACTTGCTCCTCTGTGCAGCCCGCGGCCTCCGAGGCCCAACCATCCATCCCGCAGCCTCCATCTGGCCTCCTAGGCCCAAGGCCGAGCCTCCCTCTCCCTTGCTAAACCTAGCCCCGACTCCCTCCCTCTCGACCTCTCCCTCTCGCTCCCCCTCTGCGCCGCCTTCCCTTGATCCCCTTCCTCTCTGCCTCTCGCTCTCTGTCCCTTCGTTCACCTCTCCCTCTCGACTCCTCCCACCGCGCATCGACGCCAGGAGCGAGAGCTCCTCGCCCGTATCACGCCGTCCTTCTCCCTCCATGCCGCGTCGCCACCACCTCATCTCCCGCGCCTCCTCCCTTGGCGATCTCCTGGCCACGCCGCTCATTGCCGGCCTCCACCTCACCTCCTGCGATCCCCTTGCCATCCCTCTCCTCCATGCACCATGGCCCCGTCCTCCTTTCCTCGCGCCCTCTCCTCCTGCCACGCCTCTGCCTCGCTGCGACCCCCCTCTGCAGCTCCTTCTCCAGCGCAGCGCCCGAGCCCCAGCTCCGCGCCGGCCCTTGCCCTGCCGTCCGCCGGCCCGGCGAGCTGGACCACCCTGTCACCCTCCGTCTTCATCGTAGCACCGCTAGACCAGAAGCGTCGGCGACCAAGGCCCCGGAGCGCGCCCGCCGACCTTGCTCTGCGTCGCCGTTCGGGCTCCACCACCACGACCAGCGCCGTCACCCCAAGCTCCACCACCTGCTTCGTCGAGCGCCATCGCCAGCTGCGCCGTGGCCTCTTCTTCCTCCCTGAGCAGGAGCTCTGCCTCCCTGTTGCATGCCAAGACCGTCCAGGATTTGCCAAGTGCCGGTTTGAGTACGACGACATGAACACCTATGAAAATGTGTACCCCTACGTCAACGACGACCCCGTGTACGGCTACATCCGATGGGGTTTTCGCCAAGTACCGCGACGCCTGAAGCACTCGGAACCATCAAGTTCGACTACAACAAGTGTACGACTACCCTCGTCGATGACCCGTGTACCACAAGATCCAAGGTCGACTATGCCCAGAGATGCAACAAGTACATCTACGGATACCCAAACGTCTACGAAAACGTGTACCACTACCGTCGCCCCGGAAATGTTGGATGTCAACTACCCCTTCGGAAACGCCAAGGTCGACTACGCCCGTGGACGTCAAGTCCCTCTACCGATGACCCGAACGAACTCGAGCCGTGTACGACTACCGTCGCGAGAACGACTACTTCCACCACTTCCCTTGACGTCTCGAACCCCTCCGAAAATGCATGCTTCAAAGGTATAACCCCGAGACGACGCCCGTGAATGAATGTTGTGTGATGAATGAGATGCATCCCTTGTTTGTGCCGTGTCCGTTGTGCCCTCTTGTGCCGTCTTCACGTGGGAACCCGGCAACTGGGAGCACCCCACCGTCTTTGCATGACACGCTCATGTTCCCGTCGTCCTTCTTTTGTACCGATATCTCAACGAGTGTCGGATCATCGGAACGTTGCCGTGGCACCGTATCCGTTTTCACTGCCACGACCCCCTTTTCTTTCCGCCGTGGCGACAAATACTCCATATCTTGCTCATGTCAACTTTTAACAAAAATTGCATAAAACTTGAAAATGTCATCCGCATCATGATAACAACACTTAAATGTCCAATTTGTTGTTTGCTTAAAATTGCTAAATATGCACATGGGGAGTTTCCGAAATTGTTGTTGTTATTTCCGGCCTCATTTAAAATGACTAGATAGTGTAGTTTGTTTAAGCTTCACCTCTTGCCATGTTTAATAAAAATATTTAAATTTTTTGGGTTCATAACGAGATCAAACTAAATAATCTAATGTGGTGTTTCGTCAATATGCAACTCGTTGCATATTGAGCTCCACTTAACTTGTAGTTTTGTTTAAGCACTTTGCCATGCCATGCATATTTAAACTGGACATGCATCATACTTCGTTGTGCATCATATGTCATGTTTATGCTTGTGTTTTACCGTGTTGTTTGCTTCTTTCCGGTATGCTTCTCTCGTTAGCTTCGGATTAGTTTCGGAGTTGTGAGGTTTTCTTTTGACTACTTCATGGACTCGTTCTTCTTCCTTGCGGAATCCCAGGCAAGATGACCATTCCCCGATATCACCTCTATCTTTTCCTATGCTAGTTGTCTCGCTCTTTAGATATGCCTCGATGCCTATTCTTGTTTGTCAGCCTCCTATTGTTGCCATGAAACCTCTACCATTTGACACCTTCCAGCAAACCGTTGTTTGGCTATGTTACCCGCTTTGCTCAGCCCCTCTTATAGTGTTGTTAGTTGCAGGTGAAGATGAAGATTGCTCCTTGTTGGAACTTGTTGTTGGAATATCACAATATCTCTTAAATATATTAGCACACCTATATACTTGGCAATGGGTGGAAGGCTTGGCCTTTTTCTTGGTGTTTTGTTCCACTCATGCAACCTTAGGAACCAATAAACCGGTGTTAAGTTCCTTGATTTTGCGTTCCTAACACGGTTGGGGTTTATGGGGCCCCCTTGATAATTCGCTCTGCTTAAAGCTTTTCCAACAAGGCCCAACTTTGGTTCTACATTTGCCTAACAACTAAAACTTGCCGAGGGAGTAATTAACCCGAGGATTTATTAATCAACCCCATGGGCCAGTGCTCGTTTTGAGTGTTGGTCCAAACTAGAGTCGTGTGCGGTACCCCCCTTGGCAACTTGGGTCTTTGGTCACTGTATGCTGTGCTCATCCGGTCGTGGCCTGAGACGAGATACGCGCGGCTACTATCATGGTGTCGGCACGCCGAGAGGTCTTGCTGGATTAGTTTTACCTTTGTCGAAATATCTTGAGCACGGGATTCCGAGGATACTCGGGTCTTCCCAATTTGGAGTTGCGACTCCGCAGATCGTGAGCTTGTGATGGGCTAAGTTGGGACACCGCTGCAGGGTTATGAACTTTTGGAAGCCGTGCCCACGGTTATGTGGCAGATGGGAATTTGTTAATATCTGGTTGTAGATAACTTGACACCATATTCATAAGAATACACCACATGTGTGAGTAACTGTGACGGTCTCTTTCCGAAGGGCTTCGGGAAGTGAACACGGTGGGGTTATTTTTGATCGTGAGTAGCTAGGATCACTTATTGATCATCTTTGGTGATCCTTGGCACTTGTTCTCTTCTCGCTCTAAACTCGTAAGCTAGTGCTTAGTGCTTGCTGCAAACCATGTTTATAGCCTTTCCACACCTAAGGCTTTGGTAGTTTTGATACCCGGGAACGGGATTGCTGAGTCCTCTGTGTCTCATAGATTCAACACACACCAGATGCAGGTACCACTGAAAACAATGCAGGAGATGGATCAGAACTTCAATGGGAGTTCGATGAAGAGCTTGGCCATATGTATGTGACGTTTTCGACGATCAGTAGTGGTTCCTAGTAGGGGCGATTAGGCCTTGTGTTTATGGTATCTTTCTCGTTTGGCTTTCGTCTGTATTCATAGCCTGTGTTATTTGGATGATGTATGCTATTGTATTCATTGTGTGACATGGCGAGTGTAAGCCAACTATCTTTTCTATTTCATCCCTGAATTTTACATGAGATGTGCAAAGATACCATATTTGAGATCATTCTAGTATGCGCTTATGTCTTTAAGTCGTGCCTCGACACGTAGGAGACATAGTCGCATACTGGGCGTTATAAGTTGGTATTGAGAGCCTTCTCCGACCTAGGAGACCCCTGATTGATCGAACCGCTGACGGTTGAGTCTAGGAACACACACAAAATGTTTTGAGTCCTATATATATCGGAGAGTGGGATTTATTTTTACTCCTCACCCCCTTCATCGCTCTGGTGAGGACTCCTGACGTTGTTCTATCTCCTCTACTCTCAAAAATTCACTATTTTTTTAGCATCACGCGAGTATTGTTTGGATTGTTCCGATATCTTTGTGACGAGAACATTGTTCTCGGTGCCTCCTATCATTTAGGGGATGTGGCAGTGTCCCGGGGAGTTGAGCTCCGAGGTGTTGTCATCACAAATGTATCGTAGCGGTTCTAGAGTACTTAAGACGACCGACATCGAAAACTCTTCTATGTGGTGAGTGGTGAGATAACCCCGACGTCACCCAGTACTGGCGAGATAGTTCGGGAGTATTGCCACAGCTAGTGTAGCGGATGCGTTTCGAAGGTCCGAGGTAAACGGTTTTCGAAGATGATTGGTTATGTGTTGACGGATGGATACAGCTGGATGTAGGTATAGAGTTGAGTGTGCGGTGCTTCCCCTGTATCCAAAACACCAGATTGCATAACCGGAAAGCTTCGGGAATTAATAGGTGGGTTTCAAGTAGCTCGTAGGCATTCTTCCAACGTGTGCATGATATGAGGTTTGGGGTTCAACATATAGTGAAGAGGCTTCATGGGCGCTGTTCCAATTGGGAGTTGCATCTTAAAGGGTCCTTGGCTATGCTGATCTGGGGATTGCAAAACCCTTTGTAACACGTACCATGGGGCATTCAGCACGAACATGTGGGACGAAACCTCTATTATGTATTTGTTCCATCTGTACCTTGTTGTTTTATTTTATAATTTTGTTCTCCCAAGTGGTTTCTCGTCAAGTTGATGTACCATCAAGCTATGAAATTCATTCGTTCAATTCTCTGTTCGAATGATAGTGTGAAGATTAATGTTGCAACATGTCTATCCTTTGTTTTTGTTTTGATTCTGGTATTCGAGTTGCTTCGATGTCAAGTGTTGATTCCATACCTTTCCTAATCGGTGTTCTCATATTTCTATGGGAGTGCTAGTCCTTCTTGATCATCGAGATTGCTATGTTAAATTCTTTTCAACCGGCGTGTTTCTCTTCAAGTTAAACCGATTCTTTCAATATGTGCAAGACCAATTCTTGTTTTTTCTCAATGGTGTCCATTTCGTTCGTACCAAGTTGTCTTTGTTTTTCCCCACCCTCCCATCCTTCTTCTTCTCGGAGCCAGAAATCTAAATCAAATATCCATTTTATTCATGTGATGTTTCTTCATTCTTTTCCTTCAATATCCTCATTCGGTAATTCTCTTAAAGATGCTAAGGAAGCTTCAGTTTATCATTCTCCGTTCTCGTTTCTTCTCTGGTGAACTTAAATTCAAGCTTCGGTCACATGTTTTCACTAGATGCATAGCAACGAGAGGGGAGAGTGTGTCTACGTACCCTCGTAGACCGGGAGCGGAAGCGTCAAGTGACGCGGTTGATGTAGTCGAACTTCTTCGCGATCCAACCGATCAAGCACCAAACGTACGGCACCTCCGCGTTGAGCACACGTTCAGCTTGATGACGTCCCACGAGCTCTTGACCCAGTTGAGCTTCTTGGGAGAGTTTCGTCAGCACGACGGCGTGGTGACGGATATGATGTATCTACCGGCGCAGGGCTTCGCCTAAGCACTGCAACGGTATGACCGAGGTGTGTTTCTGTGGAGGGGGCACCGCACACGGCTAAAACAATTCAACTTGTGTGCCCTAGGGTGCCCCCTGCCCCCGTATATAAAGGAGCAAGGGAGAGGCCGGCCCTAGAGGGGGCGCGCCAAGTGTGGGGAGTCCTACTAGGACTCCCAAGTCCTAGTAGGATTCCCCTTTCCTTTCCGGAGTAGGAGAGAAGAAAAGAGGTGGAGAGGGAGAAGGAAAAGGGGGCTGCACCCCTTGTCCAATTCCGACCAGAGGGGGGGCGCGCGCCTCCTTCCTTTTGGCCTTTCTCCTCTATTCCCGTATGGCCCAATAAGGCCCATATACTCCGAAAAATACCCGAATCACTCGGAACCTTTCCGTTGTCCGAATATAGTCGTCCAATATATCGATCTTTACGTCTCGACCATTTCGAGACTCCTCGTCATGTCTTTGGTCTCATCCGGGACTCCGAACTCCTTCGGTACATCAAAACTCATAGACTCATAATACCGATCGTCATCAAACGTTAAGCGTGCGGACCCTGCGGGTTCGAGAACTATGTAAACATGACCGAGACTCATCTCCGGTCAATAACCAATAGCGGAACCTGGATGCTCATATTGGCTCCTACATATTCTACGAAGATCTTTATCGGTCAAACCGCATAACAACATATGTTGTTCCTTTTGTCATCGGTATGTTACTTGCCCGAGATTCGATCGTCGGTATCTCTATACCTAGTTCAATCTCGTTACCGGCAAGTCTCTTTACTCGTTCCGTAATACATCATCTCGTGACTAACTCATTAGTCTATTGCTTGCAAGGCTTATTATGATGTGCATTACCGAGAGGGCCCAGAGATACCTCTCCGACACTTGGAGTGACAAATCCTAGTCTTGATCTATGCCAACACCACGAACACTTTCGGAGACACCTGTAGAGCATCTTTATGATCACCCAGTTAGGTTGTGACGTTTGATAGCACACAAGGTGTTCTTACGGTATTCGGGAGTTGCATAATCTCATAGTCATAGGAACATTTATAAGTCATGAAGAAAGCAATAGCAGTAAAACTAAACGATCATAGTGCTACGGATGGGTCTTGTCCATCACATCATTCTCCTAATGATGTGATCCCGTTGATCAAATGTCAACTCATGTCTATGGTTAGGAAACATAACCATCTTTGATCAATGAGCTAGTCTAGTAGAGGCATACTAGGGACACTCTGTTTGGTCTATGTATTCACACATGTACTAAGTTTCCGGTTAATACAATTCTAGCATGAATAATAAACATTTATCATGATATAAGGAAATATAAATGACAACTTTATTATTGCCTCTAGGGCATATTTCCTTCAGTCTCCCACCTGCACTAGAGTCAATAATCTAGCTCACATCGCCATGTGATTTAATACCGATAGTTCACATCGTTATGTGAATAACACCCATAGTTCACATCGCCATGTGACCAACACCCAAAGGTTTACTAGATTCAATAATCTAGTTCACATCGCTATGTGATTAATACCCAAGAGTAATAAGGTGTGATCATGTTTTGCTTGTGAGAGAAGTTTAGTCAACGGGTCTGTCACATTCAGATCCGTATGTATTTTGCAAATTTCTATGTCTACAATGCTCTGGATGGAGCTACTCTAGCTAATTTCTCGCACTTTGAATACGCATCCAGATTGATACTTAGAGTCATCTGGATTTAGTGTCAAAGCTTGCATCGGCGTAACCCTTTACAACGAACTCTTTATCACCTCCATAATCGAGAAACATTTCCTTAGTCATCCAGTTACTAAGGATAATTTTGACCGCTGTACAGTGATCTACTCCTGGATCACTATTGTACCCCCTTGACAAACTCATGGCAAGGTACACAACATGTTTGGTACACAACACGTCATACTTTATAGAACCTATGGCTGAGGCATAGGGAATGACTTTCATTCTCTCTATATTTTTCTGCCGTGGTCTGGCTTTGAGTCTTACTCAACTTCACACCTTACAAGTCAGGCAAGAACTCCTTCCTTGACTGATCCATTTTGAACTACTTCAAAATCTTATCAAGGTATGTACTCATCGAAAGTCTTATCAAGCGTCTTGATCTATCTCTATAGATCTTGATGCCCAATATGTAAGCAACTTCACCAAGGTCTTTCTTTGAAAAACTCCTTTCAAACACTCCTTTATACTTTCCAGAAAATTCTACATCATTTCCGATCGACATATACTTATCAGAAAGGTTGTAGTGCTCCCACTCACTTCTTGTAAATACAGGCTTCACCGCAAGTCTGTATAAATCTATATGCTTTGATCAACTTATCAAAGCGTATATTCCAACTCCGAGATGCTTGCACCAGTCCATAGATGGATCGCTGGAGCTTGCACATTTTGTTAGCACCTTTAGGATTGACAAAACCTTCTGGTTGCATCATATACAAGTCTTCTTTAATAAATCCATTAAAGAATGCAGTTTTGTTATCCATTTGCCAGATTTCATAAAATGCGGCAATTGCTAACATGATTCGGACAGACTTAAGCATCGCTACGGGTGAGAAAGTCTCATCGTAGTCAACTCCTTGAACTTGTTGAAAAACTTTCGGAACAAGTCGAGCTTTGTAAACAGTAACATTACCGTCAGCGTCAGTCTTCCTTTTGAAGATCCATTTATTTTTGATGGCTTGCCGATCATCGAGCAAGTCAACCAAAGTCCACACTTTGTTCTCATACATGGATCCCATCTCAGATTTCATGGCCTCAAGCCATTTTGCGGAATCTGGGCTCATCATCGCTTCCTCATAGTTCGTAGGTTCATCATGGTCCAGTAACATGACTTCCAGAACCGGGTTGCCGTACCACTCTGATGCGGAACGAACTCTGGTTGATCTACGAAGTTCAGCAGAAACTTGATCTGAAGTTTCATGATCATCATCATTAGCTTCCTCACTAATTGATGTAGGAATCACTGGAACTAGTTTGTGTGATGTTCCACTTTCTAATTCGGGAGAAGGTACAATTACCTCATCAAGTTCTACTTTCCACCCACTCTCTTCTTTCAAGAGAAACTCCTTCTCTAGAAAGGATCCTGTAATGCCCAGGATGGGACTATACCTCCTACGTGTCGAGGCACGACTTAAAGGTATAAGCCCATCCTAGAATGATCTCAAGTTTGGTATCTTTGCACAACTCATGTAAAAGAGGGATTAAAAAGCAAAAGGAGATAGTTGGCTTACACTCGCCACTTCACACAATACAATACATAAGCAATACATCATTCAAAACATCACAACCCGACTACGGGTGAAGAACCAAAAGAAAGATACCAAAACAACATAAAGCCACAGGCCAAGATCGAATCCTAGTAGAAACCACTACTGAACAACGAAACAACACAAACAAACGACAACTCTCTTCATCGAGCTCCTGGTGAAGAACTGATCCAACTCCTGCAACAAACTCGGCTGAACCTGCAACTGGTGTGGTGAAGTAACTGTGAGCCACAGAGGACTCAGCAATCCCGTTCTCGGGTAACACGACTATTTAAGCATTGGGTGAGGATAAGGCTGAAGGAAGAACGAGAGGTGAAGGAACAACAAGAGTCCGCAGCAGCAACTAGCACTAACTTACGTAAAAGAGAGCGAGAAGAGAAGAGCATCGGTCGAAAGATGATCACGAAGTGATCCTAACTAAAGCCGGTCAAACATAACCCCACCGTGTTCAACTCCCGAATCCCTATTCGGAAATTGACAGTCACGGTACACACGCTGGTAGTGTATTGAAACATTGTGTCAAGTTATCTACAACCGGAATTAACAAGCTCCCATCTGCCACATAACCGCGGGCACGGCTTTCGAAAGTTCAAACCCTGCAGGGGTGTTCCAACTTGGCCCATCACAAGCCCACGATCCGCGGAGTCGCAACTCCATAGTTGGGAAGACCCGAGTATTCTCGGAATCCCGTGCTCAAGTTAAACCGAACTAAGGTAAGGCTAATCCAGCAAATCCTCCCGGCGTGCCGACACCCTGATAGTAGCCGCGCGTATCTCGTCTCAGGCCACGACCGGATGAGCAGTACGTACAGATACCGAAGATCCCAGCGAACTGGGTGGTATCCGCAAGTGGCTCTAGTTTGGGACCAACACCATCAGCACTGGCCCCCCCTGCTATGTAGAATTAAGAAAGAGGGTTTGCAAGGCCCTTATGTAAGTTTTATTAGTTTGTTATTAGGCAAATAGTACCAATGTTGGGATTTGCTGGAAAAGACTTAGCACTTAGCGGTTTATCAAGGGGGTCCCATACACCCCAACCGTGTTAGGAACGCATAATCAAGGAACATAACACCGGTTTATACGGTTCCTAACGGCATGAGTGGAACAAATCACCAAGCAAAAGGCTTAGCCTTCCACCCTGCCAGTATATAGATGATTTCATTTTTAAGCATTTATATAGTGTGATATAACCCAACCAAACTTCAACATGAAGCAAGCATCTTCAATCTTCACCTGCAACTAGCAATGCTATAAGAAGGGCTGAGCGAAGCGTACTTAGCCAAGCAACGGTTTGCGTAGGTAGGGTGGTTAAACATGGCAATGGTTACAAGTAGGAGGCTGACAAGAAAGACATGGGCATCGAGGCAAAACTATAGATCGAGACTACTAGCAATAGGCAAAGATAGTAATGTTATCGGGGTTCGGTCATCTTGCCTGGGATTCCACAAGGGAGAAGAACGGATCCAAGAAGAAGACGGAGCAACAGTCGAGCGGATCCTCACAACTCCGGAACGAAACCGAAGCTAACAAGAGAAGCAACCGGAAAGAAAGAAACAACACGGTAAACACACAAGCATCAACATGGCATACGATGCACAAACAAGAATGATGCATGTCCGGTTTAAATATGCAAGGCATGGCAAAGCACAAACAAATACTACAAGTTAAGTGGAGATCAATATGCAACGAGTTGCATATTGACGAAACACCACATTTAATTATTTAATTGACTCTTGTTATTTACAAGACAAGGTTAAATGTTTTTAGCATGGCAAGAGGTGAAACATAAAGAAACTACACTATTAGGCAATTTAAATGAGGCCGGAAGAATAACAACAACATATCCGGAAAATCCCCATGAGCATGTTTAATAATTATAAGCAAACAACAATTAACATTTATAATCTTGTTAAATGATGCGGATGAGATGCTCAAGTTTATGCAAGTTTATTAAAAGGTTAACAAGAGAGATATGAAGTATTTGTCACCGTGGTGGAATGAAAAAGGGTGCCACGGCAACGATCTCCGAAAATGATGCCACGGCAACATATCGGTTCCCGTAACTCGTTACGAGTCCGGTGCAAAAGAAAGATGGCGTGGGTGAGTCAAAGAGATGAAAGAGGTGGGGTGATCCCGTTACCGGGTTCCCACGAGTCGGTGACGAGGCAACCGAGGAACAAGACAAACGGACGAAACGGGCACGAAGCACACAAGGGAGACATTTCATACAACACAACAAGCATGCATCCACGGGTCACGTCTCGGGGTTATACCTTCGGAACCATCGTTCTCGGAGGGGTTTGAGGTCGTAGTGGAAGTAGAGGAAGTAGTCGTTCCGTCGGCGGTAGTTGTACTCGGGCGACGGTAGAGGAAGTAGTGGTACTCGGCGACGGTAGACGTTCGGGCGACGGTAGACGTTTCCGTTTCCGAAGAGGTACTTGTCGCGTCGGCGTTCGTAGGGGTACTCGTGGCGACCGTGTAGTCGAACTTGACGGTCATCGTGTGTAGTCGTACTTGGCGAAGGTAGTTGTACATGTCATTTGTCGCCGTGTAGTCGTACTTGACGGGTCGTCGGCGACTCGAAGGGGTACACGGGTCGTCGTTCTCGTACGCGGTCATGGCGGTAGACGTTCTCTGTTCAGGTTAACAACACCAGCAACAAAACAAAAAAAACAAAACTACAACAGCAGGGAGACAAGGCCACGACAGCAGCAACAAAACGGTCTCAGCCACGGCGAGGAGGTTGCAGCAGCAGAAGCCATGCGGTCGGCCGGACAGAGGCAGGGGCCGTTGCGCTCGGGGCGGCCGACCCTTGCTGGAGGACGGGAAGGCGGAGGGAGGACGTCGGGTGCGGGCCATCTTGCGGGGCTCCAGGAGCTCTGGCCTTGGCGCGGGGCGCCATGGCGCTGCAGGTGAAGGCGGATGGCTCGGCGAGGAAGGGGCTCGGGCTCTCGAAGCCGCGAGGCTGGAGGGAGCGGGCGTCCTGAGGACGGGCCGCACGGGGACGTCGATGCTGGAGGGCGCCTCGGGGTCGCGGCTCCTGGCCGGCCTGGGCGCTGGGCGGCAGCCGTGCCTTGGCGAGGCGAGGGACGGCGCTCGGGGGCCGCGGGGCTCGGCCTCTGGACAAGGAGAAGGCCGGGCGAAGGAAGAGGGGCGCCGGCCTGGCAGCCTGGCCGCGCGCTAGGGAGGAGGGAGTACATCGGCGCGAGGGACGAGGGGGTGGGGGGTCGCCCGAGCGAGGGGAAGGATCAGGGTGCGGGATCGGGCAGAGAGGAAGAGCGAGAGGGACGAGAGGGAAACGGGACTTGCTCCCTGGCGGCGCGACGGGAAGGAGCGAGGGGCTGCGGGAGGTGAGTGCGAGGCGTGCTAGGGTTCGGTGGAGATGGGCTGCTGCGGGGAGAGTGGTTGGGCCAGGAGAGAGGAGGCCCAAGAGGGAGGAGAGATGGGCCAGAGAGAGAGGGAAAGGAGGAGGAGACGGGCCTGGAGGAGAGGTGAGGATAGAAGGAGGCCTAGAGGCTGGCTGCCTCTTTGCTGTTTTTTTCCCAAAATAAAGCAGAATACCACAACAAGAAAGAAAGAAGGGGGGTGCTAGAAAAGGAGTTAGGGCAAGAGGTAAAATTCCCTGGACCCGCAAAAATGTCAGTAATTAAAATAAAATAGTTGGGGGGGTTTTGGAGGAACCTCGAAACAACGGAAAGAATTAAGACAAGGTTTAGAAGTAGCAACTCGAAGTGGAATAAACATGGGGAATTTGCAAGTGTGTTGGGGTAATTCCAAAGAATGGAATAATTAAAATATAGCTCCCTAGTATTGAGAGGCTTTTATATGTTATAAAGAGAAGTCACCTTCCCTCGATTTAAATGGACCGAAGGTCCACACGATTTATTTAAGTTGAGATGCAAAATAAAATGACATGATGGCATGATGACATGATGCAATGCAAAAATAAATAACACAAGCTCGAAAGAAACACACGGGAGACCCCGGAACATCTGGAATCTTCGGGCATCTTCTGGAATCTTCTGGGACGTCAGTCTCGGGCGTCACAACTCTCCCACACTAACAGAGGATCTCGACCCGAGATCCTAGAGATATCACCGGGTAAAAACGGAAGAGGAAGAGGTAAAACAAAGTTGCTTCTTAGACGAACGAGTGAAACCAAAGAACCTTAAGAGGTTGAACAAGATGAAAGAAGAATACAACGGAGATGAACCAAGATGAAAACTCCGTTAGAAAGAGTAACAAGGAACATAATGAGAACCTTGTAGGTTGAAAGACATGAAAGAAGAGCTCACGGATGACAAAAGAATAAGAAACCGCAATGGTATAGCCAAGGAATAAGAATGACAGAATTTGGGCAGCACTCCGTCTGAAAATGGAAGGAATTGAACAAGAACTAGCCAAGTTGGGATGATACTTGATGAAAAACAACAACACATTGCCTCCGAAACAATTGAAAGAATGGCACAAGGGGTTAAGAAAGATTCAGACAGTACTCCGGTTAAGAGACAGGCAAAACATTAAAAGATGAGGGAACTAGAATTAAGAATACCACACTCCGGTTAAATGACAAGCAAGGGAGAATATGATCTTGATAAAAAACGTGATGATGGTCAAAGAGAGCAACATCACAATGCCTCCGGAATGAAAGAATAGCATATAAATGAAAGACAGAATTGAACGAAGAAGAAAAAGACAACTTCTCTCAAAATTGAATTTGAAAGAGCATCCTTACGAAGAAGGGTTGAACGAAGTTGTTGGAAAATGAACAACGAAAAGAATAAGCTTGTTGTGGGCTTATGGTAAACATCTCAAAATTAAGAGGTGACAACCAGCCACTAACGGAAACGATTGATTTGATTGAGATCAACAAGGAGACGAAAAACTTATTTCACCGGAATGATAAATGAAGAATTTGGGTCATTTATAAGCACCATAATAGCAACAATTCTTAGGGAAAGCTTTAGGTGAAAAACAACCCAAGATAACTCCAAGAGATAAAAGGAGGGGTTGAAAGTATCTCCTAGAGAGAAGGAAATGATGGGTTTAAATATCTCATTCTTGACAACTTGTGAATCATAAAACATGAAGGAATTGTCAAAAATGACATACCACCATCTCAAAGAATAAGGTAGAGAGAATTGCACTAGGAAAGCATGATGAAGTATGCTTGAGCTCCAACAAGAATCTTGATGAAGACTGAGGATGAATTAAAACATGATGAACCACCATGAGAACTCCGGTAATGAAAACATGAGAAGTGAAAGATGAAAGAATAAGATTCAAGGCCTGCGATGAATCAGATGGAGCTTGAAATGATATAAATGAAACACATGGATCTCCGGAAAACAAGATGAACAACTTGGAACTGAGAATATGATATGATGAACAAGCTCCAGACAAAAGAATTAAATCACCTTGAAGGAATAAGAATAAGAAATTATGTTATGCATCTCCTTCACCAATTAAATTGATGACAACCAAAGGATTTGGCATACTACTTATTCTCGTTGGGAAGAATTAAAGAGGGATCTAGCACAAGCTTGGGTAATCTTGAACGAACCACCGGTAGGATTGTGAAAAGAACAAATGAATTAAAACGATAACAACGGAAGGGTAACTTGAATGAGCCACCGTAAGAATATGGAGACGAACGAAGAGACATCAATGAAGAATATTGGGAGGACGAAGTTGAAAACTGAGAACGAAGAATCTTCTGAAATGATGGCCTTCGGAGGATCACAAAGAAAAGAATTCATGAAAAGCTTCGGATGGTTATAAAAGAATTCCTCACAATCGAAACAACTATGAGGATGGCATGAAGCTAGAACCACAAATCTTCAAGAAGATGGGCCAAGATTTAAGAGAAACACTTCTCCGGTCTCCAAATGTTGAGAATGAAGACGAGAAATGCCATAAGAATTGTTGAGCACTCTGGAATAAAGAATTAGAAGGTTGAACCAATGATGAAAAAGAATTTGAAGCGATCTTGGAGAAGGCATGTGACTGATGGGGATCATTCTTACATCACACTTTGAAAAGAATTCTCCGGAGAAAGAAGAGTCAGGTAAGATCCTGGGAAAAGACCTGTGGGTTAGGGCCCACTAAAGAAAATCACCGTTGAAAAGATTGCTTGAGATATTGCACCGGTTGAATTAAATGGCTTGAATGAGATAACAATGCTCAAAATAATTTGAACGGATTAAGAATGGAATTATGAATCTTCAGCACTCCGGATATGAATAGCAAGAGGAGAATGATTAATTGGAGCACCGGAATAAGAAAGCATTGTGAAATGAGGAAAAGGATAAGATCAACACCGAAATCTTGAATTACATCCACCGGCAGAATTAGAGAACAAAAGAATGATGAACTTGAAGCTCTTGAGCACCTTCAAGATAAATCACCGGATAAGAACATTGAAGGAAAAGAATGAAGAAACATCACATGAATAAAATGGATACTTCATTTGAGAATATCTTGCTCCGAGAGGAAGAAGGGTGGGAGGGCGGGAAAAACAAGACAACTTGGGATGAACAAAATGGACACCGGTTGAGAAGAATTTAACATGAAGATCTTGATGATCAAGAAGGATTAGCACTCCCATAGAAATATGAGAATACCGATTAGGAAAGGTATGGAATCAACATTTGACATCGAAGCAACTCGAATACCAGAATCAAGACAAAAACAAAGGGTAGATATGTAGCAGCCTAATCTTCACAATATCATTCGAACAGAGGATTGAACGAATGAATTCCGCAGATACATCAACTTGACAAGAAGCCACTTGGAGAACAAAAGGTAAATAAAAAAAAGGAACAAGGATCAGATAGAACAAATACAAGATAGAAGCTTCGTTCGACATTTTCGTGCTGAAAGCTCATGGAACGTGTTACAAAAGGGTTTTGCAATCCCCGGATCAGCATAGCCAAGGACCCTTTAAGATGCAACTCCCGATCAGAACAAGTCCATAAAACCACTTCACTCAATGTAGAACCCCAAACTTCATATCGAGCATCCGTTGGAAGAATGCCTAGAACTACTGGATGAACCCACCTATAGATTTCCGAAAGTTTCCAGTTATGCAATCAGGTGTTGGGGATACACGGGAAGCACCGCGCAATCAACTCTAAACCTACATCCAGGTGTATCCATCCTTCAACACATAACCAGTCTTTCTCGGAAACTGTTTACCTCGGACCTTAGAAAAGCATCCACTATAACAAGCTATGGCAATACTCTCGAACTACCTCCCCAGTACTGGGTGATGTCGGGGTTATCTTGCCACTGGCCGTATAGGAGAGATTTTCGATGTCGGCCGTCTTAAGTATTTAGTACTGCCGCGATATGCTTGTGTCAATGATACCCCGAAGCTCAACTCCTCGGTAACAGGAGGCATCGAGAACAATATCCTTGTCACAAGAACATCGAAACAATCCCAGAATACTCGTGGGATCCTAAAAAAAATTTGGTGCAATTTTGAAAGTAGAAGAGAAAAGAGTAATCGTCAGGAGTCCTCACCAGAGAGAAAGGGGATGAGAAGCAAAGAAATCCTACTCTCCGATATATATATAGGACTCAAAAAGTTTTCAGTGTGTGCCTAGACTCAACCGTCAACGATTCTATCAAACAGTGGGGGCTTCTAGGTCGGAGAAGGCTCTGATACCAACTTGTAATGCCCAGGATGGGACTATACCTCCTACGTGTCGAGGCACGACTTAAAGGTATAAGCCCATCCTAGAATGATCTCAAGTTTGGTATCTTTGCACAACTCATGTAAAAGAGGGATTAAAAAGCAAAAGGAGATAGTTGGCTTACACTCGCCACTTCACACAATACAATACATAAGCAATACATCATTCAAAACATCACAACCCGACTACGGGTGAAGAACCAAAAGAAAGATACCAAAACAACATAAAGCCACAGGCCAAGATCGAATCCTAGTAGAAACCACTACTGAACAACGAAACAACACAAACAAACGACAACTCTCTTCATCGAGCTCCTGGTGAAGAACTGATCCAACTCCTGCAACAAACTCGGCTGAACCTGCAACTGGTGTGGTGAAGTAACTGTGAGCCACAGAGGACTCAGCAATCCCGTTCCCGGGTAACACGACTATTTAAGCCTTGGGTGAGGATAAGGCTGAAGGAAGAACGAGAGGTGAAGGAACAACAAGAGTCTGCAGCAGCAACTAGCACTAACTTACGTAAAAGAGAGCGAGAAGAGAAGAGCATCGGTCGAAAGATGATCATGAAGTGATCCTAACTAAAGCCGGTCAAACATAACCCCACCGTGTTCAACTCCCGAATCCCTATTCGGAAATTGACAGTCACGGTACACACGCTGGTAGTGTATTGAAACATTGTGTCAAGTTATCTACAACCGGAATTAACAAGCTCCCATCTGCCACATAACCGCGGGCACGGCTTTCGAAAGTTCAAACCCTGCAGGGGTGTTCCAACTTGGCCCATCACAAGCCCACGATCCGCGGAGTCGCAACTCCATAGTTGGGAAGACCCGAGTATTCTCGGAATCCCGTGCTCAAGTTAAACCGAACTAAGGTAAGGCTAATCCAGCAAATCCTCCCGGCGTGCCGACACCCTGATAGTAGCCGCGCGTATCTCGTCTCAGGCTACGACCGGATGAGCGCTACGTACAGTACCAAAGACCCCAGATAACTGGGTGGTACCGCAAGTGACTCTAGTTTGGGACCAACACCATCAGCACTGGCCCCCCCTGCTATGTAGAAATAAAGGATCCTCGAGGGAGCGACCCCCTATGCAAATTTAATTAATTAATTAAGTTGTTATTATGAGGCAAATAGTACCAATGTTGGGATTTGCTGGAAAAGACTTAGCACTTAGCGGTTTATCAAGGGGGTCCCATACACCCCAACCGTGTTAGGAACGCATAATCAAGGAACATAACACCGGTTTATACGGTTCCTAACGGCATGAGTGGAACAAATCACCAAGCAAAAGGCTTAGCCTTCCACCCTGCCAGTATATAGATGATTTCATTTTTAAGCATTTATATAGTGTGATATAACCCAACCAAACTTCAACATGAAGCAAGCATCTTCAATCTTCACCTGCAACTAGCAATGCTATAAGAAGGGCTGAGCGAAGCGTACTTAGCCAAGCAATGGTTTGCGTAGGTAGGGTGGTTAAACATGGCAATGGTTACAAGTAGGAGGCTGACAAGAAAGACATGGGCATCGAGGCAAAACTATAGATCGAGACTACTAGCAATAGGCAAAGATAGTAATGTTATCGGGGTTCGGTCATCTTGCCTGAGATTCCACAAGGGAGAAGAACGGATCCAAGAAGAAGACGGAGCAACAGTCGAGCGGATCCTCACAACTCCGGAACGAAACCGAAGCTAACAAGAGAAGCAACCGGAAAGAAAGAAACAACACGGTAAACACACAAGCATCAACATGGCATACGATGCACAAACAAGAATGATGCATGTCCGGTTTAAATATGCAAGGCATGGCAAAGCACAAACAAATACTACAAGTTAAGTGGAGATCAATATGCAACGAGTTGCATATTGACGAAACACCACATTTAATTATTTAATTGACTCTTGTTATTTACAAGACAAGGTTAAATGTTTTTAGCATGGCAAGAGGTGAAACATAAAGAAACTACACTATTAGGCAATTTAAATGAGGCCGGAAGAATAACAACAACATATCCGGAAAATCCCCATGAGCATGTTTAATAATTATAAGCAAACAACAATTAACATTTATAATGTTGTTAAATGATGCGGATGAGATGCTCAAGTTTATGCAAGTTTATTAAAAGGTTAACAAAAGAGATATGAAGTATTTGTCACCGTGGTGGAATGAAAAAGGGTGCCACGGCAACGATCTCCGAAAATGATGCCACGGCAACATATCGGTTCCCGTAACTCGTTACGAGTCCGGTGCAAAAGAAAGATGGCGTGGGTGAGTCAAAGAGATGAAAGAGGTGGGGTGATCCCGTTACCGGGTTCCCACGAGTCGGTGACGAGGCAACCGAGGAACAAGACAAACGGACGAAACGGGCACGAAGCACACAAGGGAGACATTTCATACAACACAACAAGCATGCATCCACGGGTCACGTCTCGGGGTTATACCTTCGGAACCATCGTTCTCGGAGGGGTTTGAGGTCGTAGTGGAAGTAGAGGAAGTAGTCGTTCCGTCGGCGGTAGTTGTACTCGGGCGACGGTAGAGGAAGTAGTGGTACTCGGCGACGGTAGACGTTCGGGCGACGGTAGACGTTTCCGTTTCCGAAGAGGTACTTGTCGCGTCGGCGTTCGTAGGGGTACTCGTGGCGACCGTGTAGTCGAACTTGACGGTCATCGTGTGTAGTCGTACTTGGCGAAGGTAGTTGTACATGTCATTTGTCGCCGTGTAGTCGTACTTGAAGTGTCGTCGGCGACTCGAAGGGGTACACGGGTCGTCGTTCTCGTACGCGGTCATGGCGGTAGACGTTCTCTGTTCAGGTTAACAACACCAGCAACAAAACAAAAAAAACAAAACTACAACAGCAGGGAGACAAGGCCACGACAGCAGCAACAAAACGGTCTCAGCCACGGCGAGGAGGTTGCAGCAGCAGAAGCCATGCGGTCGGCCGGACAGAGGCAGGGGCCGTTGCGCTCGGGGCGGCCGACCCTTGCTGGAGGACGGGAAGGCGGAGGGAGGACGTCGGGTGCGGGCCATCTTGCGGGGCTCCAGGAGCTCTGGCCTTGGCGCGGGGCGCCATGGCGCTGCAGGTGAAGGCGGATGGCTCGGCGAGGAAGGGGCTCGGGCTCTCGAAGCCGCGAGGCTGGAGGGAGCGGGCGTCCTGAGGACGGGCCGCACGGGGACGTCGATGCTGGAGGGCGCCTCGGGGTCGCGGCTCCTGGCCGGCCTGGGCGCTGGGCGGCAGCCGTGCCTTGGCGAGGCGAGGGACGGCGCTCGGGGGCCGCGGGGCTCGGCCTCTGGACAAGGAGAAGGCCGGGCGAAGGAAGAGGGGCGCCGGCCTGGCAGCCTGGCCGCGCGCTAGGGAGGAGGGAGTAGATCGGCGCGAGGGACGAGGGGGTGGGGGGTCGCCCGAGCGAGGGGAAGGATCGGGGTGCGGGATCGGGCAGAGAGGAAGAGCGAGAGGGACGAGAGGGAAACGGGACTTGCTCCCTGGCGGCGCGACGGGAAGGAGCGAGGGGCTGCGGGAGGTGAGTGCGAGGCGTGCTAGGGTACGGTGGAGATGGGCTGCTGCGGGGAGAGTGGTTGGGCCAGGAGAGAGGAGGCCCAAGAGGGAGGAGAGATGGGCCAGAGAGAGAGGGAAAGGAGGAGGAGACGGGCCTGGAGGAGAGGTGAGGATAGAAGGAGGCCTAGAGGCTGGCTGCCTCTTTGCTGTTTTTTCCCAAAATAAAGCAGAATACCACAACAAGAAAGAAAGAAGGGGGGTGCTAGAAAAGGAGTTAGGGCAAGAGGTAAAATTCCCTGGACCCGCAAAAAAGTCAGTAATTAAAATAAAATAGTTGGGGGGTTTTGGAGGAACCTCGAAACAACGGAAAGAATTAAGACAAGGTTTAGAAGTAGCAACTCGAAGTGGAATAAACATGGGGAATTTGCAAGTGTGTTGGGGTAATTCCAAAGAATGGAATAATTAAAATATAGCTCCCTAGTATTGAGAGGCTTTTATATGTTATAAAGAGAAGTCACCTTCCCTCGATTTAAATGGACCGAAGGTCCACACGATTTATTTAAGTTGAGATGCAAAATAAAATGACATGATGGCATGATGACATGATGCAATGCAAAAATAAATAACACAAGCTCGAAAGAAACACACGGGAGACCCCGGAACATCTGGAATCTTCGGGCATCTTCTGGAATCTTCTGGGACGTCAGTCTCGGGCGTCACAGATCCACTCTTAGCAACAAAGACCTTGCCTTCAGATCTGTGATAGAAGGTGTACCCAACAGTTTCTTTTGGGTATCCTATGAAGATTTACTTCTCCGATTTGGGTTCGAGCTTATGATGTTGAAACTTTTTCACATAAGCATCGCAGTCCCAAACTTAAAGAAATGACAGCTTAGGTTTGTCGTCAAACCACAGTTCATACGGTGTCATCTCCACGGATTTAGAGGGTGCCCTATTTAACGTGAATGTAGCTGTCTCTAATGCATAACCCCAAAAGCGATAGTGGTAGATCGGTAAGAGACATCATCGATCGCACCATATCTAATAAAGTACGGTTATGACGTTCGGACACACTATTACACTATGGTGTTCCAGGTGGCGTGAGTAGTGAAACTATTTCACATTGTTTTTACTGAAGGCCAAACTCGTTAACTCAAATATTTTACCTCTACGATCATATCGTAGAAACTCTTATTTTCTTGTTACGATGATTCTCCACTTCACTCTGAAATTCTTTGAACTTTACAAATGTTTCACACTTGTGCTTCATTAAGTAGATATACCCATATCTGCTCAAATCATCAGTGAAGGTCAGAAAATAACGATACCCGCCGCGAGCTTCAACACTCATTGGTCCACATACATCTGTATGTATGATCTCCAACAAATCCGTTGCTCGCTCCATTGTTCCGGAGAACGGAGTTTTAGTCATCTTGCCCATGAGGCATGGTTCGCAAGTACCAAGTGATTCATAATCAAGTGATTCCAAAAGTCCATCACTATGGAGTTTCTTCATGCGCTTTACACCATTATGACCTAAACGGCAGTGCCACAAATAAGTTGCACTATCATTATTAACCTTGCATCTTTTGGCTTCAATATTATGAATATGTGTATCACCACGATCGAGGTCCAACAAACTATTTTCATTGGGTGTATGACCATCGAAGGTTTTATTCATGTAAACAGAATAACAATTATTCTATGACTTTAAATGAATAAACTTATTGCAACAAATATGATCAAATCATATTCATGCTCAACGCAAATGCCAAATAACATTTATTTAGGTTTTACACTAATCCCGAAAGTATAGGGAGTGTGCGATGATGATCATATCAATCTTGGAACCACTTCCAACACACATCGCCACTTCACCTTTAACTAGTCTCTGTTCATTCTGCAATTCTCGTTTCGAGTTACTTATTTTAGCAACTGAACCGGTATCAAATACCCAGGGGTTGCTATGAACACTAGTAAAGTACACATCAATAATCAGTATATCAAAATATACCTTTGTTCACTTTGCCATCATTCTTATCCGCCAAGTATCTAGGGCAGTTCCACTTCCAGTGACCATTTCCTTTGCAGTAGAAGCACTTAGTGTCAGGCTTGAGATTTAGCTTTGGGTTTCTTCACGGGAGTGACAACTTGCTTGTTATTCTTCTTGAAGTTCCCCTTATATCCCTTTGCCCTTTACTTGAAACAAGTGGTCTTGTTAACAATCAACACTTGATGCTTTTTCATGATTTCTACCTTCGCCGACTTCAGCATCGCGAAGAGCTCGGGAATTCCTTTCGTCATCCTTGCATATTATAGTTCATCGCGAAGTTCTACTAACTTGGTGATAGTGACTAGAGAACTTTGTCAATTACTCTCTTATCTGGAAGATTAACTCCCACTTGATTCAAGTAATTGTAGTACCCAGACAATCTGAGCATATGCTCACTGGTTGAGCTATTCTCCTCCATCTTGTAGGCAAAGTACTGTCAGAAGTCTTATACCTCTCGACACGGGCATGCGTATGAAATACTAATTTCAACTCTTGGAACATCTTATATGCTCTATTGCGTTCAAAACATTTTTGAAGTCCCGGTTCTAAGACGTAAAGCATGGTGCACTTAAACTATCAAGTAGTCATCATACCGAGCTTTTGTCAAAACGTTCATAACGTCTACATCTGCTCCTGCAATAGGTCTGTCACCTAGCGGTGCATCAAGGACATAATTCTCTGTGCAGCAATGAGGATAATCCTCAGATCACGGAACAATTCCGCATCATTGCTACTAACATCTTTCAAATTAGTTTTCTCTAGGAACATATAAAAAATAAACGTGGAGCAACATCGCGAGCTATTGATCTACAACATAGATATGCTAATACTACCAGGACTAAGTTCATGATAAATTAAAGTTCAATTTAATCATATTACATAAGAACTCCCACTTAGATAGACATCCCTCTAGTCATCTAAATGATCACGTGATCCAAATCAACTAAACCATGTCCGATCATCACGTGAGATGGAGTAGTTTTCAATGGTGAACATCTTATGTTGATCATATCTACTATATGATTCACGCTCGACCTTTCGGTCTCCAGTGTTCCGAGGCCATATCTGCATATGCTAGGCTCGTCAAGTTTAACCCGAGTATTCTGCGTGTGCAAAACTGGCTTACACCCGTTGTATTTGAACGTAGAGCTTATCACACCGGATCATCACGTGGTGTCTCGGCACGACGAACTTTCGCAACGGTGCATACTCAGGGAGAACACTTATACCTTGAAATTTTGTAAGGGATCATCTTATAATGCTACCGTCGTTCTAAGCAAAATAAGAAGCATAATAAGATAAACATCACATGCAAATCAAAATATGTGACATGATATGGCCATCATCATCTTGTGCTTTTGATCTCCATCTCCAAAGCACCGTCATGATCACCTTCATCACCGGCGCGACACCTTGATCTCCATCGTAGCATCGTTGTCGTCTCGCCAACTATTGCTTCTACGACTATCGCTACCGCTTAGTGATAAAGTAAAGCAATTACATGGCGATTGCATTTCATACAATAAAGCGACAACCATATGGCTCCTGCCAGTTGCCGATAACTTTACAAAACATGATCATCTCATACAAAACCGTATATCTCATCATGTCTTGACCATATCACATCACAACATGCCCTGCAAAAACAAGTTAGACGTCCTCTACTTTGTTGTTGCAAGTTTTACGTGGCTGCTACGGGCTTAGCAAGAACCGTTCTTACTTACGCATACAAAACCACAACGATTTTTCGTCAAGTATGTGCTGTTTTAACCTTCACAAGGACCGGGCGTAGGCACACTCGATTCAGCTAAAGTGAGAGAGACAGACACCCACCAGTCACCTTTAAGCAACGAGTGCTCATAACGGTGAAACCAGTCTCGCGTAAGCGTACGCGTAATGTCGGTCCGGGCCGCTTCATCTCACAATACCGCCGAAGCAAAGTATGACATGTTGGTAAGCAGTATGACTAGTATCGTCCACAACTCATTGTGTTCTACTCGTGCATATCATCTACGCATAGACCTGGCTCATGATGCCACTGTTGGGGAACGTAGTATTTTAAAAAATTTCTACGATCACGCAAGATCTATCTACTAGATGCATAGCAACGAGAGGGGAGAGTGTGTCAACGTACCCTCGTAGACCGGGAGCGGAAGCGTCAAGTGACGCGGTTGATGTAGTCGAACTTCTTCGCGATCCAACCGATCAAGCACCGAACGTACGGCACCTCCGCGTTGAGCACACGTTTAGCTTGATGACGTCCCACGAGCTCTTGATCCAGTTGAGCTTCACGGGATAGTTTCGTCAGCACGACGGCGTGGTGACAGATATGATGTATCTACCGGCGCAGGGCTTCGCCTAAGCACTGCAACGGTATGACCGAGGTGTGTTTCTGTGGAGGGGCAACGCACACGGCTAAAACAATTCAACTTGTGTGTCCTAGGGTGCCCCCCTGCCCCCGTATATAAAGGAGCAAGGGAGAGGCCGGCCCTAGAGGGGGCGCGCCAAGTGTGGGGAGTCCTACTAGGACTCCCAAGTCCTAGCAGGATTCCCCTTTCCTTTCCGGAGTAGGAGAGAAGGAAAGAGGTGGAGAGGGAGAAGGAAAAGGGGGCTGCACCCCTTGTCTAATTCGGACCAGAGGGGGGGGGCGCGCGCCTCCTTCCTTTTGGCCTTTCTCCTCTATTCCCATATGGCCCAATAAGGCCCATATACTCCGAAAAATACCCGAATCACTCAGAACCTTTCCGTTGTCCGAATATAGTCGTCCAATATATCGATCTTTACGTCTTGACCATTTCGAGACTCCTCGTCATGTCCCCGGTCTCATCCGGGACTCCGAACTCCTTCGGTACATCAAAACTCATAAACTCATAATACCGATCGTCATCAAACGTTAAGCGTGCGGACCCTGCGGGTTCGAGAACTATGTAGACATGACCGAGACTCATCTCCGGTCAATAACCAATAGCGGAACCTGGATGCTCATATTGGCTCCTACATATTCTACGAAGATCTTTATCGGTCAAACCGCATAACAACATACGTTGTTCCTTTTGTCATCGGTATGTTACTTGCCCGAGATTCGATCGTCGGTATCTCTATACCTAGTTCAATCTCGTTACCGGCAAGTCTCTTTACTCGTTCCGTAATACATCATCTCATGACTAACTCATTAGTCTTTTGCTTGCAAGGCTTATTATGATGTGCATTACCGAGAGGGCCCAGAGATACCTCTCCGACACTTGGAGTGACAAATCCTAGTCTTGATCTATGCCAGCACCACGAACACTTTTGGAGACACCTGTAGAGCATCTTTATGATCACCCAGTTACGTTGTGACGTTTGATAGCACACAAGGTGTTCATACGGTATTCGGGAGTTGCATAATCTCATAGTCATAGGAACATGTATAAGTCATGAAGAAAGCAATAGGAGTAAAACTAAACGATCATAGTGCTAAGCTAACGGATGGGTCTTGTCCATCACATCATTCTCCTAATGATGTGATCCCGTTGATCAAATGACAACTCATGTCTATGGTTAGGAAACATAACCATCTTTGATCAATGAGCTAGTGTAGTAGAGGCATACTAGGGACACTCTGTTTTGTCTATGTATTCACACATGTACTAAGTTTCTGGTTTATACAATTCTAGCATGAATAATAAACATTTATCATGATATAAGGAAATATAAATGACAACTTTATTATTGCCTCTAGGGCATATTTCCTTCAAATTCTTATCCAAAGTCTCTCTTATTAGTCAACTCTCTCTAATTCTTATCGGGAGTGTGCAGGATATCTCAGAAGATTCACTTTTCCATTCTTAATCCGTTCAAACTATTTTGTGGTTTGTCATCTTAGTCAAGCCATTTAATTCAACCGGTGCAATATCTCTTCAAGTAATCAGTTCTCCGGTGTTTCTTTTGAGTGGGCCCTAACCCACAGGTCTTTTCCCAGGATCTTACCTGACTCTTCTAACTTTTTTCCGGAGTTATACTCAAATTTTTTTCTTGCTTGGTTAAACCTTCTATCTTTTTATTCTTCCGGAGTATCTCGCAAATTCTTCATGGTGGTTGTTCTCTTTCATCACTCTGTTTCAATTTTTACGGTGGTTCCTTCAAGATTCTTCTTCCTTTATTATCGTATCAATTCATTCGTTCTTTCCGAAATCCTACCGGTGATTCGTTGAATACTTCCTCAAGATTGTGCAAGATCTCTCTTTAATTCTTTGCAACAAGAATAATTAGTATGCTAAATCCATTGCTTCTCATCGATTTAAGTTGATGAAGGATAAGCATAACATAATTTCTTATTCTTGTTTTCCTCAAGGTTATTAATTCCTTCTTCTGAAGTTTGTTCATGATAAATAAACTCTTGGTTCGAAATGATCCATCTTTCTTTTTATCTCGTCGCGAAGCTCCATCTAATCATCGCAAGGCTTCAATCTTATTCTTTTTATCCTTCACTTCTCATCATTGAGTTCTTCATGGTGGTTCATCATGATTTAATTCATCCTCAAAGATTCTTCAAGATTCTTGTTGAAGGAGCTCAAGTATTCTTCATCTTGCATTTTGAAGTGCAAATATTTGCTCCCTTATCTTCTAAGATGGTGTTATGTCATTCTTGACAATTTCCTTTCGTGTTTCATGATTCACAAGTTATCAAGAATGAGATATTTAAAACCATTATTTCTCTTTCTTGAGGAGATCTTTCGACCCATTAATTTCTTTGTTGGATTTGTCTTGGGTTATGATTCCCCTAAAGCTTTCCCTAAGGATTGTTGCTATTTATGATGCTTATAAATAACCCAGTTTTCTTCATTTATCCTCCTTCAGAAATAAGGATTCCATTTCCTTGTTGATCTCAATCCAATCTATTGTTTTCTGGTAGTGGCCGGTTGTCACCTCATAATGTTGAGAGGTTTTCCATAAGCCCACATCAAGCTTATTCTTCTCGTTGTTGAATTTCCAACAACTTTGTCCAATCCATCTTCGTAAGGATGCTCTTTCAAATTCAGTTGTGGGAGAAGTTATCATTTTCTTCTCCGTTCATTTCTTTCATTGATCTAGCATCTATTCTTTCATTCCGGAGGCATTGTGATATTGCTCTCTTCAAACCATCGTCTCGTCATATCAATATCATGTTCTTTTCCTTTCTCGTCCATTTAACTGGAGTGTTGTGACCTCCATTCTAGTTCTCTCATCCTATCAAGTTTTACCTCTCTTCTCAACCGGAGTGCTGTCTGAAGCCTTTCTTACCCCTTGTGCCATTCATTCAATAGTTTTGGAGGCAGTGTGTTGTTGATTTCATCAAGTATCATCCCAACTTGGCAAGTTCATGTTAATTCCTTCCATTTTCAGATGGAGTGTTGACCAATTATGTCATTCTTTTCCTTGGCTATACCGTTGTGGTTCATAGTCTTTTGGTTCATGAGCTCTTGTTTCATGTCATTCAACCTACAAGGTTCTCGTAATGTACCTTGTTCTTCTTTCTAACGGAGTGTTTTCATCCTCGTTCATCTCCGTTGTATTCTTCTTTCAATTTGGTCAACCTCTCAAGGTTCGTGGTTTTACTCGTTTGTCGAAGAAGCAACTTTGGTTTATCTCTTCCTTTTTCATTTTATCTGGTGCAATCTCCAGGATCTCGGGTCGAGATCCTCTGTTAGTGTGAGAGAGTTGTGATGCCCCGAGACCGACACTCTAGAAGACTTCCATATGTTCCGGGCTTCGCCGTGTGTTTTATTTGCTTGCTTCATTTTATTTGTGCTTCGCATCATGTCATAAATCTTTTTATTTCCAACTCAAATAAAAATTGTTTGGATCTTCGGTCCATTTAAATTGAGGGATACTCACTATGGTGACTTATCTTTATAACTTATAAAAGCCTCTCAATATTATTAGGGAGCTATATTAAATTATTCCATTTGTTTGGAATTAACCCAAACACACTTGCATATATCCCGCATGCCTATTCCATCTCAAGTTTGACTTCAAAACCTTGCCAACAATTCGTATCTCTTTTATCGAGGTTCCTCCAAAAATCTGAACATTTTTGGACACTTCAAAAATTTAGTCTTTGTTCAAACCTTTTGAATTAAATTCAAAGGAATTTGAATTTAATGTTTCATTCATGCCCACTTATATTTTTCTTGGATCATGCTCATTTTTTACGAGTCCGAGAAAATCAACCCCATGTCCAAATTCTGTATCTAACCCTTCCTTTCTTCTCATTTTTCTTTTTTGCTATTTTTCTATAATTGAGAAATAGAAGAGGAGAAATTTTAAGAGAGAGAAGGAGAAGAGCCCAGCAGGCTGGCCACTTGCTCCTCTGTGCAGCCCGCGGCCTCCGAGGCCCAACCATCCATCCCGCAGCCTCCTTCTGGCCTCCTAGGCCCAAGGCCCAGCCTCCCTCTCCCTTGCTAAACCTAGCCCCGACTCCCTCCCTCTCGACCTCTCCCTCTCGCTCCCCCTCTGCGCCGCCTTCCCTCGATCCCCTTCCTCTCTGCCTCTCGCTCTCTCTCCCTTCGTTCACCTCTCCCTCTCGACTCCTCCCACCGCGCATCGACGCCAGGAGCGAGAGCTCCTCGCCCGAATCACGTCGTCCTTCTCCCTCCATGCCGCGTCGCCACCACCTCATCTCCCGCGCCTCCTACCTTGGCGATCTTCTGGCCGCGCCGCTCGTTGCCGGCCTCCACCTCACCTCCTGCAAGCCCCTTGCCGTCCCTCTCCTCCACGCGCCATGGCCCCGTCCTCCTTTCCTCGCGCCCGCTCCTCCTGCCACGCCTATGCCTCGCCGCGACCCCCCCTCTGCAGCTCCTTCTCCAGCGCAGCGCCTGAGCCCCTGCTCCACACCGGCCCTTGCCCTGCCGTCCGCCGGCCCGACGAGCTGGACCACCCCGTCACCCTCCGTCTTCGTCGTAGCACCGTTGGACCAGAAGCGCCGGCGACCAAGGACCCAGAGTGCGCCCGCCGACCTCGCTCTGCGTCGCCGTTCGGGCTCCACCACCACGACCAGCGTCGTCGCCCCAAGCTCCACCACCTATTTCATCGAGCGCCATCGCCAGCTGCGCCTTGGCTTCTTCTTCCTCCCCGAGCAGGAGCTCTGCCTCCCTGTTGCATGCCAAGACCGTCCAGGATTCGCCAAGTGCAGGTTTGAGTACGACGACATGAACACCTATGAAAATGTGTACCCCTACGTCAACGACGACCCCGAGTATGGCTACATCCGATGGGGTTTTCGCCAAGTACCGCGACGCCCGAAGCACTCGGAACCATCAAGTTCGACTACAACAAGTGTACGACTACCCTCATCGATGACCCGTGTACCACAAGATCCAAGGTCGACTAAGCCCGAAGATGCAACAAGTACATCTACGGATACCCAAACGTCTATGAAAACGTGTACCACTACCGTCGCCCCGGAGACATTGGATGTCAAGTACCCCTTCGGAAACACCAAGGTCGACTACGCCCGTGGACGTCAAGTTCCTCTACCGATGACCCGATCGAACTCGAACCGTGTACTACTACCGTCGCGAGAACGATTACTTCCACTACTTCCCTCGATGTCTCGAACCCCTCCGAAAATGCACGCTTCAAAGGTATAACCCCGAGACGACGCCCATGAATGAATGTTGTGTGATGTATGAGATGCATCCCTTGTTTGCACAGTGTCCGTTGTGCCCTCTTTTGCCGTCTTCACGTGGGAACCCGGCAACCGGGAGCACCCCACCGTCTTTGCATGACACGCTCATGTTCCCGTCGTCTTTCTTTTGTACCGATATCTCAATGGGTGTCGGATCATCGGAACGTTGTCGTGGCACCGTATCCGTTTTCGCCGCCACGACCCCCTTTTCTTTCCGTCGTGGCGACAAATACTCCATATCTTGCTCATGTCAACTTTTAACAAAAATTGCATAAAACTTGAAAATGTCATCCGCATCATGATAACAAAACTTAAATGTTCAATTTGTTGTTTGCTTAAAATTGCTAAATATGCACATGGGGAGTTTGGGGAGTTTCCGGAATTGTTGTTGTTATTTCCGGCCTCATTTAAAATGACTAGATAGTGTAGTTTGTTTAAGCTTCACATCTTGCCATGTTTAATAAAAACATTTAAATTTGTTGGGTTCATAACGAGATCAAACTAAATAATGTAATGTGGTGTTTCGTCAATATGCAACTCGTTGCATATTGAGCTCCACTTAACTTGTAGTTTTGTTTGTGCACTTTGCCATGCCATGCATATTTAAATCAGACATGCATCATACTTGGTTGTGCATCATATGTCATGTTTATGCTTGTGTGTTTACCGTGTTGTTTGCTTCTTTCTGGTATGCTTCTCTCGTTAGCTTCGGTTTTGTTCCGGAGTTGTGAGGTTTTGTTCGACTACTTCATGGACTCGTTCTTCTTCCTTGTGGAATCCCAGGCAAGATGACCATTCCCCGATATCACCTATATCTTTGCCTATGCTAGTTGCCTCGCTCTTTAGATATGCATCGATGCCTATTCCTGTTTGTCAGCCTCCTATTGTTGCCATGAAACCTCTACCATTTGACACCTTCCCAGCAAACCGTTGTTTGGCTATGTTACCCGCTTTGCTCAGCCCCTCTTATAGCGTTGTTAGTTGTAGGTGAAGATGAAGATTGCTCCATGTTGGAACTTGTTGTTGGAATATCACAATATCTCTTAAATATATTAACACACCTATATACTTGGCAATGGGTGGAAGGCTTGGCCTTTTGCTCGGTGTTTTGTTCCACTCATGCCACCTTAGGGACCGATAAACCGGTGTTATGTTCCTTGATTTTGCGTTCCTTACACGGTTGGGGTTTATGGGCCCCCCTTGATAATTCGCTCTGCTTAAAGCTTTTTCAGCAAGGCCCAACTTTGGTTCTACATTTGCCTAACAACTAAAACTTGTCGAGGGAGTAATTAACCCAAGGATTTATTAATCAACCCCCTGGGCCAATGCTCGTTTTGAGTGTTGGTCCAAACTAGAGTCGTGTGCGGTACCCCCTTGGCAACTTGGGTCTTTGGTCACTGTACGCTGCGCTCATCCGGTCATGGCCTGAGATGAGATACGCGCGGCTACTATTAGGGTGTCGGCACGCCGGAAGGTCTTGCTGGATTAGTTTTACCTTTGTCGAAATATCTTCAGCACGGGATTCCGAGGATACTCGGGTCTTCCCAATTTGGAGTTGCGACTCCGCAGATCGTGAGCTAGTGATGGGCTAAGTTGGGACACCCCTGCAGGGTTATGAACTTTCGAAAGTCGTGCCCGCGGTTATGTGGCAGATGAGAATTTGTTAATACCCGGTTGTATATAACTTGACACCATATTCATAAGAATACACCACGTGTGTGAGTAACCGTGACGGTCTCTTTCCGAATGGCTTCAGGAAGTGAACACGGTGGGGTTATGTCTGATCGTGAGTAGCTAGGATCACTTATTGATCATGTTTGGCGACCGTTGGCACTTGTTTTCTTCTCGCACAAAACTCGTAAGCTAGTGCTTAGTGCTTGCTGCCAACCATGTTTATAGCCTTTCCACACCTAAGGCTTTGGTAGTTTTGATACCCGAGAACGGGATTGTTGAGTCCTCTGTGGCTCACAGATTCAACACACACCAGATGCAGGTACCGCTGAGAACAATGCAGGAGATGTATCAGAACTTCAATGGGAGTTCGATGAAGAGCTTGGCCGTATGTATGTGACGTTTTCGACGATCAGTAGTGGTTCCTACTAGGGGCGATCAGGCCTTGTGTTTGTGGTATCTTTCTTGTTTGGCTTTCGTCCGTAGTCAGACCCTGTGTTATTTGGATGATGTATGCTATTGTATTCATTGTGTGACGTGGCGAGTGTAAGCCAACTATCTTTTCTATTTCATCCTTGGATTTTACATGAGATGTGCAAAGATACCATACTTGAGATCATTCTAGTATGCGCTTATGTCTTTAAGTCGTGCCTCGACACGTAGGAGACATAGTCGTATACTGGGCATTATAGGTTGCAACGAAAGTGGAGAAGCAACTAGTTAGATGGAGGGAGGACACGTGGCACAACCTCTGTCTTTGGATCTAAAGAGATCCAACACGCAGAGCGCGTCCGGCGGAACGGTTCGGCCGACGCCCCGGCCAGCAACGTTTTCCTATAAAAAGATCCAAAGTGGCAGATCCAACAATTATCGGTCATCAAACCATGTCAATCCAACAATCCATATTCTCCAATTCACGTTGTTCATAAAACCCGATACCTGGAATACCCGTGCCCGAACCCATATTACCTGCACCCAAAATACCCGAGTGCATGCTCGCGTGTCAACTTCCAAAACCCAAATTTTATTAGGGGAAATCGGGTTTGTATCCCCGGTACCCGATCTGCCTTAGGCCCTGTTTGGTTCATAAGTCCTAGGACTTTTTTTAGTCCCAACTTATAAGTTCCAGGTCCCTAAAAAGTCTCTACCTGTTTGGTTTCTGGGACTTAACATGGACTAGAAAATCATATTACAACTATAAGTCCCTCCTTGAGAGTCCTATTTCATAAGTCCCAAATACCCACTTTAAGTCCCAATAAGTCCCTCCTGTTTGGTTTAGATGGGACTTATAGGGACTTTTATAAGTCTCTAAATCAATAAGTCCCTGGAAACAAACACCCTCTTAATTACCCGAAGCAAATAAATCCAACCGAAGAAATTAAGGTCGCATGGCCCAGCCCACGCAACACCCACGCCATCCTCGTCTCCCCAATAGCCCAACTACTCAACCCTATCTCTAATGCAACACAATGCCTAAGTCCCGACCTAGCCGCCGCCTCCCTCGCATCTTGTCGTCCACATCCAAGAGCGACGAGGGGAAGAGATGCATTGCCATGTCTGCTGCCTCCCTCGACGACGCGCTGTGGTGCAGTGCCGCCAAATTTATTGTTCTGACTTTTCATCAAACTTTAGCACGATTTGACCCGTTTTGAAATTCTTTTCAGATTTGACTTTTTTCTACCGCCATCGTCTTTGACGGTAGGTTTACACGGCAACCCGCCAAAGTCAATGGCGATAGGCTTTGATCTACTTTTAGGGCATCAGTAGTGTTTAGAGGTTGGCTTGCCTCTAAGCTGGGTCCCACAACCAGCCTCTAATTTTTGCCCAAAACTACGCAGTGTATAGCGATGGTTTCAGCCCATGTTGGGAACCCATGCCATACTAAAAAAAAAGATGTGGCCATGCATCATTTTTAAATACCTTACCTTCCCATGCCTTGAGACTAACAAGATGTCTCCACCGGATTTTTGTTGTTTGGAGGCTGCCTCCAAGCCTAGAGGCGATGCCAAGGAAAAATGTTTAGAGGCGCTAGTTTGCAATGTATGGAGGCAGCCTCTATGACCTTAGAGGCAGTCTTAGAGGCTGCAAAAACCAACATTGTGGATGCTCTTAAACGGACATTTGGCTGCGCGAAGCCTACCGCCATAGCCGGTGGTGGTAGCTAGTTGTAGCGTACCGCCAACTACAGTGACGGTAGACTTCCATCGATTGCAGATGGGTGTCCTTGTGTTCATACAGAGCGCTCCATTATCTTGCTGTATGCCGCACGTAGCCTCACTGTATAAGCACTAATGCATGCACACACTACGTATCCAAATATGTATACCGGCCGGCTGCACATACATATGTAGTAGTAATATTTTTATCTCCTCTGTACACATGTATTCAGAATGTATGCATGTGTGGCCAGTCCATGCGGGTATTCGGATATGTATTTGTATTTGTTGCAGACTTGGCCTTCAAAAAGTGCTAGTACTTGTATGTAATCCAAAAAAAAAAACAATTCAAACTTGAGTAAAAAGTGGGAGTGGCTAACAGTGAAGTCGACTGATTTTCCAAATCGGGTCGGTCGATTCATTCTGGACGTTGAACGAAGATCTAACAGCTCGCGGCCCTTCTTCCTCCTCCTCCCAGCGTTCCATCGGCCGAACCGTCGACTGCGCTTCCACGCCGCCTCGCCGCCCTCCCCGGAACCACCCTTCCACCGGTCTTCCGCCGACTCGGCCATCCCTCTAGGCCCCCCGCGTCGAGTTTTTTTCTTCGACGAAGGTCCCCACCACCGCCCCCACACCGCCGTCCACCACCGCCCCACCCTCAACCTTAGGATAGATAATGGGGTAGCCTGGCCAGCGAGCTTCTTCCACCCCTCAAGCTGTTTCTTTCTTCAACCAAAATCGGTTGACCCAAATTCAAAATTTAGGCGATTGACATGTAGCTATTTTCATAAAGTAAATACCTAACGCGCTGCCAGCCCAGCCCCCTCGCTTCTCGACCTTCCCCTTGCAGCCGCCAGGGCGCGCAGTCGAGCGAAGCCCGGCCTGCGTCGCCGGCGGGGGGATCTCCTTCCTCCTCGCCTGATCTGCTGCGGCACGGGCGCGGTACCTTGGCGGGGACGCCTCATTCTGGCGCAGGGCGTGGTGGCGGGGCTGCGTATGGTCGCGCTGGTGGCGGGATTGGACAGCGGCTCGGCGGCGGCTGCGTGGCGGCGGCGGCCAGGTCCAGCAAGCAGGCGGCATCATACGGCAGGATGTCCAGCGGCGACGGCTAGCGTCCGATCTGGGCTCAGATGGGCTTCGACGGGCCGTGCATGCTGCTGTCTTGTATCTTCCATCCTCCGTCAATGGCAAATTGCTCCTGAGCTCGACCCGCAACACGAGGACGTCTGGGGTTCCGGCCCTGGGCGTGGCGGTGGTGGCTACTTCCTTCACCGGAGGTGGTCGGCCAGCTGATTGTGGCATCACACGTCCAGTCCCGACGCCGAGTGGGAGACGACGATGCCGGTGAAACCGTGCTATGACTTCGATCAGGGCGGGCGATGGCGGCGTTTTCGCGTCGTTATCTTGATGAAGACATCGCCAATGTAGCTACCGTCGACTCGCTTGCGCTGCTCCGGGTGAAAACCTAGACCTGGGGTTCCCGGATCAAACGATGGCGACACTTTAGGCGTCGTTCTCCCTCATGGGGGCCATTGTTTTTGGAGCAGCGGCTGGATGGAGGGGACAAGTGGTGGAGCGGTTTTTCGTTTACCACATCAAAGACGGCGGATCTCGGCGGCGTGGCGCAATGGGGATTCGGTGTCTGATGCGAGGAGATGGACTCGGGCAGGAGGAGGACGTTGTCTGGCGTCATGGTGACGTCGATGGCAGAGAGGCCTGTCAAGGTCGGTGCGTTAGTTTTTGCTCTGAAGATGAATTGGTGAAAGATGGCGGCGATGGCACATGAGAGTGCGTCGGACTGATGTATACCCCAAACCCATTATGTGGCTTGGTTGGGGCCTCTGGCTTTAGATGTTAGGCATTTGTGCAATGTCTGTTTGATATTAGGCTCGGACTATCGTCACACCTTCATCAAGTGGATAGAAATAGCGACATATGTTGCTAGGATGGTGACTTCAGACTACCTGATGTACTACTTTATAAAGTCTTTATGAATAATTAATAAAATAGTTCCATGCATCGCTTAAATGCAAAGACCGGGGTAATCATTCTTTTCTTAAAAAAAGTAAATACCTTTGACGTGCATGTACCTGTAAGCTAACCAATAAATCAACTAGTTCTTGCACGTGGTACTACATATACTTCCATGATTAAAATATATGTGCGTATATATAAGTGCATCTTGAATCGCGAACACTAAATCTGGCCTCCAAACTCCCGCGGACGCAATCGGGCGCGTTCGCGGACAATGTCCTCCTCTTCCTCCGGATCCGCCGTGCCCGGAGGTAGGCCCATGGTGATCCCGGCTTTGCGCCTTACCAGCGCTCCGGCGTTAGATAAGGATAGCTACCGAGCGGCGGCGAGTGAAATGTGGAGGTGGAAGGGAGGGGAGAAACTGTGGATGGGTAAGATTTCGATGCCGGCGTTCGTCTTTCATAGCCGGGCTAGGGGCCTTGCACGGGAGCATCAACACACAGCGTCATCGGTCCGTCGGAGGAGACGCATCGGACCATTGGGTTCGGGGCGATTTCGTGTGCGACCTGGCTGTCAGTCCGACTAATTATCCAAATGACTATTCTTGTGATAACTCAGATAGTGAGATTACTAATTATTTTTGTGATAAGCGATGATTTATGAAATAAGAAAATGCAAGCAAATATATGATGAGTATACTTATAGTTTAAAATTTAAACTCAGATCGATATCTGGTACTCATCTTATTGGTGGGCTTTATAGATATGGGTATTCAGAGATGCATGCATGCGTGGCCCGTCGATGTACGTATTTAAATATGTAGTCTATGCATGCATTAGTGCTTTAGGGCTAGTTGCCTGCGTGCACATGAACATGCATGCATATCAACAGCAGAAGTACTTCACAGATGATACAGCACTGAACGACACTCGGATGATGGCTAATCCAGCCATTAGAGCAACTCAAACGGGAATACCCAAACGGACACGGATTTTGTCTGGATTTTGTTCGTTTGGACCGTCCGTCCGCCTAGCGACTGGTGGATGAACCCAACGCACAAGATGCAAAGACGGACACGCACGGCGGAGAACTCGATGCATGCGGGGAACTGCGAGGCGAGCATGGCGGGCGGGGCGAGCGGCCGCAGCGAGCTGCGGGGCACGCGGCGGGCGGAGGCGGCCAGACGGGCCGCTCGATGCAGTGCAGCGGGGAAGGAGGTGGTTGTGGCTTACCGAATTTACGGGCAGTAGTTGGAGGCGGCGGACCTGACCTCGGCGGCGCTGACCTCCACGCCCCCGCCGCCACACCCTCCTTCGCCCCCGCGCAGCGCCGATGAGCTGCTCCGCCCGAGGTGCTTGTACTGCTGCTGGTCGCGCCTTCAGGCTGTCGTGCCTCCTAGCGACTCTCGACGCCTGCTCCATGGCGGCCGGAGCTCGTGACGGGGCTGCGGCTGCGGAGGTCTTTCTAGTGAGCGCGGCGGGCGGCGGAGATCTCCCGGTGCGCCGCGATGGGCGGCGGCGGTGGCTTGGCCAGTGACCCGAGGCCTCGCCGTTGAGGACGACGGAGGAGGCGGAGGCCTCGCCGTCGAGGACGGCAGCTCGTGGCGGGGCTCGGCTGGGTGGGGATCTCGCTGCAGTTCCCGATCGAGCGGCTCGTGCTGTGTCGCTAACTAGTAGGACCAGGACGGACACGGGAGGGTAGCAGCGGACGAGAGGAGCGCCCGCTTTTGTCCGTCCTAGACCCATTTGTGGCCTAAATTTGGGCTCAGTTTGGGTCGGGGTGGAGGACAAACGGACAGCAGGCGGACATGCGCGTCCGTTTGGGTCGCCCTGTTGGGCTAAGTTTTCTGTCTGGATGACCCAAACGGACATAATGGATCGCCCCATTAGAGTTGCTCTTAGCTGCTGTTTCAGCTTTGCTCATGGATGGCGTCATATGAATATCGTGCATGCATCGTCTGATAAATGTCGTTTACGTAGCAGTGCTCTATCAACAGCAAGTAGTGTGACTGAAGCATGGTCTCTGTATGAACATGCATTCATGCAAGGACACACACTCCCACGATGGAAGTCTACCGCCACTGTGGCCGGAGGTAAGCTACGACTAGCTACCGCCACCGGCTATGGCGGCATGGCGCTAGGCTTCGCGCAGTCATCAAAAGTCCGTTTAAACGTTGACCAATATCTACCGTTATTGACGTTGGCGATAGGCAATGTAAACCTATCGCCAAAAACTATGGTCGTAGAAAAAAGGTCAAAACCGAAAAGACTTTAGAACGGGGTCATGCTAAAATTTGACAAAAATGTCAAAACTGTGAATTCAGCCGTGCAGTGCCGCTCCTACCGCTTCCCTCACATCCCGCCGCCCCCGCCTGAGAGCATCACGTCCATCATCATGTCATTTGCCTCCATCAACATCATTGTGCAGCATCACGTCGGCCGTCTCCCAGTGCCACTACAATAGATTGGTGCTCGCCTCCATCTAACAAAGGGGTGTAATGAAGTTGCGACACCTGCTCCGAGTGCAACGCCGCCCTACACCCCCTGTTGTGCAAATATGAAGAAATCGTGTTGTAATTTTTGTTCGTCGTGTTGATTTTCAGGTAATTCGGGATTACCAGAACCCAATTTTCCTGGTACCTGAATTTTCGGGTAGCAACCTTTTTGGAGGAACTTTGGATATCATTTTTTAAAACCCGATATTTCAATAACTCGAATTACCTGACCCGAATTTTCGGGTAAACCCGAACGCCTAGCGTGAGCTCCAATGGTGAGCGCTCAACATGTTTAGCGTGCAAATAATCTCATACCAGATATCAATATCCACATAATTAACACGTAATTGTCTATCTAATGCCAATGTGTAATTAATTTTCCCTAATATTGATGTGCATTGCACATATGAAATTACTAGTTACTGTAAAATGTCTAACACTTTTTTTAATGTTTGACCAAGTTAATAGGAAAAATATGAACATCCACAATAAAAATAAAAATAAATATTTTATAATGAATCTAATGATATTGATTTGATATTGTGGTTATTAATATTAATATTTTTATTCTTGGTCAGACATAGAAAAGTTTGATTTGAAAAATATACACCTTATAATTTAATATGTGGTGTTGAAGCCTATTAACACGTGGTCTAATTTTGAAGATATAAACTCAAAGGATGCAGTCATGAAACGGTTGAACATTCAGTTCAACAGATATTTTGGTTTGATGTTTGGATCTTGTAAAAGAAAAGCACAATGTTCATCAATTTCTATTTATTCTACATACAAAAAATGTTTAAGTCAAACTTCATAAAATTGGACCAATATTAATTATAGAAAAAATATCAACATTGACTGTACAAATCAACATCATCAAATGCATCATGAATTTAGTTTTCATAGCATATAAATTTTCATCAGATGTAATTTGACTTCAAACAAATTTTATATACAAAATAAAAAGAAACGTTGGGGGTACAAACAAACCTTCCATCTCAATCCAGTGGAAAATAATCCCACCAAAACTCTATGGCGGCAACATGTGGCGCGACGACCGCACCAAACACATTTAAAGGTACCTAGAGATTCCAGCTTAATGCATGAGATTGAAAAAAAAAAAAGATTCATGGACACTAACACCCAGAACATATTTTTATGGAAAAAAACCACCCGGGTGAGATCACGAAAATTCATTCCTGAGGAGTCGAACTCCGGTCTGCAAGGTACGCAACAACGACCTTGCCACTGGGCTATTGCCCAGTCCTGGGCCCAACCCAATTCCCTTTTTTTAATTTTTATCTACCTTCTCCTTTTTCTTTTTTCTTTTCTTTTATTTTAATTTCGTTATTCTTATCTTTGCTTCTCTTTTCACGGTTGCGTGGTTTTTTCCTCATTTTTTTGGAAATATATGACCATTTTCTCTAAGTGATTGAATATATTTTTGTATATAGGAAACAAAATTTAAATATGAGATTATATTTTATTGAGATACTCGATTTTTTCAATTTTTTCTGCAATATATAAACTTTTTCAATATCTGAAATTTATTATAATACTTAAAAAATAACATCAATGTTAGATTTGCGACTTACGACAAAAGGCGCGAATAATAAATAAACCTGTTGCAACAACGACAACAAAGCCTTTAGTCCCAAACAAGTTGGGGTGGGCTAGAGTTAAAACCCATAAGATCTCGTGACCAACTCATGGCTCCGGCACATTGATAGCAAGCTTCTACGCACCCCTGTCTATAGCTAGTTCTTTGGTGATACTCCAATCCTCCAGGTCTCTCAACGGACTCCTCCCATGTTAAATTCAGTCTACCCCGACCTCTCTTACATTCTTCGCACGCTTTAGCCATCCGTTATGCACTTGAGCTTCTGAAGGCCTGCGCTGAATATGACCAAACCATCTCAGACGATGTTGGACAATCTTCTCTTCAATTGATGCTACCCGAACTCTATCTCCTATATCATCATTCTGGACTCGATCCTTCCTCGTGTGGCCACACATCCATCTCAACATACGCATCTCCGCCACACCTAACTGTTGAACATGTCGCCTTTTAGTCGGCCAACACTCGACGCCATACAACATTGCGGGTCGAACCACCGTCCTATAGAACCTGCCTTTTAGATTTTGTGGCACTAAGCTTGGCGCCACTTCATCCATCCTGCTTTGATTCGATGGTTCATATCTTCATCAATACCCCCATCCTCCTGCAGCATTGACCCCAAATATCAAAATGTGTTCTTCTAAGGCACCACCTGCCCATCAAGGATAACCTCCTCCTCCTCACACCTAGTAGTACTGAAATCGCACATCATGTACTCAGTTTTTAGTTCTACTAAGCTTAAACCCTTTCGATTTCAAGGTTTGTCTCCATAACTCTAACTTTCTATTTACCCCGTTCGACTATCGTCAACTAGCACCACATTGTCTGCAAAGAGCATACACCATGGGATATCTCCTTGTATATGCCTGTTGAGACGGTTTAATTACTCACTTAACTCCAACAATACCCTTTTGACCCACTAAGGTTGTTGAATTTATTTGGCTTGCTAGACTAGTTGTTTTTTTACAACAAACCAATTATGCTGTTAAACAATGGGCCCAGCCACCCAGGTTGGCACAGCAAACAAAATTCACTTCCACTGCATAATCAAGGAACTCGCACCCATTAAATTTGTACCAAGAAATAAACTCAGTTTTCGCTGGTTCAAAAAGTATCTCCCTCTGTTCAAAGAGTATAAGATAGTTAACTCTTTCCTGAATTGGAGGTATATAAACATGTTTTAGTGTGTTTGTTTACTTATTTCTGTCTGCATGTAGTCTATATTTGAATACGCAAAACATCTTATATTTGTGAACCGAGCAACTAGTACTACCGAATCACCCAGAATTTTGTAATGCACAATATCTAACATTCAGGGAAGCTAACAAAAGCAAGGAATAACAATGCATGAACCAAAATCAGCATTAGAAGCCTCAAACCTCCTACGGAAGCACCTCAACAACCGAATACCATCACATGCACGGATGCACCAACCAATTAACGAAAACTTCAGATCAAAAGCTCGAATAGAAGAAAAAATATGGGAGCAACATATAGTTCAACAAGGAATTCCATAGCTCTTATCAGCATATAGTTCAACAGGCCGTAGATGGTTCGACATTCTTTCGCATGCTTAATCACAACCACATGTAAAAATGGCGGCTCGACGATCTCAAGATCTAGGCATTTCAAAGTAGACACGAAATGTATCCAACTGACGACACTTTCGAACAGTTCCGAAGTTCCTCGATCATGGTGGTTCAAATTCAGCGCCAGTACGCCACGCAACGCCAGTACGCCACGCAATATTCCTGGCAATCACTACTCCTTCACTAGCTAACGAGCCTCACCCCCATCCGTCGCTCTCCTAAAAGTCCAACGGGTTCGCCGCGGCCGGCGTCACGGTGGTTCCGCCGCAGTGGCGAGTGGCGTACCTCAGGCCCGGCTCCGGGATCATGGATCGCTTTCGTTCCCCGGGCACCATCAGGTTGCCGTCCTTGTCCTCGTAAGTCTGCACCACCAACGCAACCCAATATCCCAAATTCCCAATCAGCAAAGAACGTAACTACTAGAGTACAAGTCTACAACTACTGTCAGATTAAGAGTCACAGGAGGGTGCCCGGTCGATCGCGTTACGGACCTCGATGTCGCCGAAGGCGGAGGCGAACCACGGCTCCGACCCGGTGCATCGCAGGAAGTGCCGGTCGCCGTAGACGTCGACGGGGATGACCTCGTGGCCCTCGCCACCCGCGTGGTGCGCACACAGCTCGGAGCAGAAGGCGAGGCCGCAGCCGATGCAAAACGAGTCCCTCCGGTACCCCGCGGGTGCCACCGAACCATCCGTCTCGTTCGTGGTGGCGGCGCTGGTGTCGTGGCCTCGGTGGTGCTCCCCGCAGCAGTGATCGCAGAAGCTAGCGCCGCCGCAGGTGTTGCAGACGCGGTCCCTGGTGCACATCTTGGAGAAGTCCGCCGTCACGAGGTGAGTCATCCACGAAGGCAACTCCTCGCCGTCCTCAACCTCCCCGTTCCACTGGAAAGGCACGAACAGGTTGCCATGCTCGTCCCCGAAAGCCTGCAGCCAAATTAAGAATCATCAGACAAAAAAACTACCAACCACTCCCAGATCGATCTAACAGTAATAAAACACGGCATTGTTGATCGATCAAGTCACCGACCAGCATGAGCACGTAGTGCAATGCGGGGAACCACCACTCCGAACCGGTGCATCGCACGCAGTGCCACTCTAGGAACTCGTCGATGGGGATGACCTCGTGATCCTCGCCGCTTGCATGGTGCGCGCACAGGTCGGAGCAGAACGCCACGCGGCAGCCCGTGCAGAACGAGTCTCTCCGATGCACCACGGTCACCTCCGAGCCGTCCTTCTCCTCCGGGATGGAGGCGGTGGTGTTGTGGCCTGGGTGGTGTTCCCCGCAGCAATGCCCACAGAAGGCGGCGCCCCCGCAGGTGTTGCACACCCGGTCCCGGGCGCACGTCTTGGCGAAGTCGGCGGAGACGAGCTCAAACAACCACGGAGGAGGGCACGGTCCGCCCTCGACCAGCTTTGCAACTGCAGCCGGCTTCCGGTGCAGCGGCACCAGCAGATTGCCCTCGTTGTCCTGGAATGTCTACAGGATAGCCAAACCAGTCGGGGAACCAAATCAACTGGACGATCAATCAATTCGAGAGTAAAATCCCCGAATCCATGGATCTCGCAGAGACCTGGACGCCCGTGAAGACGGGGAACCACCGCTCCGACCCGGTGCATCGCGCGCAGTGCCATCCTTCGAACTCGTCGACGGGGATGATCTCGTGGCCCACGCCGTGGTGCGCGCACAGCTCTGAGCAGAACGCGACGCGGCAGCCGATGCAGAAGGAATCCCTCCGGTGGCCGGTGGCGTCGTCCTCGGTGGGGGCGGGGGAGGTGACGTGGCCGCGGTGGTGCTCCTCGCAGCAGTGGCCGCAGAAGGCGGCGCCGCCGCACGTGTCGCAGACGCGGTCCCTGGAGCACGGCTTGGAGAAGTCCGCGGCGGCGAGATGGGAGACCCAGGAAGGGGGCTGCTCTCCGCCCTCCGCCGCCGCCGCACTTCCGTGGCCGCCGAGGTAGGACATGGTCACCGGATCTCCGCAGTTGCAGCAGCGACGCAGCAGCGGCAGCCCCATCCCGCGGCGGCTCCGATCCTTCCTTGCACGGCCCAACTTTTCGTGGTTTTCTTAGAGCATCTCCAACAGCCGCGCGACGCGCCGCGCCCAAAAATCGCGTTTGCCGCGCGCGCTTCGGCTGGTTTGCCGCGCCGCGCCGCGCTGGCTCCAGCGGCTGCTGTAAAATGCAGCGCGCGCGCTCAGCTCCAACAGCGCGCAAAAAATGCAGCGCGCGCGCCGCTACAGCAGCGCCAAATATGACATTTGGACCTAAAATAAACATTCAATCAAAATGCAGCGCCCGGCGGCGGCCGACCGATGGCGGAGCTCCGGCGGCCGCGGCGGCAGCGCCCGTGCCAACGCTCGCCGCGCTAGGGTTTGCGGCGGCGGCGGCGCCTGCGGCGGCGGCGGCGACGGGGGGGTCGCGGCTGTACAGCGGGGTGAGAGGGGCTCCGGTGTGCGCATCCATGGCGGAAGGGGCGCGAGCGCCGGCGCGCGCGAGTGGAAGAAGAAGGAAAAAGGGGAGTTCGCGCGCGCTCGAGTGTGCCGCGCGCGGAAGTAGACGCTCGAAATCAACAGCGCGGGATGGGGCATTCACCAGCGCGCCCAACTCGTTTTAGCGCGCGCGCGTTTTTTGCGCGCCCGCTGGAGCTGTGCGACGCGTAGCGCGCGCGCTAAAATGGCGTTTTTTCCGGCGCGGCGCTAGTATAGCGCGGCTGTTGGAGATGCTCTTATGAAGGGAAGAGAGAGGATCGGATGTGGCTGTAGGATTGTTTCCCAGCGGAAGATGTGTAGGGCTTTATATAAGGCCCGAGTGGTGTTCGGGCCGAACATACGCTGGATTCCCATTGGAAGTTGTTGGGCTGCTCGGCACTGGAGTAGACAGTGGTCCGATTGTTCTAGCGTTGCTACCGTTTTTCCCTCTAGCTAGGGTTTCTGTTTCTCCCGGAGGCGACCGAGCCGCCGTTGAGATCTATCCTCCCCTACCTCGTTTCCCTTATCTCCGGCGTTCACCTGTCGACGCTGGGAGCGGTCGTGTGCCGCTGCCTTGCTTCTGCTTGGCTAGGGGGTGGTGGAGTTAGGGTTCCCCTAACAAACAACCGGATATGCTTTCCATCGGGTTAGGATCTTCATGGCTTGGAACGCGGCGTCGGCTGCGGCGGAAGTAGAGGATGTTGATGCAATGATGAGAGAATTGGGATTGACGGAGGAAAACCTGGATGATGTGATCTTTGAGGAGAAGGACGCACCCGCAGATGAGCCTAGGTGGATCATGCTTGCCAAAGTCAACACCACCAAGACGTATAGCCAGACCTGGTTTTACAGGAACATGCGAGCGGCATGGGATGCGGCGCAGGAAGTGAAGTTTAAACCTCTTAAAGGGAATCTGTACACCGTCCAATTCTCACGCTTGGGAAACTGGGAGAGGGTGATCAATGATGGGCCGTGGAATTTCAGAGGAGATGTGGTTGTAATGGCTCGCTATGATGGGATCTCAAAGCCGTCGACGGTCAAGCTGGAGACGATCGACACATGGATTCAAATCCACGATGTGCCCGATCTGTATACCCATCTGATTACTCCTCTTGCAGCAAAAGTGGGGGAAGTTCTGTTTACAGAAGCCTCATCTCACGATTTCATTGGCAATTTCTACCGGGTGTGGGTTCGGATCAATATCTCAAAACCTTTGAAGAATGATGTATCCATGGTCAGGGACGGGAAGAGGCGGATCTATAGGATCAAATACGAGAAGCTACCTGACTGGTGTGCCGTGTGTGGTATGCTTGGGCATTTGTACAAGGAACATGGGAACGGGATCCACCCCCATCTGCCTTGGTTTTCAAGGATTTGCACGCGAGCTGGGCTATGCGTACTAGAAGAGGCCCTGGGGGCGGCCGAGGCAATCGTGGAGGACGAAGGGGAGGACACTCTGGTGGTAGAACGATAACAGATTTGAGGAGGGCACTCCTAGCTACTCCGGGGCCAATACTATGGGAAGAACAGGGATGACCACAGCGCCGGCTACAGAAGATGTTGACATGGAAGAATTGACCAGGAAAAGGCTTGCGGCTGGACTGCTAGAAGGTACCCAGAACAACACCACAGGCCAAGGCAAGGCGATAGATGATGATAGCCTAGCTATGGTGCCTCTGGGAAGCTCTGTTGTCAGTCCACCACCAAGAAGAGAGCTTAAAAGATCGAAGACCTTTGAAGAAGGGAAGGGGGAATCAACTTCAGTAGTTAAAAGTTTGGCGGGCTCCTTCGAGGAGCGCCGCCGTGCCCAATGAGTGCAATGTGCTAGAACTGCCGTGGAGCGGGCAAACCTGCGGCAGTTCGTGAGCTTCGCGAGTTCGCAAGGAAGTTTGCCCCTACCCTGCTTTGTATTGTTGAAACACAAATTGAAGGATATAGGGTAGAATCTTTAGCAAGTTCGATTGGTTATGATAATTCTTATGCTACCAATAGTCAAGGTAGGAGTGGTGGAATTGGCCTTTTTGGAATAATGAAATAAAGATCGAAATTCTCGGTTACTCTGGGTACCACCTCGATGTGTCAGTAGAAGAGCAAGGGAAGGAGAAGTGGAGACTAACTTGTGTGTACGGTGAAGCTCAAACCCACTTGCGCCACCAAACTTGGACAACACTGAAAAACATTAGCACTTTGAGCAACTTGCCATGGCTGTGTATGGGAGATTTCAACGAAGTTTTACGCCTAGATGAACACGAAGGAGTTGGACAACGCAGCAACGCACAGATCCAAGCTTTTAGAGATACAATTGATGTTTGCATGCTGCTAGATTTGGGCTATCAAGGCCGGTTCTGGACCTTTGAGAAGAAGGTCACGGGTGGCTCCTTCATTCGTTGTAGACTTGACCGTGCTTTGGTCAACACAGATTGGATGGCAAGGTTCCCTATGGCAGTTGTAACACACGAAGAAGCGACGACATCGGATCACGCAGTGATTATGGTTGATTGGGGCGGTACAAAGGAACGACCAAAGGCACGCGACTTCAAGTATGAGGTGATGTGGGAGTCGCATGAAGGCCTTCAGGCTGTCGTGATGGACGGATGGGACTCTGGACCGCCTTGTACCACGATTGAGGAGGTGCGCCAAAAGCTTGCTAATCTTGCGGGAGGACTGTCGCGATGGAGTAATGACACCTTCAGTAGCGTTCGTAAAGAGATTAAAATGCTCAAGAAAAAACTGGAGGAGTTACGGACTGACCATTTGCGGCTGGGACCTTCCCATATGGAGTTAAAGATCAATGAACGACTGATAGAGATGTATCATCGAGAGGAAATAATGTGGCGCCAAAGGGTAAGGATTGAGTGGTTAGCAGCTGGAGACAAAAATACGAAGTTCTTTCATCTAAGAGCAAGCCTCCGGCGCAAAAGGAACATGATAAAAGCATTGCAAAACTCGTTGGGGGCAATTGTGGTTGATCCTGAGGAACTTAAAGACATGGCCAATAGTTTCTATCAAAAAATATATACATCAGAGGGGGTACGTGATATGGAGGCCATGTTGAATCATGTTCCAAGGAGGGTGATAGAAGAAATGAACGCAAGTCTAAATGCTGGATATACTTCAGAAGAGGTCAAAACAGCGTTGTTCCAGATGTTCCCTACAAAGGCCTGATGGATTTCCTGCTCACTTTTATCACCACAACTGGGACATCTGTGGTGAGGATGTCACGAGGATTGTGCTTCGCATAGTACGGGGGGAGGAAAGCCCAGAAGGAATAAATGATACAATCTTGGTTCTAATACCAAAGGTAATCAGCCCCTCTTCGTTATCACAATTTCGTCCTATAAGCCTTTGCAATGTGCTATATAAAATTGCTTCAAAGGTTGTGGCGAACAGATTGAAGTTAGTTCTGCCCCACATTATATCTGACGAACAATCAGCCTTTGTGCCTGGTAGGCTTATCACAGATAACATCATTTGTGCTTATGAATATTTGCATTTTATGAAAAAGTCAAAATCAAAGTCAAACAGCTTCTGTGCTTTGAAATTAGATATGATGAAAGCATATGATAGATTGGAATGGCCATATCTGAAGGGTATTATGGCTAAACTGGGATTCTCACATCAATGGATCAACATAGTTATGAGCCTTGTCTCTTCAGTATCCTTCTCAGTCCTTTTCAATGGAGAGAAACTAGAAACTTTGGGGCACTCTTTGAAGTTCTTTGTGTTGGTTGAATAGATGAATTTGAGATTGTGTGATGCATATCGTATAATCATGCCCACGGATACTTGAGGTGACAATGGAGTATCTAGGTGACATTAGGGTTTTGGTTGATTTGTATCTTAAGGTGTTATTCTAGTACGAACTCTATGATAGATTGAACGGAAAGAATAGCTTCATGTTATTTTACTACGGACTCTTGAATAGATCGATCAGAAAGAATAACTTTGAGGTGGTTTCATACCCTACCATAATCTCTTCGTTTGTTCTCCGCTATTAGTTACTTTGGAGTGACTCTTTGTTGCATGTTGAGGGATAGTTATATGATCCAGTTATGTTATTATTGTTGAGAGAACTTGCACTAGTGAAAGTATGAACCCTAGGCCTTGTTTCCTATCATTGCAACACTGTTTATGCTCACTTTTATCATTAGTTACCTTGCTCTTTTTATATTTTCAGATTACAAAAACCTATATCTACCATCTATATTACACTTGTATCAGCATCTCTTCGCCGAACTAGTGCACCTATACAATTTACCATTGTATTGGGTGTGTTGGGGACACAAGAGACTCTTTGTTATTTGGTTGCAGGGTTGTTTGAGAGAGACCATCTTCATCCTACGCCTCCCATGGATTGATAAATCTTAGGTCATCCACTTGAGGGAAATTTGCTACTGTCCTACAAACCTCTGCACTTGGAGGCCCAACAACGTCTACAAGAAGAAGGTTGTGTAGTAGACATCAAGCTCTTTTCTCGCGCCGTTGCCGGGGAGGTGAGTGCTTGAAGGTATATATTTAGATCTTGCAATCGAATCTTTTTGTTTCTTGTTTTGTCACTACTTTAGTTTATAAAAGGAAACTACAAAAAATGGAATTAAGGTTGCATCATATGCTTCATCTTTTTAATATCTTTCGTGAAAATGATGGGAAGGAAAATTGTGCTCAAGTACTGGAAGAAGAATTACATGGAATGATTGGCATAAAATATGTGAATGATGAGCATGTTTGCAATGTTGTTAGTATGAATTCTTTGAATACCCATGATGCTAATTATATGCAAAGCCACAAGCTTGGGGATGCTATGTTTGATGAAAATGATATGTTTAGTCCTCCAAGTTTTGATGAGAAAATTTATTATGATGAAAGCATGCCTCCAATCTATGATGATTATTGTGATAACTTGTATGCTATTAAGAATAATGATAACCATGAAACTCATCATCATGATTTTAATTTTCAATTGGATTATGCTTCACATGATAGTTATTTTGTTGAGTTTGCTCCCACTACTATTGATGAGAATAAATTTGCTTATGTGGAGAGTAGTAAAATTTCTATGCAAGTAGATCATGAAAAAATGCTTTATGTGCTGGTTATATGGTTGAATTCATTCATGATGCTACTGAAAATTATTATGATAAAGGATCATATGCTTGTAGGAATTGCAATAATATCAAGTTTCCTCTCTATGTGCTTAAAGTTTTGAAGTTATGCTTGTTTTGCCTTCCTATGCTAGTTGATTATCGTTCCCATAAGTTGTTTGCTCACAAAAATCCCTATGCATAGAAAGTGGGTTAGACTTAAATGTGCTATTCATATTCTTCATGATGCTCTCTTTATGTTTCAATCCTTATCTTTTATGCGAGCAACATTGAAATCATCGTGCCTAGCTAGGGGCGTTAAACGATAGCGCTTGTTGGGAGGCAACCCAACTTTATTTTTGTTCTTTGTTTTTTCTTCTGTTTGAGAATAAATATTGCATCTAGCTTCTGTTTAGATGTGGTTTTGTGTTTTAATTAGTGTTTGTGCCAAGTAGAACCTTTGGGAAGACTTGTGTGAAGTTTATGCGATCATGCTGTAAAAAACAGAAACTTTAGTGCTCACGAGATTAGCTACCATTTTTTACTGGAGAGTGATTTTTAGTTGATTATTTTTGCAGATGATTAATAGACAAATTCCTAACGTCCACCAATTTATTTCATAATTTTTAGAGTTACAAAAGTATTCGGAAGTTACAGATTGCTACAGACTGTTCTGTTTTTGACAGATTCTGTTTTCTATGTGTTGTTTGCTTACTTTGATGAATTTATGAGTAGTATCGAAGGGTATGAACCATAGAGAAGTTGTAATACAGTAGATATTACACCAATATGAATTTATAATGAGTTCACAACAGTACCTAAGTGGTGGTTTTATTTTCTTATACTAACGGAGCTTACAAGTTTTTTGTTGAGTTTTGTGTTGTGAAGTTTTCAAGTTTTGGGTAAAGATTCGATGGACTATGGAATAAGGAGTGGCAACAGCCTAAGCTTGGGGATTCCCAAGGCACCCCAAGGTAAAATTCAAGGACAACCAAAAGCCTAAGCTTGGGGATGCCCCGGTGTAATACCCAGGATGGGACTATACCTCCTACGTGTCGAGGCACGACTTAAAGGTATAAGCCCATTCTGGAATGATCTCAAGTTTGGTATCTTTGCACGACTCATGTAAAAATAGGGATGAAATTGCAAAAGGATAGTTGGCTTACACTCGCCACGTCACACAATACAATACATAAGCAAAACATCATCCAAAACATCACAACCCGACTACGGGCGAGAATCCAAAAGAAAGATACCAAATACATAAAGCCACAGGTCCGAATCGCCCCTAGTAGAAACCACTACTGATCGCCGAAAACATCACAAGCATACGGCCACTCTCTTCATCGAGCTCCCAGCGAAGTACTTGAACCAGCTCCTGCATCAATCTCGGCTGAACCTGCATCTGGTGTTGTAGTATCTGTGAGCCATGAGGACTCAGCAATCCCATAACCATGGGTATCAAGACTAGCAAAGCTTTATGGGTAGGAAGAGGTAAAGTGGTGAGGTTCCAGCAGCGGCTAAGCATAATATGGTGGCTAGATTACGAGTACAAGAATAAGATGAGCATCTACGCAAGCGGTCGCAAACTAGTAATGATCGCTAAAGATCCTGAACTACCTACGAGTCAAACATAACCCCACCGTGTTCTCTTCTCAAAGTGAAAAGAGACAGTCACCGTTACTCACACAGTTGTGTGTTTTACTTCGGATCTACTGTCAAGTTTTCTACAACCGGACATTAACAAATTCCAATCTGCCACATAACCGCGGGCACGGCTTTCGAAAGTTCATAACCCTGTAGGGGTGTCCCAACTTAGCCCATCACAAGCTCTCACGATTAGCTGAAGTGATAAATATAATATCATCACCCCTTATCTTAGGGAAATCCGATCAAGCTCGGCATCCCGGTGCACAAGACATTTCGACAATGGTAAAACAAGTCCAGCAAGACCTCCCGGCGTGCCGACACCCTCATAGTAGCCGCGCGTATCTCGTCTCAGGCCACGTCCGGATAGGTGATCCTACGAGTAAAACCAGCCCTCGGGTTTCCCCAAGGTGGCCCCGCAGTCTCCCCGTTTGGGACCAACACCATCAGCACTGGCCCCCCTGCTGTGTAGAAAAGAATCCCGAGGGCGCGACCCCCTATGCAAATTTAATTATTTAATTAAGTTGTTATTATGAGGCAAATTAAAACCAATGTTGGGCCTTGCTGGAGGAGTTTTATTCAAAGACGAACTGTCAAGGGGTCCCCATATACCCATCGTGTAAGGAACGCAAAATCAAGGAACATAATGTCGGTTTATCGGCGCCTAAGGTGGCATGAGTGGAACAAAACACCGAGCAAAAGGCCAAGCCTTCCACCCATGCCCAGTATATAGGTGTGTTAATAATAATAATAGATATTGTGATATTCCAACAACAAGTTCCCTCCTGGAACGATCTTCATCTTCACCTGCAACTAACAACGCTATAAGAGGGGCTGAGCAAGCGGGTAACATAGCCAAACAATGGTTTTGCTAGGAAGGTTTCAAAGGTTAGAGGTTTCATGGCAACAAGGAGAGGCTGACATAAAAGATGGGTAGCGCGACATGTAACGATAGTATCGAGACAATTAAGCATGGCAATGGTAGTAAAGGTATCCAAGGGTATGATCGTCTTGCCTGGGATTCCGCAAGGGAGAAGAACGGGTCCATGAAGAAGACGAAGAAGAAGCCTTGAAGAAGAACCACGAGAAGTCGAGTGAATCCTCACGATCGCAACGGAACAAGCACTAACGAGAAGAAGCAAGCAATACGGTAAACACACAACACGAGACACGACAATATGCTCAACCAAGTATGATGCAAGGCAGTTCTATATAGGATGCACTACAAGGCTATACAGGAAGCACAACATGACAAGGTAGGAAGCACAGCAAAACAACACAAGTCTATATGATGCAATACATGGCAAGCTATGATGCATGACAAGTCTATACAGGAAGCAATACATGGTAAGGTAGGAAGCACAGAAAAACAACACAAGCAACATGTTTAAATGAGGCCGGAAACTACAACAACAATTCCGGAAAATCCCCATATGCATGTTTAGCAATTTTAAGCAAACAAAAATTCACACATTTTAATGTTGTTAACATGATGCGGATGACATGATCAAGTTTATGCAATTTTTAGTAAAATTTAACATGAAGAGATATGAAGTATTTGTCACCGTGGTGGAAAGAAAGGGGCCACGGCGGCAAATCCGAAAATGATGACACGCAACATATCGGTTCCGGTAACTCGTTGAGAGACCGGTGCAAAAGATGACGGAGAGCGTGTCATGCAAGAAGAAAGGTGGGGTGATCCCGTCACCGGGTTCCCACGAGTCGGCGACGAGGCAACCGAGGAGCATGACAAAAGACGAATCGGGCATGGTGCACACAAGGGAAACATCTCATACAACCACAAGCATTCGTTCACCACATCGGCATTCGACTCGGGGTATACCTTCGGAACTTTCGTTTCGAGGCGGTTCGAGGTCGTCGAGGGAAGTAGTGGTTCACGTGTCGTAGAGGAAGTAGTCGTTCACGGGGTCGTCGTGGGAAGTAGTTGTACACGAGGCAACGAGGTCGTCGTTGACGTAGGGGTACACGTTATGTAGTGGTACTTGGGTCTTTGGACTTGCCGGTCTCGATTCTTGCGACGGTAGTCGAACTTGGCGTTTCGGGCTGCCATCGTTACTCGTTTTGTAGATGTACTTCACGGTTCCGAGTGCTCCGGGCGTAGTTGAACTTGGCGCATCGTCTTGTGTAGTCGTTCGGGCATCGGTCTTGCCGGCGGGGTACTTGTCGAGTCCCTGTAGTCATACATATCCTCATGCTGTAGTTGAACTTGGCGTAACCGAAACGGCGGTGGACGAACTCGGCGGTCCTGGTGCTTGGCAAGATCCCAAAGATGGCCTCGGTGTTCCTGGTGCTTGAAGAGGTTTCTCGAAAGAAAACACACACGGGGTTACAGCCTCGAGTGGCAGCTCGAGAAGTAGAACAACGGCTTGGAGGTGAAGGACCCTTGGCCGGAGCAGGGGATCCAGGGCGTCGTCCCTGTTGGAGCTCGAGGGTGAGGGCAGGGAGCGACGTTGGACGAGGACCCAACGCGAGGGCGGTGACGACTCGGCGGATCCTGGCTGGCCGGCGCTCCAGCGGAGAGACGGGGCCATGCTCGGGGAGGAGGCCGTGCGGACGAGGGAGAGAGGCGGCGGAGCTCCTGGCCGACAGGGCTTCGGCCTTCGATGGCTCCCGAGGTCGTAGAGGAGGAGCACAGAGGCGGCGCTGGTCGAGGGCGGCGCGGCTCCGCGCGGGGGAGCCCGCGAGCTCCGGCTCGTCGCCGTCCGGCGGCGGGGATTGGAGGCAGCAAGGAGGCGGCGGCGTTGGAGAAAGGAGGAGGGCGGCGGCGCAGGGCGCTCCAGCGGTGGAGGCTGGCTGCTGAGAGGCGCGGGGAACCAGGGGCGAGGCGCTCGGGGCCTTGACCGACGGGGAGGAGGGAGGCGCGGGTCGATGGGAACGTGAGGGAGAGGGGCGTCACGGGGAACGACGAGAGGAGGAGAGGGATCGGGGAAGAAGGGGACGAGGATGCGGCGCTGAGGGATGAGGAGAGGGATCGAGGGTGAGAAGTGGGCGACGCTGAGTGCGGCTAGGGTTAGAGCTGGAGGGGAGTTGGGCCTGCGGCTGGCTGGGCTTGGCCTAGGGAGGCCCAAACAGCGCAAGGGGCCCTTGATGGAGGTGGAAAAGCAGCCCAGCTTAGCTCTCTCTCTCTCTCCCCCTCATATTCTTTTAGAAGAAAAGAATAAGAGAGAAGAAAAAGAAAGAGAAGGTTAAGGAAAGAATTGGGCATGGGGATTATCTTCCCGGACTCACAAAAATGTAAGGACATTTATAAAAATGTTGGAAGGTTATGGAAGATGAAAATTCAAACAAGTTTGAATAAAAGTCAAACTATTTGAATTTAGAAAACCCTTTAGAAGAAATCCAAATGGGCTAGAATTTGAGGACAAGTCTGAGGCCGGGAATTAGGACAACAAAGGCAAGAGAATTAATTGCAAGTGTGTTTGGATATTCCAAATTAATGGATTAATTATAATAGCTCCATAATTATTAGGATGATATGTTATAAAGAGAAGTCACTCTCCCCTCAATTTAAATGGATCGAAGATCCACACAATTTATTTGGTTGAGATGCAAAAGATTAAAGACATGATGGCATGATGACATGATGCAAAGCAAAATAAATAACACAAGCACAAATGAAACACACGGGAGAACCCGGAACATCTGGAATCTTCTGGGACGTCGGTCTTCGGGCGTCACAACTCTCCCACACTAACAGAGGATCTCGACCCGAGATCCTAGAGATGGCACCGGATAGAAGAGGAAAAAGGAAGAGGTAAAACAATGTTGCTTCTTCGACAAACGAGTGAAACCACGAACTTGAGAGGTTGACCAAATTGAAAGAAGAATACAACGGAGATGAACGAAGATGAAAACACTCCGTTAGAAAAGAGGAACAAGGAACATTACGAGAACCTTGTAGGTTGAAAGGCATGAAACAAGAACTCATGAATCAGAAGAATATGAAACCGCAACGGTATAGCCAAGGAAAACGAATGACAGGATTTGGATAGCACTCCGTCTGAAAATGGAAGGAATTGAACAAGAACTTGAGAATATGGGATGATACTTGATGAAATCAACAACACATAGCCTCTGAAACAATTGAAAGAATGGCGCAAGGAGAAAGATTTCAGATAGCACTCTGGTTGAAAAGAGAGGCAAAACTTGATAAGATTAGAGAATTAGAATGGAGGACACAACACTCCGGTTAAATAGACAAGCAAGGGAAGAATATGATCTTGATAAAAAGAGATGATGGAATGAAGATATCAATATCACAATGCCTCTGGAATGAAAGAATAGAAGCTAGATCGTTGGAAAGAAAAGAACGGAGAAGAAAAAGACAACTTCTCCAACAAATGAATATGAAAATCATCCTTACGAAGAAGAGTTGAACGGAGTTGTTGAAAATAATCAACAACAAAAGAATAAGCTTGTTGTGGGCTTATGGAAAACATCTCAAAATTATGAGGTGACAACCGTCCACTTACGAAAACATTTGATTGGATTGAGATCAACAAGGAGACGAAAAACTTATTTCGCCGAAATGATAAATGAAGAACTTGGGTCATTTATAAGCACCATAATAGCAACAATCCTTAGGGAAAGCTTTTAGGTGAAATACAACCCAAGATAACTCCAAGAAATAAAAATGAGGGGTTGAAAGGATCTCCTAAAGCAAAAGAAATGATGGTTTTAAATATCTCATTCTTGATAACTCGTGAATCATGAAACATGAAGGAATTGTCAAGAATGACATAACACCATCTAAAAAGATAAGATAGAAAGGATTGCAATTGGAAAGCATGATGAAGAATGCTTGAGCTCCAACAAGAATCTTGATGAAGACTTCGAGGATGAATTAAAACATGATGAACCACCATGAGAACTCCGGTAATGAAAAGCATGAGATGCGAAAGATGAAAAGAATAAGATTCAAGGCCTGCGATGAATTAGATGGAGCTTTGAAATGATATAATTGAAATAACTTGGAGCTCTGGAAAACAAGATGAAGAACTTAGAACCGAGAATATGATATGATGAACAAGCTCCGGAAAAAGAAATTATCACTTCGAGGAAAATAAGAATAAGATTTACTGTATGCTTATCCTTCATCAAATTAAATTGATGACAAGCAACGGATTTGGCCTACTACTTATTCTTCTTGAAAAGGATTGGAGAGAGGTATAGCCGAATTTGAAAAAAAAATCTTGAGCAACTCACCGGTAGGATTATGAAAGAACAAATGAATTAATACGATAACAACGGAAGAGTAATCTTGAAAGAACCACCGTAAGAATATGGAGACGAACGAAGAGACATCAATGAAGAATATTTGGAGGACAAAGTTGAAAACTGAGAACGAAGAAATATTCTGAAATGATGGCCTTCGGAGGATCACAAAGAAAAGAATTCATGAAATGCTTCGGATGGGTATAAAAGAATTCCTCACAATCTGAACAATAATGAGGATGGCATGAAGCTAGAACCACGAATCTTCAAGAGAATGGGCCAAGATTTAAGAGAAACTCTTCTTCGGGTCTTCAAAATCTGAGAAGACGATGAGATACACCACCATGAATTGTATAGGCACTCCGTAATGAAGAATTAAAAGGTTGAACCAATGATGAAAAGAATTTGAAAGCGGTCCTGGAGAAGGACTGTGACTAATGGGATTCATACTTACGTCACGCTTTGAAAAGAATTTTGAGAATAACTCCGGAAAATAGAAGAGTCTGGTAAGATCCTGGGAAAAGACCTGTGGGTTAGGGCCCACTCAAAAGAAATCACTGTTGAAAAAAGATTGCTTAAGAGATATAGCACCGGTTGAATTAAATGGCTTGAATGAGATAACAATCTCAAAATATATGAACAAGTTGAAAAATGGAAAGACGAGTCCTCTGAGATCTCTTGTACACTCCGGATAAGAATTAGAGAGAGTTGAATAAGCAAGAGATACTTTGGATAAGAATTCCCACATTGGAAAACATGTGAAACAAGAGGCACATATATGATTAATACGGAAGCTTGGATTTAGTCCACCGGAGAAGAATATTAGAATTAAGAATGATGAACTTGAAACTCTTGAGCATCTTCACGATAATTCACCGGATAAGAACATTGAAGGAAATGAATGAAGAAATATCACATGAATAAAATGGATACTTGATTAAGAATTCTGGCTCCATAAAAAAAGGGTGGGAGGGTGGGGAAAAACAAGACAACTTGGGATGAATGAAACAGACAAATTGTCAGATTTCTCAACGGCGTCCGTATGGAATAACTTGAAGAGAAGGCACACCGGTTGAAAAGGATTAACATAAAATCTCGATGGTCAAGAAGAATTAGCACTCCCATAGAAATATGAGAACACCGATTAGGAAGGCATGGAATCAACATTTGACATCGAAGCAACTCGAATACCAGAATCAAAACAAAAACAACGGATAGATATGTTGCAACATGATCTTCACAATATCATTCGAACGGAGAATTGAACGAATGAATTCCTTAGGTACATCAACTTGTCGAGAAGCCACTTGGGAGAACAAAAGGTAAATAAAAGCAACAAGGAGCAGATATAACAAATACAAGATAGAAGCTTCATTCGACATATTCGTGCTGAAAGCTTATGGAACGTGTTACAAAAGGGTTTTGCAATCCCCGGATCAGCATAGCCAAGGACCCTTTAAGATGCAACTCCCGATCGGAACAACGGCCATAAAACCACTTCACTCAATGTAGAACCCCGAACTCCATATCATGCATTCGTTGGAAGAATGCCTACGAGCTACTAGATGAACCCACCTATTAATTTCCGAAAGTTTCCAGTTATGCAATCAGGTGTTGGGGATACAGGGGAAGCATCGCGCACTCAACTCTAATCCTACATCCAGCTGTATCCATCCTTCAACACATAACCAATTGTTTCCGGAAACCGTCTACCTCGGACCTTCGAAACGCATCTACTATACAAGCTATGGCAATACTCTTGAACTACCTCCCCCGTACTGGGTGATGTCGGGGTTATCTTGCCACTAACCGCATAGGAGAGTTTTCGATGTCGGTCGTCTTAAGTATTCCAGAACTGTTGCGATATATTTGTGACGACAACACCTCGGAGCTCAACTCCCCGGGACACTGCCACAACCCCTAAATGACAAGAGGCATCGAGAACAAGGTTCTCGTCACAAAGACATCGGAACAATCCAAACAATACTCGCGTGATCCTAAAAAAATTGGTGAATTTTTGAGAGTAGAAGAGACAAGTAATCGTCAGGAGTCCTCACCAGAGTGAAAAGGGATGAGGAGCAAAAGAAATCCTACTCTCCGATATATATATAGGACTCAAAACATTTTCAAGTGTGTGCCTAGACTCAACCGTCAACGATTCAATCAATCAGTGGGGGCTCCTAGGTCGGAGAAGGCTCTGATACCAACTTGTAATGCCCAGGATGGGACTATACCTCCTTCGTGTCGAGGCACGACTTAAAGGTATAAGCCCATTCTGGAATGATCTCAAGTTTGGTATCTTTGCACGACTCATGTAAAAATAGGGATGAAATTGCAAAAGTATAGTTGGCTTACACTCTCCACGTCACACAATACAATACATAAGCAAAACATCATCCAAAACATCACAACCCGACTACGGGCGAGGATCCAAAAGAAAGATACCAAATACATAAAGCCACAGGTCCGAATCGTCCCTAGTAGAAACCACTATTGATCGTCGAAAACGTCACAAGCATACGGCCACTCTTTCATCGAGCTCCCATCGAAATACTTGAACCAGCTCCTGCATCAATCTCGGCTGAACCTACATCTGGTGTTGTAGTATCTGTGAGCCATGAGGACTCAGCAATCCCATAACCATGGGTATCAAGACTAGCAAAGCTTTATGGGTAGGAAGAGGTAAAGTGGTGAGGTTGCAGCAGCGGCTAAGCATAATATGGTGGCTAGCTTACGAGTACAAGAATAAGATGAGCATCTACGCAAGCGATCGCAAACTAGTAATGATCGCTAAAGATCCTGAACTACCTACGAGTCAAACATAACCCCACCGTGTTCTCTTCTCAAAGTGAAAAGAGACAGTCACGGTTACTCACACAGTTGTGTGTTTTACTTCGGATCCACTGTCAAGTTTTCTACAACCGAACATTAACAAATTCCAATCTGCCACATAACCGCGGGCACGGCTTTCGACAGTTCATAACCCTGCAGGGGTGTCCCAACTTAGCCCATCACAAGCTCTCATGATTAGCTGAAGTGATAAATATAATATCATCACCCCTTATCTTAGGGAAATCCGATCAGGCTCGGCATCCCGGTGCACAAGACATTTCGACAATGGTAAAACAAGTCCAGCAAGACCTCCCGGCGTGCCGACACCCTGATAGTAGCCACACGTATCTCGTCTCAGGCCACGTCCGGATAGGTGATCCCACGAGTAAAACCAGCCCTCGGGTTTCCCCAAGGTGGCCCCGCAGTCTCCCCGTTCGGGACCAACACCATCAGCACTAGCCCCCTGCTATGTAGAAAAGAATCCAGAGGGCGCGACCCCCTATGCAAATTTAATTATTTAATTAAGTTGTTATTATGAGGCAAATTAAAATCAATGTTGGGCCTTGCTGGAGGAGTTTTATTCAAAGATGAACTGTCAAAGGGTCCCCATATACCCATCGTGTAAGGAACGCAAAATCAAGGAACATAATGCCGGTTTATCGGCGCCTAAGGTGGCATGAGTGGAACAAAACACCGAGCAAAAGGCCAAGCCTTCCACCCATGCCCAGTATATAGGTGTGTTAATAATAATAATAGATATTGTGATATTCCAACAACAAGTTCCCTCCTGGAACGATCTTCATCTTCACCTGCAACTAACAACGCTATAAGAGGGGATGAGCAAGCGGGTAACATAGCCAAACAATGGTTTTGCTAGGAAGGTTTCAAAGGTTAGAGGTTTCATGGCAACAAGGAGAGGCTGACATAAAAGATGGGTAGCGCGACATGTAACGATAGTATCGAGACAACTAAGCATGGCAATGGTAGTAAAGGTATCCAAGGGTATGATCGTCTTGCCTGGGATTCCGCAAGGGAGAAGAACGGGTCCATGAAGAAGACGAAGAAGAAGCCTTGAAGAAGAACCACGAGAAGTCGAGCGAATCCTCATGATCGCAACGGAACAAGCACTAACGAGAAGAAGCAAGCAATACGGTAAACACACAACACGAGACACGACAATATGCTCAACCAAGTATGATGCAAGACAGTTCTATATAGGATGCACTACAAGGCTATACAGGAAGCACAACATGACAAGGTAGGAAGCACAGCAAAACAACACAAGTCTATATGATGCAATACATGGCAAGCTATGATGCATGACAAGTCTATACAGGAAGCAATACATGGTAAGGTAGGAAGCACAGAAAAACAACACAAGCAACATGTTTAAATGAGGCCGGAAACTACAACAACAATTCCGGAAAATCCCCATATGCATGTTTAGCAATTTTAAGCAAACAACAATTCACACATTTTAATGTTGTTAACATGATGCGGATGACACGATCAAGTTTATGCAATTTTTAGTAAAAGTTAACATGAAGATATATGAAGTATTTGTCACCGTGGTGGAAAGAAAGGGGCCACGACGGCAAATCCGAAAATGATGCCACGCAACATATCGGTTCCGGTAACTCGTTGAGAGACTGGTGCAAAAGATGACGAAGAGCGTGTCATGCAAGAAGAAAGGTGGGGTGATCCCGTCACCGGGTTCCCACGAGTCGGCGACGAGGCAACCGAGGAGCATGACAACAGACGAATCCGGCACGGTGCACACAAGGGAAACATCTCATACAACCACAAGCATTCGTTCACCACATCGGCATTCGACTCGGGGTATACCTTCGGAACGTTCGTTTCGAGGCGGTTCGAGGTCGTCGAGGGAAGTAGTGGTTCACGTGTCGTAGAGGAAGTAGTCGTTCACGGGGTCGTCGTGGGAAGTAGTTGTACACGAGGCAACGAGGTCGTCGTTGACGTAGGGGTACACGTTATGTAGTGGTACTTGGGTCTTCGGACTTGCCGGTCTCGATTCTTGCGACGGTAGTCGAACTTGGCGTTTCGGGCTGCCATCGTTACTCGTTTTGTAGATGTACTTGACGGTTCCGAGTGCTCCGGGCGTAGTTGAACTTGGCGCATCGTCTTGTGTAGTCGTTCGGGCATCGGTCTTGCCGGCGGGGTACTTGTCGAGTCCCTGTAGTCGTACATATCCTCGTGCTGTAGTTGAACTTGGCGTAACCGAAACGACGGTGGACGAACTCGGCGGTCCTGGTGCTTGGCAAGATCCCAAAGATGGCCTCGGTTTTCCTGGTGCTTGAAGAGGTTTCTCGAAAGAAAACACACACGGGGTTACAGCCTCGAGTGGCAGCTCGAGAAGCAGAACAACGGCTTGAAGGTGAAGGAACCTTGGCCGGAGCAGGGGATCCAGGGCGTCGTCCCTGTTGGAGCTCGAGGGTGAGGGTAGGGAGCGACGTTGGACGAGGACCCAACGCGAGGGCGGTGACGACTCGGCGGCTCCTGGCTGGCCGGCGCTCCAGCGGAGAGACGGGGCCATGCTCGGGGAGGAGGCCGTGCGGACGAGGGAGAGAGGCGGTGGAGCTCCTGGCCGGCCGGGCTTCGACCTTCGATGGCTCCCGAGGTCGTAGAGGAGGAGCACAGAGGCGGCGCTGGTCGAGGGACGGCGCGGCTCCGCGCGGGGGAGCCCGCGAGCTCCGGCTCGTCGTCGTCCGGCGGCGGGGATCGGAGGCAGCAGGGAGGCGGCGGCGTTGGAGAAAGGAGGAGGACGGCGGCGCAGGGCGCTCCAGCAGCGGAGGCTGGCCGCGGAGAGGCGCGGGGAACCAGGGGCAAGGCGCTCGGGGCCTCGACCGACGGGGAGGAGGGAGGCGCGGGTCGATGGGAACGTGAGGGAGAGGGGCGTCGCGGGGAACGACGAGAGGAGGAGAGGGATCGGGGAAGAAGGGGACGAGGGTGCGGCGCTGAGGGATGAGGAGAGGGATCGAGGGTGAGAAGTGGGCGACGCTGAGTGCGGCTAGGGTTAGAGCTGGAGGGGAGTTGGGCCTGCGGCTGGCTGGGCTTGGCCTAGGGAGGCCCAAACAGCGCAAGGGGCCCTTGCTGGAGGTGGAAAAGCAGCCCAGCTCAGCTCTCTCTCTCCCCCTCATATTCTTTTAGAAGAAAAGAATAAGAGAGAAGAAAAAGAAAGAGAAGGTTAAGGAAAGAATTGGGCATGGGGATTATCTTCCCGGACTCACAAAAATGTAAGGACATTTATAAAAATGTTGGAAGGTTATGGAAGATGAAAATTCAAACAAGTTTGAATAAAAGTCAAACTATTTGAATTTAGAAAACCCTTTAGAAGAAATCCAAATGGGCTAGAATTTGAGGACAAGTCTGAGGCCGGGAATTAGGACAACAAAGGCAAGAGAATTAATTGCAAGTGTGTTTGGATATTCCAAATTAATGGATTAATTATAATAGCTCCATAATTATTAGGAGGATATGTTATAAAGAGAAGCCACTCTTCCCTCAATTTAAATGGATCGAAGATCCACACAATTTATTTGGTTGAGATGCAATAGATTAAAGACATGATGGCATGATGACATGATGCAAAGCAAAATAAATAACACAAGCACAAATGAAACACGGGAGAACCCGGAACATCTGGAATCTTCTGGGACGTCGGTCTTCGGGCGTCACACCCGTGAAGGCATCCCCTCTTTCGTCTTCATCTATCGGTAACTTTACTCAAGGCTATATTTTTATTCACCACATGATATGTGTTTTGCTTGGAGTGTCAATTTATTTTATTTTGTTTTGCTTGCTGTTTTAATAATATCCCAAGATCTGAAACTTTTAAATGTTAGAGAGTCTTCACATAGTTACATAGTTATTCAACTACTCACTGATCTTCACTTATATCTTTCGGAGTAGTTTGTTGTTTGCTCTAGTGCTTCACTTATATCTTTTTAGAGCACGGCGGTGGTTTTATTTTGAAGAAATAGATGAACTCTCATGCTTCACTTATATTATTTTGAGAGTCTTTTAGAACAGCATGGTAATGTACTTTGGTTATAAAACTAGTCCTAATATGATAGGCATCCAAGATGGGTATAGTAAAAACTTTTATACAAGTGCATTGAATATTATGAGAAGTTTGATAATTGATGATTGTTTTGAGATATGAGGATGGTGATATTAGAGTCATGCTAGTGGGGTAATTATGAATTCAAGAAATACTTGTGTTAAAGTTTGTGATTCCCGTAGCATGCACGTATGGTGAACCGCTATGTGATGAAGTTAGAGCATGAGGTTATTATTGAATGTCATCCTTTGTGTGGAGGTCAGGATCGCGCGATGGTTAAATCCTACCAACCCTTCCCCTAGGAGCATGCGTTGAATACTTTGTTTTGATAACTCATAGATTTTTGCAATAAGTATATGAGTTCTTTATGACTAATGTTGAGTCCATGGATTATACGCACTCTCACCCTTCCACCATTGCTAGCCTCTCTTGTACCGCACAAATTTCGCCGGTACCATACACCCACCATATACCTTCCTCAAACCAGCCACCATACCTACCTATCATGACATTTCCATAGCCATTTCGAGATATACTACCATGCAACTTTCCACCGTTCCGTTATTATGACACGCTTCATATTGTCATATTGCCATGCATGATCATGTAGTTCACATCGTATTTGTTGCAAAGCCACCATCCACAATTCATTCATACATGTCACTCTTGATTCATTGCACATCCCGGTACACCGCCGGAGGCATTCACTTAGAGTCATATTTTGTTCTAGCTTCGAGTTATAATCTTTGAGTTGTAAGTAAATAAAAGTGTGATGACCTTCATTATTAGAGCATTGTCTCGTGTGAGGAAACAAAAAAAGAGAGAGAAAGTCTAAATAAAAAAAAGAGATGGCCCAAAAAAAAAGAGAGGGGGCTAAAAAAGGGGGGGGGGCCTCCAGAAAAAGAGAGAAGGGACAATGCTACTATCCTTTTCCACATGTGTGCTTCAAAGTAGCACCATAATCTTCATGATAGAGAGTCTCTTGTTTTGTCACTTTCATATACTAGTGGGAATTTTCATTATATAACTTGGCTTGTATATTCCAACGATGGGCTTCCTCAAAATGCCCTAGGTCTTCATGAGCAAGCAAGTTGGATGCACACCCACTTAGTTTCTTTTGTTGAGCTTCCATACACTTATAGCTCTAGTGCATCCGTTGCATGGCAATCCCTACTCACTCACATTGATATCTATTGATGGGCATCTCCATGGCCCGTTGATATGCCTAGTTGATGTGAGACTATCTTCCTCTTTTGTCTTCTCCACAACCACCACTCTATTCCACCTATAGTGCTATATCCATGGCTCACGCTCATGTATTGCGTGAAAATTGAAAGGTTAGAAAGAATTGAAGTGTGAAACAATTGCTTGGCTGAAACCGGGGTTATGCATGATATGAATATTTTGTGTGATGAAGAGGGAGCATAGCCAGACTATATGATTTTGTAGGGATAACTTTCTTTGGCCATGTTATTTTGAGAAGACATAATTGCTTTGTTAGTATGCTTGAAGTATTATTATTCTTATGTCTATATAGAATTTTGTCTTGAATCTTTTGGATCTGAACATTCATGCCACAATAAAGAGAATTACATTGAGAATTATGTTAGGTAGCATTCCACATCAAAAATTCTGTTTTTATCATTTACCTACTCGAGGACGAGCAGAAATTAAGCTTGGGGATGCTTGATACATCTCCAACGTATCTATAATTTTTGATTGTTCCATGTTATTATATTATCCTTCTAGGATGTTTTATGGGCTTTAATATACACTTTTATATGGTTTTGGGGACTAACCTATTAACCCAGAGCCCAGTGCCAGTTTCTGTTTTCCCTTGTTTTAGAGTATCGCAGAAAAGGAATATCAAACGGAGCCCAATTGACCTGAAACTCAACGGAGGTTATTTTTGGACCAGAAGAAGCCCAAGAAGTGCCGGAGGGGGACCAGAAGGTTCTCGGGCTGCACACGAGGGTAGGGGGCGCGTGCCCCCCTGGGCGCGCCCCCTGCCTCGTGGACAGCCCGGAGACCCCCTTTACTTGTCCCCAACTCCAACACCTCCTATATATACTGAAACCTCCAGAAAATAACCTAGATCGGGAGTTCCGCCGCCGAAAGCCTCTGTTGCCACCGAAAACTAGTCTAGACCCATTCCGGCACCCTGAAGGAGGGGGGAATCCCTTTCCGGTGACCATCTTCATCATCCCGGTGCTCTCCATGACGAGGAGGGAGTAGTTCACCCTTGGGGCTGAGGGTATGTACCAGTAGCTATGTGTTTGATCGCTCTCTCTCTCTCTCTCTCTCTCGTGTTCTTGAGATGGCATGATATTGATGTATCGCGAGCTTTGCTATTATAGTTGGATCTTATGATGCTTCTCCCCCTCTACTCTCTTGTGATGAATTGAGTTTTCCCTTTGAAGTTATCTTATCGGACTGAGTCTTTAAGGATTTGAGAACACTTGATGTATGTCTTGCATGTGCTTACCTGTGGTGAAAATGGGGTATTCTATTGATTCACTTGATGTATGTTTTGGTGATCAACTTCCGGGTTCCGTGACCTTGGGAATCTATGCATAGGGGTTGGCACACGTTTTCATCTTGACTCTCCGGTAGAAACTTTGGGGCACTCTTTGAAGTTCTTTGTGTTGGTTGAATAGATGAATTTGAGATTGTGTGATGCATATCGTATAATCATGCCCCAGGATACTTGAGGTGACAATGGAGTATCTAGGTGACATTAGGGTTTTGGTTGATTTGTATCTTAAGGTGTTATTCTAGTACGAACTCTATGATAGATCGAACGGAAAGAATAGCTTTACTACGGACACTTGAATAGATCGATCAGAAAGAATAACTTTGAGGTGGTTTCGTACCCTACCATAATCTCTTCGTTTGTTCTCCGCTATTAGTTACTTTGGAGTGACTCCTTGTTGCATGTTGAGGGATAGTTATATGATCCAGTTATGTTATTATTGTTGAGATAACTTGCACTAGTGAAAGTATGAACCCTAGGCCTTGTTTCCTATCATTGCAACACCGTTTATGCTCACTTTTATCATTAGTTACCTTGTTGTTTTTATATTTTTAGATTACAAAAACCTATATCTACCATCCATATTACACTTGTATCACCATCTCTTCGCCGAACTAGTGCACCTATACAATTTACCATTGTATTGGGTGTGTTGGGGACACAAGAGACTCTTTGTTATTTGGTTGCAGTGTTGTTTGAGAGATACCATCTTCATCATACGCCTCCCACGGATTGATAAACCTTAGGTCATCCACTTGAGGGAAATTTGCTACTGTCCTACAAACCTCTGCACTTGGAGGCCCAACGACGTCTACAAGAAGAAGGTTGTGTAGTAGACATCAATAAACCTTAGGTCATCCACTTGAGGGAAATTTGCTACTGTCCTACAAACCTCTGCACTTGGAGGCCCAACAACGTCTACAAGAAGAAGGTTGCGTAGTAGACATCAAAGGTGCTTTTAAATTGAAAAGAAAAATATATTTTAGGAAGGCCATCTCCCGGGGTGATTTTTGTGAATACTTGCTACCTCTTGAGCTTGCGTTGTATTCCCTCGAAGAGGAAAGGGAGATGCAGCACAGTAGCGTAAGTATTTCCCTCAGTTTTTGAGAACCAAGGTATCAATCCAGTAGGAGACCACGCGCCAGTCCCTCGCACCTGCACAAACAAATAAGAACTTCAAAGCCAACGCGATAAGGGATTGTCAATCCCTTTACGGTCACTTACGAAGTGAGATCTGATAGAGATGATAGTTTATATTTTTGGTATTTTTGATTTAATAAAACAACAATTAAACAACGGAGATATAAATTGACGGGAAAGTAATATGATAGAGATAGACCCGGGGGCCATAGTTTTCTCTAGTGGCTTCTTTCATGACAGCGATATTCTACGGCGGGTAAACAAATTACTGTCGAGAAATTGATAGAAAAGCAAATAATTATGAGACTATGTAGGCATGATCATTGTATATAGGCATCACGTCTGAGACAAGTAGACCGACTCCTGCCTGCATCTACTACTATTACTCCACACATCGACCGCTATCCAGCATGCATCTAGTGTATTGAGTTCATACGAACAGAGTAACGCCTTAAGCAAGATGACATGATGTAGAGGGATAAACTCAAGCAATATGATGAAAACCCCATCTTTTTATCCTCGATGGCAACAATACAATACGTGCCTTGCTGCCCCTACTGTCACTGGGAAAGGACACCGCAAGATTGAACCCAAAGCCAAGCACTTCTCCCATTGCAAGAACTATAGATCTAGTAGGCCAAACCAAACCAATAATTCGAAGAGACTTGCAAGGATATTATGAGCACACATAAAAAGTTCAGAGAAGAACCAAATATCTTTCATAGATAACCTTGATCATAAACTCACAATTCATCGGATCTCGACAAACACACCGCAAAAAGAGATTACATCGAATAGATCTCCTCGAAGACCGAGGAGAACTTTGTATTGAGATCCGGAGAGAGAGAAGAAGCCATCTAGATACTAGCTATGGACCCGAAGGTCTGTGGTAAACTAATCACAACTCATGGTGAGGGCGATGATGATGATGAAGGCCTCCGTGATGGATCCCCCTCCCGGAACATGCTCCAAGATGGGATCTCCACGGGAACAGCAGCTACGGCGATGGAATTAGGGTTTTCTCTCTGCGTATGGAGTTTCTGGGGTACGTAGGCATATATAGGAGGAAGAGGGGCACCAGGGGCCACCGGGCCTGCCCTCGAGGCAGGGGGCGCGCCCCCCCACCCTCGAGGGTGGGCCCCCTGTCTCCTGGCTTGGCCCCAAAGTCTATCCTGCGTGATTTTCTCCAAAAATATCTCCTGCGAAGGTTTCATTCCGTTTGGACTCCGTTTGATATTCCTTTTCTGCAAAACCCTGAAATAGGCAAAAAAAAAACAGCAATCTGGACTGGGCCTTTGGGTTAGTAGGTTAGTCCCAAAAATGATATAAAAGTGAATGATAAAGCCCATTAAACATCTAAGACTTCATAAATAATAGCATGGAACAATAAAAAATTATAGATACGTTGGAGACGTATCAATACACAGAATAGTTGTTTGCCAGTCTCATCGCATGGAATTAACTCGAGCGCTTAAAGTCATAGACAGATCAAGCATAATCTAGACCGGCCTTATACAAGATATGGTCCACTGGTCACCGGTCCATTTGCACAAACCCAAACACATTGAGCAAAGATTGCAGGAGAACATAGGAAAATGCCCCTACTCCCTTTTTTCATAGACTTTTGGATAGGAGGGAATGAACGAATGACACAACCTTAAGGAAAAATCTGACTGACTATTGCTTGTCCAATGGGAAGGATGAGGTTACTTGGAAACTTGAGCCATCCGGACAATTCTCCACGGGCCCGCTTTATAAGAAGATTTTTAAAGTAGCCTTGCTCGGGATTTGGCGGGCTAGGATACTAGCCAATATCAAGATCTTCCTATGGCAAGTGGCCTGGAATCGGATCCCTAGTGGCGATCAAGTCCGTAAGTGCACGTCCCGCAGACGACTTGTGTGGATGGTGTGGGATGGAAGAGGACTGTAATCATATACTTTTTTACATGTATTACTGTGAGGTCCGCATGGAGCTCTGTGAGAGAGGCATCAGAATGCTCTTGGAATCCCGTTGGTTTTAGTAACGTGTTTCGATTACTTAACCATAGGGACAATAGAATAGCATGGGCTCCTCATGTAACAAAGTTCTTATAGAGGGTCAAGTGTTCAAGCATCCGACTGATCTTATCTATAAAATTGTGATTCTGTTACAACTTTGGAGACCCTTGAAAGGGCGGGGGGGATCGTGCGTTGTTTGATGCCTTCACTACAAGCCTAAATATCAAGTGCGGGGAGCTCTGGTTGACATCACGTCAAATCATTGAAAGTTAGGGTGGCGGCTCATCTGTATCATTCTATCCTTATAGCCTATATCTTCATTATCTCGATGTTGCGTCACTCGATGGGTCATTGTTGGCCTTGTATCAAAACCTTGACTTTTGTGCGTCTCTTATCATACCTTTCTTACATTGAACCTTGTAAGGGCCTTAGTCTAATGCCAGGTAATCGCCTTATTTCTAAGAACATGTGCCTTGTCCCATTGCTAAAGAGAAGAGAGAGCCTCTATGTTGAGTGAGGAGATTTCAATATGAACTGAACCACCATCACGCCTATCCAACCGTGAGGAGTAATGCGCTGACCTATCACATGGATGCTATCCAAAAACCTTTAACTTCATCATGCATGAACATTTCCAAATCAACTTAAAGATGGGGTTATCTACAATGTGATCATGAGCCAAAACATAGATCTTGGAATGAGCCGGTATAAGTACGGGTCGCCGGTGGAGGAACAGGGGTTTGGTCGGCCGTGAAGGAACTAGAACAGGGGCGCCATTGCGCTCGTGCTGGGGCAGGCTGGACAGCTGTGCGATGAGATCCGGTCGGGGGGATGGGCTGGTGGACTAGAGCATGAGAGGATAAGGCAGCAGGCTATGCCCCATCTTGAGTTAAGACAAGGGAAAACATTGCCGATGCAAGTAGGTGTAACGATACAGGAATAATCGTAGGAGATCTGTATTTGAGTTTTTCTTACAAAAACCATGAGCAGGAGGGCGTGGACGCACAGTCGTGCAACCCATCGCTGGGATGGTCACATGCAGCGGTCACAAGAAAACCCCATTTGGAGATTACAGAGAGCGCATGATTCATTTAATGATGACATGAGCAGGGACACACTTAAAAGCAATATACTTTTTTTGCGGTAAGAACACTTGTATTACTCATTCATAGGATCATTACAATCAGCTTGTACCACTTCTAAAACCCTGGGCGGGCCTGAGCCCAGCCAGGTCATAGTTCTCTGTTCAATTCTAGCAAAACTAGCAAGATATTCACCAGCATTATTTTGACTACGACTTACATGAGTAACACGAATTTCTCTAAGACCTCTCGGAAATTTGATCTCCTTAATCAGGGAACATATACCGATCTATCCACCTCCTTCTCTTGGACCATGGAAACCGCATAGAGCGAATCCATTTCAATGATAATGGGAGAATTGCTTCGCTGAAGAGCCAATGATAGCCCTTCCATACAACCACAAAGCTCAGCTTCCAACACATCCCGACACGAGAATAGTTGTCTGCACACCGAGAAAATAACATCGCCATCTTCATTACATAAGATCATTCTGGCACCTGCTGTGCCATCCACATTATACTAGAGAGATATATATATACCAAGAGGTTGTGATATTTATACACAAAAAAAGTTACCAGTTGTGGATGAACATTGAATGGTGAGATTCAATGGAAGGGCATGAGCAGGTTCTTCATGGGATTACTCTTTTTTTGCGGGCACTTCATGGTATTACTCTTGTGTAGCCATGAGACATGAAGTCCCCAGCGGTGTTCTCCTCCTTAAGCTTTGGTCACCAAGTGCACCCCTCCAGGTGACTTGAAGCATGAGCTCATGCGCTCTCATATCAACCGTAAAATGGAGTAAAAATAGTTACAACATTTGATTTTTTTAAATGATTTTTAAATGACATGGACTTGTCTTCTAATTTTTTTGAGGGGGACTTGTCTTCTAAGTGCACCCATATTTTACCAAGAGTTATGTGGAAGAAAACAAAATTGGGTGATATAAAAGGCTTTTCTTCAAGGGTCGTGCTAAGCGTCGGCCGAGTGATGTTTAGAAAACATCCGCAGCCTCGGTAGCCGTTGGATGGCGAGCTCAGAAACCGTCATTTTTTCTCCCCGTGAGCATGCACCATCCTTTGCAACAAGGCTCGTTTTGCGCTTAACACTTTGCAACACGAGCCTTGTTGCATTCCCTTCGAACCCTTTTGTTTTCTTTAAAACAAGGCATGTGTGTAAGAAACATAATGAAACAAAAGCCCCTATTGCAGAAATGAAAACCTTCACTGTTGCCCATTTGCAACAAACGTAGTGTTACTCACGATCCTCCGCAACAAGAGGATCACTCAAAAACAATTTTTTCTTTCTGAAACATGGCCTATGTTGCAAAAACAAAATCAAACAGAACTTCAGTTGCAGAAAAATCCCCTTCGCTCTAGTCAGAGAGTCGCCGACTAGAGTGGCAAAAAGTGTGTGTGGGTGCATGGGGTGGGGGGGGGGGCTTGGTATGCGGTCGTGGGCCGCGCGAGCCATGGAAGGCCCGCATAGCTTGGTCTCCACGGCCATGGCAGCCATAGTCGAAGCTCGGACTTCCAGTAGGGCTACGTCTCTAGAGCAACATCATGCTATACAACGGTGGCAGCATGTTTGATTTGGGGAAGATGTTTTGAGTACGGGAGGAAGAAGATGGGTATGAAGGATAAGGATATATATCTAAAATGGATAAGGCTGAATGTGTGGATGGTTGCTAGGACACGTGTTTGCACTGAGGTTGTGTCTATACACCATGGACCACAACAAAAGAGATGTTGCACTTCATGTGAGTGCAATAACATCCATGTTGCAAAACCGGCTAGGTAACTCCGTGGTTTGTTCCCTATAAAAACTCTATGGTTTGTTGTGAAATTTGCTTTCCTTCAGACCATCAAGCATTTTATAATTTATTATGAGTTTTACTGTTCATAATAATGTATGGATGGTTGCTAGGACACATGTTTGCACTGAGATTGTGTCTATACACCATGGACCACAACAAAGAGATGTTGCACTTCATGTGAGTACAACAACATCCATGTTGCAAAACGTAACTCCGTGGTTTGTTCGTAAGAAAACGTAACTCCGTGGTTTATTGTGAAATTTGCTTTCCTTCAAACCATCAGACATTTTACAATTTATTACGAAAGTTTTACTCGTTCATAGGCAAAAACAGAGTTCGAACTCCGTACCTCTGGCACGGTGACGGCAAAAGCATCTCTTCTATAACCAACTAAGCCACGCACCGACTTTGTCAAAACCCTAGAAAACATTGCTTTAAACATAAGCATATTTCTTCCCTGCCTATTTAAGTCTTCCGCAGGTGAGCGCCGTTGCCTCTCCCTCCTAGCGCCACCCATCCCGTTCCCACACCCCGCCGGCGGCAACGAATTCCAGCGAAAAACGAGGCGAGGCCGGACCGATGGCGGCGGCGCGTTGGGAGCAGGAGGGGGTGGAGCGGAAGCTGCGGTGCACCAAGGAGCCGTACGTCGATGACGACGGCACTCACAGGATGTACGTATGAGCGCTCAAACCAAAAGCATCGATGCTTCTGTTGCTTGATTGCCCGCTTCAATTTCGCTCCCGCTCCCGCTGCCCAAGTCTATTTCACTGACGGATTTTTTGTCTTCGCTTCTGCTGCTCTGTTTGTTCGGGTGATTTGCGTCTCTTCAGAAAGAGCATGCGGTTCAGCACCTTCTCCGGCGGCGAGGTCCGCAAGTCCGCGGAGGCGCAGGTCTATAACGGCCTGATCTACGATGTGAACCGCAAGCCCGCTCCCGGCGGTTTGCTCGACACGCGGATGGTATGCTGCTGCTCTTTCCGCTACTTGAGGCGTCTGTCTCTGTGTGCGTGTGTATTTATGTTGCTTCGCACGATGAAGGGCATGCCACCTTTTGTGTCCGTGTACAATGTAGTAGATGCTTTACTGATTGATCAATCCGTGGCATATATGGTATAGCTGTAATTCGAGGACCAGCTCTTGTTATGACATTTCACGCACTATTTTGCAATAAAAGGTCGTCTTTTTTCGAAATAAATTAAACGAAATGCTTGCGAGATTCACCCTGAGAAATTTCAGGGAGCTGCAAACAGAGTATATATGGGGAGTGTCACTGTGAGGGGTTTATGAAACATTCAGTATTATATGTACTGCTTCCTGTAAAAGGAATGCCACTGTCTTGTGTGTCAGTGTGTGTGTGTGTGTGCGCGCGCGCAATGCATTGTCTTACTGAACAATACTTGTGTGGCATATAGTTGTAATTAGAGGGCTGGGCTCTTGTTATGGCATTTCAACAATTTCTTGCCAGCCGATGAATAGAAGTCTTCCTTGTGAAATAAATAAATTAATGGAAGATTTCTGTGATATATCGTGACAAATTTCAGGGAGCTGCAAACAAGTTTGGGGAATGCACAACTTGCCACGGTTCATATACCGAGTGCCCGGGCCATTTCGGTTACATCAAGCTCGCGCTTCCGGTTTTCAACGTCGGATTCTTTAACAGTATCGTCAATGTGTTGAAGTGCATCTGCAAGGCAATCCCTTTTTTTTTCCTTATATGTCTGATCATGTTTTAATTTTTCCTTTCCGTAACCGCTCCTCACGATGCGATGCCTTTGCAGCGCTGCAGCAGGGTTCTTCTTTCGGAGAAAGACCGCCAAGAGTTTCTGAAGAGGATGAGGAATCCGAGAGCAGAAGTACTGCACAAAAGTGCCATCCTGAGTAAAGTTAGGGACAAATGCAGGCCATGCCGTTGCCACTGGTGTGGATACATGAATGGCAAGCTTACTTCTAATGCTTCTTTTCTCTTTCTTATGCTGCTCATCACTTGAAAAATACACCCTCCGTCCCATAATACAAGAGCGTTACACTACACTAGTGTCAAAAACACTCTTATATTTGTTAAACACGCAATGTATAGGAGGTTAAGATATTGTGCTAGCCAACTAGGATATCCTCTGTTGTAACTACTAGCTAGCTTATCTCTTATCCTTCTTTCTTTATCTCCAAGTTGTATCTCAACAAACTTGTACGCGTTATCTCTCAGGCTCGCACCCTGCCTATATAACATGCAACACGTCGCCCTGGATCGGGCAAGATGTTTCCGCCATCGCACATGGTAATCAGAGCCTTCCTACTTCCCATCTAGCTTCGAACTTCTTCACCTGTGCCGAAACCATGTCTTCCTCCTCTGGTGCCGCTCAGCCCCATCTCAATGGGCAGGTCATCGAGAAGCTTTCCCGCACGAACTACGTGCTGTGGCGCACGCAGATCACACCCCAACTGCGTGGCGCCGGTGTCTTCGGCTTCATCGACGGCACATCACCGGAGCCGGCCAAGCTCCGCGCCGCCAAGGACAAGGACGGCAAGGACACGTTCGAGCCCAACCCTCTCCACCCTCTCTGGGTTAGGGAGGACCAGCAGGTGCTCGGCTTCCTCCTCAGCAATCTCTCCAAGGAGGTGCTGGTCACGGTGACCACGGTCACCACGGCAAACGCGCTCTGGACGACGCTGGCGGGCATGTACTCGTCGCAGTCGCTGAGCCGCGTCAACAACATCCGAACCTCTCTCATCAACGCCCAAAAAGGTACCCAATCCGCCGCCACCTACTTCGCCCACATGCGTGGTCTTGCCGACGAGCTGGCCGCGGCGGGCAAGCCGATCCAAGATGACGAACTGATCTCCTATATCCTCCATGGGCTGGATCTGGAGTATCAGCCCATGGTCTCGGCCCTCGACGCCCGCGTCTCACCCGCCTCCCTCGACGAAATCTTCGCCATGCTCAGCAACTTCGATCAACGCATGGCGCAGTTCCATGGTGCGGGCGGCCACTCCTTCAAATCGACTGCCAACGCTGCAACCCGCGGCCGTGGCGGGGCACGTTCTCGCGGCTCTTTCCGCGGCAGGGGCCGAACCAACGGCGGGCGCTTCAACACCAACAACAAGGCTCGCCGCGGCGGCGGCGGCGGCGGCGGCGGTGGCTCTGGTCGCTCTCGGCCGGACTCACCTCGCTGTCAGATATGTGGCAAGCCTGGTCACACCGCCAAAGACTGCTGGTACCGCTATGATGAGGACGAGGACGACTCTCAAGAAGATGACAAGATCGCTGCGGCGGCTGATGGCTCCTACGGCATCGACACCAACTGGTATGTCGATAGCGGCGCCACCAACCATATCACCAACGAACTTGAGAAAGTGACCATGAAGGAAAGGTACCGTGGAAAGGATCAAATCCACACGGCCAGTGGAGAAGGTATGCCGATTAGTCACATTGGTCATTCAATATTCAGTACCCCTAGTCGCAACATTCATCTCAAGAAAATTTTGCATGTTCCTAGTGCTGCCAAAAGTCTTCTTTCTGTTCACCGAATTGCCTTAGATAATCATGTCTTCCTCGAATTTCACCCTCACTTCTTTTTGATCAAGGATCAGGAAACGAAGAAAATCCTCTATCGAGGTAGATGTGTTCGAGGGCTTTATCCGTTGATCCCGGTGCGTAGAAGCTTCAATAAACAAGTCTATGGTGTTACCAAGCTCTCATCAACACGGTGGCATGATAGACTAGGACATGCTTCTTTCTCTCTAGTTGAAAACTTGCTTAGGAAAAATAAGCTCCCGTTTGTGGTTGAGCGACATAATGAAACTATTTGTGATTCGTGCCAAAGAGCGAAAAGTCATCAATTACCATATCCCATATCTACTAGTGTTTCTACCAAACCTTTGCAACTTATATTCTCTGATGTGTGGGGTCCAGCCCCAACCTCTGTTGGCAAACACTCTTATTACGTCAGTTTCATTGATGACTATAGCAAATTCTCGTGGATTTATCTTCTTAAGAATAGATCCGAAGTTTTTCAAGTTTTTCAAAACTTCCAAGCTCTCGTTGAACGCAAGTTCAACAGCAAAATAATTGCTGTCCAATCAGACTGGGGAGGGGAGTACGAGAAGCTAAACTCCTTCTTCCAAACTCTTGGCATATCACACCACGTATCATGCCCTCATGCGCACCAACAAAACGGCTCAGCTGAACGAAAACATCGTCACATAGTCGAAGTAGGCCTTGCCCTTCTTGCAGGAGCATCCATGCCTCTTAAATTCTGGGATGAGGCTTTTCTCACAGCTGTTCACCTCATCAACATTCTTCCTAGCCGTGTCATCAATAATGAAACACCCCTAGAAAGACTTCTCCAGGAAAAACCAAACTATCAATCTCTCCGTGTCTTTGGGTGCGCATGCTGGCCCAATCTACGTCCTTACAACAAACGTAAACTCATGTTTCGTTCCACCAAGTGTGTGTTCCTTGGCTATAGCTCCCAACACAAAGGTGTCAAGTGTCTTGAGGTCTCCACGGGTCGAGTCTACATCTCTAGGGATGTTGTATTCGATGAAACACAATTCCCCTTTGCCGATCTTCATCCTAACGCTGGTGCGCTTCTTCGCAAAGAAATTATTCTTTTGCCCTCACATCTCACTGGTCGTGATCAAGGGGGGACAAATATTGATAATGATCACTTGTTGACTAACCCTACAGATATATTGCATGAGCCTTGTGTTGATGAAACAGGAAAAACACCAGAAAAAAATGAAGCAGAAAGAGCAAATTCTCGCCCTTATTTCATGTGTCCAGGGATAGGAGACAGAATCTCCTCGGGATCAGCGCCGCGTCAGGAAATCCGATCCTCCTCGGGATCTGTTGCGGCCGATGGAGGATCTCCCTCGGGATCCAGCACAGCAGGCGCGGCTGCGGCTGCAGGCGCACGCGCCGCAGCGCCCGGCCCCACAGACGACACACGGCCGCCTCCCAGTGGTCGCGATACGGGCCCAGAAGCGCCCCAATCCTCTGGTGCCACCTGGCGACGCGTGGATGGCGCGGATGACACGCGCTACTGCGGCCAGCCGGTGTGCTACAAGCGGCGGGGTTTGATTCGCCCCACCAACACAGACGCTGGCGCGGGCCCCGGCGCGGATCCCAGCGCTGATTCGCCATCATTGAGCAATGATGAGCCGGACCACGGGCCAGGATCTTCTGCGGCTTCTTCACTCGACGCGTTTCAGCCGCAAGCCACAGAAGATCCTCCTGAGACAGCCCAAACTGCAGCACCCAGGGGATCCTCCTTGGGATCGACTCCGGCTGGATCCTCTGTGGCCGTGGACGAGGCTGCGTCACCACCACGGCGCACACGACTACAAAAAGGGGTAATGAAACCTGTGGACTACAAAAATATAGTTAAATACGGTATGATCTGTTCTACAGGAGAACCAGGTGAACCAAACACTGTTGAAGAAGCACTTGGTAATGAACAGTGGAAGAAAGCTATGGATGAAGAGTACATGGCATTGAAGAAAAACAAAACATGGCATTTGGTCCCTCCACAGCAAGGTAAAAACCTGATTGATTGCAAGTGGGTATTCAGGATTAAAAGAAAATCTGATGGAACCATTGATCGTTATAAAGCTAGACTTGTTGCAAAGGGTTTTAAACAGAGATATGGCATAGACTATGAGGACACGTTTAGCCCAGTTGTAAAAGCTGCTACCATTCGTCTTGTCCTGTCTATTGCTATTTCTAGAGGCTGGAGCCTCAGACAGCTAGATGTGCAGAATGCGTTCCTCCATGGTGTTCTGGAAGAGGAAGTGTACATGAAGCAACCTCCTGGGTTTGTGAGTAAAAGTACTCCATCTTATGTGTGCAAACTTAACAAAGCACTATATGGGTTAAAGCAAGCTCCAAGGGCATGGTATTCACGTCTCTGTCACAAGATGCAGGCACTTGGTTTTGTTCCTTCCAAGTCTGACACCTCATTGTTTATTTACAACAAGCTCAACACATGCATATTTGTTCTCATTTATGTTGATGATATTATTGTGACAAGCTCATCTGATGAAGCAATCACAGGGCTCTTGAAGGACTTGGGTGCAGATTTTGCCTTAAAGGATCTTGGAGACTTGCACTTCTTTCTTGGGATTGAGGTAAAGAGAAACAAAGATGGACTCCATCTCTCTCAAGAAAAGTATGCAACTGATCTAGTAAAAAAGGCTGGTTTGAAAGATTGCAAACCATCTCCTACTCCACTATCTAGTTCAGAAAAGCTATCTCTTACAGAAGGGACACTCTTGAATCAAGAGGACATCACAAGATACAGAAGTTTAGTGGGAGCATTACAATACCTTACTCTTACCAGACCTGACATTTCCTTTGCAGTAAACAAAGTTTGTCAGTTCCTTCATGCACCCACTACTGTTCATTTAACTGCTGCAAAACGCATAGTTAGATATGTCAAACATACCTTGAGCACTGGTCTAACTTTCAGCAAATCACCTTCCACACTGGTTAGTGCATTTTCTGATTCAGATTGGGCAGGATGCTTAGATGACAGAAGATCAACTGGTGGATTTGCTGTGTTCTTTGGACCTAACTTGATATCATGGTGTGCACGTAAACAAGCCACTGTCTCCAGATCAAGCACAGAGGCAGAATATAAAGCATTGGCAAATGCTACAGCAGAGATTATATGGGTTCAGTCTATGTTGAAAGAACTTGGTGTGAAGAGCACACAAGCCCCATGTCTATGGTGTGATAATCTTGGTGCTACCTATCTCTCTGCAAACCCAGTTTTTCATGCTAGAACAAAGCATATAGAAATTGATTTTCATTTTGTCAGAGAAAGGGTTGCTCAGAAGCAACTTGACATTCGGTTTGTGCACTCCAGAGACCAAGTTGCGGATGGATTTACAAAGGCATTGCCTGTACGGAGTTTTGAAGAATTCAAACGTAATCTCAACTTGACCAAGCTGTGATTAAGGGAGGGTGTTAAACACGCAATGTATAGGAGGTTAAGATATTGTGCTAGCCAACTAGGATATCCTCTGTTGTAACTACTAGCTAGCTTATCTCTTATCCTTCTTTCTTTATCTCCAAGTTGTATCTCAACAAACTTGTACGCGTTATCTCTCAGGCTCGCACCCTGCCTATATAACATGCAACACGTCGCCCTGGATCGGGCAAGACGTTTCCGCCATCGCACAATATTATGGGACGGTGGGAGTACTACATAGTAATAAACACCTGACCAGACAGCTTTTAGAACTTAACCTTCTATTTTGGGTTGCATGTACAGGTGTAACTAAGAAGGGGCCAAAGGACAGAGGAGGCTTGGCAATTGTTCATGACTGTAGCAAAACTTTGGATGGAAGTACAGAAGAACTTCGGTCTGCTTTATCACACAAGAAAGAAAAACTATCCTTTCCTTCTGTTCACCTGTTAGACCCTCAAACCGTCCTCGCTCTTTTCACAAGAATGACTGATGAGGTAGATGTCGTTTGCCATCTTACAGGAGTACTTGTTACTTTCGGTAGAGTACCACAATTTATCAAACATAGGTTTGCTTGATTGTGTTTGTCATACTTCAGGATTGTGAACTGCTGAACCTTGGTGACAGACCCGAGAAACTTATCATTACAGAGATTGCAGTGCCACCTGTGCCCATCCGTCCTTCTGTTTTTGTTGGTGGTAATAAAATGAGGTTTGTTCTCTATAATGGTGTTTCATCATAGGCATGTGCCATTGAAATGCCACTAATGTCTTTGCTTCTTGCAGCAATGAAGATAGTATCACTTGCATATTGAAGAATATTGTTACTGCAAATCACGTAATTAAAGAGGCCCTTAAAAAAGGCGAATCACCCGTGAATTGCTTTGTAAGATAACTCAGAGCGCTTCATTTGTTTTTCCAACATTCTCTTATATTTAGTACCATTTCTCTTTCACCTCTGTGGAGGGCGACTTTTGTGTTCTCTGTTTTTTTTTCCATTCCATTTTAGAAATTAGTCTGCCTCTATATGTCATGTAATTCCCAAGGCCAGAACTGATTGTTTTGTTGGATAAGATGATGAGTTCTGCTCCAGACGCAGTATCAATTTTTGTTGGCTTTATGGAAGTGCTGTTCAGGATATAATGATTTAAGGTCTGAGTTAAAAATAGATAAACTGTGACAACGAAATTGAATATTTTGAATTAATAACTTCAACTGTGACTTATGACTTCCTATTGTTCTTCCTGTATTGGCTGGTGGCTGGTGCATCATCAACTTCAGTACTTCACCATTCAAAGGTTTCTGTAATTCTGATATTTTAATTGATAATTTATTCTACACATTCTTAATTAGATTATACAAACTCAGAAATAATTTGATGTTGTATTTATGCTGCACAATTTGCATCGTGATCATTTTCACTCTGGTAGTACTTATGGCGGATCTCGGCGCACAGACTCCTTTTTTCTATATTTTTAGAGATATTCGACTAATCAAAGTGCCATTTCTGTTGAGATACTCTAACAAAATTTTCTTCTTTGTTTCTTTGAAGTATTCCTGGCAAGACCTTCAACTCCAAGTTATTGAATATATCAATAGTGATGCCCCCTCTCTCTCTGATTCACAACATCGTGGCCTTATGCAAAGACTCAAAGGGAAGACAGGTCGATTTCGTGGGAACTTGTCTGGGAAACGTACTGAGTACACTGGGAGGACTGTCATATCTCCTGACCCAAATTTGAGAATAACAGAGGTACTTGTCCATAGGTTACCGATGTTCTTTATTTTCACTCTCCGATTGATTTTTCATGTCATTATTAAATCGAACTTCAGGTGGCTATTCCTGTCTTGATGGCTCGAGTCTTGACTTATCCTGAACGAGTTTCATATCATAACATAGAGAAGCTGCGTCAATGTATACGAAATGGACCAAATAAACATCCAGGGGCAAATTTTATAATACAACCTGATGGAACAAAGCTGTAAGTTGTATTTGTTTTTGATATTCTGATCCTTTTCAACAAGTAGCTCTCATCTTTTGCCCTGGACTACATTTAGGCACTTAAAGTACGCTGATAGAAGGATTGCCGCACGGGATTTGAAGTATGGTTGTATTGTCGAAAGGCATTTAGAAGATGGAGACATAGTCCTCTTCAACAGACAACCAAGCTTGCATAGAATGTCAATTATGTCACACAGGGTACAAATTGCTCCATACCACACCATTACTTGCTGTACTAAATAATTTGTCTAACCTTTGATTACTTTTGTATTTAAATACAGGCAAGGATAATGCCCTGGAGAACATTAAGATTTAATGAGTCTGTTTGTAACCCTTATAATGCTGATTTTGATGGAGATGAGATGAATTTGCATGTCCCACAGACAGAGGAAGCTCGTACTGAAGCATTTATGCTTATGGGGGTAGCACTTGCTAACTCTTTGCCACAGTTTGCTTTTTGATGCACAAAACTGATTTGGTTACAAATATTTATTTTTGCAGGTTCAGAATAATCTATGTACCCCTAAGAATGGGGAAATACTGGTTGCTTCCACACAAGACTTTTTGACCTCGTCTTTTCTAGTCACAAGGAAAGATACCTTCTATGACAGGTCTTATTTTACTCTCTTGTGTTCATATCTTGGTGATGCAATGGAAAATATTGATCTCCCAACACCAGCCTTAATTAAGGTAATATTTTTCAACTAGTTTTTTGTGGCTACATGTTATCGTCAATTTAATGTTCCTTGCAAATATAAAATTGGTTCTGTAAAAGTATTTCACAGAGGATTTAATGTTCCATGTTCTTTTTTTGCAGCCTATTGAGCTTTGGACTGGCAAGCAATTGTTCAGTGTGTTAGTACGTCCTAACGCGTGTACAAAGGTGTTTCTGAATCTTACTGTTGAAGAGAAAATTTACATGAAACTTAAAGAACGTGACAAAAAGGCGATTACAGTTTTGGAAGAGACAATGTGTCCGAATGATGGTTTTGTCTACTTCCGAAACAGTGAACTTTTATGTGGGCAAGTTGGCAAGAAAACTTTGGGTGAGAAAACTAGTGATTGCTTTGCTAAAAATGCCTTTAATAAGCTTATTCTGATTTCTGATTTCATGATTCATCTCAAGAACCATTGCTTGGGGTTAGAAGGCTGAACTGCTATTATAGTTCTGTATGCATCTTCCTAATAAACTGTTCTGTTTGTACAGCAGTATTTTTCTTTTTCATTATAATCCTTCGTATTGTTTTACATTCCTGAGTAATGAAAATTGTTTGTTTGATGTTGGAACAGTAGTATTTCATCTTGCCTCGTAAAATGGGCTATGCATGTCCCACCCAAGCAGCTTAAGAAGCGAGCCTGTGATTAGTCCACCTTACCGTGCTCCACTTCTGTAGAAAGTTAAACTTAACTCTGCAATGATAATATTTTGCCTATTACAAATTAAACTGAGAAATTCTATGCAAAGTTTAGGATGTAATTTGAGAAAGCTTAGGATGGGTCCTTGAACGTTCCAAGTTATCTACTCTCTGAAACAAAGTATTGCATCATTGTATCTGAGCACCTATTTTATTATGGGTATCCTGTATCCAGGTCAATCTAGATTCTAGAACAATGTGTATTGCGTTCTTTGAATGTTTCCTTCTTTTTTAGGTATTGTTATTCGGCCATAACTGTGACATGGTTTAGTCTCATGAATCACTCCATAAACCACATATAATAAATGATGTCCTTTTTGTCATCCATGTTTGTAAAAATCACTGTTCGTCTGTGCTAATTTTTGAATTTTCATATTTCTTGACATATTTCGAAGCAAACAAAGTTTTATTTGATGTTTTATCTCCAGGTAATGGGAGTAACGAGGGCATGTTCTCTGTTCTTATAAGAGATTATAATTCTCATGCTGCAGCGAGCTGTATGAATCGTTTGGCAAAGTTTAGGTGAGGCTTGTTTTATGATTTGTACAATTCACGTTTACTTTCTTAGTAATCAGTAATTTGGTGCCGTATAGGTAATTTTCTCATGTGTGCTTGCTCAATTGGAGAATGGGAGTGGAAGGACATTCTCTTTACTCCCTTTTAGCATGTAAACGTGTCTTTTTTTTGAAAAGGATGTTGCAACCCCTGGCCTCTGCACCCAAGGATGCACGCAATCATCTTTATTAAATTATTCAACAGAACCTGACAGAACAAATAATAGATTAACCCAAAGCCATCTTCCTGGCGACCTCTGTCGCTACACCTACAAGCTTGATGACGTGCCCTGACCTTGCACCAACATACACCATCTAACCCGGTGGCCTCGCCAAGCCGCTCCACGGCGAGCTGAGAGCACCAACCGGTCTAGCAGACCCTCGGCATGCACCACATGCACACTCTCTAGAATCCACCGCCGCCACCTTCCGCCGTCCATCTTCGGGAGGGCTCAACGCATTGACCTTGCCAGGCCCAACTGCCGTCGATGCCACCATGAGCCAGACAGCGTCACCACTCTGCGCGCGTCCATCCGCATGCATACATTGCCGAGACTCCACTGCGCCATGCCACCTGGACGAATCTTCATCGATGTGTTAGATGCAACACCGCACCACCTCTTGGCCCCTCCAGCCAATACCTACTCCAAAATGATGCCCCCAGAAGGGAAAATGACATCAAAGGTGCCGCATCATCCAATCCGAGAGACCAAAATCCATGGTTTCCCCTGAGCAGCCCGAGCGAGGTGACGCAAGTTGCAATGATGACGCCTCGACAAGGAAACGACGTCAAAGACATCACTATCGTCCGCCATGACCGAAGTCGGCACGATTTTCACCGGCATCCGCCCTACCCCGACTCCGCAGCTGATTGGATCCGCATGGACCACGCTGCGCATGGAACCGCGCCGTGAAGATGCATGCAGCCGCCGAAACACTGGTAGAGGACCTCCAGCCGCCTCTCACCAACCCCTCCACGCACCGTTGTCTGGCCAAGGGCCACACCACGACTGATCTGCCAACCATCGCTTGAGAGCACGCCGATCCCCGTTGACCCTCCAGCCATGGAGGCACCACCGCCGCTGCACGACCAGGGGACTCCGCCCTGGCCGCCGCGCTCGATGGTCCAGCGACGACCACCCGCCTCCCCCGAGAGGATCCCCTGTCGGTGGCCCATGAGGCCGCCGACAGGGTGGCCCGTCATGGGAGTCGCGCGGCCTTGTCCGGCAGCGGCCTCCGGGAGCAACGAGGAGAAAGAGATCGGGAGGAGGGTGGTGGTGGCCGGCTAGGGTCGCGGGAGGTAGTGGCGGATCCAGGATTTGAAAATTGGGTGTTAAATTTTTTTTTTTTTTTGCACCACAATATCTAAAAGGTTCATGTAGCTAGTAAGATTGAACTAAAGGTTTGTGATTGTTGGACTGAAAGTTTGAGATTGTTGGACTGAAGGTTTGAGGTTTCTACACAATCATAAAATATGTGTGGGACCAGTTTATATGAATATCATGTATCATAAAATATCCAGAACTTGTTTGTGATTGTTGGACTGAAGGTTTGAGACCAGTTTATATGAATCCACATGATGTTTATTGAACAAACCACACCACTTTTTATACATGCATCTAGTATAAATCATATATAAAACTTCCTTGCCAAAACATTTGGGTGTACATATGTACACCCTTGACCCTATATGGATCCGCCCCTGGCGGGAGGAAGAGGAGATTGGGACTAGGGCAGCGGCGGCCGTCTAGGTTTCTAAACTGGTCTATCGATCTTATATCTCTCATTTAGGTTAAGAGATCATGCTTGGTCAAAACTTTGCCCAAATTCTTCATATATCTGTCTATCTCATTGGATTTTTTCAGGCTCTGAATTTTAGTTGCTCACTTGCATCATGGAGCCAAATTGTTGTGTGAAATTAGTACGTCAATTTTTTTCCGCTAAAAGAAGTGCATGAAATATTGTTCTGATCCATGTTGCATACTTTTCACCTGCAGTGCAAGATTTATAGGGAATCATGGTTTCTCAATTGGTGTGGATGATGTCCAACCAGGAGAAAGTTTAAATCAGAAAAAGAAAATAACAATAGATGAAGGGTATGAAAAATGCCATGAGCTTATTGCCCTATATTCCAAAGGTGACCTCATACCGCAACCTGGTTGCAACAGAGCTCAAACACTGGAGTCTCAGATATCTTGTGTTCTAAATAAGATAAGAGAAACGGCCGGAGATGTAAGTTAACCAATTAGCTTGTGAATTATCTCTAATATGAATCTGGTCCTTCTTGATGTATTGCATATATATATACAAGTTCAAAAAGTAGTGTCAGTGAAGGATGACTGCCTTACAGTCTTATATTTGTTTGTTTCTCTGTTTCTCTGTTTTTATTAGGTAGGTACTTTTGCTTTTCCTTGCCTTTTAGCTTTTACGTTAGGTTGCAGTCACTTGGGTGGCGTTGTTACTTGTTGCCTTATTTGGCGGTTTTCTAATACAAGGTAACACACTTTAGGTGCATTTTAGAGATAAATCATCACTATGCAGTGTTACCGAGTTAAATTTTCTTGTATGGATGTTCTCATACTAGCCTAATTTTAAGTGAGGTTTTAGGTATGTCCATTTTGACTTCACCATACTTGTGTATTGAATGACTTGAGTTGGAACTTAATTTTTCAGGATTGTATGAGTACGCTTCACTGGAGGAACAGCCCATTGATTATGTCTCAGTGTGGATCTAAAGGTTCTCCAATCAATATTAGTCAGATGGTTGTATGTGTTGGACAACAATCAGTTGGAGGACGCCGTGCCCCAAATGGTTTTATAGATCGAACACTTCCCCACTTTCCTATTAATTCAAAGACTCCTGCGGTAAGAACAGGTCTTGAAAATATGATTTGCTCAGGCAACCATTTCTTGTGTTGGCTGTCCCTAATTCTGTTCCAATGAAAGAAGTTCTGCAAATGTTACAAACATACTGAAACCACACACTGCTATCTTATGATGTTTTGTAACTTCCTAAGTGAGCACTCCTTAATTGATATCAGCTCCTTTTCATATGCCCTATACTACGACACCTAAAACTTTGCTGAATGGTGAGGCAAAAGTTTGCTTGTTGAGGATGGTCCGTCAATTCTATTGCGTGTTATCTTGTAGAAAGGGGACTTTCAGGTCAAGATTAGCTCAGTACCATCACTAAGATGCATAAATTTAAATATCCCATTGACTTTGAGGGTGACTTGTACGGCGTGTACATTGGATGATATTTTCCAACATTGTGTTCTCTCGATGATATTGATAAATGTTGCCATTTATTTTGCAGTAGTGGTAGTATTTTCCATATGCTATTACATGGTAGGACATTTGTAGTCTGAATTATTTTACATGTATATTTATCTTTGTTGTAGAAACTTTTTACCTTCTACTCGTGGCAACTGCCATTTTATTCATATCCAGGGCATGAAATCAGCATATGTTTACAGTGAAAATGTATGTTCTTTTCGGGTAAGTTATTATTTTGTCATTCATTGGCAGGCGAAAGGTTTTGTTGCTAATTCCTTCTATACCGGTTTGACTGCTACTGAGTTTTTCTTCCATACGATGGGTGGACGAGAAGGTCTTGTTGACACAGCGGTATGTCTAAACTTATACCATCTTTTATTGGTTGCATACTTGCCATTTTTCTATGGATGCTTAAATTTGTACTTTGCTGTGTATGCTACCCAGTTCAATCAATGGGTGTTTCCTTACCATTAGTTTCCTCTATGATTGGTCTGTAATCTTTCTTTTCTAATTGAGCCAGCCTAGCAGCTTAGCTTGTGCAAGTAAAACAAGACAAGAGCAGCATACTAGTTATTTCTGTAAGGCCTTGTTCCATTGAGGAGGTCTGGCAGGAATTAAGAAGATAGCTCAATTCCCTGCCAATTACTCTTGACCCATGCCAATCCCTGCCAAACCAAATAGGGTTTAGGAAAGGGCAATCCCAGGCTCCCAGCCCCCTCAAAAGGCAAGGTGAAGTTAAGAAGATAAAACATCAAAGTACTAACACCTAGAGTAGCATATACATTGATACTTTGTTTTCAAAGTCTGCAGCCACCTACCAACTACAACAGACTTCAACAACTACTTAATAGCTACTACAGACTAACAATGTGAAATTATGATACTATACCAATTTGAGGGCCTATTTACTGACAAGGATCAACTACGACAGTTTTATTTTATACTAACCTGGTCTGGATCCACTATAACATGTCTTATTTTGTCTGGACTGGGGTGGAAACGGTTGGGCATTGCTAGTTGAGTCCATGTGTCTACTGGATATTTCGAATCATTTTTGCATTTTTTTTGGGTAGTTATCTGATATATGTTTGTTCCTTTCGTTTGAACTTGTAATCATAGGTCAAAACAGCAGAAACTGGATATATGTCCCGTAGACTAATGAAGGGTCTTGAAGATCTCTCAGTTTTCTATGATCAGACTGTCCGTAACGCTAGCGGCGGTATTGTTCAGTTTGTCTATGGAGATGATGGCATGGATCCTGTAAAGATGGAAGGAAAAGGTGGCCGCCCTTTAAATTTGGACCAATTGTTTATGAAAGTCACGGTTAGTTTTAACATACATGCATACTTTCTTATGTTGATGAAGGTAAGGGTTCCGTGTGCTCTGACCATTGACCGGTGACGATTTAACTTTGTAGGCCACATGTCCGCAAAGGGGACATGACACGTTATCTCCAGAGTTAATCTTGCAAATGTTTAATGATAAGCTCTCCGAACAAGATGCGTCATCTGGTGGTTGTAGCGATAAGTTCAAAGAGATATTAACAAAATTCTTTGATGACCGCATCAAAATGCTTAGATGCACAAGGAGAGTGCTTCAACTAGATGAAGATCGTGTGGGAAAGAGGGACTCTAGCATTGAAGAACGCATTGCTGCTGATATTTCTGGCATATCCGCGAAACAACTGCAGGTGTGTATAAAATCTTGCATGTACTAAATCATCATTTCTTTACCAAACTACTGTAATCTTAGGCACGTCACATAAGATTGTGTATCTGCAAGATGAAATGATCGGTTTTGTGCAGTAAAATGTTCCATCAAGTAGATCGTTGCGGTAACGGTATATTGTTGTGGTTATTAAGTGACTGCATTTCTAAAAACATCAAAGCCCTTCAAAGGTCGGCCTGTGGGTAGAAACAGTGGCATTTTAGGAAGTTCATGGTCTGTAGTTATCTGCACATCTGCAACCTTTAGGACTTTCTCATTCTAGTCCACCAAATGCTGACCAATGAGAGCCCTACGAAAGTCGGCCTGTGGGTAGAAACAGTGGCATTCTTGTGACGAACAATTTTAAATGACCGGGACAAGTTTTTTTTTATCAGTTTGTTTGTGCATTTTGTTCTTCTTTGGTTCTGCTATATGATTATTATATCCTTTTTCCTGGCACAGGTTTTCTTGGACACTTGCTTATCTCGTTATCACTCAAAAATAATTGAAGCAGGAGCATCAATTGGGGCAATTGGGGCACAGAGTATCGGAGAGCCTGGGACCCAAATGACATTGAAAACCTTCCATTTTGCAGGAGTAGCTAGCATGAGTATCCTTCCTTTACTATGTATTTAAGGAAAATGGTATGGTTATTGTGGCATGTTAATGATTTGGAAGTGGGACCTTTACTTTATTTTCTGAAAGTTATCATTAAGGGGCTACTATGATTTATTATCTAATGAGTATCTTTCAACAATACATACAAATAAGTTTTATGGTTATTATTGATATGGTAGGGCTCGATGGCATACAAAATTCAGAAATATAAACATAGGATGTTGAATCTACTAGTTAAATATCCTTCAAAGATTTGTTTCCTTAACGAAGAACAACAAAGATGTTACTCTTGGAGTTCCCCGCATCAAGGAAATCATCAATGCTGTTAAAAAGATAAGCACACCAATTATCACTACAGAACTTTTGTCTGAGCAGGATGAGTTGTTTGCAGTCAAAGTGAAATGTTCTATTGAGAAAGTAGTGCTGGGTGAGGTAAGTATTCAGATAATCATATTCTTTTGAATTTGTATATGCACTTAAAGGAAGTTTGTCTGCTTGCATTTTGCTCTGGGTATTGTTAAAACATGTCACATGAATTTAGTGCATTCGTAGTTACAAAGAATTGTCATTTGACATTCTCCAGGCATTAAATATACATGCACTTCACCAATCTTTGGGCTTTGCTTTGGATGCACAAAATCTTCGATTTGTTGTTTGGCTGTCTAGCAAATATATAAAAAATATTTGTGTATGTGTTTTACGAGCTATGTATAGATAATGTTTACAGTTTGTTAGTTTAATAAAAATTCTTGCATTATTATTTGTGAATTCGCAGATGTCGGTTCGACTCGAGATTATATAATGTTTTAGTTTCTGTAGTCATGCTTTTTTTTTTGCATGAGCTCAAAATGAAGAAAAAGATCTGCGCATGCTATATGTACAGTGCATTTTTTTCCAAAAAGGAGTTTGAAACCCCGGCATAACAGATAACTTTTCTAAGGAAGCACTCAACTTGACGAGAAACCTTGTTATGTTCAACAGGTGGCAGCAGCCATAAAGATTGTCTTAAAATCAAACCAGCCATATTTGGTTGTTAAACTCGATATGCAGCGCATGGAAGGGTACATGGGAATCTCTTCTGACACTGTGCAGCTGTCAATACTAAATCATCCAAAAACAAAGTTAAAGTCTGAGGTATGAACAAAGCTCCGTGGTTGTGTGATGTGCCCAACATTTTCTCTGCAATTGGATTTATAATATATCATATTTGCAGCATGTTCGTGTCATCGATGAAGCCAAGTTGAGAATATATCCAACTGGAACAGATAAGTCCAAACTTCAGCTTGAGCTGCACAATCTCAAATCGATGCTTCCAAAACTGATTGTAAAGGTAAACGAAGTATGCTGTAAATGTTCTTCCATTATGATGACGTAGCTGACCTTCCGATTGATCAATTCAGGGCATTCAAACTGTTGAAAGAGCTGTTGTCAACCCTGTTTTAAGACGCGATGGAACTTTGGACAGATACAACCTGTTGGTTGAAGGGTAAGGATTCTTATTTATTGCTTCTGTAAATTGTTTATAAGCCTCACTGTGACTCCTTCAATGCTAGTCTGAGATGAAATATGCCAATCAAACAAATTTTTTATTGCAGAACAAACCTGCTGAAAGTTTTGGGTACTCCTGGAGTTGATGCTAAGAGAACAAAAAGTAACCACATCTTGGAAGTGAACAAAACACTTGGAATTGAAGCTGCAAGGAGATCTATCATTGATGAAATTCAGTATACCTTTGAAAATAACAACATGATGATTGATCTGAGACATATGATGCTTCTGGCAGACCTGATGACGTACAAGGTTTGTAGAGTCATCTTACACTGCTCACCATTTTAATCATCCATCCATCTGCCTCAAGGCTGATTAATAAGTGTGCATATGCTGCCGGTTTCGCAGGGCGAAATTTTGGGCATCACGGCTAGCGGCATCGCGAAGATGAAAAGCAGCGTGCTGATGCTGTCTTCATTCGAGAGAGCTTCGGAGCATCTCTTCAACGCTTCGTACGCTGGTCGTGAGGATCAGATAGAGGGAGTTAGTGAATGCATCATCATGGGCATACCCATGCAACTCGGCACTGGTATCCTCAAAGTCAGGCAAAGGTACGTGTAATGTATTTCCCTCGGCGTTTATTGTTGCAAAACAACACCTGTCTAAGTCTAGTTACTATTTTATTGTTTTTAACCTGTTTTGGACGGCACTTTGTTTTCATTGCTATGTGATGCAATCCTTGACCAGAGAGACAATTAAACACATGATTAAATGGGTGGCATTTATTTTCCTTGCAGGCTCCAGGATTTGCCTGAATTCAAGTACCAGCCTGATCCAATTGTACCGTGAGATCGAAGAAGCCTGGATTTGGAGATGCATAACATACGACTGTACTTCCTTTACAGCTCGTTTGGCACCCCTCATTTCTTGTGGCAGAAATGAAATGAAATCTCTGTTAGGATTTCATTTGGTTGAAATGGAAATCCAACTGCAAAAAGGCTTGTTTGGCTGCTACAAGGATTTGTAAATTGCAATGACTCCCATATCGTGATGTTTGACTGTCATTTTGGCAAGAATTGATAAACCCACATATGGTTTGGCTTCAAAAATTAGATGTATCAAGTTGCGGCACACAATCTTTCATATAAGAAGTAGCTCCATGAAGCACAAATCGACATACTCAAATTCAATAACAACTGCAATGTCCATCTCCCTAAAGCATAAAATGCAGTCTTATAAAAGCAAAACAAAGGTCCAAGACTTCAAAGTTTGTACTAAGCAAGGTTTGGAAGACAAAATACTACAACTTGTCATCACACGTGTATTTTTTTCCGATAAAGGATGGGTTTTATTGGCTCAAAAAGGAGTATCAAGAGGAACAAACCCTAAGAGCACACACCTGGCCTGCATTAGGATGCACATAGTCGACACCGATGCACGCACACACAAAAATATGCCTGCAATACAAAGTCATGCAAGACCAAAGCTATGCGTAGGCGAGGAAAAGGAAAAAAAAATCCAAAGTGATCAAATCCATGATGGACGCACCATAACCACACCGGCCATCTCATGACACCAAACAGACGACGAAGTTCTTCAACAACAATGCCTCATAAGGGAGCGCACTCAAGCGTCGCCGTCACCGGATCCAACCACCAAGGCTAGAATCTAGCTTTTCACCCTGAAGAATCAACCCGAGCATATCCAAACAATGTCTTCAACAAGATAACGACGTAAAAACATCATCATTGCCTGGTATAACCAGCTCGAGCCAGACCTAGGCTTTCACATCAGAGCTCGCGACCTAATGCTCGAATAGCACCACCATCGAAGTCATCAAGTGTTGTCACCGCCACTTTTCTACGGTCTCAGAAGCTACATGGGATGCGACCGCCGCCGTTGCACAACCATCCCTCCGGCCCAAAATTTTGAACTCAAGCAACAATGAAAATATAGCAAAATGAAATTGAAAGGAAACGATCCATTGATTGCTTATACACGCAGAAATCGCTCCAATTAAGCAGACTACATGAAGAGACACAATTTTGGCAATAGAGCAATCTAGAAATGCACTAAATCAGGAATTCGAAGTTGCTTAAACTTCAATCAGTAACTCGGTTTAGTACAAGCTGACTTTGATTATGGTGGTGCTTCTCAAGTATTGGCCTCGAGCTACAAGGTGAAAACCCGATGCCTGACCTTATTTGAATATATCTGGCAATGACGATGCTTTTTGTGTCGTTATCTTGTTGAGTGCATTGTTCATATTTGCTCGGACTTGTTTTTCACGATGAAAACCCATGATCTCGCGTTCGGTGGTTGGATTAGGCGACGGTGGCGCTTGCACGTCATTCCATTTCTGAACGTGTTGCTGTTGAAGAATTGTAAATGTGATTTTAAGGGACGTCTAACGCGGACATGGTCGCTATTGTAGCTTGTTGATCATTGTTTTGATTGATTTTTTTTCTTTTTAATTCACCATGGCATAACTTCGGTCATGTATGACTATGCTAGTTGCCGGTGTAGTTTTGTGTGTGTGGATGCTTTGGTGTTGATTGTGTATTTGTATTCACTTGATGCTACATTTTGAATTATTAAAAATCTATCACGCATAGAAAAAGTTTATTACAAATTCCAAATAGTTCAATCAGCATAATTCTCACACCAGTACTCATCTCCGAATCATCAAATCGCCAAAATCATCAATTCTCACACCAGTCTCGTTTAGGTGCTCCAACCTAAGGTCTCGTTTAGGTCGCCTGGACAAGCATGGCCCAACTAGTGGAGATGACACACAAGGGCCATTGAGACTTTTTGCCTCGCAGGTAGCGTCCCGAGGCCTTTGACCCCGTGGCCGTCCTGATGCCCCTCGCCGCGGCGGCGCGAGCACATCTAGCACGTGGAAGACGTGTCCACTCAAGAAGGAAACATGGGTGAAATTGAAAAAAGGGTCTAGGATTTTTGTATGGTCCTTTCTACACCACCTTGATGGAAAATGTAGACTAGGTCGATGGCTGGATTGAAACAAAAATTTCAATATGACCGATCGAAATCCAAAACCTTGGACCCAACCCGTCGGCAACACCGACTTTTGTCTCGCTTATAGCGAGACACATGCTGGTCTCACCTTAGGAGTCGCAACTAATGGGCCGATAGAAGTAGCTTCCGGTGGGCTAGTTTATTTTTCTTCTCTATTTTTTTCATTTGTTTTTTTGTGTTTTTGTTTTGTTCGTATTTTTTAGAAAATTCTGAATACATATATTTTAAAAATTAGATTTACTTAAAATAAATTAAAAATAATTAATTTGAAAATTGTTAATGTACTTTTGGCATAATAAAAATGTTGATATAATTTGAAAAAAATACTATCTAATTTAAAATATGTTCATGCAATTCATATAAAATGTAAGTGATTTTTAAAAAAAATCATTGTCGCTGGTAAAAATTATTAGTGCAATTCAAGAAAATACATTTCGTACCATTCAAAAAGTGCACAAACATTTGCAAATATGTTCATGAATTTTTTTTTAAAGTTTATTCAATTTACAAAAATGTTCGTGTAGTTTAACAAAAATGTTTGTACCATTCAGAAAAATGTTTTGTACCATTTAGAAAAATGTTTCATCCTGTATTTCAAAAATGGTTAATGCGTATTCATAAATATATTCAAAAAATGAATTCTCAAAAATGGTAAACATGTATATAAATAATGTTTCAGATGTAAATAAAAAAATTATAATGTGCATTAAAAATGTATGCATCAAAATATATACTCCCTCCATAAAGAAATCTAAGAGCGTTTAGATCACTATTTCTTTATGGAAAGAGTATTTGAGAAAATATTAATCATGTATTTAAAAATAATTAAACAAGCACAAAAATATCCCTGATGTATATAAAAAAGGAGAAAACTGGTGGAAGATGAAGAAAAAGAAAGAAAAAATCCTAAGGAAAACCAATGCAAACATTGAAAAATCGATAATGTAAGGGAAAAATTTCCCGTCAGCCGACTAATTTGAGCTCACGCGTCCGCCACCTCGTACGCGCGCCACGCGTCTCAGTGGGCTGAGTCCACCACTCATTCTTTTCCTTATCTCCACAGCTAACGAGGGAGAGCCACTCATTTCTTTCTTTACTCATTTATATCTTCTACACACCTAGTTTGCATGCTGATACATATGTGTCTCTTCATTCAAACATTGACCTCGTCCGTGACGACGAGCGCGCCATGGCCGATGGCCGGTGCAGCGGTCTGCGAGTAGGCCGGGGATGTTATTGCAAATTTTGCAACATGGTTCCTGTTGCAGAAAATTAGATGTGGCGGAGATGTTGTTTTAATTTTTGCAACAAGGGTCTTGTTGCAGAAAATTAGACGCAACGAAAGATGTTGCAATTTTTGCAACAATGATCTTGTTGCAGAAATATTAGACGTGTGAAAGATGTGCAATTAGACATGTGGAAGATGTTGCAGAAAATTAGACGCGTGAAAAATATTGCTGTTGAAAATTAGACGCGGCGAGAGATGTTGTTGCAATTTTTCTAAGGGTCTTGTTGCAGAAAACTAAAGAAGAAGTGGTTTTGCAACATGGATCTTGTTGCAGAAAATTGTAGAAGATGAGGTTTCGCAACAAAGCTCTTGTTGTAGGAAATCAGAGAACATCAGATCTTGCAACAAAAGCATTGTTGCAGGAAATTAAAGAGGAGAATTGAACGGCTTGCGTCACGCATCGAAGGACTTGCGAGATGCTTGTTTCTGCAACTCGACCGTTGTTTCAGGAATTAATGGGTCGGGGGAGGAGACCGAGCCGCGCGCCAGAAGTACATCGGATGGCTGTGGGCGCGTACATCGAACAGCCGTCAAGGTGACGGATATTTCATACGGATCACCCGGCGGACGCGTAGCGTCTCCCATAATGTAATCACATATTTAACAACTCACGCAATTGCTACAATACTGGGCCGGCCCGTTACCATTAAGACCGAGTTAAGTCTCGCAATGGGCGAGCCGGAACAGCCCTGTCGTCAGCGGCGTTTTCCAGCTTCGTAGCTCACCTAGGTTCCTACCTCGCGTCGGATTCCGGATTCGGGACTTCAATGCGGCGGGATTCTCAGTTCCGACGACCTGGAGGATTCAGTCACGCTGCCAATCAGGCCAAGAAGCGATCTACACCGTCCGATCCGGGTTTCAAATATCTAATCTGTCAATCCGTCTTCCCCGCCAACCGATTACATTGGCACTGCTTGGTTCCCACGCTTCCGGCAATCCGGCTCCGAGCCTCCGACGCCAACACGGCGACCTCCCACCGCCTCGCGCTTTCTATAACCCTAGACCCGCCCCTCTTTCCGGCGTTTCCTTCTCGCCGATCGCCTCCTCCCCTCCCTCCACCGCCCCATCGCCATGTCGACGTCTATGTGGCAGAAGCGCCCGTCCTCCGGCATGCGTGAGGTCCGCCGCGAGCTCGAGCGACGCCGGAAGCTCGCCGTGGCCGCGAAAGGGAGAGTTGCAATGAAGCCCCCTGCCGTGCAGACGCCGCCGCGTAGATCGGTGGTGCTGACCCCGTCCGTGTCACCAGGCGCCGCCACCATGGAGCTCGCCAGCCCGGCGAGGGACGGAGTTGCAAAGAAGTGCTCCACCCGGCCGCTGCCTCACCGGCCTGAGATGACCCCGCTCGCAACAGCCAAGGCGGCCTCCAAGAAGATCGACTACATGGACATCGGAGAGGCTGAGAAGAGGTGCACTGCCCCGCCGCGCCGAGGCCCGCTGATCCCGACCGCGTCCGCCGTGAAGGTTGCGAACGGAGGAATTCCCAAGAAGTCCTCTCCTCCGTCACCATGCCAGTCCGCGCCGATCCCGCGCGCGCCGGCTGCCACCATGAAGCTACCCAGTTCGAGTTCGAGCACATCGGAAGCAGAGTACAGCAAGAAGACGTCATCCGCACCGATCCCGCCGCGCCGTTCGTCCATCTCGGTGAAGAAGGGCATGCCAGTAAGGGTGCGCACCCTGCTGGCGAACCTGCCGACGGGGGAGCGCCTCGTCTTCTCGCTCAACGCCGTCGCCGTCTCCGACCCGAAGGATGGCTACATCGAAGTGCTGTACAACGGCAACTACCCTCCCGACGATCCATCTCGAGCCGTGCGCGTCGCCGTGGACGACGTCAAGACCATGCCGCCCACCCAGTAGGACAAGGACGGTCGCCAAGTCTCCCGCTACTGAAGAAGTTCGAGGAGCGGCGGATGCCAGTACCCGGTAGTTCCTTGTAACAGGGAATGCAGTACACGAAGGAATTAGGGACCCGAAGATGTCTTCTTGCAAATTTTTGGTCATGGAAGGCACTGTCAAGATGTAGCTAGCCAGTCAAGACATACCATCGTCTGAATGTATGAAGTGTAAATCTCGGTAGTCCTAGATCATGCACTCCTATGATGTACTGTAATGAATTTCTCACATGAATGGGATGAAAATCATGTGCGTCAAATTGTTTCGAGACAAACTAACCGGCAAAAGCATGTGTGTACCACAATGCTTGATTAAACACTTTGGATTCATGAGCGTGATGGTTCATGCTCATCATAACCCAAAGGGACGACGGATTCTACACTTTCACAACCGTAGTGGAGTTGCTGTATGTGCAGACTCTTCAGTTAGCCTGTAATTGTTCTGTTGCAGCTACCTTATGTCTGCTGCTACTTTATTACATTCATTCATGCCTTCTTGTAACCAAATCTGGTATACTAGCATGTAGTAGTACGTTTTATTTTTATTTTTTGGATGAAAGATATCATGATTAAAGTTAAAATGGATAGATAACATGGCAGACTCAAAATATGCTGAAAACGATCCTTGACAGAAAACAGAAAAACACACTGGGTTCCACTGATATCAATGGTGTCATCGTGGCATGAAAAGAGAACAGGATGGACCTACTAGCAACGTAGACTCTCATGCAATCCATAAAGAGATGATGGTCTTACTCTGCCATCAAATGCAGGATTCTTCAGAACCAAAGCGCTTGGCTAACTGAATATTCGAAGTTCGAACTGTTTATGGATAACATACACTACATATAACACAGGTTGCGTCAAAATTTACTACCGATGCCAGTATTTGGAGGCATGTACAAGTGTGTGCTAGAAGTGCGCCGTAAACAAGAATTCAAGAACTGTACTATTGGAAAGCCATCTTAAATGCAGCATTATGCCACTAGTCCATTAATCGAATAATTTTGGAAAGCCATCTTAATGTTAAATGTACCCTATAGCACTATTTGAGTACTCACCCCAATAATCATATCTCACCTGGAAAATTTCAATATCAACTAGTATGGATTGCAAGCACAAATAATTTTACTGACCCATGCAACAAAAATGGAACTAAATGTAGCATTCTTCGCCTTAGAGACGACTGAAACAATTAATACGATAGTGGAAAGAAACAACTTATTACACACGCTCTATCTTTTGCAAGTGTGCAATAAGTAAAACAACCTATTGAAGCGTTCGACATTAAATCTCTTTGAAGAGCTATATGAGTCCCCACCTTAAAAGTGAGAATCCAAGGCCACATATGCACTACTATCGGAGGTACATAGGCTATCGAACCACTATTTTGTCTTGGGACACTAAAGAAGAATGCCAAGAGCACGAAAGTATGGAGCACAAAAACAAAAACACAAAGTACTCCGAAAAAGAAAGATGGTCAAGAACCATTGATTTGCAAAGGCAAAACACCACTTCCTCTCCGACATCGACTGTGATAAACATGTCAATGCAAAGATTGAACCGCCATACATATAGGTCTCGACCATCGGGATGGGGCAACAAAATCAGACGCATTGAAAATTAAATGTATAATCTAGAATCAGATCGGCCGAGAAAATTGGCAAGAAAGCCGACATACGCGGCAATGTCGAGAATGGTCCCTTTGTATTGGCAATTGGGAGCTAAGTATGAATTGTGCTTGATAAGCAGGTAGTTTTGAGAGGATGGTGGTGTATGGGCATATTTTCCTTTTTCATGTCTGCTTCATCACTTTTTGCTCTCTTTCTTCTAATGTCCGCTTCACTAATCTCATTAGTTACCTCACTTCACAGGTAGGGAATCTGTCCGGCCTAAGCTATCTCTCTTCTCTCAATGTTTTTTTCATCAACTCGAGTACATGTTGCATTATAAAGTGCCCGTTACACCATGTGTGAACTACAGATTGCATCAAGAGAGCATAGGTTGCACTAAGCACATGTTGCGTCACGCATGAAGTATATGTTGAGTCGGCGAGTGCATGTTGCACTGCGCAGAAAGCACTCGTTCACCAGTAAGAATCAAGAGGGGGCCAAATTTTAAAATGAAAGCTTAGTGTACATGAAAACATGGCAGCTCGGCGGTAGCAATGGCGTGTTCTGTGCAGCAGCAAGCTCGTGCGACGGTTAGACGGCCAAACGGAGGAGGAAGCAAGATTGAGGAATTAGAAGGACTACTTAGAAATCAAATAATCATAGTCTCATAGATAGAAGAAAGCATGAGGGCAAGTCGTGGATAGTTTTGGCCGAGAGAGCTACACTTATACAAAAATCAATCAAGCTAGGAGCTAGCTATGCACGTACGTGATGGGTTGTGTTAGAATGCTTAGTATGCATAGATAAAAAAATGCACTTTGGGAAGGGGGGGTCACGACCCGTTTGGCCTCCAAGAGGCTCCGCCAATGCCAGTGAGTACATGTTACACTACACGGGGGAGTACATGTTGTCAGAAGCACATATCACACTGTGTGTGAAGCATAAGTTGAAGGGTACATAAATAATGATTTCTTTTATATGGGGTAAATAGTGATTTCCCTTCTTTTTTTTTGAAAAAAAATTGGTTTTCCTTTTTTTTAGAACAATAGTGATTTCCTTTGCTTTTTTAGGTAACAGTGGCTTATGTAAACGCGTGTTAGTCACTTTTTTAAGAATAACGTGTGTTAGTTTTTTTTCCCTCAAAAAACGTGTGTTAGTTTTCTTGTTGTTGAGAATCACGTGTGTTAGTCCTTTTTTTAGCAGTAAACCAAGCTTTATTTAATAGTAACAAGGTTTACAAGGATAATTAAGGGGTCATGAGGAGCCCCTAGCCAAACATGACGGCCAACATCTAAAGAACTAGCGAATTTAGCTAAACTGTGAGCTTCTCAATTGAGTGCTCGACCTTCGAAAATAAAATCACATGTACCAAAATCCATCGCCCACATTGCAATCTCCTTTACAATAGAAGAATGACGACCTTCTGTACCTTTTCCAATATCTGAAACCACCGTCTTCGAATCACTCGCAACAACAATTCTATTTCCCATGAGATCAAGCGCAAGCGCTTGAGCTTCACGACACGCCGAAGCTTCTAAGATTGTTGCATGAGTTATACCTTCGACAACCATAGCAGAAGATCCCAGAAAAACGCCATATATTTTTTAGAACATTTCTTCTTTTTTTTAGTCTTTAGAACATTTCATAATTATATAAGGCTTTAGCCCGGCCTCTCAAAGGCCCATGTCTAACGGGCCGAACCAGCAACCGAGCTTGAAAAAGCTTAGAGCACAGTTGGCCCAGCGACAGAACCATATGGCCTTTCACTCTCCATCCCGCGTGATGCGCCAACTGTAGCGGGACGGCGGTTGTCCAGCGGCCACCGATCCCGGATGGCTGCGTCTCGGCGGGATCCCCTCGACGGTTTCTTGCTGCTCAAATCCGGTGGTCTATCTCCATGGATAAGCTGACGTGGTTTCTTTGGTTGAAGCTACCTCACGGGATCACCAAGGGTACCGCGCCTGCCGCCCGCGCTGTGTTCGGCCTTATGGCGCTGAAGCACATGCACCGCTGAGGCCACTTTCGATCGCCGTGACGGGGTTCCACGCCGCACAGACGAGTTTCGTGTATGGCTAGGTGCTGAGTTCAGGGTCAACAAGTTGCTGTCACCTGCGATGGATGGATGAAAGAGGGGGACTGGCAGCTGCTCCTGCTCAGGAAACACACGGATGCTGACTGACGAACCAACGCGTGGTGAAGTACATTTCAGACGCGCAAAGCTGCAGACGGATCAACTTATCCGGCTTCTTCAGAGTCTCCTGCCTCTATTAGTTTGCAACTTGCAGTTGGATCGAGTACCAACCTAGCCCATCAGCCTTAGCCAACTTGGTTGCTTCCTCGACACTCGCAGCCCCTGACATGACATGGGTTGGTATGGTAATGGCTATAGAGATTCCACTGCACATTGTTGTCTCGTCAAGCAGCTGTGCCTCTGCACCATGAAGGTGAAGGGTGATAATCTTCTCATAATAGCATGGAGTCAATGACTGATCATGCGAGCAAAAGCACTTTTGCCGACAGATTATCTGAAAGGAGATGTGCTTTCCGATCTCCAAACTGAAAGGCATCCAGTCCCAGCTGATTGGGTGCGTCGTCTGCAAAGATAAGTGCTGCTGTCGACGTACTGCATGGGGGAAGGTGTGGCTGATTTGCTCAAGCACATGGTTAGCCGTGCAAATTACATCCTGCGTGCCATTGCAGCTAGGTCAGTCGCTCTCCATTCAATCTATCAATCATTTCGATGCATTGTATATGTATTGTTAGGGATTTTTGGGTTCACAACTATAATAAAATAATACTCCTACAACATACGAAAAGGAAAGTAAGTGGCTGGGCTGGGCTGGGTGTCAATTGGAATCCTAAAAAAGACATTGAAATTCAGTAATGACGGAGAAGCAAATCTCCACCAACTGCACAAATAATAAAATAATGTGTGGCATAATTTTTTATACACTACAATATTTCGTAAAATAGCCCAATTGTTGTGTTCTGTTCGATGAAAAAAATAGCGCGCTATACAAAATAGCGTGGTGCTATTAGCGAGACATTGTACACTGATCAATTTAGCGAGACAATTCTCTACGCGCTATAGCGTGCTATTAGCGGTGGTATAGTGCGCTATTTTTTTTTTCCAGTTTCTGTTGCATGAAGATGTCATAATAATGAATTTCTTGGCGAAATAAAAATGGTTCTTGTGTATTAATAATTAAAATAGTATTATGGCATGTTGTGATGAAACATTGGCCCGTTTTTATATTATTATAAATTCTTCAAATTCCCTCCTTATTTTCTATGATAAAGGATGACCCTTGTCAATCCCACTCATTGCACGATGTTCCCTTGAGAATAGCAACATTATTTAATTACAATGAAAATGTTTTTTGTTGAATGATCTGAATATAATAATATACTCATGCCACTAATACTATGGATGTTATAGTACAAGGGTAGGGCTTCTCCACACCCTTGTTTCCATGTAGCAAATGATTGTTCCACATGCATGATCCAATAGCATGCAAAATGGATTTATGCGTTTGTCCAAGAATGTTTGCTTAAGACAGCTTGTTCTATGATATCTTATGTTAGAATATAGCTCTCCAGGATGCTTAATTAAACAGTTCGCTTTATGATAAGCAAGAACAAGTACATTCCATCATACACCAAGCTTTGTCACCTGATTCATGTCCTGTCCGATAACCCGAATCCCAACTCCCGTGGGTGTGAGCAAGTGAGAAACGTGCAAGCAAAAGGGAAAATGTTATGGAGGCACAAGTCAAAGCCAGCTCAATAAGGAGCCAGTACTAAATTGTTTGAATGCGGAACAAAGTCAATCTTGGACCAATGATGCAACCATTACACCAACAGCACATCATTGTCTTCATGCTACCGACCGATGAGTAGTTGGTGACATCAAGTCATCTACTGACCCCTTTCAGTTCTTCTCTGAACCTCTGTTCATGCATACAAAGAGTCTTTACAGTTGTGGTTTAGTAGCTGAATGATCAATCAAAATGACTGGAAAATTGCTGAAGGCAGCTGGCTCACCAGAAGGAACAGCATGTTTGCAATGCAGGGGTTTCACAGGTGCGCCGATCACAGTTGAATTCTCGTAGGATCCAGAAAAGTTTCTCGTGTTTCAAGCGGCCTGAAGTCTGAAATGAGATGCAATTGCCCATTTGTTGTGCTCCAGGATTCAGAGTCTAAACCAAAAAGGTGGGCGTGGTTGTGCATCATTAGGATTGCGATGCCGCTTTCGGATAACAGGACAACTGTATGTCTCTATCTGATTGGACTTGCTCTCTCCATGGAATCCCTGCTACGTGCAGTTGAACCGAAGGAAACAAAGTAGAGTGTGAGCTGGTGCGACCCATGCATGCTGCTGCCGCTGCTGCATTGCTGCCTGTCATGGCATGGGGATGGACACAACTGTTGTGGTGGTTACTGTAAGTTTTTTTTCTCTCTCACCTTTTTCGTTTCCGGTGGTCTCTTGAGATTCAATTCTGTCGCTGTCACTCCAATGCAAAAGTCACTTTCCCACTACCTTATAATTGAAATGCCACTAGTGGGTCTGGCTCACTTGGTTATTGATTGGTCTTTTTCCTCCTCATGCATGTCAGAGATTGTTCCATCATAGTAGTACAATTATGTGTACTGTCTTCAGTCATGTGAAAACTACAAGTATGTCGTCGTGGTTCATGGTATGCAGTAGGCACAGCCACACACTGAACCTGCTGAATTCCTTTGTTTTCGGTTAGATGGCCAACAGTATCTCCAATAGTTGATAACCTGCCAAGAAGGGGTTTCCGTGCTATCTGCTTGTTTAAATAGTCAGGAAATTTATTTATTTTCCTATAGGCAAACAATGTAAGTACGCTCTATTCGTTTTATTTTATCACCAAAGCTGAGCAAAAACACTATTTAATCAGGCATGGAAGCATCATGTAGTTGTCCTTATGCTACCAAATCAAGGAGGGTGGTTGAACTGTTTAAGCACGTACTCTCTGTAAAGTGCACCAGTTTACTAATCTCCAGTGCCCTTTTCATTCTCGTCACTAGATATCACCCAGAAGAAGCTGAGCTAACAAGTCAAAGCAACAAGGTTAGCCTTTAAAATACCAGATGACTAGCTCTGCATTATTCAAAGCTACTCTGATTATTCTAATAATATATCTGTAACCAGGATTCTACGTGCTCTACCTTCTCCTTTGGCCTGTATCGCATTTTCACTAGCAGGAGCCCAGCACATTCCCTGACTGTGATACACAGAGCAGGTGGCGTTTGACAACTCCTTTCTTCCCCTTTTTGCAGCTCAGGCTCCTACCACACCACAGCAATGGGGGTTTATACACATCTTCCCAACTCCGGGATAGCATCTGTCCTGTAAGTTCAGCTCCCCCCTTTGTAGTTTACACAGTTGCATCATATCATCGTAGCAATGGCCATTCCGCTTGTGCTTCTTCTGTCTCTGCTCTTTGGCATCCTGCTTGCACCGGAATGTGTAGCCACACCGGACATGGCTCCTACTACTCTGCTGCAGGTGAAGTCCGATCTCATCGATCCTCAAGGCATCCTCTCCGGCTGGTCGCTGGAGGCTGATGTCTGCTCCTGGCACGGTGTTTCATGCCTGCCAGGAGAGGGCATTGTGATAGGCCTCAACTTGTCGGGATACGGCCTAGCGGGCACGATATCACCGGCGATAGCTGGCCTGGTATCCATGGAGTTCATTGATCTGTCCTCCAACTCCCTCACCGGGCTGATCCCTGCAGAGCTCGGCATGCTGCAGAACCTGAAGACGCTGCTCCTCTACTCCAACTCCCTTGTCGGCACCATCCCTCCAGAGCTGGGCCTCCTCGGGAACCTAAAAGTTCTCAGGATTGGCGACAACAGGCTGCACGGAGAGATACCGCCTCAGCTCGGCAACTGCACGGAGCTCGAGACCATTGCGCTGGCCTATTGCCAGCTGAGTGGTGCCATTCCTCACCAGATTGGCAACCTGAAGAACCTGCAGCAGCTGATCTTGGACAACAACACTCTCACCGGAAGCATCCCGGAGCAGCTTGGTGGTTGCGCAAATCTGCGCAGTCTGTCAGTGTCTGATAATAGGCTGGGTGGCATCATTCCCTCATTCATTGGCAGCCTGAGTGTTCTCCAGTCTCTCAACCTTGCAAACAATCAGTTTTCCGGTGCGATTCCGGCGGATATTGGGAGGCTTTCCAGCCTGACGTACCTCAACCTGCTCGGCAACAGCCTGACAGGTGCCATCCCGGAAGAGCTGAACCAGCTGAGCCAGCTGCAGGTTCTTGACTTGTCCAAGAACAACATTTCTGGAGTGATCAGCATCTCAACATCACAGCTGAAGAACCTGAAGTACCTTGTGCTGTCTGACAATCTTCTTGATGGTGCCATACCTGGAGGCCTCTGCCCTGGGAACTCGAGCTTGGAGAGCCTGTTCCTTGCCGGGAACAACCTCGAAGGAGGCATCGAGGGGCTGCTCAACTGCATTTCTCTGCGATCCATCGACGCGTCGAACAACAGCTTTACCGGAAAGATTCCGTCGGAGATCGACCGGTTGCCGAACCTTGTCAACCTTGTACTGCACAACAACAGCCTTACCGGCGTTCTGCCACCTCAGATAGGTAACTTGAGCAACCTGGAGATGCTGTCCCTGTACCACAATGGCCTCACCGGTGTGCTCCCGCCGGAGATCGGCCGGCTGCAGAGACTGAAGGTCTTGTTCCTGTACGAGAATCAGATGTCCGGGACCATACCTGACGAGATTACCGACTGCACGAGCTTGGAGGAGGTGGACTTCTTCGGCAATCATTTCCATGGGACTATCCCTGAGAAGATCGGGAACCTCAAGAGCCTAACGGTGCTTCAGCTCCGGCAGAATGATCTGTCCGGCTCGATTCCAGCGAGCCTCGGGGAATGCAGGCGGCTGCAGGCATTGGCATTGGCGGACAACCGGCTCTCCGGAGCACTGCCGGACATGTTCAGGCTTCTCACCGAGCTCAGCATCATCACCCTGTACAACAACTCCCTCGAGGGCGCCCTCCCAGAGGCGCTGTTCGAGCTCAAGAACCTCACGGTGATCAACATCTCACACAATAGGTTCAGCGGCAGCGTCGTCCCTCTCCTTGGCTCGAGCTCCCTCTCCGTGCTGGTGCTGACTGACAACAACTTCTCCGGTGTCATCCCGACAGCGGTAACACGGTCGAGGAACATGGTACGGCTCCAGCTGGCTGGCAACCGTCTGACTGGTGCAATCCCGGCCGAGTTGGGCAGCCTGACGCAGCTCAAGATGCTTGACCTCTCATCCAACAACCTCTCCGGCGATATCCCGGCGCAGCTCTCCAACTGCTTGCAGCTCACCCATCTGAACCTTGAGCGTAACAGTCTGACAGGCGCCGTGCCTTCCTGGCTCGGCGGCCTGCGGTTCCTCGGAGAGCTCGACCTCTCGTCGAATGCATTGACCGGCATCATACCGGTGGAGCTCGGCAACTGCTCGAGCCTTCTCAAGCTCTCTCTCAGCGGCAACCGTCTCTCCGGCAGCATTCCGCGGGAGATCGGAAGGCTCACGTCTCTGAACGTTCTGAACCTACAGAAGAACAGTCTCACCGGCGTCATACCGCCCACACTCCGGCGGTGCAACAAGCTCTACGAGCTGCGCCTGTCGGAGAACTCGCTAGAGGGGCCGATCCCCACGGAGCTCGGGCAACTATCGGAGCTGCAGGTGATGCTGGACCTAAGCCGGAACAGGCTGTCCGGACAGATTCCGACGTCCCTCGGCAACCTCGTGAAGCTGGAGCGGCTGAACCTGTCCTACAACCAGCTCCATGGCCAGATACCAACTTCACTGCTGCAGCTCACCAGCCTGAACCGCCTCAACCTGTCGGACAATCTCCTCTCAGGCGCGATACCCGCTGTGCTATCGACCTTCCCGGCTGCGTCCTACGCCGGCAACGACGAGCTCTGCGGCGCGCCGCTACGGAGGTGTGGGGCAAACGGGAGGCGCCTGCCGAGCGCCACGGTGTCCGGCATCGTGGCGGCCATCGCCATCGTGTCGGCCACTGTGTGCATGGCTCTCCTGTACATAATGCTCAGGATGTGGAGCAACTGGAGGGAGGTGTCGGTGTCGAGCTCGGACGGCGAGGAGCCGGAGGCGCACGGCAAAGGGGGCAAGTGCTGCGCCGGGGACGGGAAGTACTGGAAGGTCGGCTCGGGCTTGGTCGTCGCGCCATCGACGGAGGAGAAGTACAGCTCGGCGTCGGAGAGCAGCGTTCTCCATGTCCATGGGAAGGTCACGGAGGCGAGCGCCATCAACTCCAAGGGCTAGCAGTGGGCCTTGCATGCTGTGGTTTCTTCTCAAAATGTTTGTGTATCATCAGTGGCTGTTTCTTGTATCAAAGTTATCGGTCGCCACCGTTAAGCATTTTGTTCTCGTTTCTCTAATATATTATGTTCATGTTCTAAATTTTGTTGGTGTGTTCTTCATCTGAAGCTAAAGCTGTTTTTAATTATCATAGGACTTTGTTGTAAACTTGGAAAACCTTCATCAGATGATTAAATGATCGATTGCTCACATGCACCCTAAGACTGGTCATAGCGAGAGTAACTTAGATAAAAACATATCGCACATAATAAATTTTTACTTATGTGGCAAGTAGTTAATGAGAAGCGATAACATACTGCTTCCCAAGACAAGATGAATCTACAAACTATTAAATGAAGTGATAATATAGCGCTTTCCAAGACACTACTCTACAACCATGTTCTTCAGATCAGCTGCTGCAGGTTCTTCAGGTTGCCAATCTGGTGAGGAATGTCACCACTCAGCTGCAGATCTAGCATCCACACCACGTCGTTCGAGACCATGTACTACTTTGCATTATGAAGGCAGTAACTTAGACTAGTGTGAGACTAGCCACAGTGGAGAGTAACTTAGAGCAGTAACATGCATATGTTACTACTTTTAGACTAGCCACAATGAAGAGTAACATACAGTATTAACATACACATATCCCTAGACTATGTTACTACCTTCATACTACCTCCGTCCTGGTTTATTGGTTCCCTTGTAAATTGTGTCAAAGTTTGACCAAAGATTTAACTAAAAAAATATTAATGCATGTCAACAAAAATTATATCATTGGATTCGTATTTGAACATAGTCCTCAATGATATGATTCTTGGTGACATAAATGAATATTTTGTTAGTTAAATCTACGGTCAAAATTTGGCACAAAATACAATGAGGACCAATAAGCCAGGACGAAGGTAGTAGTGGGTAGTAACATAAGTGTGGTGGCATGCAAAACTTCATTTATTAGGTTATAGACTCATATTGCATTGGGACATGCAATATTACAGTAACTAGCTAAGTTACTCAAACTACCTCTCTCCTCATTAACTCACTGCCACATAAGCAAATTTGCTGAGTTGGACTCGATGTTACTGTTGAAGTTACTCCCACTGTGGTTAGTCTCATAGTGGGGAGTAACATATGTGTGTGTCATGCATCACTTCATTTATTAGGTTATAGACTCATCTTGTTTTGATACGTGTGAGTTACTCATACGATTAGTAACTAGCTATGTTTATCACATGCCTTTTTTTCTTTATTAATTACTTGTCACATCATCTATTTTGCTAAGATATGTGTGATGTTACCACATATGTTACTCTTACTGTGGGTAGTCTTGTATGTATGACACTAGTATAAGTTACTATCCACTATAACCAGCTTGAAGACTACATGTCTTAGCTAGAAACATGTGCTCCCTCTGCCTTCTTTTTACTTTGTGTATAAAATATATCTAAAGTCAAACTAGATAAATAAGTTTGACCAAATTTATCTAAAATAATAGCAGCATTTACAATAAAAAATTATATAGCATGAAAATTAATTTCATGATGCATTTAAAGGTATTGATTTCATATGGCGAATGGTGATTTTTTAATATAACTTTACTAAGTTTGATCTCAAACAAATTTTATATGTATAGTAAAAAGAAACAGAATGAGTACATCTCACATGCACCCAGTGCCTCCGGGAAATATTGGGATCATGCTGCTGAAAATATTTCGCGTCATCTCGCAACAGTACAACTCCGACGGCTCCTAAATTTTGTGATAATTTCCATACGATCCTTTACGATCACCCCATTTTTTTTTGAACACAGTCTCTTAGGACCCGATTCATTAAGGAGAAGAGAGTTGCCCAGTTAATCAATGAAAAACCGGGTGAAAACCATTACAACACGCTCCTAAAAAGGCACCATCAACCCACGCCGACCCCGAGGGCACACACCAGGCGAGCCGCCGGCTTCGTCGTCCGAGCAACCCAAAACCGATACTCTACAACAAGAACCGAAGCTGCAGATCTAGCATCCACACCGATCCCAAGGCCGCGCACCAGGCGAGCCGCCAACCCTGCCGCCCGAGCGACCTGAGCCAACAACCTACAACCATGTTCGAAGCCGCCACTCCGACGTACATATGAGGACCTCACTCGCCGACCCCGAGGTCGCGCAATAGCGAGCCGCCATCTTCTTCACCCGAGCAACCGGAGCCGACACCCAACAACCATCTTCGAAGCCGCTGTTCCGGCATCCACGCCGACCTAGAGGTTGCGCACCACGCTAGTCAACGACACTGCCACCCACGCAACCAATGCCGGCACCTCTCCATGACGATGAGCTCTGCAGCCGCCACTCCGACATCCACGCCGACCCCGAGGCCACGCACCACCCGAGCCGATGACTCTCGTAGGCCAAGTGCACTCCAGAACGATGCCTCCAAGAAGGACCGTGACACCGAAGCGCCGCCATCGTCCACTCCAGGAACAAGGGTTTCCCCTAGAGTGCGAGAGAAGAGGTCGTAGACCCTCAAACGACGACGCCTCCAAGAAGGTGTGCGGCAAGCATTGGCAGTGATTGCTCGAAAAGAAATTGCCGCTGCTCTAATCGGGGGTTCCGCACCTCTAAAGCTGCAGGTAAACATAAAACTAGGAAGAGCTAGTTTTTTTTAGACAAATTGGGAAGAGCTAGTAGGAGGCCTAGTTTCTTTCTGTAACGGCTATGGGTCTACTTTGGAGGCCCATCGTTTTTTAGGCACAAGACATTTTTTTGTTAAAGATACGTACTATATCCCGCTCAGGGTCAGGCCCGGTGCGAAACCAAAATATGAGCCCTCGGCATTTATTTTTTCTTAGATTTTTCATATACCGCCGATATTTTCTAATTTTAAAAGACACTATGTAAACTAAACTTAGATATGTGACCGCTTGCCATGAAACCTATCCCCATTTTCGAAAACTTGTATAAATCCAAACATTTTGATCACCTCATCAAAGCGAAGATTCCAAATCCGAAATGCTTGCACCAGTCCATAAATGGACCGCTAGAGTTTGTATAATTTGTTAGCATTCTCTGGATCGACAAAACCTTCTGGTTGCATCATATACAACTCTTCCTTAAGGAAACCATTAAGGAACGATGTTTTAACATTCATCTGCTAGATTTTATAATCGAAAAATGCAGCTATTGCCAATATGATTATGACGGACTTAAGCATCGTTACAGGTGAGAAAGTCTCATCGTAGTAAACTCCTTGAACTTTTGAAAACCCCTTTGCCACAAGTCGAGCTTTATAGATGGTGACATTATCATCCGCGTCCGTCTTCTTCTTGAAGATCTATTTATTTTGAATGTGCTTTCTCCCTCGAGGTAATACTTCCAAAGTCCACACTTTTTTTTCATACATGGATCCCATCTCAGATTTCATGGCATCTAACTATTTGTCGGAATCCAGGCCCACCATCGCTTCTCCATAGCTCGTAGGTTCATCGTTGTCGAACAACATGACCTCTAAGACAGGGTCACCGTACCACTCAGGAGCAGTACGTATCGTTGTCGACCTACACTATAGGAATCAGGATCTTTACCGTTTGCCATGGTTGACGGCAAAGGAACGCCTAGCGGACGACAAAGACCTTTGCCGTTAGCCGGCAGACGGCAAACCGTCCAAATGAACGAGCTACATCAAAGGGTACTTTGCCGTCTGCAGGTGGACGACAAAGTTGCAAAGGCCGTTGCCGTCATCCAGCAGATCATGTTAGGTCCGTTAGGGGTTAACGACGTGTTTTTCCCTCTGCTGGCAGACGACAAACATGCAAAGGTCTTTGCCGTCTGCCAGCAGACGGCAAAGAGGTTAACCCAGGTGCCCCCAGGCAGCTGACACGTGGCATGCTTTGCGTCTGCTGGCAGACGACAAAGATGCAAAGTTCTTTGCCGTCCGCCAACAGACGACAAAGCATGCCATATAGGCCAGCCCAATGCACCCCAGGTTGCACATGTAGCTACCACATGGCAGCTTTGTCGTCTGCTGGCTGATGGCAAAGCTCTTTGCCGTCTGCCAGCAGACTGCAAAGGGCCTGTATAGCCCCTGTTTTTTCTATTTTTTCTTAAATTCAATCAATTTCACAGAATTTCACAGATATACATATATATACACAATTGAAAATACTTTGAACAAGCATACCAACACATATACATACCAAATCATATCCCTGCCATATGGATATGATCATCCAACACATATACATACCAAATCAAAAGTCCATATGCAACATATATAGCTAGCCAACATGTCCAACAACAAGCATACAATGGTTTCATCCATACATACATATATAGGTAGTAACTTTAACATTGTTCATCCTACAAAATCAAAACAAAAAAGAAACACAAGGAGAAGTGTAGACTCCATGAACGCAACCCTTCCTCATCTAAAGCAAATCTGCAAATTGGGAAAGAAGAAAGTTAGAAGAAGAAGAAGAAGACTAGAAGAAGAAGCACCTCAGCTCTGGCACGTTGGGTAGACTCGCCATGAAATGTCCAGACCGTATAATCTGGCGTAAAACCCCTCTTCTGCAGGTGTTTTCCCATTTCAACCTCTGTCCTCTTGTGCCAATTGTTGCACCCGACACAGGGGCACCATGTTGTCCTCTGGCCATTTGCAAATGCGGCTCTCAGAAACCCCTTGGTTTTTGTTAACCATTCAATGGTCATAGCTTTCTGACTAGGGTGACCGGTGTACATCCACGCACGATCACTCATCTTGCCTAGCTACTTCACACATAAGAAATATATATATATATATATATATATATATATATATATATATATATATATATATATATATATATATATATATAAAGATATGTCCTAATCCCACCTGAATATGTGTAGATTGGGTTCGTTTTCCATGCTTTGCTGCTGATCCGACCCAAAATTTCGGCAACATCTCCCCGTTGTTCTCCTGATACACGTCTCGGCAATAAGCAGAGAGGATGTGTACCTAGAGAACAACAAGGGCGCACTGGTAAAATTCTGCATCGGATCCGGAGCAGAGCATATGGGAAAACGAACCCAATCTACACATACTCGGCCTGTCCATGGATAACGTTGGACAATTCGAAAGAATCACGGTTATAAATATGCAAATGCATGCATATTTATAGATGTAACCCTTTCGAACGGGAGACACATAGTGGTCATGCATACTGATGATTGAAGACACCTATAGCTAGCAAGTTTCATCGGCACGAAGACCGGAACAGAGCGAATGAAGGGGGGAGGAGGAGATGTCATTTGTGCTCACCCACTGTAACACCCCATATGTAATACTTTCCTATTATGGCAATAAAGCTTTCTCAATTTGATCCTTGTCCTTATCCTTGGGGGTTCTTGTCATTTGAGCTCATTTTATTTTGCATTGCCATGTCATTTATTTTATTTTGCATCCTTGCATTGCTTCATCATCATGGCATCTAGTTTACTTCTTTGTTATGATGAGTGTGTGTGAGGCCTTGTGATGTTGTGTGTGTGGTTCTAGCCATGCCTTGCTTAAACCCTAACCCCTTATTCCTTTTTCTTCTTCTTCTTCTTCCTTTTTTCTTTTCTTTCAATTCTTTACTCCATTGTGCAAGCCACCTAGCCAAGCCCATTAATGTTCTTTCTTTTCCTAAACATCTTGCACCATGTCTACACCCTCTCTGCCAAATAACACCCTATTTGGAATTGAATTGGTTGGGTTTTAAAATGACAAGAGTTTGAACCATATTCAAACTCCTTTTATTTTTCTGCCTCTAAAAATGTCCAAGTCAATTTTATTAAATAGGGCTTAAATCACTGAGCATGGGGATATTTTATTTTTCCCCTAACTCTTTTCCTTTTATTCTGTGCTTTCCTTTTTCTTTTCTAGCTAAAGATAAATGAAAAAGAAAAGAGTCAGCAGCACAGCAGTGGCCCTGGGCTTCCTCTCCTTCTTTTTCCCCAGGACCAGCCTTTCCCCTCGCAGCTGCGTGGACCATCTCTCTCCCGCAGGCCTAGCCGAGCGCTCGTAGTCGTGCCGTGTCTTTTCCCCCTTGGCCCCACCTGTCTGTCTCTCAGCCCCGAGTCGTCGTCTTCCTCCGTCACGCGAAGCAGAGCCAGAGCGTGCCCTCGTCGTCGCGCCGCAATCACGGACGTCGAGGTCTCGTGATCCGAGCCATCCATTTAAACCCGCAGCTTGTCCTCCCCTTTCCCCTAGGGTTCCTCTTCCTCCTCTCGCCGCCTAGAGAGCCAAGCACCACTAGATCCACCGCTCCAGTCGATACCCGCACGCATCTGAGAGCGCCACCTCGTCGCCGGCGAGCTCCACGTCGACCTCAGCCTCGCCAACGGTGTCCAGCTGCTTCCTCGTCGTCGACTACTTCGACTACGTCCTCTACGCGGAGCCGATCGCCTCCACGCTGACGTCTTCTTCCTCTTCTTCCACTCCGGCGCCTGTACCTGTTCGAGACTCGCCGCCGTCGACTCCGTCCATGCCTGGGCCAGCCGAACACATCTCCATGTTCGTGGTGAGCTCCTCTTCCTCCCCGTGCCTTTTACCCCTTCCTGCGCGCCGTCTAGCTCCGAGTTCAGCGAGCACCCGAGCTCATCGCCGTCGGGCCTCGTCGTCGGCAAGTGTTCCGACCCCTCTAGGTTGTCGATTGCTGCCCATTTGCTCCAGCGCATCGTGTAGGTGCTGCCTGTGCAGTCGCCATTCCGCCTAGGCCACTGCATCATCTCGTCGTTGCTCCATTGCCGCCGTTCTGTCGTTGCTCGCCGCCAGCGCTGTAGTGTTTGTTAGGTGCTGCTAGTGCCTCGAGTAGGTGTGGAACTCCTCCAGGAGCACCTCGCACACCTCCGCCGCCTCGTTTGGTCGTCGGAGCAGCTCTGACGAGCCTCTGGCTTTCTTCAGTCATCTGCTTCTGCAGTTACCTCTTCAGATATAGCGCATGTTCTCTGTCGAGATCCGATCGATAGCGCGGTGGTTTGTGTCTCCGTCAGTTAGCAGCATGTCGCGTGTTCGATTCCGTGCGGGGCAGTGGGGTTCGCCCCATTTTTAGTTTTCGCGAGAGGCTGACAGGTAGGCCCCACCTGCCAGCCTCACAACTGCTTCCACCCTTGTGCGCACCCGCTGGCGCTAGCTCAGCCCTGCCGGGCCCCCCTTGTTAGTGACTTGGGCTAGCGCAGCCCTGGGTCACTCTGACCTCTGCGCTTTGTTTTTCTTTTTCTTTTTTTGTTTTCTTTTCCTTTTCTTTTTGCTGCCTTTTCTTGTTTATTTAATATCTGTAACAATATTCTTCTGATGAAAATAAGTCCTATATGAAAAGTGATTAGAATTTTATGTAGATTATGAATATGCTATTTGTTGCCATGTTTAAAACATTTAAAATGCTATTTGAATTTATTCTTGTTTTAAATATGCCTAAACTTGTAAAATTCATAACTAAATATCTACAACTCCAAATTTAACAAACTTTATATGCATTTGGGGTGGAAAAATGTGTAGAATATTTTGGTGCTGTGGTTTATCATGTTTAACAACTGTATCACAGAAGTTGTTCAGATATGTCCCAAATGCATTTAAATTAATATGAGAGTTTCTGGATATTGTTGTTAATTAATTCCAGCCCATTTAAATGTGCTAACATGTTGCTGTAATATAGTTGCACCCTTGCCATGTTAACCAACTCCTTTAAAACTTGTTGGATGCTAGTTTGAACAACCTACATAAACTTGTTAGTTGTTCTTTTGTTTGTTTTTCATTCTTGTGTATGATCTTGTTGGATATGATGTTGTTGCACTTTTGTGACCCTAGGCCATGCATCATATTTACTCTTGTCCTTGTTCATCATGTTCATGCATCATGTGCCTGAGCATTGCATTATGATTGATTGTGTTCCGTTGTTGCATTGTTGTGTTTGGTTAGAGCCCGATGACGATACGGAGGACGAGGTTCCTACCGAGGTTGAGTGTGAGGAGCAAGGTTACGATCCCTCCGTGGAATCAACATGCAAGATGACCTTACCTAGATATCACTACTATCTTTGCCTATGCTAGATGTCTCGCTGTTTAGATTATTGCCTCGATGCCTATGTCTGTTTGTCAGCCCTCCTATTGTTGCCATGAAAATCTCTAAACGCCCTCCTAGCAAACCGTTGTTTGGCTACGTAAGCTTCGCTCAGCCCCTCTTATAGTGTTGTTAGTTGCAGGTGAAGATTTGAAGATTCTTGCTTCATGATGAAGTTATTGTTGGGATATCACAATATATAATCTGTTAAACTAAATCATCTATATATTGGTAATGGGTGGAAGGCTAAGCCTCTTGCTTGGTGTTTTGTTCCACTCATGCCACCCTAGGAACCGTTAAACCGGTGTTATGTTCCTTGATTTTGCGTCCCTAACACGGTTGGGGTTTATGCCCCCCTCGATAACCCGCTTAGCGCTAAAGCTTTTACAGCAAGGCCCAACATTGGTTTTACATTTGCCTAATAACTAAAAACTTGCATAGGGCGTTGCAAATCCGAGTTCTTAATTAACAACCCGGGCCAGTGATCCTCATGAGTGTTGGTCCAAATTGGGCAGCCTGTGGGGCCACCTCGAGGAAACTCACGGGCTGGTAAAAACCTGTAGGATGTCCCATCCGGTCGTGGCCTGAGATGAGATACGCGCGGCTACTATCAGGGTGTCGGCACGCCGAGAGGTCTTCCTGGATTAGTTTTACCTATGTCGGAATATCTTGAGCACGGGATTCCGAGAATACTCGGGTCGTCCCACCTTGGAGTTGCGACTCCGCAGATCGTGAGCTTTTGATGGGCTAAGTTGGGACACCCCTGCAGGGTTTGATCTTTCGAAAGCCGTGCCCGCGGTTATGTGGCAGATGGGAATTTGTTAATATCCGGTTGTAGATAAGTTTACACTATGTTCATAATACACTACCAGCGTGAGTAACCGTGATGGTCTCTTTCCGAAGGGGTTCGGGAAGTGAACACGATGGGGTTATGTTTGACGTGAGTAGTTAGGATCACTTTGTGATCACTTTGACGATCGATGGCACTTTCTCTTCTCGCTCTAAACACGTAAGCTAGTGCTAGTGCTGCTACAACCTTGTTTTCAGCCTTTTCCACACCTAAGGATTTGATAGTATTGCTACCCGGGAACGGGATTGCTGAGTCCTCCGTGGCTCACAGATTCTACACAACACCCGATGCAGGTACCGTTGAGAACTACACCGGTGGTGGTTCAGAGTTGTATTGGGAGTTCGATGAAGAGCGTGGATGATACTACGTGTCCTATCCCGAGGATCAGTAGGGCTCTTACTAGGATGATCGGGACCTTGTGTTGCTTTATTTATGGTATCTTTCATTTGGATCTTCATCCGTAGTCGGACTCTGATGTTATTGGATGATGTATGTTAATGTATTACATTGTGTGACGTGGCGAGTGTAAGCCAACTACTCTTTTACTTTTTCATCCCCTCTTTTACATGAGTTGTGCAAAGATACCATACTTGAGATCATTCTAGTATGGGATTATGCCTTTAAGTCGTGCCTCGACACGTGGAAGGTATAGTCACATACTGGGCATTACAAGTTGGTAATCAGAGCCTTCTCCGACCTAGGAGCCCCCCGATTGATCGAATCGTTGGCGGTATATATATATATATATATATATATATATATATATATATATATATATCGGAGAGTAGGATTTCTTTTTACTCCTCATCCCTTCATCACTCTAGTGAGGACTCCTGACGATGTTCTATCTCTTCTACTCTCAAAAATTCACTAATTTTTTTAGGATCACGCGAGTATTGTTTGGATTGTTCCGATATCTTTGTGACGAGAACATTTTTCTCGATGCCTCCTATCATTAAGGGTTGTGGCAGTGTCCCGAGGAGTTGAGCTCCGAGGTGTTGTCGTCACAAATGTATCGCATCGGTTCTATAATACTTAAGACGGCCGACATCGAAAAATCTTCTATGCGGTTAGTGGTGAGATAACCCCGACATCACCCAGTACTAGGGAGGTAGTTCGGGAGTATTTCCACAGCTTGTATAGCAGATGCGTTTCGAAGGTCCGAGGTAAACGGTTTCCGAAAATGACTGGTTATGTGTTGAAGGATGGATACAGCTAGAAGTAGGATTAGAGTTGAGTGCGCGGTGCTTCCCCTGTATCCCCAACACCCGATTGCATAACCAGAAACCTTCGGAAATTAATAGGTGGGTTCTTTTTGTAGCTCGTAGGCATTCTTCCAACGAGTGCATAATATGGAGTTCGGGGTTCAACATTGAGTGAAGAGGTTTTATGGGCGTTGTTCCAATTGGGAGTTGCATCTTAAAGGGTCCTTGGCTATGCTGATCCGGGGATTGCAAAACCCTTTTGTAACACGTTCCATGAGCTTTCAGCACGAACACGTGGAACGAAACTTCTATATTGTATTTGTTCTATCTGCTCCTTGTTGTTTTTATTTTACCTTTTGTTCTCCCAAGTGGCTTCTCGATAAGATTGTTGTATCATTAAACTATGGAATACATTCGTTCAATTTGTTCGAATGTTCTTGTGAAGACTTATGTTGCAATTTCTAGCCGTTGATTCAGCTTATATATTTTCATTCAATGGCTAATAGTTGTCATCTCATTCAGGATGGCTCCTAAGAAGGTTCCCAACGCTAACCTAGAGGGTGAAGAAGAGCGTGTTCCTGAACGTCCTCCTTCCCCTCCTCCTCCGTCTAAGGCCTGGAGAACAATTATGCAAGCGACCAACCAGAACACCCAGATGCTTATGCAAATGATGCAGAACTTTTAAGCCAACCAAGCAAATCAAGGTGGTCATGGGAAACAAGGCCAAGGCAATCTGTTCAATCAACGTCACTTTGCAACCCTCAACCAATTCCTGGCAAATCAGCCGAAGTCGTTCAGTTACTGTGTAGCGACCCGACCCGAATGGATCAAGTATCTGTGCTTAAGTGTCATCCCTGGATCGGTATGCTGAGACACACAGTACTCGAGGATTTATAACAGATGTAAATCACATGTATTAAGTCACGTAAATACTATTACCTCAATCAAACATAGCGGAAGCAACAAGGTTGTGGAGTTCCATCAACACCAACGGCAAAGTTGAGTGTAGACAGCGCAACCCTAACGTAATACTTACTCGTCGAATAAATTCCTGAAACATTAGACGTTGCAGCCATGTAGGTCAGTACATTGGCAATTTCACACTGTAATGAGAATGATGAACAATGCCTACAACTACATGCATATTTGGCTGGTGAGGGCTGTAAGGTTAAAGTTTTTGCGTAAAGCCAATTTTTCCCTACAACAAAGGAATAAATTTTATTTTAACTATCATGGTAGTTGAAAATCATTGAGAAGGTACCTCCAACTCAATCCCAAATTAAAGTAATCATTAACCCCACAAATTTAACTTTAGAGGGATGAGATCAACCAATAATTCAAGTACCAGATACTCAAGATGTCCATAACTGGGGACACGGCTAATCATGATCAGTTTGTACACTCCGCAGAGGTTTGTGCACTTTTCCCACAAGACTCGGTCTCCTTCGTTGGATTTCTCGCACTGCATGGTGTTTGTGAAACGGATGACTGAGACACGGTCTTTCAAAAGCATTTACTCTTTACCCCGCGTGAACTCGTACTCCTACTTTCCCCTACATCTGCTAGTCCACCACTGAAAGAGCTCACACAACTTACTCATACTATGCCAGAGACCATATTGGCATTGTGGTTGCACACAGAAGTTTCTAGCATGAATAGTTTTATGATCCCTTTGAGCCTGGGTGGCATTCCATAGAAAAAATCACACGGAACCCCGGGATTTCCTAGGACAACACTGGATTCTCCAGGTGCCCTACAACCAATCCACCCAGATGTGTATTCAAGTAGCCACCTTAAGTTGAACCATTAATTAGCAACTCACATCTGTCATGGATTTCACTCAAACCCAAACCACGTCTACGAGCATAGCATGGCTACCTAAGCATAGCGTAGAAGTAACTCCCAGGGGTTTGAAAATAATACAGGTAATAGGTTCTACCTCAATCTACTTCCTAGTCCCACATGTTAAGAGATCCTACTGATGCAATGTGTTTGAGGATATAACTAATGCAATGAAAACTGGGTATTGGAAAATATGATCAAAGTGTGAACTTGCCTTGTACTGACGATGTAGAAGTTTCGCACTCAGAACTCGTGATAGATCTATTCGTCACACTCCGATCAATCTATCGTAAGCAAGCAATAGTAACCACACATAAGCAATCACTCAGAAAGATCGGACAGGACGAATAAACACTTCGGAAAACTTTGAAAACAAACGAGTGACTCTTGAAACATAAAACAATTTCTAACAGTACCAAAATTATGTGAATTTGGCCTTATCGGAAAGTTTAGGTCAAGGGCTTCGATTTGCAAAAAGAATCAACTAAAACAGAGTTATAAAACTCAAGTTATGATTAGATGAAGTTCAAATTCAAATCTAGTTGAATTCAAATTTTAAAACTTTCAAAAACATGTTTAAGTTGTTTTACGGGAAAGAGGGGATCGTAACGAAGACGTGGGCGTTGGTTTCGGACCAACGAGTAAAAAGTTGTGGCCGTTTGAAGTATAGGGGCTAAACTGTGAAATAAATATTCACAGATAGGTCCCTGGCCGAAAAACTAAATAGAAAAAGAAAAAGACTAAAGAACGAACATTCATTTTGTAAGCCTAACTAGTGAACGTTCACTCGATAACTAACCTAAAAAACCAATCTAGATCTAACCGAAAAAAATAAAACCGAACCGGAGCGGTTTTCCCTTACCGGTTCGTGGATCGGGCGGTTCGGGCGGCTCAGGCGCGGGTCGCGGACGAACTCTGGCGAGCGACGGCCGTGGCGCTACGACGGCGATGCGAAGCAGCAGCGGGCGGCACGGCGCGGCGGGAGGGCGAGGGCGAGGCGCGGCAGTGGCGAGGCAGCAGCGGTAGCTAGCGGGCGGCGGCGGTGGCGCTTGGCGCAGCAGCAGCAACAAGTGGCGGCGGTGGCAGAAGTGCGCGGCGGCGGCGGTGAGAAGCAAGGCGAGGGGAGGAGGGGCGACTGCGGGGCCGAGGCTTATATGGAGGGGAGGGGGCGTGCGTCTTGGAGGAGGGGACACAACGCGGTGGCCTGGCGTGGCACGAACGCCTAGGCGGCGGCGGTGTCCATTGCCCGCACGGGGACGAAGGCGGTGGCGAGCTGGGCTGGGCCTTGGCCTGGTTCGAGTGCTGGACCGGCCCAGTTTCGGCGGGAAAAGTTTTTTTTTTGTAAACAAATTTCCAGACAAACAAAATAAATAAATAAAAATATTATATAGGCATATAATATATAAAAATTTGCAGAAAAAGAAATCCTACAAGATGAACATTTTTCTACTGCCAAATAAAATGCTCAAAAATTCTAATAAATCAAAGAGTCCTACTGTTGTAATAAAAACCAATAAAAATCATTTTTAAAATACCAAAGAGATTTCAAATTTATTTATCCCCAATTTTCTGCTGTAGGGAATCATGTTACCCTATTTTCCATATATTTTATTTTTGGAGAAAAATAATTTGAATAAAACCAAATAACTCAATATTTGAAATTGAGTTGCATAAAATTTCAGAAAAACTTCCAACTCATATTTCCTATAATTTGAAGAAGTCATTTTATCTTCTCTCCGGGAAAATCATTGAGTTGCATAAAGTTTCTGAATTGAAAATATTTTGAGGATGAAATTCAAAATCTTTTCAAAGCCCTTTATCATTTAAAATAAATGGAAGAAGCCATATTATCTTCACTCTAGGGTTTTGTGTTGAAAATAATTTGAATTCTCGGAGATCAAAATGGAAAGTGAAAGTTTTGGGAAAGTCATTTTATTCCCTCTCATTTATCTTTCAAAAGTTTCAAATTTCACTCAGTTTCACTCAGCACAATCAACAAGCAATCAAATCTATCTATTTATTATAACATTCCAAAATTTAGAATTTTGGGATGTTACAAACCTACCACACTTAAAATGAATCTCGTCCTCGAGATTCGGAGAGGCTAGCAAGAAATAGGTTAGGGTTTGGGGGTCTCCTAACAAATCCATTGATTGGTATGGTCTAGTGTGCTACCACACTTAGAAACAGGGTTACAGTTCCTGAAAAACTCAAGTACTCCATCCTTAGTGTTGACAGTGTCGGTCTTCTCAGATCTTCAGGATAACTCCTTCTCTGGGGCTCTTTCGGTAGTGGCATAACCTTGGCCCTCAATTCTTGTGTCCTTTCATCTAGGTAAGGCTCTTTCTGTGACTGGTTCTTCTTAGCTGTCAGGTCTGGCGCCCATACTAAACAACTATCGATATCTCATGGTGGTCATGAAACCAATTATTAGGGTCCCTGCAAAAAATGGGTCTGGGCTCATCCTCACCGTAATTCCTACGGTTGGCAACATCATGCCTTGTACACGGGAAAATTTCTATACCATTCTAAGGTTTCAACAAGGTTTTTGACATCGTCGTCTCTCTTCTATAGGTAAGTCACTGAGATTTACCATCCCGTATAACAGAGGCGGACAATAAGAGTAAGTCGGTATGGTGATCAATCCATCCCGCACCCGAATCATTACCTTGTATATGGTTTAGTGAATCTCGCATTCTAGCACTCGATCATCCTCACAAGCATTACAGAATTTCTCTTGTAAATGAACTAAGTTCGGAGAAATCCATTAATTCTGCAAGCCAAACAACCATCTATCGTTCCTTCACGACCCTCGGGTTTTACGTAAACACCTATAGGATCGTATGCTGGCAAAGTCGTAACTTCTTCCAGGGGTTTTTCTTCAGCAAGAGTGTGCTTGCTTCTTTGACAGGTCCCGGGGCCTGTGGGTTATGGCTCATCTCACCACTAATAACACTTGGTCTCATCATCGGTTTGCAAACGATCATTCTTCCGATATCCAACTTCCTAGCATTCTTAAATCCATCCAAGTATCCCTTGCTTCTCTTGGGTCAAAACTGAGTGTAATTACTCACACTCATCCTTGGGCAGTCCACTCCAAGTTTGACGTAACTAACCACTAGCTAGTGTATTTGGGTAATGGTGTTGGATTCTACCACACTTAAAACTGAATAACACTAGTTTTCTTCAAAATCTTATTCCATGCATCATGTCTTCACTCATCACTTATATAGTACCAACTCATAAAATCCAAAATCAATACCCTGATGCCAACTGTATTGATTTATCAACTTACTAGGATCTACTGCACTTCCATTTTCTTGCTTCAACTCCAATACTTAGCACTAAACTCCTTCTCATGGGGACAGTCTTTAGCAAGGTGCCCTGCTTCACTTCAGCAGAACATATTACTACTGACAAGTCTCGTGGTTTCCCTTGTGATTATGTAGCCTCCTTAGGTCCTCGGCTTATGGGTCCACTTCAGAACTTGTATATCCTTAACTCATCCTTGGAGTCACTATTGCTCCATACTCTAGAACACCCTCTTTAAATCCAATTGTGCTTATTTCCTTTATAACCTTGGGGTAAGGATCATAAATAAACTCCAATTGATTTGTGCAAACTCTACTCCTTGGAGCAACACTTGCCTTTCTATTGGTCCAGGGTTCACTGAGAAAAGTATCGCCCTAAACAAAATGCACTGGTTCATCCGTAATCCATATTCTCTTCATATCAAATCTCTTATTACATCCGGAACCAGTTTTTAATACTCAAATTTCAAAGGTGCTTCACTACAAAGGTTGCCATCCACATAGTTGGGTATGGTCAAACATTCCTCCCATCTTTATTCCTTTGTCCTAGCTAAGGACGCTTCAGTCCCACTGGAATTGTGCAATGTGATTCTTAAAATCATCAATCTTTTGCTTCGTCCTATTGGTCATGTGCTTCATCTCCATCATCTCTGCCTGCACCTTACTCAGGCATTCCTGGGTATAACGAAGTCTTGCTTCGAGTATTTCTCCAATCTGACGTATGGCCTCCATAGCAGCTTCACGAACAGAGTCGAAGAATGTAGTTCGTGGTACTCGGGAGATGAAAAAGTATTCACCCATAGTCTTTGGGCAAACTCCTTTCACACGGTGGAGGTGTACCTCCACGTACCAAAGTTCAACTCCATTCTCTATGAAGGGGTAACCCTTGTAAACTGCATCTCCTTCCAGGTGAACATGCTTCATCATGTCCTTTAGGATCTTTGGGAAATCCTGATCACTAGTCAGGGCCATGATTGTTTCCGGGCCCTTGAGAAAAGACTCGTAAAGGGTTGTCATCTATAGGTATAAGACAAAAGGGGTTCTTAGGACAACATACATATATCCTTGGGTGAGATGGGTTGGTTGTCCGAGAAAGGTTTGGGGTCAGCTTCTCCATGGGTTCTAGGTCTTGGTCTGGGTGTGATAGTAAGAGAGGCACTCACCATCATCCAACAACTCATAACCTTTCATATGAGACTCCAACATCTCAACTTCTATTGCTCCACACACTATTATGATGTTCTTTCCATAACTCCACTCAACATCATAAGTAAAAGGTGCATTCCAAATTTATCTGCATGCTTCATTCTAATATCTAGATCTCAACTACGCTGATCAATCTTTCCTACGGTCTGAACATTCTCCGGCAAAAATACTCTACTTCCTTGTAGCGTAAACTAATGTTATAAGACCAATCTAAGGACTTCATGGTGACTGTCCTGGTTCACTGGGTTCTCCGCTTCCTGGTTGGGCAGTGGTTAGCATAATGACCTAAATCCTTGCATCGTAACATGTGATGTGACTCATGTCCTTTTCCGTAGAAATTGGGTTCTTCTGGGGACACACGCTCTGTCTCTTCCTCGACTTCTTCGTTCCTATCAATTCTTCTATCTTTTGTGTATCAAACTCCACTTCTTCTGCCGGGAAGTCTCCCAGATACTCATGGCTTTCCTTTGTGCAATACTGTGAAAGGTGTCCTTCTTTTCCACATTAGTAGCAAGCACGTGAGTAATATCTGTCTAGTCCTTCTCCATCAGGGTCGTCAATATCTTCCTCCATCGCGGATTCCCTTAAGGTTTCCTTGAGGACTTCTTTCATTGCTTCTTTCTTCTGCTGGACAGTTCGTTGTACCATGGGGTAAATGTGGCACTGAGCAGGGTAGTGGGTAGTCCCTTCACACAAGAAACAAGTAATCTGCCTAGTTGGGCATTCTTCAGCTAGGTGACTTCCTTCACAATTAGGGCATTCTTCCTTGTGCCCCTCCTGGGTGTGTCCTATTTCTCCACAAATCCTGCAGGCACAAGGTTTCTTCTTCGGGTTGTCACCACACTCTCGGATGAGACGGGATCTTAACAGAGTCTTCTTGAATTCCTCCTAACTTCCTGCTCCACTACATCCTTGTATGGCTTGATGTGTCTTCCACCATGTTGCAGCACTTTTTGCAAAGTATCGAAGAGCGTATTGAACCTTATACTTCCTTGCAACCAAATTCTTCCTGAAGTGGTCCTCCATGTTTTGTATCCATAGCTCTGCCTCCGGTTGGGTCATCGGTCCAGAGAATAAAAGTCTATCTTCAATCATCCTCTATTGGGTCCAAGGGTTTTGGGATGTGATAAGAGAGATTGAGAGAGATACACTCAACACAATCAATAGTTTTGAAAAGACAGGTTTTATTTGTGGCCGTCGGAAAAAACATCAAACAATTGATGGCTCACAATCGTCGCATCTAACATAAGTACATAACAGGGGTTTGGTCGTCTAAAGGTCATCATCTCTTCAATGTCGTCAACTCTTCAAATCTTCGGAGTATCCATTGTTGTAGCTTCAACACTTCCATGTATGGTGAATTCCTCTTTACTCCGAAGTGGTCCAAATGGTAAAGGGTATAGTCTAACTATTTAGGAAAAAGGGAAGATTTGACAAAGCTCGAAAAAGAAGAGAGGTATAGAATCTTTTTGAAAAGAAAGTTTTAGAGAAATCATTTCCTATGGGCTGGCCAGTTTCTAGGGTCACGTCCTACAGTCAACATGTGCTCTGATACCATCTTGTAGCGACCCGGCCCGAATGGATCAAGTCTCTGTGCTTAAATGTCATCCCTGGATCGGTATGCTGACACACACAATACTCGAGGATTTATAATAGAGGTAAATCACATCTATTAAGTAACATAAATACCATTACCTCAATCAAACATAGTGGAAGCAACAAGGTTGTGGAGTTCCATCAACACCAACGGCAAAGTTGAGTGTAGACAGCGCAACCCTAACATAACACTTACTCGTTGAATAAATTCCTGCAACATGAGACCTTGCAGCCATGTATGTCAGTACATTGAATGTACTGGCAATTTCACACTGTAATGAGAATGATGAACAATGCCTCCAACTACATGCATATTTGGCTGGTGGAGGCTGTAAGGTTAAATTGCGTAAAGCCAATTTTTCCCTACAACAAGGGAATAAATTTTATTTTAACTATCATGGTAGTTGAAAATCATTGAGAAGGTACCTCCAACTCAATCCCAAATTAAAGTAATCATTAACCCCACAAATTTAACTTTAGAGTGATGAGATCAACCAATAATTCAAGTACCAGATACTCAAGATGTCCATAATCGGGGACACGGCTAATCATGCTCAGTTTGTACACTCTGCAGAGGTTTGTGCACTTTTCCCACAATACTCGATCTCCTCCGTTGGATTTCTCGCACTGCATGGTGTTTGAGAAACGGATGACCGAGACACAGTCTTTCAGAAGCATTTACTCTTTACCCCGGGTGAACTCGTACTCCTACTTTCCCCTACATCGGCTAGTCCACCACTGAAAGAGCTCACACAACTTACTCATACTATGCCAGAGCCCATATTGGCATTGTGGCTGCACACGGAAGTTTCTAGCATGAATAGTTTTATGATCCCTTTGAGCCTGGGTGGCATTCCATAGGAAAAATCACATGGAACCCCGGGATTTCCTAGGACAACACTGGATTCTCTAGGTGCCCTGCAACCAATCCACCCAGATGTGTATTCAAGTAGCCACCTTAAGTTGAACCATTTATTAGCAACTCACATCTGTCATGGATTTCACTCAAACCCAAACCACGTCTACGAGCATAGCATGGCTACCTAAGCATAGCATAGAAGAAACTCCCAGAGGTTTGAAAATAATACAGGTAATAGGTTCTACCTCAATCTACTTCCCAGTCCCACAAGTTAAGAGATCCTACTGATGCAATGTGTTTGAGGATATATCTAATGCAATGAAAACTGGGTATTGGAAAATATGATCAAAGTGTGAACTTGCCTTGTACTGACGATGTAGAAGATTCGCACTCAGAACTCGTGATAGATCTATTCGTCACACTCCGAGCAATCTATCGTAAGCAAGCAATAGTAACCACACATAAGCAATCACTCAGAAAGATCGGACAGGACGAATAAACACTTCGGAAAACTTCGAAAACAAACGAGTGACTCTTGAAACATAAAACAATTTCTAACAATACCAAAATTATGTGAATTTGTCCTTATCAGAAAGTTTAGGTCAAGGGCTTCGATTTGCAAAAAGAATCAACTAAAACGGAGTTATAAAACTCAAGTTATGATTAGATGAAGTTCAAATTCAAATCTAGTTGAATTCAAATTTTAAAACTTTCAAAAACATGTTTAAGTTGTTTTACTGGAAAGAGGGGATCGTAACGAAGGCATGGGCGTCGGTTTCGTTGGATTTGGACCAACGAGTAAGAAGTTGTGGCCGTTTGAAGTGTAGGGGCTAAACTGTGAAATAAATATTCACAGATAGGTCCCTGGCCGAAAAACTAAACAGAAAAAGAAAAAGATTAAAGAACGAACGTTCGTTTTGTAAGCCTAACTAGGGTTCACTCGATAACTAACCTAAAAAAACCAATCTAGATCTAACCGAAAAAACCCCGAACCGGAGCGGTTTTCCCTTACCGGTTCGTGGATCGAGCGGTTCGGGCGGCTCAGGCACGGGTCATGGACGAACTTCGGTGAGCGGCGGCCGTGGCGCTACGGCGGCGAGGCGAAGCAGCAGCGGGTGGCACGGCGCGGCGGGAGGGCAATGGCGAGGCGCGGCAGCGGCGAGGCAGCAGCGGCGCTTGGCGCAGCAGCGGCGCTTGGCGCAGCAGCAGCAACAAGCGACGGCGGTGGCAGAAGTGCGCGGCGGCGGTGAGAAGCGAGGCGAGGAGAGGAGGGGCGGCTGCGGGGCCGGGGCTTATATGGAGGGGAGGGGGCGGGCTTCTCTGAGGAGGGGGCACGACACGGTGGCCTGGCATGGCACGAACGCCTAGGCGGCGGCGGTGTCCATCGCCCGCACGGGGACGAAGGTGGTGGCGAGCTGGGCTGGGCCTTGGCCTGGCTCGGGTGCTGGGCCGGCCCAGTTTCGTCGGGGAAAGTTTTTTTAAACAAATTTCCAGTGAAACAAAATAAATAAAATCCAAATAAATAAAAATATTATATAGGCATATAATATATGAAAATTTACAGAAAAAGAAATCCTAGAAGATGAACATTTTTCTACTGCCAAATAAAATGCTCACAAATTCTAATAAATCAAAGAGTCCTACTGTTGTAATAAAAACCAATAAAAATCATCTTTAAAATACCAAAAATATTTCAAATTTATTTATCCCCAATTTTCTGCTGTAGGGAATCATGTTACCCTATTTTCCATATATTTTATTTTTGGAGAAAAATAATTTGAATAAAACCAAATAACTCAATATTTGAAATTGAGTTGCAGAAAAATTCAGGAAAACTTCCAACTCATATTTCCTATAATTTGAAGAAGTCATTTTATCTTCTCGCGAGGAAAATCATTGAGTCACATAAAGTTTCCGAATTGAAAATATTTCGAGGATGAAATTCAAAATCCTTTCAAAGCCCTTTATCATTTAAAATAAATGGAAGAAGTCATATTATCTTCACTCTAGGGTTTTGTGTTGAAAAGAATTTGAATTCCCAGAGATCAAAATGCAAAGTGAAAGTTTTCGGAAAGTCATTTTATTCCCTCTCATTTATCTTTCAAAAGTTTCAAATTTCACTCAGTTTCACTCAGCACAATTAGCAAGCAATCAAATATAACTAGTTATTATAACATTCCAAAATTTAGAATTTTGGGATGTTACATACAGTGTGGATCCGCTAGATGCTGAAGACTGGATAACAGACATCAAAAAGCACTTTGAATGCAGTAACATGAGACCTAAGGATTATGTCAAGTTTGCCGCCTTCCAACTCAAAGACCAAGCCGCTGATTGGTGGCAATAGTATAAAGATTCCAGAGGTGGACGTGAGATCTCGTGGACTGACTTTTGCAAGGATTTCTGCTCTCACAACATTCCAACCAGTGTCATTGAAGGCATGCGTGAGAAATTCCGCAACCTGAAGTAAGGCACCATGTCCGTCTATCAATACAATGTCAAGTTCCAGAATCTTGCCCGCTATGCCAAGAAAGACATCCCAGATGCCAAGAGCAAGATTTATCAATTCCGTGGTGGTCTGAAGGATGAAATCCAACTAGCTCTCACCTTGTTTGAGCCGGATGAATTTGACCAATTCTACAATATGGCTCCTAAGCAAGAGGCAGCCCAGCTCAAGATTGAAGCTTCCAAAAAGAGGATCAGAGATGCTGTTCACTCCTCCTCGTCTTCTCAAGTGGTTGCCAAGCAGCAGAAGTTCTGGCTACCGCCTCCTCCAGTGCTCCGTCCTCCAAACAACAACAAGCACTCAGGTGGCCGTGGTTTCTCCCACCCACCCAACCCAAGCAATCAGTCCAAGCCTCAGTTTCAAGCTTCAAGATCAAGTGGTCCTTATCACCGGCCTCTCTCAGAAGTGGTTTGCAACAAGTGTACTTAGAAGGGTCACTATGCTAACAAGTGTCCCAACCCAAGGCGCCTTTCGCCTCCTCCACCTGTCAGCACTGCTATTGTCAAGCACAATCCCAAGGTTGCAAGAGTGAATGTGATGAATGCAGCTCAAGCAGAGAATTCTTCAGATGTGATACTTGGTAACCTTCCAGTCAACCTTAAACCTGCTAAAGTTTTGTTTGATTCGGGTGCATCACATTCTTTCATGTCATATCCATTTGCATCCAAGCATAATGTGAGCACAGTGGCATTACCCCAAAAGTTGCAAGTTACTTCTCCGGGGAAACAAATGACTTCTAGTATGGTGGCTCCGGATATATCTATTCATATGGGTGATTACAGTTTTCTGGTTTCTCCGGTTATTCTCGGCAACTCTGACATTGATCTTATTCTTGGGATGGATTGGCTTTCCAAGCATGATGCAAACATTGATTATGCAAATAAGGAAGTCAAGCTTACTCATCCTAACGAAGACGTGATTATCTTCGCCTCTCGAGATAACACAATCAGACTATTCTCTCTCAATGACAAGGGCGAGATTAATGCCATTTCTCAGATCCCGGTGGTCAATGAGTATGAAGATGTTTTCCCTGAAGAGCTTCCAGGCATGCCTCCTCATCGTCAAGTTGAATTCATCATTGAACTCGAGCCCGGTACCGAACCAGCATGTCGGCTTCCGTACAGGCTTTCCCCTGATGAGTTGAAGGAGCTGAAGAAACAACTTGATGAGAAAGAGCGTATGGGTCTAATCAGGCCTAGTACTTCTCCTTGGGGCTGTGGTGTTCTATTTTTCAAGAAGAAGGATGGCACGGAACACCTTTGTGTTGATTACCGGCCATTGAACAAGAAGACAACAAAGAACAAGTATCCGCTCCCCAATATCAATGAATTGTTCGAGCAGCTCAATGGAGCAAAGGTGTTCTCAAAGCTCGATCTCCGGATGGGTTACCACCAGATCCGTATCCGTGAAGAAGATATTCCCAAGACCGCATTCAGAACGAGTTTTGGCTCTTATGAATACACGGTCATGTCTTTTGGCCTCGCAAATGCTCCACCCACCTTCTCGAGGATGATGCACTTCATATTCAACCCCTACACCAATGAATTTGTTCTTGTCTATCTGGATGACATCTTGGTATTCTCCAAGAATGAAGAAGACCATGCCAAGCACCTCCGTTTGGTCCTGGACAGGCTCCGTGAACACAAGTTCTATGCGAACTTCTCCAAATGTGAATTCTGGCTGGATAAAGTCTTATATCTTGGCCATATCATCTCTGTCGAGGGCATTTCTATGAACCCCGATAAAGTTGAAGCTATTGTCAACTGGGAACCCCCGCAGAATGTCAAGCAACTCCGGAGCTTCCTTGGTCTCGCTAGCTATTGCAGAAGGTTCGTTGAGAACTTCTCCAAGATTGCCAAGCCTCTTTCCAACCTGTTGCAGAAGAATGTCAAGTACTCCTGGACTCCTGATTGTGATGTGGCATTCAAAACACTCAAAGAGAAGCTCATTTTTGCTCCGGTTCTTACTCCTCCGGATGAGTCCAAGCCCTATGAAGTCTTTTGTGATGCTTCTTTGCAAGGACTTGGTAGTGTTCTCATGCAAGACAAGAAGATTGTGGCATACACTTCTCGTCAGTTGAAACCAAATGAGAGGAATTACCCCACACATGATCTCGAGCTAGTAGCAGTTGTACATGCCTTGATCATGTGGAGACACCTTCTGTTGGGCAGAAAAGTGGACATCTTCACCGATCACAAGAGCTTGAAGTACATCTTCACACAGCCAAACCTTAACCTTCGTCAGACTCGTTGGGTTGAGATGATCCAAGAGTATGATCCAAGCATTGAGTACACACCTGGCAAGGCCAATGTCATTGCAGATGCCTTGAGCAGAAAGGCATATTGCAACAGTCTCCTTCTCAAACCGTTCTAGCCTGAACTTTGTGAATCATTCAGGAAGCTCAACCTCCAAGTTGTTCCACAAGGCTTTCTTGCAAACCTTCAAGTTGCTACTACCTTGGAAGATCAGATCCGTGAGGCCCAACTAAGTGATGCTATGGTGCAGAAAGTGAAACATGGTATTGCTAAGGGTACTCCCAAGTACAAGTGCTATCGCGTTGATGAGAAAGACACCTTGTTCTTTGAGGACACAATTGTCGTTCCCAAGGGCAATCTCAGAAAGCTCATAATGAATGAAGCACATGACTCCCTCCTCTCGATTCATCCAGGAAGTTCTAAGATGTACCAAGACCTCAAGCAATCATACTGGTGGACTCGCATGAAAAGGGAGATTGCCCAATTCGTGAATGAATGTGATGTCTGCAGAAGAGTGAAGGCAGAGCATCAACGTCCAGCCGGTCTCCTTCAACCTCTACCTATTCCCGAGTGGAAATTCGATCACATTGAAATGGATTTCGTCACTGGGTTTCCTAAGTCCAAGAAGGGGAATGATGCTATCTTTGTAGTGATTGACAAGCTAACTAAAGTAGCTCATTTCCTTCCCGTCAAAGAATCCATCAATGCAGCTCAGCTGGTAGAGCTGTACACCTCTAGAATTGTTTCGTTGCATGGCATTCCTCAAGTCATCTCTTCAGACTATGGAAGTTTGTTCACATCCAAGTTCTGGGACTCCTTTCAGTCAGCCATGGGCACTAAGATTCATTTCAGCACTGCGTTTCACCCTCAGACTAGTGGTCAAGTCGAAAGTGTGAACCAGATCCTAGAAGACATGCTGAGAGCTCTTGTCATCTCTTTCGGTATGAAGTGGGAAGATTGTCTTCCGGTTGCCGAATTCTCATACAACAAGTGTTTCCAAGCAAGTGCCGGCAAAGCTCCTTTTGAAATCCTCTATGGCAGAAAGTGTCGTACCCCGCTCAACTGGTCCGAGACTGGTGAACGTCAACTTCTTGGTAATGATTTAATCTCAAAAGCCGAAGAAATGTGCAAAGTCATACGTGAGAATCTCAAAGCCGCTCAATCGCGTCAAAAGAGTTACTATGACGGCAAGCATCGTGATTTGGCTTTCGACATTGGAGATCATGTCTATCTCCGTGTTTCTCCTATGAAAGGAACCCAAAGATTCAGTATCAAAGGAAAGCTTGCTCCGAGATACGTGGACCCTTTCAAGATTCTTGGCAAAAGAGGCGATCTAGCCTACCAACTCGAGTTTCCCTCCAACTTTTCAAATGTTCATGATGTGTTTCACGTGTCTCAACTACGCAAGTGCTTCAAGACACCTGAACACACCATTCCGTTCGAGGAGATTGATCTTCAACAAGACTTGTCTTATCGTGAGCACCCTGTTGCTATTCTTGAAGAAACTGAGTGCAAAACCCGCAACAAGTCCATCAAGTTCTTGAAAGTGAAGTGGTCACACCATATCGACCGAGAAGCTACGTGGGAACGAGAAGATCACCTTCGTTCTGAGTATCCTTCCTTCTTCCAGTCCTAGATCTCGGGACGAGATCTTTTTGTAGTGTAGGAGAGTTTGTAACACCCCATATGTAATACTTTCCTATTATGGCAATAAAGCTTTCTCAATTTGATCCTTGTCCTTATCCTTGGGGGTTCTTGTCATTTGAGCTCATTTTATTTTGCATTGCCATGTCATTTATTTTATTTTGCATCCTTGCATTGCTTCATCATCATGGCATCATGGCATCTAGTTTACTTCTTTGTTATGATGAGTGTGTGTGAGGCCTTGTGATGTTGTGTGTGTGGTTCTAGCCATGCCTTGCTTAAACCCTAACCCCTTCTTCCTCTTTCTTCTTCTTCTTCTTCTTCCTTTTTTCTTTTCTTTCAATTCTTTACTCCATTGTGCAAGCCACCTAGCCAAGCCCATTAATGTTCTTTCTTTTCCTAAAAATCTTGCACCATGTCTACACCCTCTCTGCCAAATAACACCCTATTTGGAATTGAATTGGTTGGGTTTTAAAATGACAAGAGTTTGAACCATATTCAAACTCCTTTTATTTTTCTACCTCTAAAAATGTCCAAGTCAATTTTATTAAATATGGCTTAAATCACTGAGCATGGGGATATTTTCTTTTTCCCCTAACTATTTTCCTTTTATTTTGTGCTGTTCTTTTTCTTTTCTGGCTGAAGATAAATGAAAAAGAAAAGAGTCAGCAGCACAGCAGTGGCCCTGGGCTTCCTCTCCTTCTTTTTCCCCAAGTCCATCCTTTCCCCTCGCAGCTGCGCGGCCCATCTCTCTCCCGCAGGCCCAGCCGAGCGCTCACAGTCGCGCCGTGTCTTTCCCCCCTGGCCCCACCCGACTGTCTCTCAGCCCCGAGTTGCCGTCTTCCTCCGTCACGCGAAGCAGAGCCAGAGCGTGCCCACACCGTCGCACCGTGATCACGAACGTCGAGGTCTCGTGATCCGAGCCATCCATTTAAACCCGCAGCTTGTCCTCCCCTTTCCCCTAGGGTTCCACTTCCTCCTCTCGCCGCCTGGAGAGCCAAGCACCACTAGATCCGCCGCTCCAGTCGATACCCGCATGCACCTGAGAGCGCCACCTCATCGTCGGCGAGCTCCTCGTTGACCTCAGCCTCGCCAACGGTGTCCAGCTGCTTCCTCGTCGTCGACTACTTCGACTACGTCCTCTACGTGGAGCCGATCGCCTCCACACCGACGTCTTCTTCCTCTTCTTCCACTCCAGCGCCCGTATCTGTTCCAGACTCGCCGCCGTCGACTCCGTCCACGCCTGGGCCAGCCGAACACATCTCTGTGTTCGTGGTGAGCTCCTCTTCCTCCCCGTGCCTTTTCCCCTTCGTGCGCGCCGTCTAGCTCCGAGTTCAGCGAGCACCCGAGCTCATCGCCGTCGGGCCTCGTCGCCGGCAAGTGTTCCGACCCCTCTAGGCCGTCGCTTGCTGCCCATTTGCTTCAGAGCGTCGTGTAGGTCCTGCGTATGCATTCGCCGTTCCGCCTAGGCCACTGCATCATCTCGTCGTTGCTCCGTCGCCGCCGTTCTGTCGTTGCTCGCCGCCGGCGCTGTAGTGTTTGTTAGGTGCTGCTAGTGCCTCGAGTAGGTGCGGAACTCCTCCAGGAGTACCCCGAACACCTCCGCCGCCTTGTTTGGTCGCCGGAGCAGCTCCGACGAGCCTTTGGCTTTCTTCAGTCATCTGCTTCTGCAGCTCCGACGAGCCTCTGGCCTGTTCTCTGTCGATATCCGATCGATAGCGCAGTGGTTTGTGTCTCCGTCAGTTAGCAGCAGGTCGCGTGTTCGATTCCATGCGGGGCAGTGGGTTTCGCCCCCTTTTTAATTTTCGCGAGAGGCTGACAGGTAGGCCCCACCTGCCAGCCTCACAGCTGCTTCCACCCTTGCGCGCACCCGCTGGCGCCAACTCAGCCCAGTCGGGCCCTCCTCATCAGTGACTTGGGCTAGCGCAGCCCTGGATCACTCTGACCCCTGCGCTTTGTTTTTCTTTTTCTGTTTTTCTTTTCATTTTCTTTTTGCTGCCTTTTCCTGTTTATTTAATATCTGTAAAAACATTCTTCTGATGAAAATAAGTCCTATATGAAAAGTGCTTAGAATTTTATGTAGATTATGAATATGCTGTTTGTTGCCATGTTTAAAACATTTAAATTGCTGTTTGAATTTATTCTTGTTTTAAATATGCCTAAACTTGTAAAATTCATAACTAAATATCTACAACTCCAAATTTAACAAACTTTATATGCATTTGGGGTGGAAAAATGTGTAGATTATTTTGGTGCTGTGGTTTATCATGTTTGACAACTTTATCACAGAAGTGTTTCAGATCTGTCCCTAATGCATTTAAATTAATATGTGAGTTTCTGGATATTGTTGTTAATTAATTCCAGCCCATTTAAATGTGCTAACATGTTGCTGTAATATTAGTTGCACCCTTACCATGTTAACCAACTCCTTTAAAACTTGTTGGATGCTAGTTTGAACAACCTACATAAACTTGTTAGTTGATCTTTTGTTTGTTTTTCATTCTTGTGTATGATCTTGTTGGATATGATGTTGTTGCACTTTTGTGACCCTAGGCCATGCATCATATTTACTCTTGTCCTTGTTCATCATGTTCATGCATCATGTGCCTGAGCATTGCATTATGATTGATTGTGTTCCGTTGTTGCATTGTTGTGTTTGGTTAGAGTAAATATGATGCATGGCCTAGGATCACGAAAGTGCAACAACATCATATCCAACAAGATCATACACAAGAATGAAAAACAGACAAAAGAACAACTAACAAGTTTATGTACGTTGTTCAAACTAGCATCCAACAAGTTTTAAAGGAGTTGGTTAACATGGCAAGGGTGCAACTAATATTACAGAAACATGTTAGCACATTTAAATGGGCTGGAATTAATTAACAACAATATCCAGAAACTCCCATATTAATTTAAATGCATTTGGGACAGATCTGAAAAACTTATGTGATAAAGTTGTCAAACATGATAAACCACAGCACCAAAATATTCTACACATTTTCCACCCCAAATGCACATAAAGTTTGTTAAATCTAGAGTTGTAGATATTTAGTTATGAATTTTACAAGTTTAGGCATATTTAAAACAAGAATAAATTTAAAAATCATTTTAAATATTTTAAACATGGCAACAAACAACATATTCATAATCTACATAAAATTCTAAGCACTTTTCATGTAGGACTTATTTTCATCAGAAGAATATTTTTACTAATATTAAATAAACAAGAAAAGGTAGCAAAAAGAAAAGGAAAAGAAAAACAGAAAAAGAAAAACAAAGCGCAGGGGTCAGAGTGACCCAAGGCTACGCTAGCCCAAGTTTTCCTTTTCTTTTTGCTGCCTTTTCTTGTTTATTTAATATATGTAAAGATATTCTTCTGATGAAAATAAGTCCTATATGAAAAGTTCTTAGAATTTTATGTAGATTATGAATATGCTATTTGTTGCCATGTTTAATACATTTAAAATGCTGTTTGAATTTATTCTTGTTTTAAATATGCCTAAACTTGTAAAATTCATAACTAAATATCTACAACTCCAAATTTAACAAACTTTATATGCATTTGGGGTGGAAAAATGTGTAGAATATTTTGGTGCTGTGGTTTATCATGTTTGACAACTTTATCACAAAAGTTTTTCAGATCTGTCCCAAATGCATTTAAATTAATATGGGAGTTTCTGGATATTGTTGTTAATTAATTCTAGCCCATTTAAATGTGCTAACATGTTGCTGTAATATTAGTTGCACCCTTGCCATGTTAACCAACTCCTTTAAAACTTGTTGGATGCTAGTTTGAACAACCTACATAAACTTGTTAGTTGTTCTTTTGGTTGTTTTTCATTCTTGTGTATGATCTTGTTGGATATGATGTTCTTGCACTTTTGTGACCCTAGGCCATGCATCATATTTACTCTTGTCCTTGTTCATCATGTTCATGCATCATGTGCCTGAGCATTGCATTATGATTGATTGTGTTCCGTTGTTGCATTGTTGTGTTTGGTTAGAGCCCGTTGACGATACATAGTACGAGGTTCCTATCGAGGTTGTGTGTGAGGAGCAAGGTTACGATCCCTCCGTGGAATCAACATGCAAGATGACCTTACCCAGATATCACTACTATCTTTGCCTATGCTGGATGTCTCGCTGTTTAGATTATTGCCTCGATGCCTATGTCTGTTTGTCAGCCCTCCTATTGTTGCCATGAAACTCTCTAACCACCCTCCTAGAAAACCGTTGTTTGGCTACGTAAGCTTCGCTCAGCCCCTCTTATAGCGTTGTTAGTTGAAGTTGAAGATTTGAATATTCTTGCTTCACGATGAAGTTATTGTTGGGAAATCACAATATATAATCTGTTAAACTAAATCATCTATATATTGGTAATGGGTGGAAGGCTAAGCCTCTTGCTTGGTGTTTTGTTCCAGTCAAGCCACCCTAGGAACCGTTAAACCGGTGTTATGTTCCTTGATTTTGCGTCCCTAACACAGTTGGGGTTTATGGGCCCCCTCGTTAACCCGCTTAGCGCTAAAGCTTTTCCAGCAAGGCCCAACATTGGTTTTACATTTGCCTAATAACTAAAACTTGCATAGGGCGTTGCAAACCCGAGTTTTAATTAACAACCCGGGCCAGTGCTCCTCATGAGTGTTGGTCCAAATTGGGCAGCCTGCGGGGCTACCTCGAGGAAACTCAAGGGCTGGTAAAAGTAGGATGTCCCATCCGGTCGTGGCCTGAGATGAGATACTGATGGCTTCTCGCCCCTCGTTGGTTACCCCAAGTGGAAGGTTTGAGATGCAGTGTAGCGGTAGTTTTCCCTTGGCAAAGATACTAAGGATCGAATCCCCTGAGACTCCGAGGTTCAACAAGAAGGTGTCAACTGCTAGCGGCGCAACTAGCGATCGACCGGACCTGCATACAAATACAAATAACTTTGCTCCCAACGAGTACAGAGAGGTTGTCAATCCCTCCGGCCTTGTCGTTTACAAAGGATCAAACGCAAGAGATAATAGTGATAGGTATGACTGCAACTAGTAAGTAAGAACTGAAAGTAAATAGCGGATGTGATCAGTGATGGTAATATGGACCGGGGTCCCATGATGTTCACTAGTGATGTCTCTCTCCCAAAAGATGATAAAACAGCTAAGTGAGGTAAACGAATTACAGTTGGGCAATTGACAGGATTATGTGCGCAAACCAATGCTAACTATGCTGCAAAGAAAGGTAGAGGCTCAAAAGCATGGGCGGTACGCCAAGGTAAGTAGACCGAAATCCATCTGCATCTACTACTAATCATCCACCTTGAGATATCTATCCAGAACATCTCGCTGGTATTAAGTTGCGAGTCCCACCCATAGTGTAAACTCAAAGCAACAGACAACTGCATTAAAAGAACTTTCTGTAAAGTAAACAATCCTTGCACCCGCGAGTACAAGCACCGTTGTTTTCCCCCTTGTGGCAACAACACATCCCCTAGACTCATGTTTCTGTCACTCAAGCTAGTCATCGAGGGGCATGAACCCACAATCAAGCATAACGTTCCCTCTTGGAGTTACTACCTACTACTTGGCCAAAGCAATAAACAGCAACGGAGAACATGCAAGAATTACTCAAGAACATAAATATAAAAGAGGTAAATCAAATATATTACTCACACACAATCTGAACATAATCTCATAATCCATCGGATCCCAGCAAACTCATCATAGCAACAACATAAGGATTACATATGTGCCTCGATCATGTAGGGCAGCTCACGAGGTCTAATCGGTGAAGAACAAAGAGGGGAGGAGAACATCACATAGCTACTGGTCATGGACCCATGGTCCAAGGGAGACTACTCACAACTCATCCGGGAGGCGTCCATGGTGGTGGAGAGGCTCCCGGTGGTGATCCTCCCCTCCGGCAGGGTGCCGGGAAGAGTTCTCCTGGTGCTCCCGATCTTGGAAGCGCGGCGGCGGCGGAACAGAGATGAGATCGCGAAAAAGGGTTCCGTCCTTGAGGGTGTCGGGATGCGGTGTAAATATATGCCAAAGGGGGGCGTCAGAGGAGGCCAGGGGGGCCCAGGCGCCCTGGCGGCGCGGCCAGGAGGGGGGCGCGCCCTCTGGCCGCCTGGAGCCCTGGTGGCCCCCCTCCGGCCCTACTTTGGCCGCATGGAAGCTTCCGGAACACTGATTTTTTATATATTTTTCCCGGAATTTTTCTGGCAGTTTACGTAATGGGAAAACCTGAAATAAAAAAACAGCAGAAAACAGAAACTGGCACTGGGGTGCACTGAGTTAATAGGTTAGTCCAAATATGATCAAAATTGTATGGAAGTGCATAAATATCATAGCAATATCACACAAAAGAGGCATGGAGCAAGCAGAAATTATAGATACGTTTTGGACGTATCAACATCCCCAAGCTTAATTCCTGCTCGTCCTCGAGTAGGTAAATGATAACAAGCATAATTTCTGTGGTGACATGCTATTAACCATATAAGAACTTTTCATAGTCACATGACAAATGCTTACTGAGATAATGGGTCTGTAGTAGTTAAGTTGCCTCATGAGAATATCACAAAGAACTGAAAGTTTTACAATATGATACTGAAACACTCAATAGATTTGCAATGAGCATGGTGTGTAAACATGACAAAGTGATATCTCGCTTGCCCCCTTTAGTGAAGCAAAACATAAATGCAGGGGCACCTCCAAAGTTTAAGTGACGACTAGATACAATGATTTCAGAATAAACGATGTCATAATCATGCAAAAGACAATGGTACTTTGGGACAATGCACATTACACTCAGAATGACAATCATGCTCTCAATAGTTGGTGCTTTGAAGAAAGAAGGTGGAGACTCTCGAACTGTGGCTTTTGTTGGCAAGGTTGAAAACCCGTGGTCGGAAACAAAAACTAAACATGTACCAGAGCTCTTGGTTTTAAAAACAGAGGTAATAATTATTTTTTAGAATATGCATATTTTGTCAACGAATGCTAGCAGATAACTCAATCACTTCTTGAGCTGGACAAGTTTCGAGGAACGGCTCCCGCATGAGGACGATCACATCCTCTTAATCTCCTTTGTTTATCACTGCCAAAGTTTTCTGATTTCTCATGAACAAAGCGTGAAGGAGGGTTTGTTTGTTGTATAAAATTTTAATGAGCCTGGCGCACTCTATGCCAGTTCCTTCTCGTATTATGGGTTTGCACATTAGACATGCAATCCCGGGGTGAAGCTTGTCCAACTTAAAAAGATCATGAATTAACTACTACTTCCTCATGAGCTAAAACAGGGGCACAAAAGAGAAATGCTTTTTTGAATAATTTCGAGATGGTACATGAAAGTCTTCGTTAGGAATGGCAGGTAAATACCATGTATAGGAAGGTATGGTGGACTCATATGGCATAACTGGTTTAAAGGATTTTGGATGCACAAGCAGTCAGTCCGCTTAGTACAGACGAAGGTTAGCAAAAGACTGGGAGCGACCAACTAAAAGAGCAATGACGGTCATAATCATGCAGAGCGACAAAGCAACATTGAATTAGGCATGGAAGTTATATCGCTACTCAGAAATTAAAGATCATCAAGGCTTGATAGACTTTCTTTACAGTCTTAAATATGCCTGAGCATACGCCAAGTCAATCAAAATAAATTCTTGGAGGAAGATACCACTAAACCATACCACATCATAGGCAAACAAATCATGTTGGTACTTCAATAACACATTAAGAACCCCCCAGCTATTTGAGACTAACCATAAGAAAACATGAACTACTAAGCACCATTATGCACATAGCATTTTTATCATAGACATATCAACCAATGTAACAGAAGCCAACTGTCTTAACAAGATAAGCATGATACTAAAGAGAGTTCCAGCGACCAACTAAACAAAAGCTCTTTAAAAAGTAAAGCATGAAAACTAAGAGCTGAACATGATAGTAGTTATTGAAAGACAAAGAACACACACAGCAAGGATATACATGGAAATTCTATGTTATGTTCTAGGTTGAAGTGGAGCGTGTTTCTCTCCCACACAAAGAAAGCTGAGTTCCAACTCATTATGAACAGCAAGCAAAGCTAAAGAAAACTAAAAAGGAAACTAAAAGCAAGACGCTCCAAGCACAGCACATAACACATGAAGTGATAAAAATATAGTGGAACGAAAGACGAACTGATAATTGTTGATGGAGAAGGGGATGCACGGGGGCATCCCCAAGCTTAGACGCTTGAGTCTTCTTGAATATTTCTTGGGGGTGCACGGGGCCATCCCCAAGCTTGAGCATTTGACACTCCTGAATCTTTTTATCATCTTCCCTCGCACACTTGAAAACTCCCTTCATACATAACTCATCATAATCTGATTAGCGAGGTTAGTACCCTTAATAAAATAATTTTTCCTTGCTGGAAATAAGGATATTCTTGAAGGTCTACTGTTTCTCAAGATTGCCAAAAGGTTTTTGCAAAGAAAAAGCAAGCTCAAGGTTTGCAAAACGAAGAAAAGGCAAAACAGGACAGAATCTGTGAAAAACAGACCAGCAGGTAGTAAATAATTTTTTCGGGGCACTTCTGAAACTCAAATAAAAAAACTCAGAACAGACGCCCGAAAGCCAATTGTATAGAGCATGCTGTCGAAAAAATTCAGACCAAAAAGATGATCTGGTGATTTTATACGATTTTTTCGGTCCAAGGACAGAATCTGTTTCCTGGACAACACGCCACAACTTTTGAACTTTCTTGCAATCAGAGGCTACACTTGGCACAAAGCTGAAAAGTAAAGATAGAATGATGATGCTACTGTAGTAACAACATCAAGACACAACAAAAGCAAAATAAAATTTTATTCATTGTGGGCTGCCTCCCAAAAGCGCTTTCTTTTATGCCTTTAAGCTAGGCATAATGCAAAGAGGAATCAATAATCATCATAATAATCGGAGTTATAAATTGTTTCAAATGGTTCCTCAACAAGTTCACTCTTGTTCCTTCTAGGAAAGGGGTACATACCTTTTGCCTTCCCGCGTAAGCGCATTTGTCCCTTACCTATATCAATGAAGCCTTTTACGGCTCGGAGGAAGTCCCTTCCAAGCACTATATTTCCTTGGTTTGGCTTCATGATGAAGAAATCAACCATTGCAATCCCTTTAAGGAATGTAACTGGCACATCTTTTATTCTTCCCTGGATCTCGGAAATATCTCCATTAGTGTGTTCATGATAAGATGATAATCTATCCATGTTAAATTTTAAAGCATCATGAACAATTTTTGGCATAGTAGAAACCATAGATCCAATATCACAATAAGCAAGGAAGTCTTGATTAGAGATGCTAATCCTAACAAAAGGCTCCCAATCATTGTCTATTTCCAAAATATCTCTCTTATTGGGTTTGGGTTTCTCTACCTTCATCAAGTCTAGAGCATCCATTCTCTTCTCAATAGTAGCAAGTCTATCCATGACAGTATCAAAATTATGATCATAAACAAAGTAACTAGATAGACCATGTATAATTTCAAGAGCTCTAGCTTCATCACACTCTAGGAAATCTCCTTCAGCTATAATATCAAGAGCGTGTTTACACCATTTAAAAAGACCATGGTAAAAATTTCTAAGCACAATTTTTATAGGTATCCAAGGCATAATTCTCCTATGTGCATCAGAAATTCTGTCCCATGCCTTCTTCATATTTTCTCCATCCCTTTGATGGAAATCTAGAACTTCTGATTCCCTCAAAGCACCAAATCCTAACATGCTTGACTAAACAGAAAGGACAGCTAGCAAATATTTTTTTTATGATTTTTGATAAAAGACACTAAAGCAAAAACTGAAAGGTAAACTAACAAGACTAAAAAAAAGCAAAGGTAAAAGATAGCGTGCAACTCCCCTATCTTGAAGAGTGGAGTCCCCGGCAACGGCGCCAGAAAACTTTGCGTGATGGCTTCTCGCCCCTCGTTGGTTACCCCAAGTGGAAGGTTTGAGATGAAGTGTAGCGGTAGTTTTCCCTTGGCAAAGATACCAAGGATCGAATCCCCTGAGACTCCGAGGTTCAACAAGAAGGTGTCAACTGCTAGCGGCGCAACTAGCGATCGACCGGACCTGCACACAAATACAAATAACTTTGCTCCCAACGAGTACAGAGAGGTTGTCAATCCCTCCGGCCTTGTCGTTTACAAAGGATCAAACGCAAGAGATAATAGTGATAGGTATGACTGCAACTAGTAAGTAAGAACTGAAAGTAAATAGCGGATGTGATCAATGATGGTAATATGGACCGGGGTCCCATGATGTTCACTAGTGATGTCTCTCTCCCAAAAGACGATAAAACAGCTAAGTGAGGTAAACGAATTATAGCTGGGCAATTGACAGGATTATGTGCGCAAACCAATGCTAACTATGCTGCAAAGAAAGGTAGAGGCTCAAAAGCATGGGCGGTACGCCAAGGTAAGTAGACCGAAATCCATCTGCATCTACTACTAATCATCCACCTTGAGATATCTATCCAGAACATCTCGCTGGTATTAAGTTGCGAGTCCCACCCATAGTGTAAACTCAAAGCAACAGACAACTGCATTAAAATAACTTTGCGTAAAGTAAACAATCCTTGCACCCGCGAGTACAAGCACCGTTGTTTTCCCCCTTGTGGCAACAGCACATCCCCTAGACTCATGTTTCTGTCACTCAAGCTAGTCATCGAGGGGCATTAACCCACAATCAATCATAACGTTCCCTCTTGGAGTTACTACCTACTACTTGGCCAAAGCAATAAACAGCAATGGAGAACATGCAAGAATTACTCAAGAAAATAAATATAAAAGAGGTAAATCAAATATATTACTCACACACAATCTGAACATAATCTCATAATCCATCGGATCCCAGCAAACTCATCATAGCAACAGCATAAGGATTACATATGTGCCTCGATCATGTAGGGCAGCTCACGAGGTCTAATCGGTGAAGAACAAAGAGGGGAGGAGAACATGGACCCATGGTCCAAGGGAGACTACTCACAACTCATCCGGGAGGCGTCCATGGTGGTGGAGAGGCTCCCGATGGTGATCCTCCCCTCCGGCAGGGTGCCGGGAAGAGTTCTCCTGGTGCTCCCGATCTTGGAAGCGCGGCGGCGGCGGAACAGAGATGAGATCACGAAAAAGGGTTCCGTCCTCGAGGGTTTCGGGACGCGGTGTAAATATATGCCAAAGGAGGGCGTCAGAGGAGGCCAGGGGGGCCCAAGCGCCCTGGCGGCGCGGCCAGGAGGGGGGGCGCGCCCTCTGGCCGCCTGGAGCCCTGGTGGCCCCCCTCCGGCCCTACTTTGGCCGCATGGAAGCTTCCGGAACGCTGATTTTTTTATATATTTTCCCCGGAATTTTTTTGGCAGTTTACGTAATGGGAAAACCTGAAATACAAAAACAGCAGAAAACAGAAACTAGCACTGGGGTGCACTGAGTTAATAGGTTAGTCCAAATATGATCAAAAGTGTATGGAAGTGCATAAATATCATAGCAATATCACACAAAAGAGGCATGGAGCAAGCAAAAATTATAGATACGTTTTGGACGTATCAGATACGCGCGGCTACTATCAGGGTGTCGGCACGCCGGGAGGTCTTGCTGGATTAGTTTTACCTATGTCGGAATATCTTGAGCACGGGATTCCGAGAATACTCGGGTCTTCCCACCTTGGACTTGCGACTCCGCAGATCATGAGCTTGTGATGGGCTAAGTTGGGACACCCCTGCAGGGTTTGATCTTTCGAAAGTCGTGCCCGCGGTTATGTGGCAGATGGGAATTTGTTAATATCCGATTGTAGATAACTTTACACTATGTTCATAATACACTACCAGCGTGAGTAACCGTGATGGTCTCTTTCCGAAGGGGTTCGGGAAGTGAACACGGTGGGGTTATGTTTGACGTGAGTAGTTAGGATCACTTCGTGATCACTTTGACGATCGATGGCACTTTCTCTTCTGGCTCTAAACACGTAAGCTAGTGCTAGTGCTGCTGCAACCTTGTTTTCAGCCTTTTCCACACCTAAGAGTTTGATAGTATTGCTACCCGGGAACGGGATTGCTGAGTGCTCCGTGCTCACAGATTCTACACAACACCAGATGCAGGTACTGTTGAGAACTACACCGGTGGTGGTTCAGAGTTGTATTGGGAGTTCGATGAAGAGCGTGGACGATACTACGTGTCCTATCCCGAGGATCAGTAGGGCTCTTACTAGGATGGTCGGGACCTTGTGTTGCTTTATTTATGGTATCTTTCATTTGGATCTTCGTCCGTAGTCGGACTCTGATGTTATTGGATGATGTATGTTAATGTATTACATTGTGTGACGTGGCGAGTGTAAGCCAACTACTCTTTTACTTTTTCATCCCCTCTTTTACATGAGTTGTGCAAATATATCATACTTGAGATCATTCTAGTATGTGATTATGCCTTTAAGTCGTGCCTTGACACGTGGGAGGCATAGTCACATACTGGGCATTACACCCACGAACGCAGGGGTGGAGCTCGTCGAACAGTAGACCCTTGCAGTGACAAAAAAACACACATTTAAATCGAAAGATGAGTAACATAGCAATTTTGTTTTTTCCGTCAACCTAAATAAATATTTACAACATGACGAGCATGTTAGGGGGTTCCTCGGCGTCGATGGAACCCTAAATAGCAAGTGATACATGTGGCGCTCGGCGTTGAACACTAGATCCACATCCCACAAGTGAAGCCGGCACCCAGCATCCCGCAACAATAGTTTTGGTGGCCGATGACGCTCGAAAACCTTGGCAAATTTGTCTAGCAACCTTTGCGATGAGGATTAAAGCCAAGTTTTGAAAGTTCAAACAACCAAACCGACTTGAGTCAGTTTGGGTGTTTCAAGTTTCAACACTTGGCTTTTAATCATCATCGCGGAGGTTGCAAGACAAATTCGCAATGGTGTTCGACCGCCATCGACGCCAAGAACTGTTGCTGTCGGACGTCGGACGCTGACGTCACTTGTGGGACGTGGATGTAGTGTTCGACACCGACGGCCACATGTATCTCGCACCAACGATACTTGCTATTTAGGGTTCCATCGACACCGAAGAACCCCCTAACCCGCTCGACCAGGTTTCGTCGGTGATGCACCCCTAATCTTCTTCTTCTTATTCTTCTTCTTCTTTGTCTTTTTTTTCATCTTTCTTCTTTCTTCTTAACCTAAACTAAACCTAATAAACTTAACCTAAACTAAACTAAATCTAAACCTAAAAAACAGAAACAAAACCTAAACAAAACCAAGCCTAAATTGAACTAAACCTAATTAAACGAAATCTAAAAAAACAGAAGAAAAGAAAAAGAAAAAGAAAAAGAGGGATGTCTCACCTTTAGGCGTGGCAGGGGGTGCCTGGGATGGAGGAGGGGGGACAGAGGAGCGGGGCGGGGCGCTGGGGCGCCTCGGGGCGGCGGGGCGAGGCGCCGGGGCGGCGGGGCGAGGCGGTCGAGGCAGCGAGGTGTGGCGGCGGAGCAGCGGGGGCGGCTCGGGCACGGGACGGCGGCGTGGGTGATATGAGTGAGGAGAAAGAGGGGAGAGAGAGAGGGACGTGGGGCTGGTCGCATTTTAGTGTGGGTCACAACTCTTTGCCATCTGCTAGCGGACGACAAAGAGCCTAGCTAACGACGTTAGCTAGCCACTTTCTTTGTTGTCCGCTAGCATACGTCAAAGAAAGTCGCTGTTAGGTGGCCCTCGCTAGTACGCCACCCTATACGGTAACTCGAAGCAAAGAAGAAGAATCCACCCTGGTAACCTTTCTCATTGTTGGTCCAAATGATGGACGTCCACGCGGGCCCACGAATATATATAGGCTTGCCGCCCATAACCAACCGAGTGAGAATGTGTCCAAAGACAACCATTGCATGCGTGTGTCCCAAACATAATTATGGAGGTGTGTGATGCATGAATATGTGTTAAATACCCGGCCTAAGCACAACATTGATGTGGTGCATGTGTTGAAAACTGCAGAGGTCCCCACACAAAGCAAGAGAGGTTCATGACGTGTCGTGTGCTCGCCTCCCCCCTTCGATCTAGTGTAATGCCCAGGATGGGACTATATCTCCTACGTGTCGAGGCACGACTTAAAGATATAAGCCCATTCTGGAATGATCGCAAGTTTGGTATCTTTGCACGACTCATGTAAAAGAGGGATTAAATTGCAAAAAGAGATAGTTGGCTTACACTCGCCACTTCACACAATACATTACATAAGCATAACATCATTCAAAAACATCACAACCCGACTACGGGCGAAGATCCAAAAGAAAGATACCAAAACAACATAAAGCCACAGGTCAGGATCGAATCCTAGTAGAAACCACTACTGATCGTCGAAACGCCACAAGCATACGTCCACTCTCTTCATGGAACTCCCGGTGAAGAACTTGAACCAGCTCCTGCATCAAACTCGGCTGAACCTGCATCTGGTGTTCTAGTATCTGTGAGCCACGAGGACTCAGCAATCCCATAACCATGGGTATCAAGACTAGCAAAGCTTTATGGGTAGGAAGAGGTAAAGTGGTGAGGTTGCAGCAACGGCTAAGCAAAATATGGTGGCTAACTTACGAGTACCAGAATAAGATGAGCATCTACGCAAACGGTCGCAAAAGTAGTGATCGCTAAAGATCCTGAACTACATACGAATCAAACATAACCCCACCGTGTTCTCTTCTCAAAGTGAAAAGAGACAGTCATGGTTACTCATACAGTTGTGTGTTTTACTTCGGATCCTCTGTCAAGTTTTCTACAACCGGACATTAACAAATTCCAATCTGCCACATAACCACGGGCACGGCTTTCGAAAGATCATAACCCTGCAGGGGTGTCCCAACTTAGCCCATCACAAGCTCTCACGATTAGCTGAAGTGATAAATATAATATCATCACTCCTTATCTTAGGGAAATCCGATCAGGCTCGGCATCCCGGTAGCACAAGACATTTCGACAATGGTAAAACAAGTCCAGCAAGACCTCCCGGCGTGCCGACACCCTGATAGTAGCCGCGCGTATCTCGTCTCAGGCCACAACCGGATGGGACATCCTACAGGACCCAAACCTCGAGTTTCCCCGTGGTGGTTCCCGCAGTCTGCCCGTTTGGGACCAACACCATCAGCACTGGCCCCCCTGCTATGTAGAATTAAGAACCCGGGGACGCGACCCCCTATGCAAATTTAATTATTTAATTAAGTTGTTATTATGAGGCAAATTAAAACCAATGTTGGGCCTTGCTGGAGGAGTTTTATTCAAAGTCGAACTGTCAAGGGGTCCCCATCCACCCATCGTGTAAGGAACGCAAAATCAAGGAACATAATGCCGGTTTATCGGCGCCTAAGGTGGCATGAGTGGAACAAAACACCGAGCAAAAGGCCAAGCCTTCCACCCATTGCCAAGTATATAGGTGTGTTAATAATAATTATAGATATTGTGATATAACAACAACAAGTTCCCTCCTGGAACGAACTTCATCTTCACCTGCAACTAACAAGGCTATAAGAAGGGCTGAGCAAGCGGGTAACATAGCCAAACAGTGGTTTTGCTAGGAAGGTGTCAAGGTTAGAGGTTTCATGGCAACAAGGAGAGGCTGACATAAAAGATGGGTAGCGCGACATGTAACGATAGCATCGAGACAACTAAGCATGGCAATGGTAGTAAAGGTATCCAAGGGTATGATCATCTTGCCTGGGATTCCACAAGGAAGAAGAACAGATCCATGAAGAAGACGGAGCAACAGTCGAGGGAATCCTCACAACTCCGGAACGGAACCGAAGCTAACAAGAGAAGAAACCGGAAAGAAGAAAACAACGCGGTAAACACAGAATCATAAACATGGCATGATTGCACAAACAAGTATGATGCATGTCCGGTTTAAAATATGCATGGCAGGGCAAAGAGCACAAACAAAACTACAAGTTAAGTGGAGCTCAATATGCAACAAGTTGCATATTGACAAAACACCACATTTAATTATTTAGTTGACTCTCGTTTATTCACAAGACAAGATTAAATGTTTGTTAACTGGCAAGAGGTGAAACATAATAAAACTACACTATTTAGACATTTTAAATGAGGCCGTAAATAACAACAACAATTCCGGAAAAACCCCATGAGCATGATTAGCAATTATTAAAGCAACAACAATTCACACATATTAATGTTGTTAACATGATGCGGATGACATGATCAAGTTTATGCAATTTATTAAAAGTTGACATGAAGATATGAAGTATTGTCACCGTGGTGGAAGAAAAGGGTGCCACGGCAACGATCCGAAAATGATGCAACGGCAACATCTCGGTTCCGGTTACTCGTTGAGAGACCGGTGCAAAAGCAAAGGTGGAGTGAGCGAGTCGAACAAGATGGAAGGTGGGGTGATCCCCTCACCGGGTTCCCACGAGTCGGCGACGAGGCAACCGAGGAACATGACAAAAGGACGAAACGGGCACAGAGCACACACGAGAAACATCTCATACAACCACAAGCATCACACGGGTCATCGACTCGGGGTTATACCTTCGAAACACTCGTTCTCGGGGCGGTTCGAGATCGTAGGGGAAGTGGAGGAAGTAGTCGTTCTCGCGATCGGAGAGGAAGTAGTGGAAGTAGTGGTACACGGGTCGACGGTAGTCGAACTTGAAGGTCATCGGCGTCGTGGTACTTGGGGCATCCGGTAGTCGTGGTACTTGCGGTAGGGGTACTTGTCGTGTCGTAGTTGACGTCGGGGTACACGTTATGTAGTGGTACTTGGTCTCGGCGACGGTAGTTGTACATGATCCGTAGTTGTTCGGGTCTTTCGTAGATGTACTTGACGCAACACCGGGTGTAGTCATACACAGGTCTTGCCGGTCCCGGTCTCGGTCGTAGTTGTACATGTCATCCTGGCACTTGGCAAAAATAAACAGCAGCAACAAACAACAAAAAAAAGAACATGGCGGTCTCGGGACTCCAAGGTCATCGGGAAGCTGCGCGCTGGCAGCAGCCGAAACAAAGGCGTCCGACGCGGCTTGGACTTGGCGAGGCAGCAGGGACAAGGTCAACATGGAGCTAGAGAGGAGGGAGCGGATCGACCAAGGCGTCGGTCTGCTGGGAGGCCTGATGCAGCGCTCGAGAGGAGGCAGGGGCGCTGCTAGCTCGCGGGGCGTCAGGCGCAGGCGGCCACTCGGCCTGGAGGGCGTCGGGTCCAGGGCGATGGAGGCAGCAGGACGGCGGCCGGCGCGTCGGGCTGCGACGAAGGGCGCGCTGGCTGGGGTCGGCCACGACCGGAGGCAGGGCGGCTGGAGATCTGGGGCGCGCTCCTGCCCGGCAGACGGGGCGCTCCTAGGCGCTGACGACGGCTGGAGGGCCGCAGGGTGGCTCGCGCGCAGGGGAACAGAGGGCCATGGCAAGGACACAGCGAGGAAGAGGCCCGGGGCGAGGAGACGAGGCCTGGCCGCGGCGTCGCTGGCTCGGGGCGGCGGCCTGGCGCAGGAGAGCACGGGCGCGGCTACGCGCGGGGAGACGGAGGGCGGCTCGAGGGTGCGGGCGTCTGGCTGCTGGCGATGCAGGGCGAGGGAGAAGGGAGCGGTCGAGAGGAGAGGATATCAATGCGGGGATGGGGTGCTCGAGGGAGGGAAGAGCGAAAGGGATCGGGATCGAGAGTGCGGGGCTCGCGCGAGGAGTCGGGTGGCGGCGGCTCTAGGAGAGCGAGGGGAGATGGAGCGAGGCTAGGGTTGGAGCGAGGGAGTTGGGCCGCGGAGGGAGGTGGGCCTGCGGGATGGGCCTCACCTAGGGAGGCCTGGGCCTGCGGCTGGACTGCCGGTTTGGCAGCCAATTATCCAAAACAGAAAAAATAACAAGGAAGAAAGAGAGGGAGAAAAGAAAGAGGGGTTAGGAACAGAATTTTGGCAGGAGGCCAATCTTCTTAGACTCATAAAAATATGAGGAATTTTAACAAAATGGCCTGAGGTTTTTTTAGAGGAAGTAAAATCCAAACATGTTGAAAATAACTCGACATGTTAGAATTTTTAAACCCATCCAAAAGAACCTCAAAAGAGTTGAAAATATAGAAGGTGGCCCTACACACTAAATGTGATTTATGGGCAGATTTGGAACATCTGTGGAAGAAGAAAAATTGCAACACAATTTTACTAAAAGGCCTCAAAGGAAGAATGAAGTTGAATTGGATAAAAGAAAATTGAGGAATGGTGCAATTGCGTTATAGGTGATTCCAAGGAATGGAATATTTATTAATATAGCTCCCTAATATTGGGAGGATATGTTTTAAAGAGAAAACACACTTCCCTCGATTTAAATGGACCGAAGGTCCACACAATTTATTTAGGTTGAGATGCAAAAATAAATATGACATGATGGCATGATGACATGATGCAATGCAAAATAAATAAGGCAAGCATAAAAGAAACACACGGGAGACCCGGAACATCTGGAATCTTCTGGAATCTTCTGGGACGTCGGTCTTCGGGCGTCACAACTCTCCCACACTAACAGAGGATCTCGACCCGAGATCCTAGAGATCTCGCCGGGTAAAAACGGAAGAGGAAGAGGTAAAACAAAGTTGCTTCTTTGACAGACGAGTGAAACCACGAACCTTGAGAGGTTGAACAAAATGAAAGAAAATACAACGGAGATGAACGAATATGAAAATTCCGTTAGAAAAGAGGAACAAGGAACACAATTAGAACCTTGTAGGTTGAGCGACGTGAAACAAGAGCTTACGAACGAAAAGAATAAGAAACCGCAATGGTATAGCCAAGGAATAAGAATGACAGAATTTGGACAGCACTCCGTCTGAAAATGGAAGGAATTGAACAAGAACTTGAGAAGATGGATGATAGTTGATGAAATCAACAACACATTGCCTCTGAAACAATTAAAAGAATGGCACAAGGGGGTAAGAACGATTCAGACAACACTCCGGTTGAAAGAGTTAAAAACTTGATAAGATGAGGGAACTTGAATGAAGAATACAACACTCCGGTTAAATGATAAGCAAGGGAAAGAACATGATCTCGATAAAACGATATGATGGTTAAAGAGAGCAATATCACAAGGCCTCCGGAACGAAAGAATAGCATATAATCAATGAAAGAAATGAATGGAGAAGAAAAAAAATGACAACTTCTCCCACAAATGAATTAGGAAATCCTCCTTACACGAAGGGTTGAACAGAGTTGTTGGAAATTCAACAACGAAAGAATAAGCTTGATGTGGGCTTATGGAAAACATCTCAAAATTATGAGGTGACAACCATCCACTAACGACAACATCTGATTGGATTGAGATCAACAAGGAGATGAAAAACTTATCTCCCCGGAAGGATAAATGAAGAACTTGGGTCATTTATAAGCACCATAATTAGCAACAATCCTTAGGGAAAGCTTTTAGGTGAAATACAACCTAAGATAAATCCAACAAATAAATTGAATGGTTGGAAAGATCTCCTGAACAAAGAAAATGATGGGTTTTAAATATTTCATTCTTGATAACTCGTGAATCATAAAACATGAAGGAATTGTCAAGAATGACATAACACCATCTGAAAAGATAAGGTAGAAAGAATTGCACTTGGAAAGCATGAAGAAGAATGCTTGAGCTCCAACAAGAATCTTGATGAAGACTTCGAGGATGAATTAAAACATGATGAACCACCATGAAGAACTCCGGTAATGAAAGCATGGGAAGTGAAAGATGAAAAGAATAAGGTTCAAGGCCTGCGATGAATTAGGTGGAGCTTTGGAATGGTATAACTGAAATAACTTGGAGCTCCGGAAAACAAGATGAAGAATTTAGAACCAAGAATATATATGATGAACAAGCTCCGAAGGAAGGGATTAACCTCTTGGGAGAAACTAGAATAAGATTTATGTTATGCATATCCTTCACCAATTTAAATTGGTGATAAGCAATGGATTTGGCATACTACTTATTCTCGTTGCAAAGAATGAAAGAGAGATCTAGTACAAGCTTGGATAAATATACAACGAACCACCGGTAGGATTATGAAAAGAACGAGTGAATAAAAACGATAACAACGGAAGGGTAATCTTGAAAGAACCACCGTAAGAATATGGAGACGAACGAAGAGGCATCAATGAATAATATTTGGAGAGCGAAGTTGAAAACTGAGAACGAAGAAATATTCTGAAATGATGGCCTTCGGAGGATCACAAAGAAAAGAATTCATGAAATGCTTCGGACGGTATAAAAGAATTCCTCACAATCGGAACAATAATGAGGATGGCATGAAGGTAGAACCACAACTCTTGAGAGAACGGGCCAAGATTTAAGAGAAACACTTCTTCGGGTCTTCAAAATCTGAGAAGACGATGAGATACACCACCATGAATTGTATAGGCACTCCGTAATGAAGAATTAAAAGGTTGAACCAATGATGAACAAGAATTTGAAAACAATCTTGGAGAAGGCATGTGACTGATGGGGATCATTCTTACGTCACACTTGAAAGGAATTTCAAAATAACTCCGGAAAATAATTAGAAGAGTCAGGTAAGATCCTGGGAAAAGACCCGTGGGTTAGGGCCCACTCAAAGAAACCACCGTTGAAAAAGATTGCTTAAGAGATATTGCACCGGTTGAATTAAATGGCTTGAATGAGATAACAATCTCAAAATAGCTTGAACAAAATGAGAATGGAAAACACGAATCTTCAGCACTCCGGATATGAATAGCAAGAGGAGCATGATTAATTGGTGCACCGGAATAAGAAAGCATTGTGAAAAGAGGAAAGGGATAAGATCAACACCGAAATCTCGAATTACATCCACCGGCAGAATTCGAGAACAAAAGAATGGTGAACTTGAAGCTCTTGAGCATCTTCACGATAAAACACCGGATAAGAACATTGAAGGAAAGAATAAAGAAACATCACATGAATAAAATGGATACTTCATTAAGAATTCCAGCTCCATAAAGAGAAGGGAGGGAGGGTGGGTAAAACAAAGTCAACTTGGGATGAATGAAACATACAGACAAATCGTCAGATTTCTCAACGGTGTCCGTATGGAATAACTTGAAGAGAAGGCACACCGGTTGAAAAGGATTACCATGAAAATCTTGATGATCAAGAAGGATTAGCACTCCCATAGAAATATGGGAACACCGATTAAGAAAGGTATGGAATCAACACTTGACATCGAAGCAACTCGAATACCAGAATCAAACGAAACAAAGGATATATATGTTTATGAAGAAGATTATGTTGCAACATATCTATCCGAACAGAGAATTGAACGAATGAATTCCGCAGTTACATCAACTTGTAGAGAAGCCACTTGGAGAACAAAAGGTAAATAAAAGGAACAAGGAGCAGATAGAACAAATACAAGATAAAAGCTTCGTTCGACACATTCGTGCTGAAAGCTCATGGAACGTGTTACAAAAGGGTTTTGCAATCCCCGGATCAGCATAGCCAAGGACCCTTTAAGATGCAACTCCCGATCGGAACAAGCCCATAAAACCACTTCACTCAATGTAGAACCCCAAACTTCATATCATGCACTCGTTGGAAGAATGCCTAGAACTACTAGATGAACCCACCTATTAATTTCCGAAAGTTTCCAGTTATGCAATCGGGTGTTGGGGATACAGGGGAAGCACCGCGCACTCAACTCTAATCCTACATCCAGGTGTATCCATCCTTCAACACATAACCAGTTATCTCCGGAAACCGTTTACCTCGGACCTTCGAAACGCATCCACTATACAAGCTATGGCAATACTCCCGAACTACCTCCCCAGTACTGGGTGATGTCGGGGTTATCTTGCCACTAACCGCATAGGAGAGTTTTCGATGTCGGCCGTCTTAAGTATTCTAGTACTGCCGCGATGGATTTGTGACGACAACACCTCGGAGCTCAACTCCCCGGGACACTGCCACAACCCCTAATGACAGGAGGCATCGAGAACAATGTTCTCGTCACAAAGACATCGGAACAATCCAAACAATACTCGCGAGATCCTAAAAAAAAATTGGTGCATTTTTTTAAAGTAGAAGAGGCAAGAGTAATTGTCAGGAGTCCTCACCAGAGTGAAAAGAGATGAGGAGCAAAAGAAATTCTACTCTCCGATATATATATATATATATATATATATATATATATATATAT
>LR738709.1:140942131-140956108 GCA_902687465.1 Secale cereale
ATATATATATAGGACTCAAAACATTTTCAAGTGTGTGCCTAGACTCAACCGTCAACGATTCGATCAATCAGTGGGGGCTTCTAGGTCGGAGAAGGCTCTGAATACCAACTTGTAATGCCCAGGATGGGACTATATCTCCTACGTGTCGAGGCACAACTTAAAGATATAAGCCCATTCTGGAATGATCGCAAGTTTGGTATCTTTGCACGACTCATGTAAAAGAGGGATTAAATTGCAAAAAGAGATAGTTGGCTTACACTCGCCACTTCACACAATACATTACATAAGCATAACATCATTCAAAAACATCACAACCCGACTACGGGCGAAGATCCAAAAGAAAGTTACCAAAACAACATAAAGCCACAGGTCAGGATCGAATCCTAGTAGAAACCACTACTGATCGTCGAAACGCCACAAGCGTACGTCCACTCTCTTCATGGAACTCCCGGTGAAGAACTTGAACTAGCTCCTGCATCAAACTCGGCTGAACCTGCATCTGGTGTTGTAGTATCTGTGAGCCACGAGGACTCAGCAATCCCATAACCATGGGTATCAAGACTAGCAAAGCTTTATGGGTAGGAAGAGGTAAAGTGGTGAGGTTGCAGCAGCGGCTAAGCAAAATATGGTGGCTAACTTACGAGTACCAGAATAAGATGAGCATCTACGCAAACGGTCGCAAAAGTAGTGATCGCTAAAGATCCTGAACTACATACGAATCAAACATAACCCCACCGTGTTCTCTTCTCAAAGTGAAAAGAGACAGTCATGGTTACTCACACAGTTGTGTGTTTTACTTCGGATCCTCTGTCAAGTTTTCTACAACCGGACATTAACAAATTCCAATCTGCCACATAACCGCGGGCACGGCTTTCGAAAGATCATAACCCTGCAGGGGTGTCCCAACTTAGCCCATCACAAGCTCTCACGATTAGCTGAAGTGATAAATATAATATCATCACTCCTTATCTTAGGGAAATCCGATCAGGCTCGGCATCCCGGTAGCACAAGACATTTCGACAATGGTAAAACAAGTCCAGCTAGACCTCCCGGCGTGCCGACACCCTGATAGTAGCCGCGCGTATCTCGTCTCAGGCCACAACCGGATGGGACATCCTACAGGACCCAAACCTCGAGTTTCCCCGTGGTGGTTCCCGCAGTCTGCCCGTTTGGGACCAACACCATCAGCACTAGCCCCCCTGCTATGTAGAGTTAAGAACCCGGGGACGCGACCCCCTATGCAAATTTAATTATTTAATTAAGTTGTTATTATGAGGCAAATTAAAACCAATGTTGGGCCTTGCTGGAGGAGTTTTATTCAAAGTCGAACTGTCAAGGGGTCCCCATCCACCCATCGTGTAAGGAACGCAAAATCAAGGAACATAATGCCGGTTTATCGGCGCCTAAGGTGGCATGAGTGGAACAAAACACCGAGCAAAAGGCCAAGCCTTCCACCCATTGCCAAGTATATAGGTGTGTTAATAATAATTATAGATATTGTGATATAACAACAACAAGTTCCCTCCTGGAACAAAGTTCATCTTCACCTGCAACTAACAACGCTATAAGAAGGGCTGAGCAAGCGGGTAACATAGCCAAACAATGGTTTTGCTAGGAAGGTGTCAAGGTTAGAGGTTTCATGGCAACAAGGAGAGACTGACATAAAAGATGGGTAGCGCGACATGTAACGATAGCATCGAGACAACTAAGCATGGCAATGGTAGTAAAGGTATCCAAGGGTATGATCATCTTGCCTGGGATTCCACAAGGAAGAAGAACGGATCCATGAAGAAGACGGAGCAACAGTCGAGCGAATCCTCACAACTCCGGAACGGAACCGAAGCTAACAAGAGAAGCAACCGGAAAGAAGAAAACAACGCGGTAAACACACAATCATAAACATGGCATGATTGCACAAACAAGTATGATGTATGTCCGGTTTAAAATATGCATGGCATGGCAAAGAGCACAAACAAAACTACAAGTTAAGTGGAGCTCAATATGCAACGAGTTGCATATTGACAAAACACCACATTTAATTATTTAGTTGACTCTCGTTTATTTACAAGACAAGATTAAATGTTTGTTAACATGGCAAGAGGCGAAACATAATAAAACTACACTATTTAGACATTTTAAATGAGGCCGGAAATAACAACAACAATTCCGGAAAAACCCCATGAGCATGATTAGCAATTATTAAAGCAACAACAATTCACACATATTAATGTTGTTAACATGATGCGGATGGCATGATCAAGTTTATGCAATTTATTAAAAGTTGTCATGAAGATATGAAGTATTGTCACCGTGGTGGAAGAAAAGGGTGCCACGGCAACGATCCGAAAATGATGCAACGGCAACATCTCGGTTCCGGTTACTCGTTGAGAGACCGGTGCAAAAGCAAAGGTGGAGTGAGCGAGTCGAACAAGATGGAAGGTGGGGTGATCCCGTCACCGGGTTCCCACGGGTCGGCGACGAGGTAACCGAGGAACATGACAAAAGGACGAAACGGGCACAGAGCACACACGGGAAACATCTCATACAACCACAAGCATCACACGGGTCATCGACTCGGGTTATACCTTCGAAACACTCGTTCTTGGGGCGGTTCGAGATCGTAGGGGAAGTAGAGGAAGTAGTCGTTCTCGCGATCGGAGAGGAAGTAGTGGAAGTAGTGGTACACGGGTCGACGGTAGTCGAACTTGAAGGTCATCGGCGTCGTGGTACTTGGGGCATCCGGTAGTCGTGGTACTTACGGTAGGGGTACTTGTCGTGTCGTAGTTGACGTCGGGGTACACGTTATGTAGTGGTACTTGGTCTCGGCGACGGTAGTTGTACATGATCCGTAGTTGTTCGGGTCTTTCGTAGATGTACTTGACGCAACACCGGGTGTAGTCGTACACGGGTCTTGCCGGTCTCGGTCTCGGTCGTAGTTGTACACGTCATCCTGGCTTGGCGAAAATAAACAGCAGCAACAAACAACAAAAAAAAGAACATGGCGGTCTCGGGACTCCAAGGTCATCGGGAAGCTGCTCGCTGGCAGCAGCCGAAACAAAGGCGTCCGACGCGGCTTGGACTTGGCGAGGCAGCATGGACGAGGTCAACATGGAGCTAGAGAGGAGGGAGCGGGGCGACCAAGGCGTCGGGCTGCTGGGAGGCCTGATGCAGCGCTCGAGAGGAGGCAGGGGCGCTGCTAGCTCGCGGGGCGTCAGGCGCAGGCGGCCACTCGGCCTGGAGGGCGTCGGGTCCAGGGCGATGGAGGCAGCAGGATGGCGGCCGGCGCGTCGGGCTGCGACGGAGGGCGCGCTGGCTGGGGTCGGCCACGACCGGAGGCAGGGCGGCTGGAGATCTGGGGCGCGCTCCTGCCCGGCAGACGGGGCGCTCCTAGGCGCTGACGACGGCTGGAGGGCCGCAGGGTGGCTCGCGCGCAGGGGAGCAGAGGGCCATGGCGAGGACACGGCGAGGAAGAGGCCCGGGGCGAGGAGACGAGGCCTGGCCATGGCGTCGCTGGCTCGGGGCGGCGGCCTGGCGCAGGAAAGCACGGGCGCGGCTTCGCGCGGGGAGACGGAGGGCGGCTCGAGGGTGCGGGCGTCTGGCTGCTGGCGATGCAGGGCGAGGGAGAAGGGAGCGGTCGGGAGGAGAGGAGATCGATGCGGGGATGGGGTGCTCCAGGGAGGGAAGAGCGAAAGGGATCGGGATCGAGAGTGCGGGGCTCGCGCGTGGGGTCGGGTGGCGGCGGCTCTGGGAGAGCGAGGGGAGATGGAGCGAGGCTAGGGTTGGAGCGAGGGAGTTGGGCCGCGGAGGGAGATGGGCCCGAGAGATCGGCCGCGCCTAGGGAGGCCTGGGCCTGCGGCTGGACTGCCGGTTTGGCAGCCAATTATCCAAAACAGAAAAAAATAACAAGGAAGAAAGAGAGGGAGAAAAGAAAGAGGGGTTAGGAACAGAATTTTGGCAAGAGGCCAATCTTCTTAGACTCATAAAAATATGAGGAATTTTAACAAAATGGCCTGAGGTTTTTTTAGAGGAAGTAAAATCCAAACATGTTGAAAATAACTCGACATGTTTGAATTTTTAAACCCATCCAAAAGAACCTCAAAAGTGTTGAAAATATAGAAGGTGACCCTACACACTAAATGTGATTTATGGGCAGATTTGGAACATCTGTGGAAGAAGAAAAATTGCAACACAATTTTACTAAAGGCCTCAAAGGAAGAAATGAAGTTGAATTGGATAAAAGAAAATTGAGGAATGGTGCAATTGCGTTATAGGTGATTCCAAGGAATGGAATATTTATTAATATAGCTCCCTAATATTGGGAGGATATGTTTTAAAGAGAAAACACACTTCCCTCGATTTAAATGGACTGAAGGTCCACACAATTTATTTAGGTTGAGATGCAAAAATAAATATGACATGATGGCATGATGACATGATGCAATGCAAAATAAATAAGGCAAGCACAAAAGAAACACACGGGAGACCCGGAACATCTGGAATCTTCTGGAATCTTCTGGGACGTCGGTCTTCGGGCGTCAAAACTCTCCCACACTAACAGATGATCTCGACCTGAGATCCTAGAGATCTCACCGGGTAAAAACGGAAGAGGAAGAGGTAAAACAAAGTTGCTTCTTTGACAGACGAGTGAAACCACGAACCTTGAGAGGTTGAACAAAATGAAAGAAAATACAATGGAGATGAACGAATATGAAAACTCCGTTAGAAAAGAGGAACAAGGAACACAATTAGAACCTTGTAGGTTGAGCGACGTGAAACAAGAGCTTACGAACGAAAAGAATAAGAAACCGCAATGGTATAGCCAAGGAATAAGAATGACAGAATTTGGACAGCACTCCGTCTGAAAATGGAAGGAATTGAACAAGAACTTGAGAAGATGGATGATAGTTGATGAAATCAACAACACATTGCCTCTGAAACAATTAAAAGAATGGCACAAGGGGGTAAGAACGATTCAGACAGCACTCCGGTTGAAAGAGTTAAAAACTTAATAAGATGAGGGAACTTGAATGAAGAATACAACACTCCGGTTAAATGATAAGCAAGGGAAAGAACATGATCTCGATAAAACGATATGATGGTTAAAGAGAGCAATATCACAAGGCCTCCGGAACGAAAGAATATCATATAATCAACGAAAGAAATGAATGGAGAAGAAAAAAATGACAACTTCTCCCACAAATGAATTAGGAAATCCTCCTTACATGAAGGGTTGAACAGAGTTGTTGGAAATTCAACAACGAAAGAATAAGCTTGATGTGGGCTTATGGAAAACATCTCAAAATTATGAGGTGACAACTAGCCACTAACGACAACATCTGATTGGATTGAGATCAACAAGGAGATGAAAAACTTATCTCCCCGGAAGGATAAATGAAGAACTTGGGTCATTTATAAGCACCATAATTAGCAACAATCCTTAGGGAAAGCTTTTAGGTGAAATACAACCTAAGATAACTCCAACAAATAAATTGAATGGTTGGAAAGATCTCCTGAACAAAGAAAATGATGGGTTTTAAATATGTCATTCTTGATAACTCGTGAATCATAAAACATGAAGGAATTGTCAAGAATGACATAACACCATCTGAAAAGATAAGGTAGAAAGAATTGCACTTGGAAAGCATGAAGAAGAATGCTTGAGCTCCAACAAGAATCTTGATGAAGACTTCGAGGATGAATTAAAACATGATGAACCACCATGAAGAACTCCGGTAATGAAAGCATGGGAAGTGAAAGATGAAAAGAATAAGGTTCAAGGCCTGCGATGAATTAGGTGGAGCTTTTGAATGGTATAACTGAAATAACTTGGAGCTCCGGAAAACAAGATGAAGAATTTAGAACCGAGAATATATATGATGAACAAGCTCCGAAGGAAGGGATTAACCTCTTGGGAGAAACTAGAATAAGATTTATGTTATGCATATCCTTCACCAATTTAAATTGGCGATAAGCAATGGATTTGGCATACTACTTATTCTCGTTGCAAAGAATTAAAGAGAGATCTAGCACAAGCTTGGATAAATATACAACGAACCACCGGTAGGATTATGAAAAGAACGAGTGAATAAAAACGATAACAACGGAAGGGTAATCTTGAAAGAACCACCGTAAGAATATGGAGACGAACAAAGAGGCATCAATGAAGAATATTTGGAGAACGAAGTTGAAAACTGAGAACGAAGAAATATTCTGAAATGATGGCCTTCGGAGGATCACAAAGAAAAGAATTCATGAAATGCTTCGGACGGTATAAAAGAATTCCTCACAATCGGAACAATAATGAGGATGGCATGAAGGTGGAACCACAACTCTTGAGAGAACGGGCCAAGATTTAAGAGAAACACTTCTTCGGGTCTTCAAAATCTGAGAAGACGATGAGATACACCACCATGAATTGTATAGGCACTCCATAATGAAGAATTTGAAAACGATCTTGGAGAAGGCATGTGACCGATGGGGATCATTCTTACATCACACTTGAAAGGAATTTCAAAATAACTCCGGAAAATAATTAGAAGAGTCAGGTAAGATCCTGGGAAAAGACCCGTGGGTTAGGGCCCACTCAAAGAAACCACCGTTGAAAAAGATTGCTTAAGAGATATTGCACCGGTTGAATTAAATGGCTTGAATGAGATAACAATCTCAAAATAGCTTGAACAAAATGAGAATGGAAAACACGAATCTTCAGCACTCCGGATATGAATAGCAAGAGGAGCATGATTAATTGGTGCACCGGAATAAGAAAGCATTGTGAAAAGAGGAAAGGGATAAGATCAACACTGAAATCTTGAATTACATCCACCGGCAGAATTCGAGAACAAAAGAATGATGAACTTGAAGCTCTTGAGCATCTTCACGATAAAACACCGGATAAGAACATTGAAGGAAAGAATGAAGAAACATCACATGAATAAAATGGATACTTCATTAAGAATTCCAGCTCCATAAAGAGAAGGGAGGGAGGGTGGGTAAAACAAAGTCAACTTGGGATGAATGAAACATACAGACAAATCATCAGATTTCTCAACGGTGTCCGTATGGAATAACTTGAAGAGAAGGCACACCGGTTGAAAAGGATTACCATGAAAATCTTGATGATCAAGAAGGATTAGCACTCCCATAGAAATATGAGAACACCGATTAAGAAAGGTATGGAATCAACATTTGACATCGAAGCAACTCGAAAACCAGAATCAAACGAAACAAAGGATATATATGTTTATGAAGAAGATTATGTTGCAACATATCTATCCGAACAGAGAATTGAACGAATGAATTCCGCAGTTACATCAACTTGTCGAGAAGCCACTTGGAGAACAAAAGGTAAATAAAAGGAACAAGGAGCAGATAGAACAAATACAAGATAGAAGCTTCGTTCAACACATTCGTGCTGAAAGCTCATGGAACGTGTTACAAAAGGGTTTTGCAATCCCCGGATCAGCATAGCCAAGGACCCTTTAAGATGCAACTCCCGATCGGAACAAGCCCATAAAACCACTTCACTCAATGTAGAACCCCAAACTTCATATCATGCACTCGTTGGAAGAATGCCTAGAACTACTAGATGAACCCACCTATTAATTTCCGAAAGTTTCCAGTTATGCAATTGGGTGTTGGGGTTACAGGGGAAGCACCGCGCACTCAACTCTAATCCTACATCCAGGTGTATCCATCCTTCAACACATAACCAGTTATCTCCGGAAACCGTTTACCTCGGACCTTCGAAACGCATCCACTATACAAGCTATGGCAATACTCCCGAACTACCTCCCAGTACTGGGTGATGTCGGGGTTATCTTGCCACTAACCGCATAGGAGAGTTTTTGATGTCGGCCGTCTTAAGTATTCTAGTACTGCCGCGATGGATTTGTGACGACAACACCTCGGAGCTCAACTCCCCGGGACACTGCCACAACCCCTAATGACAGGAGGCATCGAGAACAATGTTCTCGTCACAAAGACATCGGAACAATCCAAACAATACTCACGAGATCCTAAAAACAATTTGGTGCATTTTTTGAAAGTAGAAGAGGCAAGAGTAATCGTCAGGAGTCCTCACCAGAGTGAAAAGAGATGAGGAGCAAAAGAAATCCTACTCTCCGATATATATATATATATATATATATATATATATATATATATATATATATATATATATATATATATATATATATATATATATATATATATATATATATATATAGGACTCAAAACATTTTCAAGTGTGTGCCTAGACTCAACCGTCAACGATTCGATCAATCAGTGGGGGCTTCTAGGTCGGAGAAGGCTCTGAATACCAACTTGTAATGCCCGGGATTGGACTATATCTCCTACGTGTCGAGGCACGACTTAAAGATATAAGCCCATTCTGGAATGATCGCAAGTTTGGTATCTTTGCACGACTCATGTAAAAGAGGAATTAAATTGCAAAAAGAGATAGTTGGCTTACACTCGGCACTTCACACAATACATTACATAAGCATAACATCATTCAAAAACATCACAACCCGACTACGGGCGAAGATCCAAAAGAAAGATACCAAAACAACATAAAGCCACAGGTCAGGATCGAATCCTAGTAGAAACCACTACTGATCGTCGAAACGCCACAAGCATACTTCCACTCTCTTCATGGAACTCCCGGTGAAGAACTTGAACCAGCTCCTGCATCAAACTCGGCTGAACCTGCATCTGGTGTTGTAGTATCTGTGAGCCACGAGGACTCAGCAATCCCATAACCATGGGTATCAAGACTAGCAAAGCTTTATGGGTAGGAAGAGGTAAAGTGGTGAGGTTGCAGCAGCGGCTAAGCAAAATATGGTGGCTAACTTACGAGTACCAGAATAAGATGAGCATCTACGCAAACGGTCGCAAAAGTAGTGATCGCTAAAGATCCTGAACTACATACGAATCAAACAGAACCCCACCGTGTTCTCTTCTCAAAGTGAAAAGAGACAGTCACGGTTACTCACACAGTTGTGTGTTTTACTTCGGATCCTCTGTCAAGTTTTCTACAACCAGACATTAACAAATTCCAATCTGCCACATAACCGCGGGAACGGCTTTCGAAAGATCATAACCCTGCAGGGGTGTCCCAACTTAGCCCATCACAAGCTCTCACGATTAGCTGAAGTGATAAATATAATATCATCACTCCTTATCTTAGGAAAATCCGATCAGGCTCGGCATCCCGGTAGCACAAGACATTTCGACAATGGTAAAACAAGTCCAGCAAGACCTCCCAGCGTGCCGACACCCTGATAGTAGCCGCGCGTATCTCGTCTCAGGCCACAACCGGATGGGACATCCTACAAGACCCAAACCTCGAGTTTCCCCGTGGTGGTTCCCGCAGTCTGCCCGTTTGGGACCAACACCATCAGCACTGGCCCCCCCTGCTATGTAGAATTAAGAACCCGGGGACGCGACCCCCTATGCAAATTTAATTATTTAATTAAGTTGTTATTATGAGGCAAATTAAAACCAATGTTGGGCCTTGCTGGAGGAGTTTTATTCAAAGTCGAACTGTCAAGGGGTCCCCATCCACCCATCGTGTAAGGAACGCAAAATCAAGGAACATAATGCCGGTTTATCGGCGCCTAAGGTGGCATGAGTGGAACAAAACACCGAGCAAAAGGCCAAGCCTTCCACCCATTGCCAAGTATATAGGTGTGTTAATAATAATTATAGATATTGTGATATAACAACAACAAGTTCCCTCCTGGAACGAACTTCATCTTCACCTGCAACTAACAACGCTATAAGAATGGCTGAGCAAGCGGGTAACATAGCCAAACAATGGTTTTGCTAGGAAGGTGTCAAGGTTAGAGGTTTCATGGCAACAAGGAGAGGCTGACATAAAAGATGGGTAGCGCGACATGTAACGATAGCATCGAGACAACTAAGCATGGCAATGGTAGTAAAGGTATCCAAGGGTATGATCATCTTGCCTGGGATTCCACAAGGAAGAAGAACGGATCCATGAAGAAGACGGAGCAACAGTCGAGCGAATCCTCACAACTCCGGAACGGAACCGAAGCTAACAAGAGAAGAAACTGGAAAGAAGAAAACAACGCGGTAAACACACAATCATAAACATGGCATGATTGCACAAACAAGTATGATGCATGTCCGGTTTAAAATATGCATGGCATGGCAAAGAGCACAAACAAAACTACAAGTTAAGTGGAGCTCAATATGCAACGAGTTGCATATTGACAAAACACCACATTTAATTATTTAGTTGACTCTCGTTTATTTACAAGACAAGATTAAATGTTTGTTAACATGGCAAGAGGTGAAACATAATAAAACTACACTATTTAGACATTTTAAATGAGGCCAGAAATAACAACAACAATTCCGGAAAAATCCCATGAGCATGATTAGCAATTATTAAAGCAACAACAATTCACACATATTAATGTTGTTAACATGATGCGGATGACATGATCAAGTTTATGCAATTTATTAAAAGTTGACATGAAGATATGAAGTATTGTCACCGTGGTGGAAGAAAAGGGTGCCACGGCAACGATCCGAAAATGATGCAACGGCAACATCTCGGTTTCGGTTACTCGTTGAGAGACCGGTGCAAAAGCAAAGGTGGAGTGAGCGAGTCGAACAAGATGGAAGGTGGGGTGATCCCGTCACCGGGTTCCCATGGGTCGGCGACGAGGTAACCGAGGGACATGACAAAAGGACGAAACGGGCACGGAGCACACACGGGAAACATCTCATACAACCACAAGCATCACACGGGTCATCGACTCGGGGTTATACCTTTGAAACACTCGTTCTTGGGGCGGTTCGAGATCGTAGGGGAAGTAGAGGAAGTAGTCGTTCTCGCGATCAGAGAGGAAGTAGTGGAAGTAGTGGTACACGGGTCGACGGTAGTCGAACTTGAAGGTCATCGGCGTCGTGGTACTTGGGGCATCCGGTAGTCGTGGTACTTGCGGTAGGGGTACTTGTCGTGTCGTAGTTGACGTCGGGGTACATGTTATGTAGTGGTACTTGGTCTCGGCGATGGTAGTTGTACATGATCCGTAGTTGTTCGGGTCTTTCGTAGATGTACTTGACGCAACACCGGGTGTAGTCGTACACGGGTCTTGCCGGTCTCGGTCTCGGTCGTAGTTGTACACGTCATCCTGGCACTTGGCGAAAATAAACAGCAGCAACAAACAACAAAAAAAAGAACATGGCGGTCTCGGGACTCCAAGGTCATCGGGAAGCTGCTCGCTGGCAGCAGCCGAAACAAAGGCGTCCGACGCGGCTTGGACTTGGCGAGGCAGCAGGGACGAGGTCAACATGGAGCTGGAGAGGAGGGAGCAGGGCGACCAAGGCGTCGGGCTGCTGGGAGGCCTGATGCAGCGCTCGAGAGGAGGCAGGGGCGCTGCTAGCTCGCGGGGCGTCAGGCGCAGGCGGCCACTCGGCCTGGAGGGCGTCGGGTCCAGGGCGATGGAGGCAGCAAGACGGCGGCCGGCGCGTCGGGCTGCGACGGAGGGCGCGCTGGCTGGGGTCGGCCACGACCGGAGGTAGGGCGGTTGGAGATCTGGGGCGCGCTCCTGCCCGGCAGACGGGGCGCTCCTAGGCGTTGATGATGGCCGGAGGGCCGCAGGGTGGCTCGCGCGCAGGGGAGGAGAGGGCCATGGCGAGGACACGGCGAGGAAGAGGCCCGGGGCGAGGAGACGAGGCCTGGCCGCGGCGTCGCTGGCTCGGGGCGGCGGCCTGGCGCAGGAGAGCACGGGCGCGGCTTCGCGCGGGGAGACGGAGGGCGGCTCGAGGGTGCGGGCGTCTGGCTGCTGGCGATGCAGGGCAAGGGAGAAGGGAGCGGTCGGGAGGAGAGGAGATCGATGCAGGGATGGGGTGCTCGAGGGAGGGAAGAGCGAAAGGGATCGGGATCGAGAGTGCGGGGCTTGCGCGAGGAGTCGGGTGGCGGCGGCTCTGGGAGAGCGAGGGGAGATGGAGCGAGGCTAGGGTTGGAGCGAGGGAGTTGGGCCGCGGAGGGAGATGGGCCTGAGGGATGGGCCGTGCCTAGGGAGGCCTGGGCCTGCGGCTGGACTACCGGTTTGGCAGCCAATTATCCAAAACAGAAAAAAAATAACAAGGAAGAAAGAGAGGGAGAAAAGAAAGAGGGGTTAGGAACATAATTTTGGCAGGAGGCCAATCTTCTTAGACTCATAAAAATATGAGGAATTTTAACAAAATGGCCTGAGGTTTTTTTAGAGGAAGTAAAATCCAAACATGTTGAAAATAACTCGACATGTTTGAATTTTTAAACCCATCCAAAAGAACCTCAAAGAGTTGAAAATATAGAAGGTGACCCTACACACTAAATGTGATTTATGGGCAGATTTGGAACATCTATGGAAGAAGAAAAATTGCAAAACAATTTTACTAAAAGGCATCAAAGGAAGAAATGAAGTTGAATTGGATAAAAGAAAATTGAGGAATGGTGCAATTGCGTTATAGGTGATTCCACGGAATGGAATATTTATTAATATAGCTCCCTAATATTGGGAGGATATGTTTTAAAGAGAAAACACACTTCCCTCGATTTAAATGGACCGAAGGTCCACACAATTTATTTAGGTTGAGATGCAAAAATAAATATGACATGATGGCATGATGACATGATGCAATGCAAAATAAATAAGGCAAGCACAAAAGAAACACACGGGAGACCCGGAACATCTGGAATCTTCTGGAATCTTCTGGGACGTCGGTCTTCGGGCGTCACATCTAGCAAGATGGATTCATGTGTACACATGCGCTATTATATATATGTAATCTCACATCATGAGACAAACAAAAAATTAATCCCCTCCTAAGTCAAATTAATTAACCTCTTTAACTGTCGGTGAAAATGATGGACCAAGTGGGCCAACATATGGAAGCATCGCCGATAACCGCGTGAGTGAATTCCAGAGGACAACAACCATCACTTGCATGTGTGCCAGAACATATATATGGAGGGGTGTGTGGTTGTGATGTTGTGAATACCTAATGCACAACTTTGATGTGGCATTTGCCTAAAAAACCGCAAAGTCCCCACACATAGTGAGGTTCATGTGACAGCTAGTATATATATGCTGGTCACCCCCCTCGACACGTACTATACACCTAGTAACACAACCCTAAAAGAATTAATCATCCTTGTTCGTCAAACGTACCTCTCTCTCGTTGGGTAAAAGTGATGGACGATGAACTCGCGGGCCCATATAAAGTGAAGCATACGTCGCACGTGAGTGAGCATCCTATATAGGACTACGTACCACGGTCGGCATGTGTCCCAAAGATGTGTTTGTGTGGTGGTTGAATACACAATGCACAACTTTGTTGAGGCACCACACACACACACACTACAGGAATCAGGAACTTTGTTGTCTGCCATGGCTGATGGCAAAGGCATGCTTGACGGACGACAAACCATCCAACTGAAAGAACTACAGCAAAGGGCTCTTTGCCGTCTGCTAGCGGACGACAAAGATGTAAAGGCCTTTGCCGTCCGCTGGCAGATGGCAAAGGGCCTGGACGACACACGTGGCAGGTTAGGTCGTTAAGGGGTTAACAATGTGCTTTGCCATATGCTCGCACGCGGTAAAGACCTTTGCATCTTTGCCGTCTGCCAGCAGACGAAAAAGTTCCCTAACAGGCCAGCCCAGATGCCCCCAGGTAGCTGCCACGCGGCGTGCTATGGCGTCTGCTGGCAGACGACAAAGATGCAAAGTTCTTTGCCATCTACTAGCAGACGACAAAGCAACCATATAGGCTAGCCCAGTGCCCCCAGGTTGCACAGGTAGGTGCCACGTGGCAGCTTTGCCATCCGCTGGCTGATGGCAAAGCTCTTTGCCATCTGCCAGCAGATGGAAAAGAGCCTATATAGCCCCTGTTTTTTTTCTCTTTTTCCTTAAATTCATTCAATTTGACATAATTTCACATACACACACACACACACAA
>LR738709.1:140956553-141012639 GCA_902687465.1 Secale cereale
ACACACACACACACACACATCTGAAAATACTTTCAACAAGCATACCAACACATGAATCGTGAAGAGAGGAACATATGCAACATATCCAACAAGTTTCCCACAACATATCCAACATACAATGGTTTCATCCATACATACATATCCAACAACAAGTTTCCGAAAACAAAAAGGAAGCACAAGGAGAAGAGTAGACTCCATCAATGCAAGCTTCCTCCTCTAAGGCAAATATGCAAATTGGGAAAGAAGAAAGTTAGAAGAAGAAGAAGAAGACTAGCTAGAAGAAGAAGAAGAAAAATAAGAAAAAGAAGAATAAAAAGAAAAAGAAGAAGAAGAAGAAGAAGAAGAAGAAGAATTTTTCTTCTCTTTCTTTTTATCCTCTCCTCTTCTTTATCTTCTTCTTCTTCTAACTAAGGTAGGTAAAAATGCCATTTTTTAGCTAAGCTAGGTAAAAATGCTAAGTGTTAGTCATTTTAGAGAGCTAAGCAATGTAAATAGGTCATTTTGGAGCTTAGTAAGTTTATTATGCCATTTTCGAGGAAAATAAGCTAAGTCTATGTCATTTTGGAGGTAACCAAGATTATCATGCCGTTTTTGACCTAAGTATGCTAAGTATGTCATAAATGAACTAAAGAAGCTAAGTATAGGTCATTTTTGAGCTAACCTAGGTAGTTATGACATTTTTGAGCTAACTCAGCATATTTATTCATTTTGGAGGACAAAATGGCAAGTGTAGGTCATTTTAGAGCTATCCTAGTTAAAATCGGTCATTTTGGAGGTAGGTAAGGTTATTTTTCATTTTGGAGGAAAATAAGCTAAGTCTATGTCATTTTGGAGCTAAACCAAGGTTATCATGCAATTTTTGACCAAAGTATGCTAAGTATGTCATAAATGAACTAAATAAGCTAAGTATAGGTCATTTTTAGCTAACCTAGGTAGTTATGACATTTTTGAGCTAACTAAGCATATTTATTCATTTTGGAGGACAAAATGGCAAGTCTAGGTCATTTTAGAGCTATCCTAGTTAAAATCGGTCATTTTGGAGCTAGGTAAGGTTATTTTGTCATTTTGGTCTATGTCATTTTGGAGCTAAACCAAGGTTATCGTGCCATTTTCACTACAGGAATCAGGAACTTTGCCGTCTGCCATGGCTGACGGCAAAGGCATGCCTGGCGGACGGCAAAGGCATGCCTGGCGGACGGCAAGGACCTTTGTCGTCAGCCAGCAGACGACAAACCGTCTGGCTGAACGAACTACGGCAAAGTGCTCGTTGCCGTCTGCTGGCGGACAACAAAGATGTAAAGGCCTTTGCCGTTCGTTGGCAGACGGCAAAGGGCCTGGATGGCACACGTGGCAGGTTAGGTTCGGTAAGGGGTCATGCTTGGCCGTCTATTGGCTAATGGCAAAGATGCAAAGGTCTTTGCCGTCTGCCAGCAGACGGCAAAGCATGCCATATAGGCCAGTCCAGTGCACCCCAGGTTGCACAGGTAGCTGACACGTGGCAGCTTTGCTGTCTATTGGCTGATGGCAAAGCTCTTTGCCATCTGCCAGGAGACGGCAAAGTGCCTGTATAGCCCCTGTTTTTCTGTTTTTTCTTAAATTCAATCAATTTCAGTTTTTGTTAAACATTTAACGATTTAAAAGTAAGTAAAAAAATATGAAACAAATAGGGGAGCCTCACTCCAATATAATAAGATGATCCAACAGTGTGATTGTGAAAATATGCATTTTTGTGTCCTCAGCAAAAAAACAAGCATTTCAGCTCACTGCAGGATCAATATATATTGAAAATTTGTTCTTTTTGTCCAGGACACATGCAGTCATATTTTTTCAATCCCTCCATTGGATCATGTTATATTATAGGTGTCTTGGTTTAGTATTTTTTTCAGGATTTTTGAGAACTTTTACACCATCGAAAACCTTAACTAGTTCTATGGCAAGCTATTGTAGAAAATCCTACTCATATACATACCAACACATACAAATATATATATATATATATATATATATATATATATATATATATATATATATAGACACACACACATTTGAAAATACTTTGAACAAGCATACCAACACACATACATACCAAATCATATCCCTGCCATATGGATATGATCATCCAACACATATACATACCAAATCAAAAGTCGATATGCAACATATATAGCTAGCCAACATATCCAACAACAAGCATACAATGGTTTCATCCATACATACATATATATGTAGCAAGTTTAACATTGTTCATCCTACAAAATCAAAACAAAAAGGAAGCACAAGGAGAAGAGTAGACTCCATCAACGCAAGCTTCCTCATCTAAAGCAAATCTACAAATTGGGAAAGAAGAAAGTTAGAAGAAGAAGAATAAGAAGAAGAAGACTAGAAGAAGAAGACTAGCTAGAAGAAGAAGAAAAAGAAGAAGAAGGCGAAGAAGAAGAACAATAATTTTTCTTCTCTTTCTTTTTCTCCTCTCCTCTTCTTTATCTTCTTCTTCTAACTAAGGTAGGTAATAATGCCATAGTTTAGCTAAGCTAGATAGAAATGCTAAGTGTTGGTCATTTTAGAGCTAAGGTATGTAAATAGGTCATTTTGGAGCTTAGTAAGGTTATCATGCCATTTTTGACATAAGTATGCTAAGTATGTCATAAATGAACTGAAGAAGCTAAGTATAGGTCATTTTTAGCTAACCTGGGTAGTTATGCCATTTTTTAGCCAACTAAGCATATTTATTCATTTTGGAGGACAAAATGGTAAGTGTAGGTCATTTTAGAGCTAGGTTAGGTTATTTTGTCATTTTGGAGGAAAATAAACTAATTATATGACAATTTGGAGCTAAACCAAGATTATTATGCCTTTTAGGAGGAAAATAAGCTAAGTATGCATTTGTTAAGCAAAACACTAAAGAAAACTTACCCTCATCACAACAAATGCGATAAAGATCGCAACTAAGGTAACAATTGATCGAACGACATAATGATACCAAGCCTCACTATCAATGGCACATTTTCTAATCTTTTTAATCTTCAAGCGCATTGCATCCATCTTCAAGCGCATTGCATTCATCTTCATCTTGCGATCATCGATGACATCGGCAACATACAACTCCAATATCATCTTCTCTTCTTCAATTCTTTTAATTTTTTCTTTCAAATACTCATTTTCTTTTTCAACTAAATTTAACTTCTTGACAAGAGGGTCAGTTGCAATTTTCGGTTCACATACCTCCTAGATAAAAATATCTCTATGTCACCTTGATGGCTATAATTATCATAAATGCGAAATGCAACAAATGTAACAAAAGAGAATTTACCACATCCGAATCATAAAGCGGGCGAGGGCCGACAGGGACGGATATCAAGATCATGGCACTATGTATAACAGACAATCAAACAAAGTAAGAAAATTAAACAAGTAACTATAACAATCATAGTGTAACATCCCAAATTTTCAATTTAGAATGTTATACATAGATCATACTTGCATTTCATGCTTTTTGCATTTTGTTTGTGGCATTCCTCGAAATTCTAAGCAACTCAAGGACCTACGGAGAGAGTTGGGAATTTTACCGTTTTCGTATTTGAGTTCGCTCGAATACCGGTACGAGGACAGTGTGATTCTAATTATTTTTATCTCCTAAAAATATTTATAAACACAAAATATGAGAGGAGATAAAATGACTTCTCCAAAATAACAGAAATATTGGAGGAAAAATATTAAAATCACATTTGGTATTTTTTCTGGATTTATTTGCGAATTTATTTGCATAGGAAAAATACGCGTTTTTCAAAATTGCATTTAGGTCCGGGAAAAATGTTCACTTTGTCCTAAATATTATTAGAGGACGGTGAAAATTTATTTCGGGAATTTTGGAGTCCGTTTGGTATTTTGTTCATTAGTTTTTCTGCGCCGGGACTCTTTTAGAAAAAAAGGAAACCGACTAGAAGTCTTACTAGCCCAGGACTCCTGGGCTTTATAAGCGCCCGATCCAGCCCGTCGCCCCAGCCAGCCCGCCTCGCCCGCGCCGCCCAAACCCTAGCGCCGCGCGAGCCCCGCGCCGCCGCCGCCGTCCGCCGCGCGTCGCTGCCGCCGTCCGCCGCCCGCGCCGCCGCAGCCCCGCGTCGCCACCTGCCGCCCCGCCGCCGCGACCGCCGCCGCCGCCGCACCACCCGTCGCCGGACCGCCGCCCCGCCGCTGCCGTCTCGCCGGAGTTCGCGAGGTAGATGCCGTTTTTTTCTAGAAACCACTCGGTTTTTTTAAAAACCGTAGATCTGTTTTTTTTGAATAGATCGGTTCGGTTTTTCGGTTTAGTTATTTAGCGGATGTTCGTCCGTACGTTCGTTTTAACGAACGGTTTTCGTTAGTTAACCGCAGACAGCGAACGTTCGTTCGTTTTTCTTTTTCGGGGTATTTATCCGCGGTTATTCCGATCGCGATTTCTGCCCTGATCTTGTTTTTCGTTTTTCTTTTCGCTCGAGAGTCGGAATCAGGTGATTCAAAATCCCAGATCTTTGTCTCGAAGTCCTCTTTACGTTTAATCAACTTGAACAAAGTTTTGGCTACTGTAAAATTTGAATTTAGGCCAACTAGTCAACCAAAGCTCGTTTCTTTCGCAGTTTGAGTTTCGTTGCTTCTTTCGAGTTGATTCTTTTTGCAAACCGGAGTTCTTAAGTTGAACTTTCTGGTTAGATATCTTATTTGAGTTTTATCCGTGCAGTAGTTAAGTACTTATTGTATGCTTGTTTGTTTGCGATAGAGTACCCGGAGTGCGCCACTTGCTACTTTGAGTCTCTAGGTTTTGCGGATCATCAGCAAGCCAAGTAACACTTTGATCATACTTTCCAGTTACCCAGTTTTCATTGCATTAGTTCAACCCTCACACATTGCATGAGTAGGATCAATTAACTTATGGGATTGGGAGGTAGATTGAGGTAGTACCTATTAACTGCATTACATTCAAACCTTTGGGAGTTACTTCTACGTTTGCTGTTAGGACATGCTATGCTCATAGACGTGGATTGGGTGAGTGAAATCCATGACAGATGTGAGTTTGTTAATTAATGGTTCAACTTAAGGTGGCAACATTAATACACATCTGGGTGGATTGCGGCATCTGGGTATTCCAGTGATTGCCTGTTTTCCTTTTGGACCGCCACCCAGGCTCAAAGGGATCATGAGATTTTTCATACTAGAAACTTCCGTGTGCAGCCACATGCCAATATGGGCTCTGGCATAGTTGAGTAAGTTGTGGGAAACCTTTCCATGATGGGCTAGCAGATGTAGTTGGGTTTTGTAGGTGTATCGACCTATCTATCTGGTTAAGGGGACCTCTTCGGAAAGACTGGGTCTCGGTCATCCGTTTCTCAAACACCATGTAGTGTGAGAAACCAAACGGAGGCGATCGAGTCTTGTGGGGAAAAGTGCACAAACCTCCGCAGAGTGTACAAACTGATCATGATTAGCCGTGTCCCCGGTTATGGACGTCTTGAGTATCTAGTACTTGGATTATCATGTGAATCTCATCATGTTACTTTAATTAATTTTGTTGGGTTTAATGATTATTTTTAATTGGGGTTGAGAGGATGTCTATCTTCTCAACGATGTTTCAACTACCATGATAGTTAAATTAAAATCTATTCCTTTGAAGTAGGGAAAAATTGGCTTTACGCAAAAACTTAACCATAGAGCTTTCCACCAGCCATATTGCATATAGTATAGCCTTACTTCCATTGCATTCTCTTGTGTTACCTTGCCAGCATATTCCATGTGCTGACCCGTTTTCGGGCTACAACGTTTCATGTTGCAGACTTTTCAGACGACGAGTAAGATGCCCCTTTTAGGTCGTGGTTCTATACTTAGTGATGCCGCTGGAGTTGATGGACTCACTTATCTTCCAAGCCTTCCGGTGTTATCGTATTAGATGGCCTTCAGCCATATTATTTGTAATAAGTTCATCGTTGGACTATCGATGTAATAAGTGTGTGATTGCTACTCTGTTATAAATCCTTCAAGTATTGTGCGTGTCAGCATTACTGATCCAGGGATGACACTGATGCACAGAGATCAGACTGTTTGAGGTCTGGTCGCTAAAAAGATGGTATCAGAGCACACGCTGACTGTAGGACACGACCACTAAGACAAGCCCTAGAGCACTATTCACTCTTCTCTTTTCTGACTCCTCATCTTTTCTACTCTTTAGGATGGTGGAAGCAAAGCACAAGGTCATGCAACCGGAGGATGATACACCCTTTGGACGACACCTGAAGGAAGTTACCAGATATCTAAACATTGGATTACCAAGTTTCACCGGAACCTACAATGCCACTCTACCCGAGGAGGAGCGTTGGTTGATTCAAGCCCAAGTTCCAGGAAGGACGTTCGCACCCGTCAGCCCACTCATAGCATTTTCCTTTAATGCGCCTACATGGAGCCTAGGTAGGAGCATGGCAGCCCACATTGCTATGGGAAGGATTGGAGAAGTCTACCAGCAGGAGCTAAAGGACACTTTCCACCAGATTTGTGGACGCCGAGATGAGAATTGGGATATGATCAGCACCCGGAAGGGTATATCCATTGCAGCATTCATCCAGGAGTTAAACCACCACATTCGTCGCCAGGAGCACCAGATGTGTGCAGGGATGATAGATTTGAAGAAGGCCCTAAATAGGAATTTGGAGCTATAAGAAGAACTCAAGTCTACACGCGACGGATATGAGGAGGAGATGAAGATACTTGTGGAGAAGAATAATGATTTGACCCGGAAGTTAGGGATACTCATGGGAGAAGAAGACGAGGAAGAAGAACCCAAGGAGATTCCACCGGAAGACTACATCATCATAGATGACACAGATTCGGAAGCTGAGGATAGCAAGGATGAAGACTATGAAGATGAAGCTGGAGCAGATATTATGGAATCCTCTGCCGATCAATATTTTTAGATGACCACCCTGTGACTACTAGTAGTTACTACCATATATTAGATTTAGAGCACCTTTGTAACGATCGTTAGATTTGTAAGATCTTGCTTGAAATTGAATGGTGTGTTATGAATGTGTGTTTGTCTCATGTGCATATGGGTAGTGATTTTCCCTTAGACCTCTTTTCTATTCTAATGTCTTCCCTCTACACCCATCAGATGCCTCCAAGACGTGAATTCGAGTTTCCCCCTGAGCTCACCCAGTTGATCCAGCAACAGAACACCCTGATGCAACTTCTTGTCCAGAACACTCAGAACAACCAGAACAACAACAACAACCCTCCACCACCACCACCCGTGGACAACCTGACACGTTTCTTAAGGTTGCAACCACCCGTGTTTGCTAGCAGCATCGAACCAATTGTGGCTGATGACTGGCTACGCAAGATTGGAAGGGATTTGACCACCGCCAATTGCTCGGATGCTAAGAAGGTGCGATTTGCCGCACACCAGTTGTCTGGACCAGCCGCAGCATGGTGGGAGAATTACAGAGCCACTTACCCCGTAGCCAATGTGACTTGGGATCAGTTTCAGCAAGCTTTTCGTACCGCCCATGTCTCGACTGGAGCCATGAGTATGAAGAAGTAGGAGTTTCGCAATTTGCGCCATGGGAATCGTACTGTGGCCCAGTACGTGGATGAGTTTAGTACCTTATCTCGTTATGCCCCAGATGATGTGGCCACAGATGCCAAGAAGCAGGAGAGATTCATGGAAGGGCTGAATGATGAGATAAGTGTACAGTTGATGTTGGCAACTTTCAACAATTACCAGGAGTTGGTTGATCGCGCCCTAATGATTGAAAGGAAGCATCAACAGATTGAGAGTCGCAAGAGGAAGTACGTGCAAGGAAAGTATAATTCTGGAGCTCAGCAAAAGCCCCGCTTTACCCCTAAAGCGGTAGGACAGTTTCAACATACCCATGGAGGAGGTAGCTCGCACAATCACAATGGCACCAAGAATGGCCATGGGAATGGGAATGGAGCCAATGGAAACCAGGACCGCCCTACACCATCCACACCCACCAAGAGGGATTTTGGCCATGTCACTTGTTACAAGTGCGGGAAGACTGGACATTATACCAATGAATGCCCAGAAGCTAAGAATGGGAACGGCAATGGAAGCGCCGGGAAGCAGCCCAACCCGTTCAACAAAGGACAAGTGAACCACGTGACCGTGGAGGAGGTAGAAGAGCAACCAGATGCTGTTGTCGGTAAGTTTTTGGTTAAGACATTTACCGCAATAGTTCTTTTCGATACTGGTGCATCGCATTCATATATTTCAAGGGGATTCATAAATAGACATAGGATGTCCACCCGAGTCCTTAAGACCCCTATGTTAGTAAGTTCACATGGAGTAGATTATATGGCACACCAAGGATGTTTTTAGACGCCATTGATCATAGGACGCCATACTTTCCCCTCTGACCTAATAGTCCTGGAGTCACAAGGATTGGATGTGATATTAGGTATGGATTGGCTATCGAAGTATGGAGGTAACATTGACTGTGCCAGTAAGTCTATTTTGCTCACCACCCCGGAGGGAAAAAGGATTAAGTATGTATCTAGGCATTCGCCTACAAGGACTCAAGTACATTCTCTCACGGGAGTTGTTCAGGAAGAAGTGCCAGTAGTAAAGGATTTTCCAGATGTGTTTCCAGAGGAGTTACCTGGCATGCCACCGGAAAGAGATATAGAGTTTTTGGTTGAACTTTTGCTAGGCACCGGGCCAATTTCTAAGAGACCCTATAGGATGCCTGCAAAGGATTTGGAGGAGATAAAGAAGCAGATTAAGGAGTTACTGGATAAAGGATTCATACGCCCAAGTTCTTCGCCTTGGGGTTCACTAGTACTTCTAGTGGAGAAGAAGGATGGATCGTTAAGGATGGTGGTTGATTACCGAGGATTGAATGAAGTAACGATCAAGAATAAGTACCCATTACCAATGATCAATGATCTGTTCGATAGATTGCAAGGAGCTAAGATATTTTCCAAGATCGATCTGCGATCAGGGTACCATCAATTGAAGATCCGAGAGCAGGATATACCTAAGACGACCTTTACCACTAGGTATGGGTTGTACGAGTATACCGTCATGTCGTTTGGTCTGACGAACGCACCGGCATACTTTATGAACCTGATGAACAAAGTGTTTATGGAGTATTTGGATAAGTTCATCGTAGTGTTCATAGATGATATATTGATCTTCTCGGAGGATGAAGAGGAGCATGCAGAGCATTTGCGTTTGGTATTGGAGAAGCTTAGAGAGCACCAGTTATATGCCAAGTTAAGCAAATGCGAGTTTTGGTTGAAGGAAGTCGGATTTCTCGGACACGTTATATCTAGAGAAGGAATAGCAGTAGATCCCGCTAAGGTGGGCACTGTGACCCATTGGGAAGCACCAACAACAGTTGGAGAGATCCGGAGTTTTCTTGGACTCGCAGGATACTACCGGAGATTTATCGAGAATTTCTCGAAGATTGCAAAACCCATGATGGAGTTGTTGAAGAAGGACACCAAGTTCAGTTGGACAGAAGAATGTGAGGCCAGTTTTCAGGAATTAAAGAAGCGATTGGTCTCGTCCCCTGTGTTGATTCTGCCAGATCAACATAAGGATTATGAGGTGTACTGCGATGCTTCACATCGAGGACTTGGAGCAGTTCTGATGCAGGGAGGAAGAGTTGTTTCGTATGCTTCACGACAACTAAAACCTCATGAGATGAACTATGCCACCCACGATTTGGAGTTAGAAACTGTAGTGCATGCACTGAAGACGTGGATACATTTTCTTATTGGGAACCATTGTGAAGTATATACGGATCACAAGAGTTTGAAGTATATATTCACTCAGAAGGAACTGAATCTTAGGCAAAGGAGATGGCTGGAGCTCATTAAGGATTATGACATGAGATTGCATTATCATCCTGGAAGGGCTAACGTAGTAGCCGACGCGCTAAGCCGTAAGAGACATGTCAATACCCTAATGATGGAGGAATTTCCAAAGGAGTTAGCCGAGGACTTACGAGAACTACGTATGGAGATAGTTCCGAGAGGCAATATAGCGACACTAGAAATCCAGTCTACCCTGATGGATAAAATCAGAGAAGCTTAGAAAGCTGACAAGGAGGTTGTTGCTATAAAGGAGAGGATGAGCGAAGGAAAAGCTAAAGGTTTTCGTGAGGATGAACACGACACCTTATGGGTCTGAGGATCGAATCTATGTGCCTAATGACCCGGAGATCAGGAAGTTGATTTTACAGGAGGCCCATGATTCACCATGATTCACCCAGGAAATACTAAGATGTATTTGGATTTGAAGGATATTTTCTGGTGGACCGGTATGAAGAAGGATATTGCGGAGTATGTAGAAGTTTGCGATGTATGTCAGAGAGTAAAGGTAGAACATCAGAAGCCAGCAGGATTGTTACAACCTATGCCAATACCCGAATGGAAGTGGGAGAAGCTTGGCATGGATTTTATCACCGGATTGCCCAGGACCAAAGCAGGATATGATTCAATCTGGGTAGTAGTAGACCGATTGACGAAGGTAGCCCACTTTATCCCTGTGAAAACCACATATACCAGTGCAAAGTTGGCTAAGATATACATGACCAGAATTGTATGTCTGCATGGAGTTCCGATGAGCATCATATCAGATAGAGGAACCCAGTTTACCTCAAAGTTCTGGAATCAATTACATGAAACCTTGGGTACCAGACTAGAGTTTAGCACATCATTTCAACCGCAGACAGATGGACAGACTGAAAGAGTCAATCAGATTTTGGAGGATACGCTGAGAGCCTGTGTATTAGATTACGGATCTAGTTGGGATGACAATTTGCCCTACGCAGATTTCTCATACAACAACAGCTACCAAGCCAGTTTGAAGATGGCACCGTTCGAGGCACTGTATGGAAGGAGATGCCAAACACCGTTGTCGTGGGATGAAGTTGGAGATCGACAGTTGTTGGACCAGACTTAACCAAAGAGTCTGAAGAGAAGCTTAAGTTGATTCGAGATAGACTGAAGGTAGCTCAGTCCAGGTAGAAGAGTTATGCAGACTCGAAGCGCAAGGAGATAGCCTATGAGATCAGAGACAGATCATACTTGAGAGTATCTCCTCTGCGAGGAGTTAAACATTTCGGAGTTAAAGGGAAGTTAGCCCCGAGATTTGTGGGACCTTACCGTGTTTTGGAACGCATGGGAGAGGTTGCCTATAAGTTGGAATTGCCTGAAGGATTGTCAGGAGTACACGACGTGTTTCACGTTTCACAGCTTAAGAAATGTCATGCGGAGATGGCCGATATACCTCTTAGAGACACAGTACCCCTGGAAGCAATTCAGTTGGACAATGATCTGACCTACGAGGAGAAACCGGTTAAGATTCTTGAATTTTCGAGCAGAGTTACTCGCAGCAAGGTTATCAAGTTTTGCAAAGTTCAGTGGAGTCACCACACCGAGGAAGAAGCCACCTGGGAACGAGAAGATGATCTACGCAAGGACCACCCACACCAGGGTGAGATTCATTCTAAGGGGGGTAGGTTTGTAACATCCCAAATTTTCAATTTGGAATGTTATACATAGATCATACTTGCATTTCATGCTTTTTGCATTTTGTTTGTGGCGTTCCTCGAAATTCTAAGCAACTCAAGGACCTACGAAGAGAGTTGGGAATTTTACCGTTTTCGTATTTGAGTTCGCTCGAATACCGGTACGAGAACATTGTGATTCTAATTATTTTTCTCTCCTAAAAATATTTCTAAAGACAAAATATGAGAGGAGATAAAACGACTTCTCCAAAATAACAGAAATATTGGAGGAAAAATATTAAAATCACTTTTGGTATTTTTTCTGGATTTACTTGCGAATTTATTTGCATAAGAAAAATACGCGTTTTTCAAAATTGCATTTAGGTCCGGGAAAAATGTTCACTTTGTCCTAAATATTATTAGAGGATGGTGAAAATTTATTTCGGGAATTTTAGAGTCCGTTTGGTATTTCTTTCGTTAGTTTTCTGCGCCGGGACTCTTTTAGAAAAAAAAGGAAACCGACTAGGAGTCTTACTAGCCCAGGACTCCTGGGCTTTATAAGCGCCCGATCCGGCCCGTCGCCCCAGCCAGCCCGCCTCGCCCGCGCCGCCCAAACCCTAGCGCCGCCTGAGCCCCGCTCCGCCGCCGCCGCGCCGCTCGCCGCCCGCGCGCCGCCTCCACCGTCCGCCGCCGTCCGCCGCCCGCCGCCGCCGCAGCCCCGCGCCGCCACCTGCTGCCCCGCCGCCGCGACCACGGTCGCCGCCGCACCACCCGCCGTCGTGACGCCGCCGCCGCCGCACCACCCGTCGCCGGACCGCCGCCCCGCCGCTGCCGTCTCGCCGGAGTTCGCGAGGTAGATGCCGTTTTTTTTCTAGAAACCGCTCGGTTTTTTAAAAAAACCGTAGATCTCTTTTTTTTAATAGATCGGTTCGGTTTTTCGGTTTAGTTATTTAGCGGATGTTCGTCCGTACGTTCGTTTTAACGAATGGTTTTCGTTAGTTAACCGCAGACAGCGAACGTTCGTTCGTTAGCCTGTTCGTCGTTTTTCTTTTTCGGGGTATTTATCCGCGGTTATTCCGATCGAGATTTCTGCCCTGATCTTGTTTTTCGTTTTTCTTTTCGCTCGAGAGTCGGAATCAGGTGATTCAAAATCCCAGATCTTCGTCTCAAAGCCCTCTTTACGTTTAATCAACTTGAACAAAGTTTTGGCTACTGTAAAATTTGACTTTAGGCCAACTAGTAAACCAAAGCTCGTTTCTTTCGCAGTTTGAGTTTCGTTGCTTCTTTCGAGTTGATTCTTTTTGCAAACCGGAGTTCTTAAGATGAACTTTTTGGTTAGATCTCTTATTTGAGCTTTACCCGTGCAGTAGTTAAGTACTTATTGTATGCTTCTTTGTTTGCGATAGAGTACCCGGAGTGCGTGTAATGCCCCGGATGTAATACTTTCCCTTTTGGGTATATAATATATCTCCGGCTTCATCTATTTCCATTCCGGGTTCTTTGTCTTTCGGGATTTCGTCGTTTCGTTGTGTGAGTGTGTGGCATTCATTCATATCATGTAGACATGTGCATTGCATTGCTTTTGTGTTGTCGGTTGCATCCGGTTCCGCGTGTTTCTTCCCGTTGTCCGTTTCGCGTTCCGGAGCTCCCTCACGTGTCCGTGACGTCCCGTAGGCCTACTTTGTTGTTTGGGCGTTTTACGTTACCGGTGTGCCGCGAGGTTGTTGTCTGTGTTGTTGTTTTGTTGTGTGCAACCCGCCTCTCAAATCTCGTCTCGTTTGGACTCCGTTGACTTTCCCATCCGTTGTTCGTGTGGGTCCGATGTGCCTTCACTTCGTGTCCCGGAAACACCCCTACTGCAGTCTTTTGTCTCTCCTAGGCCCTTCTAAATCTATCCCCGCGATCGGATCCGTCGGATCGCGATCGGAGGGCTCCTAGCGCCCCTAAATTCATCCCTAACCCTAAAAACTGCTATATATAGACCCTAGTCTATTTGGCATCTCTAGTTTCCTTCCCCATCTCCACCTCTATTTTTTTCCTTTTTCCTTCTCAGATTCAATCCCCAAAATATCTCCTGGAGCTCTAGCCGCCGCCGATCTGTCGATCGCATCGACGCAGCGACTGCGGCGCCTGGGTCAACGCCAGCCGATCGACCGGCCTCGTCCCTCCGCATCGAGCTGGGGATCCGATCGGGCCGGATCTGGATCGCCCAGCCGTCCGCTTCGCCGTTCGCTCCTTCCACTTCGCCGCATCGGGCCAGGCCCGTACACCGCCGGCGCCTCCCGCTCCTGGTTCCACTTCGCCGTCGCCTTGGGCCAGGCCCGACTCGCCGCAGCCTCCCGGGCGCCTCGCATCGCCTCCCGCCCCGGGTGGGCCTCGCCCCGCCTCACCAGGCCGCCTCCCCTCCGGCCCGACGCGCAGGCCGCCGCCGCTCGCCTGGGCCGAGGCGCCTAGCGGGCCGCCGCCCCGCTTCGCACCAGGCCGCACCAGCCCCGCCGGCTGGGCCCTCCAGCGCCGCCTGGGCCGAGGCCCCCGCCGCGCCGGCCCGTCTTTTTTGTTTCCCAGATCCGATCTGGACTGAGGTTGAACCCTAAAATTCTTCCAAGTCCCTGTTAACTGTTCTGAGATGCAATGTTTGACCATGCATAACTTTTACTGTGTTGCTCCGTTTTGCGCGTGTAAGATGTCCTGACGTTCGTGGAGATGTGCTCTACGTTTTATCTGTTGTAGTCATGCATGTTAGAGATCGTCTAGGTGCTTGTTTTGCTGTTGCAAGAGTGCATCATGATATAAACTGCTGATATGTGTTATTTTTCATGCCACCTTTGTCATGTGATATCTTTTAGCTCGTTTGTCCGAATGATGCAAATGACATGTCCACGTGTTCGTCTTGCCACGAACTACGTGTTGCTTGTGTTAGGTTGCATGGTAGATTTATTATTGTCTTGTTATCATCGTTGCAAAGTGCCATGTTCATGTGATGTTGTTTTCACTTGTTATGAAATGCCATCTTGTTGAGCTCGTTGCAATCGTTGTGTTCACCTCTATGAAGCATGCTTGTGTGTTTCGGGATCACCTTCATGTGCACTTTGATGAGGTGCTTACCTCTTGCCATGTTTAGTTTCGAGGTGACTTAAACATGCTCTTTTATATGCCATGATGATATTGCTGTTTTAGGACTTAGTGGTTTTTCACTAAGTCTGAAATCTGTAACGTTCCGATGCCATGTTCGCGTGCTGCTCTAGGACAAAGCATGATAGTTTTGGAGTGGATTTTGATTGTTCCTTGTAGTATATATTGTTGTCTTTCCATCCATGTCCTCACATGTCCATTTGAGTGGCTGTAGCATGTTTATCTTTTGCTCTAAAGTTTCAATAAAATTCTGCTGCCAGAATTTTATTGTCAAGTTCAATATGTCCAAGATCATTGCTATTGATCCGTGGCTCCGTTGGGGTGCACCTTTGGACTTAGTTGCTGTACTATATGTCTAGTTTGTGTTCATGTCCTTTGCCATGCTTTTTGGGTGCTGTAGCTTAATTATTTTGAGCTCCGAAGATGCTATGTTGCTGTAATTTTCAGCTTTCGCTCAAATCTTGTTTCGGGCATAACTTTTAGCCCGTAACTCCGATTTCAGCGAATCTTATATCAAACTTGATTGATTTTCTGTGTAGATTAATAATATCAGATTGTTATCATGTTTTGAGGTGTTTTGCTTGAGTGATGTTTTACGTGCTCCGTGTGCATCCTTAGTGCATCCATCATGCATTCATGTTTTTCGAGTGCGCATTGCATCTTGTTGATTGGTGCTTGGTGTGATTGTTTTGTTTAGAGCCGGAAGCTGAGACCGAGTATGAGGGTGAGCACGAGGTTTCCAACGAGGTTGAGCACGAGGACCCTTCTTACGATCCGAACGACTTCTCTTCAGGCAAGATGACCGAACCCCGATAACATTACTATCTTTGCCTATTGCTAGTAGTCTCGATCTATAGTTTTGCCTCGATGCCCATGATCTTCTTGTCAGCCACCTACTTGTAACCAATTGCCATGTTTAACCAACCTACCTATGCAAACCGTTGCTTGGCTAAGTACGCTTCGCTCAGCCCTTCTTATAGCATTGCTAGTTGCAGGTGAAGATCGAAGATGCTTGCTTCATGTTGAAGTTTGGTTGGGTTATATCACACTATATAAATGCTTAAAATGAAATCATCTATATATTGGCAAGGGTGGAAGGCTAAGCCTTTTGCTTGGTGATTTGTTCCACTCATGCCGTTAGGATCCGTATAAGCCGGTATTATGTTCCTTGATTATGCGTTCCTAACACGGTTGGGGTGTATGGGACCCCCTCGATAAACCGCTAAGTGCTAAGTCTTTTCCAGCAAGTCCCAACATTGGTACTATTTGCCTAATAACAAACTAAACTTGCATAGGGAGTAATTAACCCTCTTTCTTAATCAACAACCCCGGGCCAGTGCTCCACATGAGTGTTGGTCCGAAACGGGGGTCCTGCAGGGCCGCCTTGGGGCAACCCGAGGTATCTGGCATACACCTGTAGCATCACCCATCCGGTCGTGTCCTGAGACTTAGATACGCGCGGCTACTATCAGGGTGTCGACACGCCGGGAGGATTTGCTGGATTAGCCTTACCTTAGCTCGGTATATCTTGAGCACGGGATTCTGAGGATACTCGGGTCTTCCCACTTTGGAGTTGCGACTCCGCGGATCGTGGGCTTGTAATGGGTCAAGTTGGAACACCCCTGCAGGGTTTGAACTTTCGAAAGCCGTGCCCGCGGTTATGTGGCAGATGGGAGCTTGTTAATTCCGGTTGTAGATAACTTGACACAATGTTTCTAATACACTACCAGCGTGTGTTCCGTGACTGTCAATTTCCGAATCGGGATTCGGGAGTTGAACACGGAGGGGTTATGTTTGTGGAGCTTGTAGCTAGGATCACTTCGTGATCACTTCTCGCCGAGGCCTTTCTCTTCTCGCTCTCACTTACGTAAGCTAGATGCTAGTTGCTGCTGCAGACACTTATTCTTTTCTTCAGCCTTATCCTCACCTAAAGGCTTAAATAGTCTTGTTACCCGGAGACGGGATTGCTGAGTCCTCTGTGGCTCACAGTTACTTCACACACCAGATGCAGGTCCAGCTGTGAGCTATCCAGGTGATGGCACCGAGCTGGATTGGGAGTACGACGAGGAGCGTAGTCGGTACTACGTGCGCTACCCGGACGATCAGTAGTGGAGTCTCTTACTAGGATTCGATCCGCCTGTGGTTTATTTATCTAAGTTTGGTACTTTGACATTTGGCTTTTGCCCTTAGAGGGTTGTGATGTTCTTAATGTATGATGTTTGAGACTTGTACTGTAATTCTGTGATGTGGCGAGTGTAAGCCAACTATTTTCAGTTTACTATCCCTCTTTTACATGAGTTGTGCAAAGATTACCAAACTTGAGATCATTCTAGGATGGATTTATGCCTTTAAGTCGTGCCTCGACACGTAGGAGGTATAACTCCATCCTGGGCATTACAAGTTGGTATTCAGAGCCTTCTCCGATCTAGGAGCCCCCACTGTTTGATCGAATCGTTGACGGTCGAGTCTAGGCACACACTGAAAACTTTTTGAGTCCTATATTATATCGGAGAGTAGGATTTCTTTGCTTCTCATCCCCTTTCTCTCTGGTGAGGACTCCTGACGTCTACTCTTGTCTCTCCTACCTTCAAAATTTGCACAAATTTTTTTTTAGGAATCCCGCGAGTATTCTGGGATTGTTTCGATGTTCTTGTGACAAGGATATTGTTCTCGATGCCTCCTGTTACCGAGGAGTTGAGCTTCGGGGTATCATTGACACAAGCATATCGCGGCAGTACTAAATACTTAAGACGGCCGACATCGAAAATCTCCCCTATACGGCCAGTGGCAAGATAACCCCGACATCACCCAGTACTGGGGAGGTAGTTCGGGAGTATTGCCATAGCTTGTTATAGTGGATGCTTTTCGAAGGTCCGAGGTACACAGTTTCCGAGAAAGACTGGTTATGTGTTGAAGGATGGATACACCTGGATGTAGGTTAGAGTTGATTGCACGGTGCTTCCCGTGTATCCCCAACACCTGATTGCATAACTGGAATCTTTCGGAAATCTATAGGTGGGTTTTATCCAGTAGATCGTAGGCATTCTTCCAACGAATGCAGGTTAGTGAGTTCGGGGTTCGACATTGAGTGAAGGGGTTATATGACCGATGTTACTATCAGGAGTTGCATCTTAAAGGGTCCTTGGCTATGCTGATCCGGGGATTGCAAAACCTTTTCGTAAAGCGTTCATATGCTTTCAGCACAAAGATGTTAGAACGAAACTCCTCTCTTGTGTTTGTTCCCGTCTGTACCTTGTTGTTTTGTTATTTTATCCTTTTAATCCATATGTGGCTTCTCGTGAAGACTGATGTTATCAATTAACTAAGAATATCATTCGTTCCTCTTGTTCGGATGATTTCATTCGTTCTTATTGTTCGAATGATTATTGTGAAGACTTGTTGCAATTCATTCCATTGATTCAGCTTATTCCTTTTGTCAATCAATTGCTGATTCGTGGTCATCTCTTACAGGATGGCTCCGAAAAGGGTTCCCAACGCCAACCCAGAGGGTGAAGAGGTTCCAGAACATCCTCCTTCACCTCCTCCTCCGCCTGAGGCTTGGAGAGCAATTATGCAGACTACTGCTCAGAACACTCAGTTGATGATGCAGATGATGCAGCAAATGCAAGCTATGCAAGCTAATCAGGGTGTTCCAGTGAACCAAGGCAACTTCTTCAACCAGCAGCACCATGCTACCCTCAACCAGTTCTTGGCCAACAATCCTAAAGCTTTCAGTTACTGTGTCGACCCTCTTGATGCTGAAGATTGGCTAACCAATATCAAGAAGCATTTTGAGTGCAGTAACGTGAAGGAAGATGACTATGTGAAGTTTGCAGCCTTCCAACTGAAAGATCAAGCAACTGACTGGTGGCAGCAATACAAAGACTCCAGGCCGGGTCAAGTGATCTCTTGGGAGAATTTCTGCAAGGATTTCCGCTCGCACCACATTCCTACAAGTGTCATCGAGGGTATGCGTGAGCAATTCCGCAACCTCAAGCAGGGCTCCATGACAGTCTATCAGTATAATGTCAAGTTCCAAAACCTCGCTCGCTATGCTAAGCAAGACATTCCTGATGCCAAGAGTAAAATCTATCAGTTCCGTGGAGGTCTCAAAGATGAACTTCAGCTTGCTCTCACTTTGTTCGAGCCAGATGAATTCGACAAGTTCTATAACATGGCTTTGAAACAAGAAGCAGCTCAGCTTAAGATGGAGGCTTCTAAGAAGAGAATTCGAGATACTGTTCACTCTTCCTCATCGTCTCAGTTGGCTGCGAAACAACAGAAATTCTGGCTTCCTCCTCCTCCAGTGATTCGAGCTCCATACAACAACTCCAACAACAAGAACTCTAGTGGTCGTGGTTTCTCCCACCCACCCAACCCGAGCAACCAGTCGAAGAAGCAGTTTCAGTCTCAAGGCTCCAAGTCCAGTGGCACTCATTTCCGTCCTCTCTCTGAAGTGGTGTGCAACAAGTGTGGCCAGAAGGGTCATTATGCCAACAGATGTCCGAATCCGAAGCGTCTTCCTCCTCCTCCACCTGTGAGTTCAGCTATTGTCAGGCATGATCCAAAGGCTGCAAGGGTCAATCTGATGAATGCAGCGCAAGCGGAGGCTTCGTCTGATGTCATTTTGGGTAACCTTCCAGTGAACTCTTTTCCTGCTAAAGTGTTATTTGATTCGGGTGCATCATGCTCTTTCATGTCTCAACCATTTGCATCCAAGTATAATGTTGACATCAAAAGCTTGCCAAGGGAGTTATCAGTTATTTCTCCGGGGAGACGAATGCATTCCAGTATATATGCTCCGGATGTTTCTATTCGCATGGGTGATTATCGATTTTTGGCTTCTCCGGTGATTCTTGGTCATTCTGACATCGACCTCATTCTCGGAATGGATTGGCTTTCTCAGCATGATGCTCACATTGATTGTGCTCAAAAGGAAGTCAAGTTGACTCATTCTGATGAAGATGTGATTATCTTTGCTTCAAGGGATAATACTATTCGGCTTTTCTCTCTTAATGATAAGGGCGAAATTAATGCCATAAATCAAATTCTTGTGGTGAACGAATATCAAGACGTCTTTCCAGAAGAACTTCCAGGCATGCCTCCACACCGTCAGGTGGAGTTTGTCATTGAACTCGAGCCGGGCACTGAGCCTGCATGCCGGCGTCCGTACAAGCTCTCTCCGGATGAATTGAAGGAATTGAAGAAGCAGCTTGATAAGCAGGAGAGTATGGGTCTCATCAGACCGAGTACATCTCCGTGGGGCTGTGGTGTCTTATTTGTCAAGAAGAAAGATGGCACGGAGCGTCTCTGTGTTGACTACCGGCCATTGAACAAGAAGACGATTAAGAACAAGTACCCGCTCCCCAACATCAACGAACTCTTTGAGCAGCTCAAAGGAGCTAAAGTGTTCTCTAAGCTTGACCTCCGAATGGGCTATCATCAAATTCGCATTCACGAGGAAGACATTCCCAAGACGGCCTTCAGAACGAGCTACGGTTCATACGAGTATACCGTCATGTCCTTCGGTCTCGCCAATGCTCCTCCTACCTTTTCAAGGATGATGCATTACATCTTCAACCCCTATACTGGGGAGTTTGTGCTTGTGGATCTGGATGATATTCTGGTGTTTTCCAAGAATGAAGAAGATCACGAAAAGCACTTGCGTCTGGTTCTTGATCGACTCCGAGAGCATAAATTCTATGCCAAGTTCTCAAAGTGCGAGTTTTGGCTCGATAAGGTTTTGTACCTGGGCCACATCATCTCAGCTGACGGTATTGCGGTTAATCCCGAGAAAGTTGAAGCAATTGTCAACTGGGAAGCTCCTCAGAACGTCAAGCAGCTCCGCAGTTTTCTGGGTCTTGCCAGCTATTGCAGAAGGTTTGTTGAAAACTTCTCCAAGATTGCCAAGCCTCTTTCCAACCTGCTTCAGAAGAATGTCAAATACTTTTGGTCTCCCGAATGTGAAGTGGCATTCAAAACCCTCAAAGAGAAGCTTGTTTCTGCTCCAGTTCTGACTCCTCCGGATGAATCCAAGCCCTATGAAGTGTTCTGTGATGCTTCTCTTCAAGGTCTTGGTGGTGTGCTTATGCAAGATAAGAGAATTGTGGCATATACTTCTCGTCAGCTCAAGCCCAGTGAGAAGAACTATCCCACACACGATCTCGAGCTAGCAGCTGTGGTACATGCTCTGATTACGTGGAGACATCTGTTGTTGGGCAGAAAGGTCGACATCTTCACCGATCACAAGAGCTTGAAGTACATCTTCACACAGCCGCATCTGAACCTCCGCCAGACTCGTTGGGTTGAAATGATCCAAGAGTACAATCCCAGCATTGAATACACTCCAGGCAAGGCGAATGTGATTGCAGATGCTTTGAGCAGAAAGGCATATTGCAACAGCCTTCTTATCAAGCCATACCACCCTGAGCTTTGTGAAGCATTCAGGAAGCTCAACCTTCAAGTTGTTCCGCAGGGTTTTCTTGCTAATCTCCAAATTGCTCCTACCTTGGAAGATCAAGTCCGTGAGGCCCAACTCAGTGATACCATGGTGAAGAAGGTGAAACATGGGATTGCAAAGGGCACTCCAAAATACAAGTGCTTCCGTGTTGATGAGAGAGATACCTTATTCTTCGAGGACAAACTCGTTGTTCCCAAAGGTGATCTCAGGAAGCTCATAATGGAAGAAGCTCATGATTCTCTCCTTTCCATTCATCCTGGCAGTTCCAAGATGTATCAAGACCTCAAGCAGTCTTACTGGTGGACACGCATGAAAAGGGAGATTGCCCAATTCGTGAACGAATGTGATGTATGCAGAAGAGTGAAAGCAGAACATCAACGTCCAGCCGGTCTTCTCCAACCTCTTCCTATTCCTGAGTGGAAGTTCGACCACATTGAAATGGACTTCGTCACTGGTTTTCCTAAATCCAAGCGAGGAAATGATACTATCTTTGTGGTGATTGACAAGCTTACCAAAGTCGCTCACTTTCTTCCAGTCAAAGAATCAATCAATGCAGCTCAACTTGCAGAGCTGTACACTTCCAGAATTGTGTCCCTACATGGCATTCCTCAAGTGATATCCTCAGACCGTGGCAGCTTGTTCACATCAAGGTTCTGGGACTCCTTTCAGTCCGCCATGGGCACTAAGATCAGGTTCAGCACTGCCTTTCACCCTCAGACTAGTGGTCAAGTCAAGCGTGTGAATCAGATTCTAGAAGACATGCTCAGAGCCTGTGTCATCTCCTTTGGCATGAAATGGGAAGACTGCCTTCCATTTGCCGAGTTCTCTTACAACAACAGCTTTCAAGCAAGTGCAGGCAAAGCACCATTTGAAATTCTCTATGGCAGAAAGTGCCGTACCCCTCTCAACTGGTCTGAAACAGGCGAACGCCAACGTCTTGGCAATGACTTGATCTCTGAAGCCGAAGAAATGTGCAAAGTCATACGTGAGAATCTCAAGGCCGCTCAGTCGCGTCAGAAGAGCTACTATGACGGAAAGCATCGTGATTTGGCTTTCGACATCGGTGATCATGTCTATCTCCGAGTTTCTCCGATGAAAGGAACCCAAAGATTCGGTATCAAAGGAAAGCTTGCTCCTAGATACGTCGGGCCTTTCAAGATTCTTGGCAAAAGAGGCGATCTAGCCTATCAGCTCGAGCTCCCTTCCAACTTTGCAAATGTTCATGATGTCTTCCATGTGTCTCAACTTCGCAAATGCTTCAAAGCACCTAAGCGCATGATTCCGTTTGAGGAGATTGATCTTCAACAAGACCTGTCCTACCGAGAGCATCCAGTTGCAATTCTCGAAGAAACCGAACGCAAGACCCGCAACAAGTCCATCAAGTTTCTGAAAGTCAAGTGGTCACATCACACAGACCAAGAAGCTACCTGGGAACGAGAAGATCATCTTCGTTCCGAGTACCCTTCCTTTTTCCAGTCCTAGATCTCGGGACGAGATCTTTTTGTAGTAGAGGAGAGTTTGTAATGCCCCGGATGTAATACTTTCCCTTTTGGGTATATAATATATCTCCGGCTTCATCTATTTCCATTCCGGGTTCTTTGTCTTTCGGGTTTTCGTCGTTTCGTTGTGTGAGTGTGTGGCATTCATTCATATCATGTAGACATGTGCATTGCATTGCTTTTGTGTTGTCGGTTGCATCCGGTTCCGCGTGTTTCTTCCCGTTGTCCGTTTCGCGTTCCGGAGCTCCCTCATGTGTCCGTGACGTCCCGTAGGCCTACTTTGTTGTTTGGGCGTTTTACGTTACCGGTGTGCCGCGAGGTTGTTGTCTGTGTTGTTGTTTTGTTGTGTGCAACCCGCCTCTCAAATCTCGTCTCGTTTGGACTCCGTTGACTTTCCTATCCGTTGTTCGTGTGGGTCCGATGTGCCTTCACTTCGTGTCCCGGAAACACCCCTACTGCAGTCTTTTGTCTCTCCTAGGCCCTTCTAAATCTATGCCCGCGATCGGATCCGTCGGATCGCGATCGGAGGGCTCCTAGCTCCCCTAAATTCCTCCCTAACCCTAAAAACTGCTATATATAGACCCTAGTCTATTTGGCATCTCTAGTTTCCTTCCCCATCTCCACTTCTATTTTTTTCCTTTTTCCTTCTCAGATTCAATCCCCAAAATATCTCCTGGAGCTCTAGCCGCCGCCGATCTGTCGATCGCATCGACGCAGCGACTGCGGCGCCTGGGTCAACGCCAGCCGATCGACCGGCCTCGTCCCTCCGCATCGAGCTGGGGATCCGATCGGGCCGGATCTGGATCGCCCAGCCGACCGCTTCGCCGTTCGCTCCTTCCACTTCGCCGCATCGGGCCAGGCCCGTACACCGCCGGCGCCTCCCGCTCCTGGTTCCACTTCGCCGTCGCCCTGGGCCAGGCCCGACTCGCCGCAGCCTCCCGGGCGCCTCGCATCGCCTCCCGCCCCGGGTGGGCCTCGCCCCGCCTCACCAGGCCGCCTCCCCTCCGGCCCGACGCGCAGGCCGCCGCCGCTCGCCTGGGCCGAGGCGCCTAGCAGGCCGTCGCCCCGCTTCGCACCAGGCCGCACCAGCCCCGCCGGCTGGGCCCTCCAGCGCCGCCTGGGCCGAGGCCCCCGCCGCGCCGGCCCGTCTTTTTTTCCCAGATCCGATCTGGACTGAGGTTGAACCCTAAAATTCTTCCAAGTCCCTGTTAACTGTTCTGAGATGCAATGTTTGACCATGCATAACTTTTACTGTGTTGCTCCGTTTTGCGCGTGTAAGATGTCCAGACGTTCGTGGAGATGTGCTCTACGTTTTATCTGTTGTAGTCATGCATGTTAGAGATCGTCTAGGTGCTTGTTTTGCTGTTGCAAGAGTGCATCATGATATAAACTGCTGATATGTGTTATTTTTCATGCCACCTTTGTCATGTGATATCTTTTAGCTCGTTTGTCCGAATGATGCAAATGACATGTCCACGTGTTCGTCTTGCCACGAACTACGTGTTGCTTGTGTTAGGTTGCATGGTAGATTTATTATTGTCTTGTTATCATCGTTGCAAAGTGCCATGTTCATGTGATGTTGTTTTCACTTGTTATGAAATGCCATCTTGTTGAGCTCGTTGCAATCGTTGTGTTCACCTCTATGAAGCATGCTTGTGTGTTTCGGGATCACCTTCATGTGCACTTTGATGAGGTGCTTACCTCTTGCCATGTTTAGTTTCGAGGTGACTTAAACATGCTCTTTTATATGCCATGATGATATTGCTGTTTTAGGACTTAGTGGTTTTTCACTAAGTCTGAAATCTGTAACGTTCCGATGCCATGTTCGCGTGCTGCTCTAGGACAAAGCATGATAGTTTTGGAGTGGATTTTGATTGTTCCTTGTAGTATATATTGTTGTCTTTCCATCCATGTCCTCACATGTCCATTTGAGTGGCTGTAGCATGTTTATCTTTTGCTCTAAAGTTTCAATAAAATTCTGCTGCCAGAATTTTATTGTCAAGTTCAATATGTCCAAGATCATTGCTATTGATCCGTGGCTCCGTTGGGGTGCACCTTTGGACTTAGTTGCTGTACTATATGTCTAGTTTTTGTTCATGTCCTTTGCCATGCTTTTTGGGTGCTGTAGCTTAATTATTTTGAGCTCCGAAGATGCTATGTTGCTGTAATTTTCAGCTTTCGCTCAAATCTTGTTTCGGGCATAACTTTTAGCCCGTAACTCCGATTTCAGCGAATCTTATATCAAACTTGATTGATTTTCTGTGTAGATTAATAATATCAGATTGTTATCATGTTTTGAGGTGTTTTGCTTGAGTGATGTTTTACGTGCTCCGTGTGCATCCTTAGTGCATCCATCATGCATTCATGTTTTTCGAGTGCGCATTGCATCTTGTTGATTGGTGCTTGGTGTGATTGTTTTGTTTAGAGCCGGAAGCTGAGACCGAGTACGAGGGTGAGCACGAGGTTTCCAATGAGGTTGAGCACGAGGACCCTTCTTACGATCCGAACGACTTCTCTTCAGGCAAGATGACCGAACCCCGATAACATTACTATCTTTGCCTATTGCTAGTAGTCTCGATCTATAGTTTTGCCTCGATGCCCATGATCTTCTTGTCAGCCTCCTACTTGTAACCAATTGCCATGTTTAACCAACCTACCTATGCAAACCGTTGCTTGGCTAAGTACGCTTCGCTCAGCCCTTCTTATAGCATTGCTAGTTGCAGGTGAAGATCGAAGATGCTTGCTTCATGTTGAAGTTTGGTTGGGTTATATCACACTATATAAATGCTTAAAATGAAATCATCTATATATTGGCAAGGGTGGAAGGCTAAGCCTTTTGCTTGGTGATTTGTTCCACTCATGCCGTTAGGATCCGTATAAGCCGGTATTATGTTCCTTGTTTATGCGTTCCTAACACGGTTGGGGTGTATGGGACCCCCTCGATAAACCGCTAAGTGCTAAGTCTTTTCCAGCAAGTCCCAACATTGGTACTATTTGCCTAATAACAAACTAAACATGCATAGGGAGTAATTAACCCTCTTTCTTAATCAACAACCCCGGGCCAGTGCTCCACATGAGTGTTGGTCCGAAACGGGGGTCCTGCGGGGCCACCTCGAGGAAACTCAAGGTTTGGTAAAAACCCGTAGCATCACCCATCCGGTCGTGGCCTGAGACGAGATACGCGCGGCTACTATCAGGGTGTCGGCACGCCGGGAGGATTTGCTGGATTAGCCTTACCTTAGCTCGGTATATCTTGAGCACGGGATTCTGAGGATACTCGGGTCTTCCCACTTTGGAGTTGCGACTCCGCGGATCGTGGGCTTGTAATGGGTCAAGTTGGAACACCCCTGCAGGGTTTGAACTTTCGAAAGCCGTGCCCGCGGTTATGTGGCAGATGGGAGCTTGTTAATTCCGGTTGTAGATAACTTGACACAATGTTTCTAATACACTACCAGCGTGTGTTCCGTGACTGTCAATTTCCGAATCGGGATTCGGGAGTTGAACACGGAGGGGTTATGTTTGTGGAGCTTGTAGCTAGGATCACTTCGTGATCACTTCTCGCCGAGGCCTTTCTCTTCTCGCTCTCACTTACGTAAGCTAGATGCTAGTTGCTGCTGCAGACACTTATTCTTTTCTTCAGCCTTATCCTCACCTAAAGGCTTAAATAGTCTTGTTACCCGGAGACGGGATTGCTGAGTCCTCTGTGGCTCACAGTTACTTCACACACCAGATGCAGGTCCAGCTGTGAGCTATCCAGGTGATGGCACCGAGCTGGATTGGGAGTACGACGAGGAGCGTAGTCGGTACTACGTGCGCTACCCGGACGATCAGTAGTGGAGTCTCTTACTAGGATTCGATCCGCCTATGGTTTATTTATCTAAGTTTGGTACTTTGACATTTGGCTTTTGCCCTTAGAGGGTTGTGATGTTCTTAATGTATGATGTTTGAGACTTGTACTGTAATTCTGTGACGTGGCGAGTGTAAGCCAACTATTTTCAGTTTACTATCCCTCTTTTACATGAGTTGTGCAAAGATTACCAAACTTGAGATCATTCTAGGATGGATTTATGCCTTTAAGTCGTGCCTCGACACGTAGGAGGTATAACTCCATCCTGGGCATTACAGTGCGCCGCTTGCTACTTTGAGTCTCTAGGTTTTGCGGATCATCAGCAAGGCAAGTAACACTTTGATCATACTTTCCAGTTACCCAGTTTTCATTGCATTAGTTCAACCCTCACACATTGCATGAGTATCATCAATTAACTTGTGGGATTGGGAAGTAGATTGAGGTAGTACCTATTACCTGCATTACATTCAAACCTTTGGGAGTTACTTCTACGTTTGCTGTTAGGACATGCTATGCTCGTAGACGTGGATTGGGTGAGTGAAATCCATTACAGATGTGAGTTTGTTAATTAATGGTTCAACTTAAGGTGGCAACATTAATACACATCTGGGTGGATTGAGGAATCTGGGTATTCCAGTGATTGCCGGTTTTTCTTTTGGACCGCCACCCAGGCTCAAAGGGATCATGAGATTTTTCATACTAGAAACTTCCGTGTGCAGCCACATGCCAATATGGGCTCTGGCATAGTTGAGTAAGTTGTGGGAAACCTTTCCATGATGGGCTAGCAGATGTAGTTGGGTATTGTAGGTGTACCGGCCTATCTATCTGGTTAAGGGGACCTCTTCGGAAAGACTGAGGCGATCGAGTCTTGTGGGGAAAAGTGCACAAACCTCTGCAGAGTGTACAAACTGATCATGATTAGCCGTGTCCCCGGTTATGGACGTCTTGAGTATCTAGTACTTGGATTATCATGTGAATCTCATCATGTTACTTTAATTAATTTTGTTGGGTTTAATGATTATTTTTAATTGGAGTTGAGAGGATGTCTATCTTCTCAACGATGTTTCAGCTACCATGATAGTTAAATTAAAATCTATTCCTTTGAAGTAGGGAAAAAATTGGCTTTACGCAAAAACTTAACCATAGAGCTTTCCACCAGCCATATTGCAGATAGTATAGCCTTACTTCCATTGCATTCTCTTGTGTTACCTTGCCAGCATATTCCATGTGCTGACCCGTTTTCGGACTGCAATGTTTCATGTTGCAGACTTTTCAGACGATGAGTAAGATGCCCCTTTTAGGTCGTGGTTCTATACTCAGTGATGCCGCTGGAGTTGATGGACTCACTTATCTTCCAAGCCTTCCGCTGTTATCGTATTAGATGGCCTTCAACCATATTATTTGTAATAAGTTCATCGTTGGACTATCGATGTAATAAGTGTGTGATTGCTACTCTGTTATAAATCCTTCAAGTACTGTGCGTGTCAGCATTACTGATCCAGGGATTACACTGATGCACAGAGATCAGACTGTTTGAGGTCTGGTCGCTACACATAGAATCATACAAGTAACTATATAAATCAAGTACAACATAGAAAATTGAATACCTAATAATAATCTGCATCGTCGGGTTCAATAAATGCTCCGGGATCAATAAATGCATGATCACCATCCCTATCAGTAATGACGTGCTCATCATCATCATCAATAAATGCATGATCGTGTGGAAGGACACCTTTACTTAATCGGTCAAGCATTGACAGGTCATCCACAACAGTAACCTCTTCTAGTTGAGGCTCTTCTTGTTCCACCTCAGGGGTGAAGTCGGGTTCACTTTCGCTGTCTACTTCAATGTTCTGGGGTGAAGTAGAGTGGTTCTTGAAAAGTTTTTTCGGAAGACGTGTTTCTTGGAAGAATTCTCCTTCATATGTGTCTGGGTTAATGTGAGGTTCATAATCCTCTTCATTCGGGGGAGGTGGTCTAACCCGTGGCCGCACTTCATAAACGACATCCCAACCATTGAGATTTGGATCACTTTGACAGGCACACGGTAGATAGAAAACTTGGGTTGCCTGTTGAGCCGTAATATAGACATCGGGAACATCCAAATGGGTGCTTTGTTTGATTTCCACTAGCCCTATATGTCCATGAGTCCTTCTAGTCTCCTTCGGCTGGAACGAACAACATTTGAAGACTACGATGTTTGGTGGATTTGCACCATAGAATTAGAGTTCATAAATTGCTTCAACTCTTCCATAATACTCGGTATCTCCTTCGCCCATGGCAGAGACACAACAATTTGTAGACTTTCGGTCGGCCATAAATTGCTTCGCCTGGGCGCACCCCCCTGTCTCGTGGGCCCCCTGAGGCTCCACCGACCCCGACTCCAACTCCATATATCACTTTCAAGGAGAAAAAAAAATCTGAGAGAAGGATTCATCGCGTTTTACGATACGGAGCGGCCGCCAAGCCCTAATCTCTCTCGGGAGGGCTGATCTGGAGTCCGTTCGGGCTCCGGAGAGTGGAGATCGTCGCCGTCGTCATCATCAACCTTCCTCCATCACCAATTCCATGATGCTCACCGTCGTGCGTGAGTAATCCCATCGTAGGCTTGCTGGACCATGATGGGTTGGATGAGATTTACCATGTAATCAAGTTAGTTTTGTTAGGGTTTGATCCCTAGTATCCATTATGTTCTAAGATTGATGTTGCTATGACTTTGCCATGCTTAATGCATGTCACTAGGGCCCGAGTGCCATGATTTCAGATCTGAACCTATTATGTTTTCATGAATATATGTGAGTTCTTGATCCTATCTTGTAAGTCAATAGTCACCTACTATGTCTTATGATCCGGCAACCCCGAAGTGACAATAATCGGGACCACTCTCGGTGATGACCGTAGTTTGAGGAGTTCATGTATTCACTAAGTGTTATTGCTTTGTTCTGGTCCTCTATTAAAAGGAGGCCTTAATATCCCTTAGTTTCCAATAGGAACCCACTACCACGGGAGGGTAGGACAAAAGATGTCATGCAAGTTCTTTCCCATAAGCATGTATGACTATATTCAGAATACATGCCTACATTACATTGATGAACTGGAGCTAGTTCTGTGTCACCCTATGTTATAACTATTACATGAGGAATCACGTCTGACATAATTATCCATCACTGATCCAATGCCTACGAGCTTTCACATATTGCTCCTTGCTTAGTTACTTTTTCGCTGCCACTGTTACAATCACTACAAAACTGCTACTCTTACTTTTGCCACCGCTACCGTTACTTCCATACTACTTTGCTACTAAACACTTTGCTGCAGATATTAAGTCTTCCAGGTGTGGTTGAATTGACAACTCAACTGCTAATACTTGAGAGTATTCTTTGGCTCCCCTTATGTCGAATCAATAAATTTGGGTTGAATACTCTACCCTCGAAAACTGTTGCGATCCCCTATACTTGTGGGTTATCAACCGGCGATCCACGACCCTCTTTCTTTTTAAAATTTTCTTTTTTTTCTACTAATTTTTTTCAACTTTCTTCTTCTTTTATTATCTAAACCTAAACCTAGCACTAACCTAAACCTAGCACTAACCAAAACCTATTAATAACACCTAAACCTAAATAACAAAGAACAGTAGAAAAAACAAAAAAAATGCTCACCTTGGCTCCCGTGGTGGTGGTGGTGGAGGTGGCGCAGCGGTGGGGCGCCAGGACAGTGCGGCGGGTTACCGGGGCACCGAGGCAGGGCAGCCGTGTTGTGTGGCGGGGCACCGGGGCCACGGGGCGGGGGCGGTGACGCGGGTGAGGGGAGGGGAGAGAGAGAGGGGTGGGGCGCGAGCACTGGCCGCTTTTTAGTTAGGTCACAGCTCTTTTTCATCTGCTAGCAGACGACAAAAAGCCTAGCTAGTGTGGTGGGGCCGGGGGAAAAAACCGTTATGTTAGCTACTTTCTTTGCCGTTTGCTAACGAACGGCAAAGAAAGTGGCAATTAGGTGGTTCTCGTTAGTGGGCCACCCTCCCTCTTTGCCGTCCGCTAGCGGACGACAAAGCTTCTAGGTTGTCTGCTAGCTGACGTCAAACACCGTCTTTGTCATCCACTCTTTTTTTTGCCGTCAGCTTTCTGTAAGCTGATGGTAAAGACCTTCTTAGCCGTCAGCTAGCTGACGACAAAGAGCTGGCTGACGGAAAAGATCATAAGTTATGCCATTTTTGAGCTAACTAAGCATATTTATTCATTTTGGAGGACAAAATGGTAATTGTAGGTCATTTTAGAGCTATCCTAGTTAAAATCGGTCATTTTGGAGCTAGGTAAGGTTATTTTGTCATTTTGGAAGAAAATAAGCTAATTATATGATAGTTTGGAGCTAAACCAAGGTTATTATGCCAATTTTTTTACCTAAGTAAGCTAATTATGTCATAAATGAACTAGGTAAGCTAAGTATAGATCATTATTGAGCTATCCTAGGTAGTTGTGCCATATTTTAGCTAACTAAGCATATTAAGTCATTTAGGAGCAAAAAAAAGCCAAGTATAGGTCATTTTATAGCTATCCTAGGTAAAGTATGTTAGTTTGGAGCTAAGGAAGGTTATTATGTCATTTTTGAGGAAAATAAGCTAAGTATAGGTCATTTTGGAGCTAAGTAGGTCATTTCTTAAGCTAAGTATGCATTTGTAAATCAAAACACTTGGGAAAACTTACCATCGTCATGGAGGTCAAGGACCGATCGGGTGTGCGCGAGTGCTAGACGGAGAAGGACCGGTCGGAGTTGCACCAGTGCGAGACGGAGAAGGATCGGTCGATGCTTGTCGGGAGGCATGCTACACCAAAGATCATTTGCAATGTCTCATCAGCATGATGCAACTGAAATGTGAATACTAGTAACTAATTACCATTCAAATGAAACTCACGATGTCCGCTATACCAATCTGGGGCATCAGCGGAGGGGTTTGACCTTTTTTTCTCGCACACAGACTGCACATTTTGTTTTCACGAGTCAGTCATATTAGTCAGTAATGAAACGGACATTACATGCATGATTTGGCTAATATGTAGGAGAAACTTGCAACGAGGAACTCGTATAGAGCCCGGTGACCCGCATCGTTCCGGTTCCTCTCCGCCTCCAACAGACTAGCCGTCCTCTCCTCCAACTCCCTCTCCCTCTACACCGCCTGCCTGTTTGCCTCCACCAGAAGCTCCTGGGCCCTAGCCTCGATGGTGAGCTCCATTGGCCGTGGACGAGGACTCATCTCAGGAAGAGAGATCGTCTAGCGCTTATTTATCTCCCGGAGAGTTCTAGGACAACGTATCAGTACATCCCCAATGGTTGTCGAGCCATGTTTCCTCCCATCACCAGATAGCATCACGAGCTTTGGATCAAAAGCACTCTGGCTCGGGTTGAAGTCACCCCCTTTCATCGCATTTCCAAAGTCTCTGTACCTCACAAGCTTGTTGTGGGAGGAGATGTTGGTGAAGCTCTCTGGATGATCGAGGTCAGACTTAGAGAATTCCTTGGCCTTCTTGTACGGGGCATTATGGGCCATGCCATAGAGGTCGTATAGCGGTGGCACCTCCTTCTTGTTGTGATGCACCTCAAAGAGAGGAACAACATATTAGTTAAGGGCTCAAGCTAGCATGAAGAATGAAATTTCATGAACCACATACCAAGTGATCCCCGTACTCAAATAGGTTGGAGCTCGCTTGATGGTGTGGCACACCTTGCATTTGGGCGCGCTTATCCTTGGCCTTGTTCTGGACGGCTAGCCATTGGAGAGCACCACTCATCCACCAATGCCTCCCAATAGTCCATCATATCCGCACACCATCTCGTGGGCACCTAAGTTAGACAAGAGAAATTTCAGCGCTACGCCTACGAATCCAATCAAGGAAACTAAGTACAAGGCCTTAAGAATAGGTAATTACCTTCATGTACTTCTCCTTACTCAGACACTTGGCACGGCACTTCTTCTTGGCGCTCCTAATGTTAGTCGAGGCGTAGTAGTCTCGAACAGCCTGCACCCGAGCCTCGTGTTGTAAGTTCTGATGTAGGCGCTTGCACTCGGCTTCGACAACCATAGATGCGTCACCTCGTGTTCCTCAAGACACCTGTAGAAGGTCTGCAATCAAACAAGACAACGCTGATTAATACAATCATTAGGTACTGTTGATTTTTAATTCTGTAAAGGAGTAATTACCCAAAACCGCCGGATCACAATATCGGCCACCATCTCGCACAGGACACCATCGACCCTCTCCTCCGACGGGGCCGAGGCAACCACATACAACTCCCAGCTCAGTGCTAGCTGTGGAACCTCACCCTCACTAGGCAATGTGACACACGCCGGGATGTGGTGCCCGCAAAGCACACCAAGGACCTGGTTGGGCTTGCAGACACCAGGGGCGTGTTCCCAACCGCCGCAGTATGACAAGGCGAGCACATTAGATATTAATTTGAAGAAACATGAAGGCAAATGGTTAAAAAAGAGTTAATGCACTTACTTCTCCCTGTTAGGCTCAATCAATCACCTCTGATCGCGGGTTGGCGGCATGGACGGGAGCTTTGTACCACCACACTGGTAGACCTTCTTGCCCCCCTCAACCTGCTCGCCCTTGCTATAGCTATCGTCAGAAAAGGTGTTCTAACCACCATCAGCATGGCCACAAGCCTCCGGAGTCACGTGGGATGAAGACTCTCGGACCCGGGTCTCCTAGGACGAAGACTCTGGGACCCAAGTCTCATCGGACGAAGGCTCCTCGGCCCGAGGCTCGTGGACCGGAGTCCGAGACGGGTCCATTTGAGATGGATCACTATGGTGGTCCAGAGAATCAGCTGGGGGTGGCGACAAGGAAGGCGCGGCAGCCTTCCTACCTCTCCTGCCGCCACGTCCACCTCTAGCAGCCCTCTTCGTCTTCCCCTGACCTCTCCCGGCCAAAGAAGAAGTGCCTGCCGGTGTCGACATGCTGTCTACTAGTGCTCTCCGAAGGTGCTGGGGTGGAATAGTAGCGCCCCCACCACACGCCGCGAAAGGAGGCTCGGAGCGCTCTCGACCCGCGCCCACCATCTATCAACACCTGCAATGACAAAGAGTAAACCAAATTAGTACAACATAAACATAATAAAATATTTAAGTGTGTATCATAATAAAATATTTAAGTGTCGAGGCGGGGTCGAGGTGTCGGGTTCAGGGGGTGATAAGTCTCCAACGTATCTACTTTTCCAAACCCTTTTGCCCTTGTTTTGGACTCTAACTTGTATGATTTGAATGGAACTAACTTGGACTGACGTTGTTTTCAGCACAATTGCCATGGTGTTGTTTATTGTGTAGAAATAAAAAGTTTTCGGAATGACCTGAAAATCCACGGAGAATTATTTTGGAAATATAAAAAATACCTGCAAGAAGATCCAGACCAGGGGGCCCACACCCTGTCCACGAGGGTGGGGGGCGCCCCCCTAGGGCGCGCCCCCTGCCTCGTGCCCCCCTGGTGCTCCACCGACGTATCCCCAGATCCTATATATTCACTTTTGGGGAGAAAAAAATGAAGGAGAAAGAATTATCGCGTTTTACGATACGGAGCCGCCGCCAAGACCTAATCTCTCTCGAGAGGGCTGATCTGGAGTCCGTTCGGGGCTCCGTAGAGTGGAGATCGTCGCCATCGTCATCATCAACCTTCCTCCATCACCAATTCCATGATGCTCACCGCCGTGTGTGAGTAATTCCATCGTAGGCTTGCTGGACAGTGATGGGTTGGATGAGATCTATCATGTAATCGAGTTAGTTTTGATAGGGTTTGACCCCTAGTATCCACTATGTTCCGAGATTGATGTTGCTATGACTTTGCTATGCTTAATGCTTGTCACTAGGGCCCGAGTGCCATGATTTCAGATCTGAACCTATTATGTTTTCATGAATATATGTGTGTTCTTGATCCTATCTTGCAAGTCTATAGTCACCTACTATGTGTTATGATCCGGCAACCCCGAAGTGACAATAATCGGGACCACTCCCGGTGATGATCGTAGTTTGAGGAGTTCATGTATTCACTATGTTTAATGCTTTGGTCCGGTACTCTATTAAAATGAGGCCTTAATATCCCTTAGTTTCCAATAGGACCCCGCTGCCACGGGAGGGTAGGTCAAAAGATGTCATGCAAGTTCTTTTCCATAAGCACGTATGACTATATTCGGAATACATGCCTACATTGCATTGATGAACTGGAGCTAGTTCTGTGTCACCCTAGGTTATAACTTCTACATGATGAATTGCATCTGACATAATTTCCCATCACCGATCCAATGCCTATGAGCTTTTCCCATATTGCTTGTTGCTTATTTACTTTTCCGCTGCTACTATTACAAAAACTACAAAAACACTATCGTTACTTTTATTGCCGCTACCGCCACTATCATATTACTTTGCTACTAAACTATCTTGCTGCAGATACAAAGTTTCAGGTGTGGTTGAATTGACAACTCAGCTGCTAATACTTAAGAGTATTCTTTGGCTCCCCTTGTGTCGAATCAATAAATTTGGGTTGAATACTTTACCCTCGAAAACTGTTGCGATCCCCTACACTTGTGGGTTATCAAGACTATTTTTTGGCACCATTGCCGGGGAGCATAGCTCTATTCTTTAAGTAACTTGGGATTTATATCTGTTGATCACTATGAAGAATTTAAAGGACTCAAAAACCAAGATCTTACCCTCAACTACGAGGGGAGGTAAGGAACTGCCATCTAGCTCTGCACTTGATTCTCCTTTTGTTATGGGAAAATTTGCGACACCTACTCATTCTATTGAATCTGATATGTCGTATGTTCTTGATGATGCCACTTCTACTATGTATGATGAAACTACTTCTATGCTTGATAGTACTGCGCCACTAGGTGAATTTCTAGATCAACAAATTGCTAGAGTTAGGGAGAATGCAAATATTGAAACTGATGATATTTATTAAAGTGATGATGAAGCTTCTCCCAATAGATATGAATTGCCTGTTGTTCCTCAGGGTTATGTTATGGATGAAGAAACTGCTAGAGACTTTCTTGCTTGCAACGATAGATATGATCTTAAGAAATTATTAGCTAAGCTGAAAGAAAAGTCCTTCAATGCTAGAATGAAACATGACTCTGCTTTTGCCACTTCACCTATCTGTGCTAATGATAAGGATTATGAATTCTCTGTCGATCCTGAGTTAATTACTTTGGTTGAGTCTGATCCTTTCCATGGCTATGAGTCTGAAACTGTTGTGGCACATCTTACTAAGTTGGATGATATATGTAAGGGCATATTTCTCCTAAGTAGTTTTGGTGATTGATGACAATACATTTGCGGACTAATCGTGTGCACTGAGCATTTCATAGATCTCCTGGTTTGGCACGAGACGATTTGGTGCCCCTCAAAGCTTGTCGAAGACGGTGTTTCTTTTCGGTTCTTTTCGGTGGATTTGAGTCGTACGAAAGCCGTACTATTAAGAGAGGGTCCGCCTCGGAAAGGATAGGGAGGAATCAACACGTACACGTCTTTTCCTTTGCACCACCTTTCCCTTGTTTCAATGGAGCCTCTTTTCGTCTACCTTTTTCTTGCCATCAGAAAGGGTGCCAAAATGTAGAAGGTCTGTGACCCGCGGTAGTACCGCTCAAGGGAGCGGTAGTACCGCACAGGCCCACGGTAGTACCGCTCCCTGGAGCGGTAGTACCACAGGCTTGCGGTAGTAGGAGCGGATGTAATTTTTTACATCCGCCCTACCGCGGTAGTACCGCTCCTGATGTGCGATAGTACCGGGAGGCACTGCGGTAGTACCGCTCTCCTCCGCGGTAGTACTGTAAGTGTCGGTCACAATTTTTAACACATGCGGCAGTAGGTGCGGATGTAATTTTTTACATCCGCTCCTACGTGGTAGTACAGCGCCTCCTGCGCGGTAGTACCGTGTCGGACTTTTGCACAATATTTATCGAAGCGGAAGTACCCACGGAAGTTATTTTTATACTACTGTGGTCCGGCCCGTTCCTCTACGTATCTGCGCTGCCGTAGTACCGCAGGTCCCATGCGGTAGTACTACAAGGCTCTGCGGTAGTACCGCTCCCAAGGAGCGGTAGTACCGCAGGTCGCAGAGCACTTATTGCTCAACGGCCGGATCCCCTTCTTCACTATATAAGGGAGTCTTCTTCTCCACGAAGACTTACCTCTTCCGCTCCAAAGCTCCATTGTTGCTCAAAGCTCCATTTCCGCCCGATCTCTCTCCCTAGCCAATCAAACTTGTTGATTTTCTCGGGATTGCTTGAGAAGGCATCGATCTACACTTCCACGAAGAGATATTTGATTCCCCCCACTAATCCCTTACGGATCTTGTTACTCTTGGGTCTTTGATCACCCTAGACAGTTGAGGTCACCTCGAAGCCATATTCCATTGTGGTGAAGCTTCATGGTGTCGTTGGGAGCCTCCAATTCGGTTGTGGAGAGAGCCCCAACCTTGTTTGTAAAGGTTCGGTTGCCGCCTTCAAGGGCACCACTAGTGGAATCACGTCACCTTGCATTGTGTGAGGGCGTGAGGAGAATACGGTGGCCCTAGTGGTTTCTTAGGGAGTATTGTGCCTCCACACCGCTCCAACGGAGACGTACTTCCTCTCAAAGGGAAGGAACTTTGGTAACACATCCTCGTCTTCACCGGCTCCACTTGTGGTTATTTCTTTCCTTTACTTGTGCAAGCTTTCCTTGTTTACCTTAGCTAGCTTGCTTGTAAGGTTGTTATCTTTGCTTCAAATTAGTTGTCACCCTAGTTGCATATCTAGACAACGTACTTTGTTGCTTAACTTAAATTGGTTAAGAAAAGCTAAAAATTGTTAGTTGCCTATTCACCCCCCCTCTAGTAAACCATATCGATCCTTTCAATTGGTATCAGAGCCTCGTCTCTTTATAAGGACTTTACCGTCCGAAGAGTATGGGTGACAACATAGTCGAGACGGAGGGACACTCCGGTGGAACTCCGTCCTTGCCTACGTCCGATGGGGGAGCTTCGGTCTCTCATGAGGAGTTCAATGTGGCAATGGTCACATTGAAAGAATCACTAGCGACCGAGGTCAAAGGCATGCTTAAGGAACTGCTTGAGGGACTTAAATTATCCACCACACCGTTGGAAGAGGTTCGTCCCGCTACCAATGTGTCGGAGGCTACTCCCGACAAGGGAGAACCTAGTAGTGAGCAAGCCCCGGTTACTAAGAATGGGAGTGGGATTTTTGCCCACTCCGCTCCTCCTACCCACTATGGAGGACCCGTTCCTACTCCGCATTTAAACTCCGTTGGTCCTCCTCCTAAGTTCTTGAAAAATTCTGATTTTGCTACTTGGATGTTTCGCTTTAAACGTCACTTAAATCATTGTTCTACTAATCTTTGGAGAATCATTGAGCAAGGTTTCTACCCACATGATCCCAACAACTTAACTCCGAGAGAAGCTGCGGATCATCAATTCAATGAGTCCGTTCTTTGCATACTTCAATATGCTATCCCACCAGAAGACATTGCACACCTTCGACCCTTCACCGTGGCCAAGGAAGCATGGGAGCATGTTGGTACCATGTACAAGGGAAGCGCAAGCATTCAACGCTCAAACTATGAAGTTGTGTAAGATGAAGCCGATGAGTTTGCTATGATCGAAGATGAAGATCCTCGTGAAGTTTATCGGAGATTAACCACTCTTGCGGTTTCACTTCGAGATCATGGGAGCAAGGACACGGATGACAATTGGATCAAGCGCAAGTTTCTCGAGGCCATGATGCCTTACCAAAAGGCAATGTCCTCCGTCATCCGCCAAAGACTGAACTTCCACACTTTATCTTCAAATGAAGTGTTGGATGTGTTCGTTGCCATGAGGATCTTGGACAAGACCGCCGACAATGCGGTTTTAAGAGCTCAACGATCAAAGAAGCCTAAGCTTGCCTTAAAAGCCAAGGCTTGTGTGGAAGAAGAGGAGGAAGAGGATGACGATGAGTGTATCCCCAAGGACACCAAATATGCTTATCATGAGCACATGGTTCTTGCATCACGGCAATTTTAGGGCAACAAGAAGAACTCAAGGCCCAACTTGAACAAGAAAAACTCAAGTGGCAACAAGGGCAAGCAACGAGTGAGAACATGTTTCAACTGTGGAAATGTGAGCCACTTTGTTGTAGATTGCCCATATGAGAAAATAGAAGACTATGGAGGCAAGCTTATCCGAAAGGACATGGCCAAGTCTTATCCCAACAAGAACAACCTCAACAAGAAGACCCCTCCCAAATATTGGTGGCTCAAGAAGAATATGTTGAGGATGATGATGATGAAGATGATGAGGTGGTCACGATAGCCACAATTGCTATTTCTACTACTCCACGCTCATCTCTCTTCGACTCACCAAATGATAACATCACCGCCAAGTGTCTCATGGCTAAGGACACCAACAAGGTAACTCCCAACATCAACACTACCATCACCTCTAATCCTTCATTGACGGATTGTATTGATGAGAGTGAGGAGGTAGAGGAGGAAAAGAATGAATTTGAGTTGTTTATGAGCAAACTCAAGGGCAAACCCAAGAAGCATTTCGTTGCTCTCTTGGAACAACTTGGTGAGGCCAATGACATGATCGAGGCTCACGAGGAGACCATTTCTAAAATGGAAGGACATAGTCGAGACTATGCCGATGAGATATCGGATCTCTCTAATGCTCTAGAGGAATAGTGTGGTCTTCATTTCGCTCTTGAGGAGTCACACAACGATGATCATGCTAAATTAAAGAAAGATCTCGATCATGCTTTAGTTGTCTCTCATTTGATTAATTACGAGAAGGCAAAACTTGTGGTTTACCATGCTAGACTCAAGGAGGAGTTTGTTACACTTGACAAGGCTCACAAGGCCTTGAAAGGTATACATGCTTTTCTCAAAGAGTCTCATGATCAACTCCAAGTTTCGCTAACCAAGGAGAAATCTATCTTTCCTCGCATGGTGTTGATTGGTAATGCAAATGCCACTAACCCATGTTGCGAGCATGTGCATCTTGTTGAAGAGAATGCCAAGTTGAAGAAGCAACTTGAGAAAGGCCTTGTGACATGTATACAAGGTGAGAAGAACCTCAACGATCTTTTGAGCAATCAAAAGGAGGTTGTGGCAAAGGAAGGAATTGGGTTTGCTCCCAAGCCCAAGAAGAAGAAGAACGACAAGACCAAGCAGCCTCCTCCTCTCAAACAAAACTTTGTGAGAGAGGGAGAGGGTGCTTCTAAGAAGAAGAACAATGTGAAAAGTGGTGGAGTCAAGAAAAACCCCACCATGCCATCAAACATAGTCGGCGACTTTAATCCTTCATATGTTTTATGTCGTGCTAGTGATGGTCATGTCTTTGCTAAATTTGTTGGTTCTTCTTATGAGTACATTGAATGGTCTATTTGGGTTCCAAAGACCCTTGTTACTAACCTCAAAGGACCCATTACCAAATGGGTACCTAAATCCAAGCATTGATCTCATGTAGGAGTTTGCTTCCAGTGGGGGATCATGGTTGCTCGATAGTGGAGCCACAAATCATATGATCGGAAGCAAAGACTTGGTGGTGGACGTGCATCAAGGTTCATCCATGGCCACCAACGTCGAATGGGGTGATGCTTAATCTTCTAAGGTATTGGTGCTTGGCAAGGTTGTTGTTTCTCATGATCTCACGATTGAGAAAGTCATGCTTGTTGAGTCCCTTGCATAAAACTTACTTTCTGTTCATCAACTTGCACTCATGGGCTTTGCTACATTCTTTGATATTGATACCGTGGCCCTCTTGTGGAGCAAGACTCTTAAAGTAGCCTATGTTGGACATGTCGAGAATGGTCTCTATGTAGTTAACTTCTCGGAGCAACCCACTAAGACGGCGACATGCCTGATGGCTAAAGTTGATGTGGGATGGCTTTGGCATCGCTGGTTAGCCCATGTCAATATGAGATCTTTGCAAAGTCTTCTCAAGGGGGACCATGTCCGTGGACTAACAAATGTTAGCTTTGCCAAAGATCGTGCTTGCAGTGCTTGTATTGAAGGAAAGTTACATGTGACGGCTCACCCTCCCACGACTATCATCTACTCAAAAAGACCGTTAGAGCTCCTTCACATGGATCTCTTTGGGCCTCCATCCTTTGATAGTCTTGGTGGCAGAAAGTATTGCTTGGTGATTGTGGATGATTATTCAAGATACACATGGGTATACTTCTTCAAGAAGAAGAGTGAGACCCAAAAAACCATCATCAACTTTGCAAATGAAGCTCAACGACAACATGAAGCAAAGATTTTGATGATCCAAAGTGACAACGGCACCGAGTTCAAGAACTACACCTTGGATGAGTTTCTTAGTGATGAGGGGATCAAACATCAATATGCCGCACCTTATACCCCTCAACAAAATGGTGTAGCGGAGATAAAGAACCGGACATTGATGGACGCAGCAAGGACCATGATGGCGGAATTCAAGTCTCCATACAACTTTTGGGCCGAAGCCATCAACATCGCGTGTCATGCATCCAATCCGCTCTATCTCCGCAAAGGTTTGAACAAGATTCCATATGGGATTCTTATCGGTAACAAGACCAATCTCAAGTACGTCTGGGTGTTCGGGTGTAAGTGTTTCATCCTCAAGAAAGGTGCCCGTCTGACTAAATTTGAGTCTAGAGCTCATGAGGGCATATTTGTTGGGTATGCTACAAACTCTCATGCTTACCGTGTCCTCAACAAGTTCAATGGACTCACTGAGGAGACGTGTAACGTAGAGTTTGATGAGAATAACGGCTCCCAAGTGGAGCACAGTGGTACTTGTGATGTAGGTGATGAAATTCCTCCTCAAGCCATAAGAAGAATGGGTGTTGGATATATCCTACCCATTGAGGAACCCCTTGTGGCTGAAGGAGAAGGACAATGTTCCACACAAGTGGAACCATCATCAACCCAAGACCCACACGCTTCCGAAGAACAAAGTGAAGGCCCTCAACCGAACGAACAAGGCCAAGTGCAAGATCAATCACAAGATGGTGGTGAGCCACCAAATGATGCACAAGGCCAAGTTCTCTCCTCTGAGCAAGATCAATATCAAGAGGAAGCTCAAGATCAAGATCAAGCTCTTGACGTCGCTCAAGATGATCAACTCAGTGCTCCTCAATTATCACTTGAAGAGTAATTGGAGCGCCGTGCTGCAAAAATTGCCTCCAGGCTTGCTTCTAAAGAACATCACATGGAGAATATTCTTGGAAGCATCACAAAGGGGGTAAGCACTCGTAGACAATTAGCTAACTATTGTGCTCATCAAGCTTTTGTCTCTTGTGTTGAACCTCAAAAGGTCGATGAGGCGCTTGAAGACCCCGATTGGCTTAATGCCATGCATGAAGAACTCCACAACTTCGAGCGCAACAAAGTGTGGCGTCTGGTGTCGAGGCCAAAGGAGAACCATAATGTCATTGGAACCAAGTGGATCTTTAAGAACAAGCAGGATGCTCATGGCATTGTCATTCGCAACAAGGCGCGTTTGGTGGCTCAAGGCTACTCCCAAGTCGAGGGTATCGACTACGGTGAAACCTTTGCCCCCGTTGCTCGCCTTGAATCTATCCGTTTGTTGCTTGCCTATGCTTCTCATCATAAATTTAAGTTGCAACAAATGGATGTGAAAAGTGCATTTCTTAATGGTCCTATTAATGAGTTGGTTTATGTCAAACAACCCCCGGGGTTTGAAGATCCTATGTTCCCCAATCACGTGTGTCAACTCGATAAGGCACTCTATGGCCTTAAACAAGCCCCACGTGCGTGGTATGAGCATCTTACCGAGTTGTTACAAGATCGTGGGTTTGAAATTGGGATAATCGACCCCACTCTTTTTACTAAGAAGGTCAAAGGGGAGTTGTTTGTCTGCCAACTATATGTTGATGATATTATCTTTGGTTCACCTAACAAAGCTTTCAATGATGAGTTCGCCGCACTCATGACCACACATTTTGAGATGTCCATGATGGGAGAGTTGAAGTACTTCCTTGGGTTTGAGATTAAGCAAAGAAGAGAAGGAATCTTTATCAAACAAGCCAAGTACACTCAAGACATGCTCAAGAGGTTTAATCTAAGTGATGTCAATCCGGCTACTACTCCAATGCCAACCAAGTGCCAACTTGACATTGATCCCAATGGTAAAGCGGTGGATCAAAAGGTATATCGTTCTATGATTGGTTCCTTGCTTTACCTTTGTGCATCTAGACCGGATATTATGTTGAGTGTGGGAATCTGTGCACGGTTTCAAGCTTCTCCTAAGGAAAGTCACTTTGTGGCAGTTAAGCGAATCTTTCGATATTTGGCTCATACCCCAAACTTTGGCTTATGGTACCCAAGAGGAGCAAACTTCAACCTTGTAGGTTTTTCTGATTCGGATTGGGCGAGAGACAAAGTGGATAGGAAGTCCACTTCCGGAGGGTGCCAATTCCTTGGTTGCTCTCTGGTAAGTTGGTCTTCCAAAAAGCAAAGTTGTGTGTCTCTCTCGTCCACCGAAGCAGAGTATGTGGCAGCTAGCAGTTGTTGTGCTCAACTTCTGTGGATGAGGCAAACTTTAAGGGATTACGGTGTCACTTGTGACAAAGTGCCTCTTTGGTGTGACAATGTAAGTGCCATCAAAATTTCTCTCAACCCGGTGCAACATTTCAAGACGAAGCATATTGAGATTCGATATCACTTCATCCGGGATCATATTCGGCAAGAAGAAATCGAGCTTCACTATGTCAACACTCATGATAACCTTGCAGATATCTTCACAAAGCCATTGGATGAAGCAAGATTTCGCGAGTTAAGGCATGAGCTAAATATTATAGATTTTAGCAATGTGTCTTGAAACCTTGCACACACTCCTCCCACTCAATATGATTATCTTGCCTAGATGTAGGCATGGAAATAGGGGGAGTGTTGTTCTCTCAATGAACTCTCCCTCCCCCCATTATGCAAAAATTGATCAACTCTTCCACATTCATCATTTATGATGACACTTGTGCTTCAAAGACGAGTTTTGGTCATGGACCCAAGGATAATTCTTCGCGGTGCCATACCAACTTACTCAAACATAGGTGGCTCCGGCCACCACCCTCTCTTTTGAGAGTTTGTTGCTTGTTCTCTCGTGTGTGCTTTTGTTTTCCTTGTGTTTTTTGGGTGTCTTTGTTATTGCTTTAGATTGTTTTGGCCATCACCAAAGTTCTTGGACATACGGTACTATCATGGCAAGCCACTTATTACTGCTGAGGACAGAAGGAGATTTGTGATTCCTTCTCACAAGAGTGGCACGGTACTACCGCCCCTGGCACGGCAGTAATTTTTTACTGCCACTGGGGAGCGGTACTACTGCCCTTGGTGCGGTACTTCCGCCCGGGGCGGTACTACCGCAATGACCAGTGGTAGTACCAGGCCGCGATGACCCGTGGGGGTTAAGTGCGGGGCTGGGAAGGTTTCTCTCCCTTATCCCCTCATCCCCCCAGTCTCCTCTCTCTCCTCTCCAAGAACGGCGGCGGAGTTCTTCGCCGGATCTCCGTCTCCGGCCGCCCTCCACTCGTTCTGTCCGGTGGGATTGCTCCCCAACGCTCCCCTTAGCCATGGACCACGGTATTTTCCCCGCCCCCATTCTTGTTCTTGTGTTTTTGTCTTCTCTAGGAGGTTGGGGATAATATCTTGTGTTTCCATATTCTTGTTTTAGTTCCGTGAAAAGGGGAGGAGTTAGGAGGTGTGGCTTGCCGTAGATGCATTATTTTGTGGTAGAATACTTCTAAGTTTGAATCTTGGTGAAGAAAGGGACAGATCTGGGGTGGTCCTCTGCTAGATCCGCCCGTGCGGTACTACCGCGTCTCCGGCGCAGTACTACCGTAGTGGCGCGGCACTAAAAAATTTCTTCCGGTAGTACCGCTCGTCAGAGCGGTAGTACCGCGCTCCAAGCGGAACAATTTTTTTTGTTCCGTGGATACCTTTATCCACCTTTTTGATTCCAAACTTTGATGTAGTCTCCCTCATAATTTTGTGTCTACTTCCTGTTGGTTTTGGCCATGGTCTTTGCTTTAACCGTGTTTGCTTTCTCGCGTGTTTGTGTTGTGTGTCATAGGTGGTGGCTCCAGTTCTGAGCCTCGTCGCTCGAACCCCGCTCGTGCTACAGGGTCCAAGCAGTTCCATACCTCCAACACCGATGCGGCGGAGGACTCTCAGCGCCCAACTAAAGCCACCAAAGCTACTGCAACCAAGACCAAGCCAGTTGCGATCAACTGGGATACCATGCCTCAGCCAGTTCCAGGAGAGGAGGATGGTCAACCCATATGTGCATCCTAGAGTTGAAGGCCGCGGTATCGGTCCCTTCTGGACAAAGCAACAACATGTGCTATATCTTGATGTCATCCAAGGGAAGCAAAACACTCTTGTCCCTCAGCAGTGGATTGATATGGCACACTTGAGGAAGTATCCAGCCAACTTTGGAGTAGCTGTGGAGGTTGTAGAGCACCTTGGGATCGAGGACATCATCTCGTTCCACAAGGACTTTGACAGCGATATTGTGGGACAGTTTTTTGCTTCTGTTCACTTCCACACTGATGAGGCACGGACCATGACATGGATGACAAATGGGAGGAAACTGTGTGCGACATGGAAGGAGTTTATTGATCTGCTGCATGTTGCTGACGATGGTGAAGACTCGCCTATTGGGTTTCGTCCTCATGCTAACCCCACTTCAGCCGGCAAGAATCAACTTCTTCCTTACTATGTTGAGAAGGCTCTACCCAACGGCAAGACCTCTATGGTGCTGAACCCCTTCATTGATGTGATGCACATGATCCTTCGCCAGACACTGTTTCCTCGCATGGGGGACAAGGACAAGGTGCACTCTTACCTTGTAGATATGCTTTTGTTCTGCGAGGCCACTAGGAATGAACCCACTGCGATCTTGGACGTCTCCAACGTCATCCGGAAGGAACTTAGGACTGCCATTTTTCATAGGAAGGTGCCTATCTATTGCCCCTTTTTGATGCATTTGATTGAGTCCACTTGGGTCAAAAATACTCCTCCAGGGATACCGTTTCGGGCTCCTGATGTGCAGCGTCACGAGCCCGTTCAACTCCGCCGAAAGGACAAGTGGGCCAACACTACCACTCGGGAGCAGACTGCTCGCATGGATGTGGATCCAGAGGATATTCCTGGCGGTGTGGCTGGGCGTAGATCTCATGCCACCACATCATCATCTGCTGAGTCATCTTGGGCCACAAAGCTGAAGACAAAGATGAAGACACTGTTTTGCATGAAGGTCAAGGGCCAGTATCAGGCTCATGTGCACGAGAAGAAGACTCGCCGGACCAGCATCATGCACCTGAGGGCCTTGGGCCAAGATGTGTCAGACGGCTCTGGGAAGTCCATCACTTCTAAGGAGACTTGGGTGCGGGAGAATGCACTCATCTAGGAGGAGTCATATGACGAGGCCGAACCTTCTTCTCCCTAGGCGGTGGCTACCATCTATGACTAGGTGTCCTCTCTGCCTTTTTGGCGTCTCGATGCCAAAGGGGGACAGAGTGTAGGATTTGCTGCTTTGCATTCTCTCTGTCGTCGTTTGTGTTATTGAACTCTGTCTCGTGTTGGTTTGCCGTGTGTCCTCTTTGGCGTGTGAGACTTTATCCTTCATATGGTGTACGGCATATGCTCACTCTCGTTTCATATTATCTAGCATTCTTAGTAGCTTGTGAGATTATTTCTTAGTGGTGCATTATATTCCTTATTTTGTCTATATCCATATCTATTATTGCTAGGTTTGTGTTGTCTATAAAATATAGGGGGAGCATTGATCCTAGTATGTGTGCTTTGCAGTCCAAAGCAATTTTCAAAAGTTTGCACACATCTAGGGGGAGCTTAGCTATATCTTATAGATGGTCGGTTTTGCCTATGTTCCTATCTTATCCTTTGTGCAAATCCAGTGTTGTCATCAATCCACCAAAAAGGGGGAGATTGTAAGGGCATATTTCTCCTAAGTAGTTTTGGTGATTGATGACAATACATTTGCGGACTAATCGTGTGCACTAAGCATTTCAGAGATCTCCCGGTTTGGCACGAGAGGATTTGGTGCCCCTCGAAGCTTGTCGAAGACGGCGTTTCTTTTCGGTTCTTTTGGGTGGATTTGAGTCGTAGGAAAGCCGTACTATTAAGAGGGGTCCGCCTCGGAAAGGTTAGGGAGGAATCAACGCATACACATCTTTTCCTTTGCACCACCTTTCCCTTGTTTCAATGGAGCCTCTTTTCGTCTACCTTTTTCTTGCCATCGGAAAGGGTGCCAAAATGTAGAAGGTCTGTGACCCACGGTAGTACCGCTCAAGGGAGCGGTAGTACCGCACAGGCCCATGGTAGTACCGCTCGCTGGAGCGGTAGTACGGCAGGCTTGCGGTAGTAGGAGCGGATGTAATTTTTTACATCCGCCCTACCGCGGTAGTACCGCTCCTGATGTGCGGTAGTACCGCGAGGCACTGCGGTAGTACCGCTCTCCTCCGCGGTAGTACCGTAAGTGTCGGTCACAGTTTTTAACACATGCGGCAGTAGGTGGGGATGTAATTTTTTACATCTGCTCCTACGCGGTAGTACCACGCCTCCTGCGTGGTAGTACTGTTTCGGACTTTTGCGCAATATTTATCGAAGCGGAAGTACCCACGGAAGTTATTTTTATTATACCGTGGTCCGGCCCGTTCCTCTACATATCTGCGCTGCGGTAGTACCGCAGGTCCCTGCGGTAGTACTGCTCCCAAGGAGCGGTAGTACCGCAGGTCGCAGAGCACTTATTGCTCAATGGCCGGATCCCCTTCTTCACTATATAAGGGAGTCTTCTTCTCCACGAAGACTTACCTCTTCCTCTCCAAAGCTCCATTGTTGCTCAAAGCTCCATTTCCGCCCGATCTCTCTCCCTAGCCAATCAAACTTGTTGATTTTATCGGGATTGCTTGAGAAGGCATGGATCTACACTTCCATCAAGAGATATTTGATTCCCCCCACTAATCCCTCGCGGTTCTTGTTACTCTTGGGTGTTTGAGCACCCTAGACGGTTGAGGTCACCTCGAAGCCATATTCCATTTTGGTGAAGCTTCGTGGTGTCGTTGGGAGCCTCCAATTCGGTTGTGGAGAGAGCCCCAACCTTGTTTGTAAAGGTTCGGTTGCCGCCTTCAAGGGCCCCACTAGTGGAATCACGACACCTTGCATTGTGAGAGGGCGTGAGGAGAATACGGTGGCCCTAGTGGCTTCTTGGGGAGCATTGTGCCTCCACATCGCTCCAACGGAGACATACTTCCTCTCAAAGGGAAGGAACTTCGGTAACACATCCTCGTCTTCACCGGCTCCACTTGTGGTTATTTCTTTCCTTTACTTGTGCAAGCTTTCCTTGTTTACCTTAGCTAGCTTGCTTGTAAGGTTGTTATCTTTGCTTCAAATTAGTTGTCACCCCAGTTGCATATCTAGACAACTTACTTTGTTGCTTAACTTAAATTGGTTAAGAAAAGCTAAAAATTGTTAGTTGCCTATTCACCCCCCTCTAGTCAACCATATCAATCCTTTCAATATAGCCACCATGTTTACCAATGATGAAAAGATTTGTTATTACTATACCCTTAAGTTGTTTCCGTTCTCGTTAAAGGGCGATGCTAAGAATTGGTTTAATTCTCTTGATCCTGGTTGTGTGCGTAGTCCCCAGGATATGATGTATTACTTCTCTGCTAAATATTTTCCCGCTCATAAGAAACAAGCCGCCTTACGGGAAATATATAACTTTGTGCAAATTGAAGAAGAGAGTCTCCCACAAGCTTGGGGGAGGTTTCTCCAATTACTTAATGCTTTGCCTGATCATCCTATTGAGATGAATGATATACTTGATGTCTTTTATAATGGACTAACTGATGATTCCAGAGACCACCTGGATAGTTGTGCTGGTTGTGTGTTCAGGGAAAGAACAGTTGAACAAGATGAATTACTATTGAATAATATGCTGGCCAATGAAAATAATTGGACACCTCCTAAACCAGTCCCTAAGCCAACTCCGGAGAAAAGAGGTGTTCTATTCCTCAGTCCTGAATATATGCAAGAGGTAAAGAAATCTATGAAAGAAAAAGGTATTAAAGTTGAAGATGTTAAGAATTTACCACCTATTCAAGAAATACATGGTCTTGATAACCCGACACAGGTAGTAAAGGTAAATTCTCTTTATAGATTTGATGAAGGTGATATTCCTCGTTATAAGTCTGCTAGCCAATGCTTAGATGAGTTTGACAATTTTATTGTGAAACAAGAAAACTTCAATGCTTATGTTGGTAGACAATTGCAACACAATGCGTATATAATTGAACGCTTGAGTGATTATCTGTCTAGAACTAAAGGTGAACTGAAACTCATTAGTATACATGCTTCTATGGTTACCACTCAAGTAGAACACGTACTTAAGGCTCAGAATGATTTTCTCAATGAACTAAATAGTAAGAATAATGATAATGCTAGTAGAGTTGTGACTAGAGGTGGAAAAATGACTCAGGAACCTTTGTATCCTAAAGGCCACCCTAAGGGAATTGAGCAAGATTCTCAGAGAGCTAATTTAGATGCACCTAGTTCTTCTAAGAAGAAGAAAAAGAAAAATGATAGGACCTTGCATGCTTCTAGTGAACATGTAGCTGACACACCTGAGAATCCCAATGATATATTTATTTCTGATGCTGAGACACAATCTAGTAATGAACGTGAACCTAGCACTACTAGGAAAAGGCCTACTAATGGCGCACCTATTTTGGCCATTAATGGCGCACTACTGGTGCGCCATTAGTGCCACGCCATTAGTATTTTTTACTAATGGCGCACCACTGGTGCGCCATTAGTATCTGGTATACTAATGGCGCACCACAGGTGCCCCATTAGTATAGACGACGGTGCGCCATTAGTATGCCTCCCAGGGGGCCATATATACCCAGGTGCTTTGGCATACTAATGGCGCACTCTTGCGTGATGCGCCATTAGTACCTTTGGCATACTAATGGCGCACTATGGGATGATGCGCCATTAGTATCCTTTGGCATACTAATGGCGCACTGTGATGTGATGCGCCATTAGTATGAATATTAGGTTTTTTTTTACTTTTCTGTTTTTTGCACAGGTTAGAAAATGTATTATTGGACAGAATATAGACAGCAGCACACAGCAACAACAGATTCATCGAATACAATAGAAGATTAGTCTCTGAATACAATTCATCATATTAGTCTCCGAATACAATTCATCATATTAGTCTCCGAATTCAAAAGACCGAACAAAGATAGAACATTATATTACAAGTCTTGAGACCGCAAGTAGCGAGTTTGTCTTCACATTACAAGTCGATATCGATCATCTAAACTACCATCACATAGAAGAGAGCTGCGGTCATCATGATGAGCATCATCACGATGAAACTCGTCTTCATCCGGTTCCTCCAACGCTCCCTTCCCTCTCCCGCTAGATAGCGGGCGTATCTAGATTCCGCATCCGCCCTAGTGGTGTACCGTTTGTAACTGTTACCGCTGAAACGGTGAACCTGTCTCCGACACTCCTCCCAGTCGTCGTAGACTCCGGGAACCTTACCCTTGTACACGACATACGACGGCATCGCTATGCACTAGCCAAACGAAACGTTAGTACCAATTCACAGACAATACATAAGCAATTTATAAGTATGCAACAGAACGATCGGAAAAGAAAAGCAAGACATTAATAGCATCGATTACATCTAAGTTGAACGACTGTCGAAACCAAAGAGACATACTACAAGTTCATTAATGTTTAATTACAACATGAGCCAATCGATGTTTCAGAACTAGACACAGCATCACTACTTTTGACTCGACTCAAGGGACCGGAGCGTGGATGAAGCCGCCGTCTATCGTGGGAGTCATGAAATCGCGGTCGTTGTCAGCCTGCATTCGTAGCATTGTGTCTATGTCATTGTTGGACGGTTGAGTTCTGAGGTAGAACTGCCCCGAGGTACAAAGGACATCTTGATGGATGATTTCCACAAACTCTGACTGGATGCGAAAGAATTCTTGTCTGATGTCCACGTCCTGGATTGCCGACACGCTTGCGGCCCAATCTTTGAGTTTACTTGGTAGCAGAAGGTGATGATGGTCATGTACGATAGCCCGCATGTGATGGATGGCGTAGTAGGCACCCTTCTGACCGCTAGGCGGCTGCTTGACGCAGCAGAACGTCGTATTGTGGGCGAACACGTGCTTGCCGTACTTACGAAGAGGCCTCTTGAAGGTGCCTCCAGATTTGGCGTAGCCGGGGAGAACATCATCAAGAACTTTCTTGACATTTGTGTAGTCTACCTTCGACTGACGATCCGAGTCGAAATACGTGGCCGTGGAATATTTCGGGCTTAGGAGGATGAGTGTGCAATGTGTGTCACTACACAAAACACGGAATGTTAAAAGAAAAACAATCGAAATCTAAGAATTCATATGTTACGGGGCGGTTGAGGGGACGACTTACTCGGGAAAGTAAGGCACGAGGAAGTTATCCTTATCTCGGTTTGCCAGAATTACGCCTTCGAGGTAAGAACTCGCGACTTGCCGATCCCCAGCGCTGCCCAAGATCTTGGCACACATGTAGAAGGGGTCGACTATCACGATGTCCGGGGTCTTGTCTCTAATGATCCGCATCTCCATACTCAGCGAAAATAGCCGAACGAAGGTGTAGTGCAGCGGATGAAGGTTAAACATAGCGTAGATGTCATCAAACCGCAGGACGATCGTACCCTCGATGGAGTTATCCACAAAGCCCTTGCCCTCTGGCACCTTGGTCGCAAAAACCGGGTATGCCACATCCTTCTCTCTGAGACACCGCTTCTCCAAAGAAAGAACACTGTCATGCAGACTCCGCATAGCACCGGTTGCATCATTGAGCATATTAGTCGGTAGCATCGGCCTACCCGCCACATGCACCCTCCTCATTATATCCTCAGGTGAAGGTGGCCCGTCCTGAGCACGGATCGTACTCGGTACCGGCTGGCTCGCACCCTTGTTAGTCTTTCTTTTCCGTGCCTTCTTCTTCTCCTATAATGGGACCAAGTTCTGCTCACAGACCGGCTTCTTGAGTGTGTTGGGGCTGATAATATTTCGCACCTCGGCTATCTGAGGCTCGGTGAAGTCGGCAGCTGGAGGCGTCTCCTGAGAACTGAACGGCAGACGACGCCTGTTGCAACTTGGTTTCTCCGCGGTACCAGCTAGATCGCGCACGTCTTTTGTAGGGTTGGGTTCTTGAGAAGGAGGCCCCATGAATTCGCCATCGTACCCATGATCGGCAAAGTACTCATCGATGTTGGCAAATGTATCGTCATCGTTGTCGTCGTCGTCGTTCGGATCCTGTGCCATATGCATGTTTGGATCCAGTGCCATAGGGATGTCCGGCACCGTTGCGGCGGTCTTGCCATGGTTGGCGCCGGCACGACTGGCGGTGTTGTCTTTGGGGTGGTGTCCCCCGCCCCCAAACGAATCTGGCTCTTCGGCCAAAGCAGGGGCCAGCTTAGGCAGGCGCTGAGGGTCATCACATCATCTTCGTCGGCCCCGACGGGTCGAATCGGAGGTAACAACTCGTCGCAGCCTGGCAGCACCCGAACCAGTTGAATCCTATAAAAGGTGGGTGGCATCGGAGTACCGTGGAACACGGGGTTGCCCGATTGAACGATTTTGCCCTTGGCGACATCGACCAACTCGTTGTTCACGAAGTGCAGGTGAGTGCACGGAACGTCGGCGGCGCCCTGCGAAAACATGTAGGGTGTCAGGGATGCCCAGTCAAAGGCATGGAGATGAAGTCCTTGGCCGAGAGAGGCTTAATTAGTTACCGTGATGATGGCGTCGAGCTCGGCTAATGTCGAGGCACCGCCAACGGCGGGCGTGCAATTGACGGAGCGTCCGCTTGATGTAGAGGTGCCGGCCGGTGTAGTTAGAAAGGAGAGGGGGTCCAACAATGATGCACGAGCATGAGACGGTGCTTGGGGCGGGAGGCAAGATTTTGGGCGGGAAATCGAAATTTCGCCCCGCACAGCATGTCATCGGTCGGATCGACGCGGAGATCGGAACCCGGCGAACATGAGTTGCCGTCCGGCAAAAAGAGAGAGAGGGAGAGAGGACGGACGTCCACCTCGGACGGGCTGAGCTATGGCTCCCCCTCGCCTTCACGGGACCGGAGCCACGATCGCCTGCATTCGACCGGGGCCGGTGCATGCAAAAATAGAGTGCGACATTGTTCATCATTGCATGTGTCCCCCCAACAAGAACAAGAGCAGACGTGCATTAAGCTCCCGTGCCGGCGTCGGAGACACCAATGCCACCTCCACCGGAGGCACCAATGGCCCCGCCATCGCGTTCTGTGAGTTGCTGGCCGTGAAGCTAGGAATCGGGGGCGGCCCCTATTGGCCGCCCGCAATCCACGTCGTCAGCCCCTGAATCAAGGTAGGCATAATACCGGTGAGCGTCGATCCCAGTTGTTGTTGCACTTGCTCTTCGACAATCTCCGGAATCCCCGCCACTTGTGCCTTGAGTTCTTGAACCTCGCACTACTGGCTTTCCGAGCTGGTCTTTTTCTCCTTTCGCCCACCAGCGTTATAGTATGACGACCATTTTGTGGACAAGCCTTTGCCGGCCACACGACCAGCTGACGATGGCTTACTGAGCTTATCCTTTTTTTCATTACATTCAACGCCCTATTTAGAGTGGTGTCCCAAGGGTTGCTCTTAGTCGACCCCGCGCTACTGCTTTCAGTCGCCTGCGGAAGGAATGTGAACCATTTAGAAATTTGGCTTCATTAATTAGAATGCAAGCATACGGAGCTAATTACGCGGGGGGGGGGGGGTATTCCTTACCAGAACAAGCTCAAGCGCCCTGGTCTTCGGATCCGTGGTAAGCTCCTTTGTTTTCGGGTCCTTCTTGTACCGGGCCCTGACAAAGTTCCTGGTCTGCTTGTCACCGTATTTATCAAAGAGGGGCGGTAGGCCTTGTTCGGCAAGCTCCGCCTCCTCCTTGTCCCATATAGGCTCCCCCACTCTGTAATCGCCGGGACCGAGTGTGTGTTCCCCTAAGTTCACCTCCCGCATTTCTTTCCCCCACTGACTTGATTCGGAGGTTGCGGTGCTCTCGCACTTGATCTTGAAGTCGTTGCAGTCATCTTCGGTGATCGAAGGATTTTTCTCCTTAATCTTCTCATAACTAAAACCTTTATCAATCATTCTCTTCACCGTGCTTTTCCAAGTAGACAGGGCCGTGCTCATCCTCGTGAAGGCGGCATTGTTCACTTTATTCCCCTTGAGGCTTGTGTTTTCAAATTCAGCGGGGAACTTGTATCGTTCGTGCAGCTTCGTGAAGAGGAGGTTGCGCAAATTCCCTCGGTCAGGATGCCTCAGGTTCTCAGTGTTGATCGAGACGGTGCTCCGGAGAATGCACCCGAGCTAAAGCGAGTACCCCTTGACTATTCGTTCGGGCGCCGTTGGATTCCCGTCGGAGTCCACTTCAGTAAATTCCTCCTTGACGGTGCGGAGCACGGTCGGGCGCCGGTCCTTCTGTTGCCTCTTCGGTTGGCTGCCATCTGTGCGTGCGCCGCCATCATCAGTGGTGGCATCCTCGGAGGCACCATCAGTGTTGTCATCCCCGACGGCACCATCAGTGGGGTCATCCTCGGCGGCACCATCAGTGGTGTCAGGATCGGTGTCTTTCGCGGCGTCCTCATACAAGTGAGGTTGTTCCTCCATCTCCTGGGACAGCTCCCAAAATGCCTTGCCGCCCGAACCCCCGGCCTCATCGTTGTGGGCCATGTTTCTCTCTAAATAGGAAAAAGTTTGATCAAAAAGTTGGTTATTGTCAAGGAACAAGATCATGGTCTCATCATTTAGGGTTTGTCGACACCAACGCATCCTAAAAGCTAAGCTTTTATCATTTATGGTTTTTCGACGCCGAGGCACCCTAAAAGCCTAAGCTTTCATCATTTCGGTTTTTATCAACACTGAGGCACCCTAAAAGCCAAGGTTTTGTAATTTATGGTTTGTCGACACCGAGGCATCCTAAAAGCTAAGCTGGGAAGGAGAATTCTAAGTTGGGCCTAATCACTTGGCTCTATTGCTGCCTATGGTTTAATGCAGCAAGAATAAAGGGGCAGTTGATCCTACTTAATTAAGTACTAAGATACCCCGACCCATGCATTAGTGACAAGTACCCCATATGTCCTATTTTTAGCAAAGTCATGCTAAAATTCATGGAAAATTTCAGCATGACCTTTGCTGAAAATAGGACATATGGAGTACCCGAATTTGCCGGAACGGAAGTAAATCGACATTCCAACAAACTCAAGGGCCTCTCGGGTGGACAAGGCAAAATCATTATCCCAGGTGGATAAGGCAATGTGATACTTGCTTAAATCTCTGTCCAATGCTATTTACAAGACAAACAACAGGTGGCAAAGCCCAGTGTTAAAAAAAGGACTCCATCACAACATGGAAAATACGTTGGCATGTGAAGAGGTCAAACAATATATGCATCTCCAAGCAGTATCATTCAACATTTTGGACAGACCACTACAAGCAATACTCGATCAGATACAAGAAGAATGTGAGAAAATGCAGACAAATACTAACAGATTGAGGTGTTTAACTTGTGGTGCTCTCTGTGCTATACAGACCTGTATTCTTGACAAACTAGTACAAGCAATGGTGGGTGGCTGCTTATGGTTTCTCTCTGTTCGTGTTTTTATTTATACCATCATCATGTTATTGGGCCCCGTATGCCGAACAGCAAGAATTTCCTGGCCTGGTCAAAAGCCCACGAGTTTAGTTAAACTGAATGTTGCACTGTGTAAACTGGATTTAAACTCATTGTTGTACTGCTGCAAATGAAGATGCAGATGATCATGCAAAGGATGCAAATTCACAGTGTAAACTGAATTTAAACGGAATGTGGCACAGTGTAAACTGAATTTACTGTACCAAAATTTAAACTAAATGGAGTATTGTGTAAACTGAAACTTGACAGGAGTACAATTTGCAAACAAAAATGTCGACAGAAACCTGATAGGAGTAGCCAGATGTGTGGACTATGTAAACTTGGCGTAAACTGTGTTGATTGTGCAAACCAAAACTTGACAGGAGTAGCCAAATGTTGCACATGCACATGAGCATGGCAGAGGCCGGCCGGCCACGGCGCTGGTCCGCGAGGAGCGCCGCGGGAGCGGCAGGGTGGACGCGGCCAGCGCGGGCGGTACGCGCAGGCAAGCGGGTGCGCGAGGGGTCTACAGCGCTCGGGACGAGGGGAAGCAGAAGAGGGGAAGAGAGGGGAGCTCACCGCGGAGGCACACGAAGGCCCGGCGGTGGATTAGGAGCAGCAGGCCGGCCGGACTTGAAGGAGAGGCGGCGGAATCCAAGGTGGAAGAAGGGCTCGGTGGTGGGTTCGCGGTGCTCCTCGGCTCGGCTGCTGTCCGATTCGTCGACTTATCCGACGGAGATGACGTAGACGCTCGTGCTGGACTTCTTCGGCCTGCTTCGATGCTCGATGGCATGGAGACGGAGACGCGTCGGGGTGGGGAGGATGGGGAGAGGGAGGCAGCGGGGGCGCGGGGTCGGGGCAGCGGCGCGCAGTGGGG
>LR738709.1:141012679-141055285 GCA_902687465.1 Secale cereale
TGAGAGAGATGTGAGGTTGGGGATCGGGGATTGGGGATTTTAGTGGGGTGAGGGATAGCAATGGCGCACCACCTAGCGGTGCACCATAAGTAACTTTTTTTGGATAGCAATGGCGCACCACCTAGCGGTGCGCCATTAGTAATTGTTTTTGGATTTTTAGTTGCATTCATTTGTGAATTGGAAAAACATTTATGAATAAGAAAAAATATCATCAAATTTGAAAAAATATTCATGAATTCAAAAAGTGCCCATGAAATTTAAGCAGGAAAAGGAACACTGAAAAATAAAATACAAGAATAAATATAAATAAAAATTTGTATACCAATGGCGCACCTCATTCGGGTGCACCATAAATACCTTCATAGCAATGGCGCACCCTCCCCTGGTGCGCCATTACTAACTGTTTTTTAGTTGCATCTAATAATTTTTTAGAAAATGACGATCAAATTTGAAAACATTTATGAATGTGGAAAAATATCATCAGATTTCAAAACATTTATGGAAAAATATGAATATGAAAACATTTATGAATATGAAAAAATATCATCAAATTTTTTATTTGGATTTTAGTTGCATCTAATAATTTTTTAGAAAACATTTATGAATATGAAAAAATATCATCAGATTTCAAAATAATCATGAATTCAAAAAGTGCCGCCCATTTCCATATGTCGAAATACAATCGTGAAATGAAGACTACGATTTAAATACAATCCATCTTAGCTAGCTATCTGTTCACAATCTTCTTGCCCTTCTTTTTCACAAATGGAGTTCTTCTGTGGAACGGACGTCCTTTAGGTAGGGTGGTCCTGCTTCTTCTTGTGGTGTATGTTGCTACTTCATCATCGTTGTCATGTTCGATCTTCGGGTCGCCGTACTTGTCGAAGTCTTGCTCATTGGCTACTCAATCCATTCCGATGATCTTCCTTTTGCCTCTCCTCACGACAACACGACTGGGCTTTGACGGGTCGGTAATGAAGAAGCATTGGTCAACTTGGGAAGCCAGTACCCATGGCTCATTTTTCGCGGTGACGTTTGCGCCTGCGGTCTTGGATTTGGCTTCGGGTATAACCATGGTCGTGAAATACCGGTCTTCTTTTAGGACGCTCTTGGCCCATCTGACATGGAACACCGGGACCTTCTCTCCAACGTAGCTCATCTCCCAGATCTCCTCGATCCTTCCATAGTATCTGTCCTTGTCGTTACCGGTGTAGGATTCCATCGTTACCCCGGAGTTCTGATAACCATCGCTCTTCATGTCCTTGGCCTCGGTGTAGAATGTGTAGCCGTTGATATCATACGCCTCATAGGTCATTAGGTTGTGCTCGGCGCCCTATGACAAGGCGAATATGAGTTATTCTTCTGCGGAAGAATCCTCATGTAAAGGGTACGACAGAAGCTTCTGCTTGAACCAACGCGTGAAACATGAGTTGTGCTGTTTGATTATATCTCCGTCCGTCCTCTGTTGGCCTCGGTCATTGTACGTCTTCTCAATAAAGGTTTTGTGCTCTACCACCCAAGGATCGACCACGTCTATGTGTTGTAGCGCGACTAGGTTTGCTCTTTCAAAGTCGGCGAGTCGACCCTCGAAGTCGACATGCATTTCGCGGCGACCCTCACGGTGACCCCATCCAGCGAGCCTGCCGAGGTGCCTGCTGACGGGCAGACCAACGGGGTTCTCGATGCCTAGATAATTCGTGCAGTAGGAGATGCACTCTTCGGTCAGAAAGCCCCTGGCTATGCTTCCCTCTGGACGTGACATGTTGCGAACGTATCCTTTGATGACACCATTCATCCTTTCGAACGACATCATGTTGCGCAGAACGTCGGCCCGAGTTGGATGATATCGTCCACAATATGGACCAGCAGATGCACCATAACGTCGAAGAATGCGGGCGGGAAGTACATCTCAAGCTCGCATAGTATCACCACGATCTCTTCCTGTAGCCTTCTGAGTTTCCTCACGCCAACCGACTTCCGAGAGATGACGTCGAAAAAGTTGCATAGGCCAAATAGCATTTCATGGACGTGCGCGTCCATGATCCCACTGATTGCAACTGGAAGTATCTGCGTCATCAGCACGTGACAGTCGTGGGACTTCATCCCGCTGAACTTCTGCTTCGCTGGGTCTAGGTATCTGCTTATCTTCCCCGCGTAACCGTAAGGAAGTTTTACTCCTACGAGGCAGGTGAAAAACTGCTCGATCTCCTCCTGACTTAGAGTGAAGCACGCGGGAGGGTAGTCATTTCCGGTCTTCTTGGCCTTTTTGCCTTTGCGTCGACTTTCCATGTCGTGCTTCGCCTCATCATCATCATCATCATCATCATTAGCGTGAAGCTCCTGCCTGATGCCCATTGATTTAAAGTCTGCCCTTGCTTTCGGCCCATCTTTGGTCCTCTCTGGCATGTTGAGCAGGGTACCAAGCAGACTCTCGCACACGTTCTTCGTGATATGCATGACATCAAGGCTGTGAGGCACACGGTGGATCTTCCAATACGGCAAGTCCCAGAAAACAGACCTCGTTTTCCATACCATCAGCAGCGGCTCTAGCGCCTTTCGCTTTTTTCCCGGCTCTAGCGCCTTTTGCTTCTTTCCCGGCAGTGGGCAATCTTTCCAATTTTTCAACAGCTCGTCTATTTCCTCGCCGCTCCTCGTACGCGGGTGTCTTCGGGGTTTGGTTTCACCATCGAACAGATCCTTGCGTTTTCTCCACAGGTCATCGTCGCGAAGCCACCTTCGATGTCCCATGAACACGATTTTCGAAGACCCGGGATCTCTATCTAGCTGGCGATACGTTCTGTCATCCATGCACCTGACGCATCCAGAAAATCCGTGGACCACCTGCCCCGCGACATATCCGTAACCGAGATAGTCGTGCACCGTCGTGAGCAGTGCGGCTCTCATAGGTAAATATTCTTTCTCTGTGGCGTCCCACGTATTGGCTGGCGTTTTCCACAGCGTTTCTATCTCCTCTTTCAGCAGCCCCAGATACAGATTGATGTCGTTCCCTGGTTGTTTCGGTCCTTCAATTAGCATACTCATGTGAATGTACTTCCTCTTCATGCATAACCAGGGGGGAAGGTTGTACATCCACACAAACACATGCCAGGTGCTATGTGTGCTTCTGTGGCTGCCAAACGGATTGACTCCATCGGTGCTCGTGCCCAGCACGATGTTCCTTGGTTCGTTCCCAAATTATGCGTCTTCGAAGTTCAACGCTTGCCACTGGCTCGCATCCTTAGGGTGACTCAGCATCTTGTCTTTTTTATTTATCTCCGGATCATTTGCATCATCTTCTCGCTTCTTCTCCTCCCTATCCGCGTGCCAATGCAGGAGCTTTGCTACCTTAGGGTCCGCGAAATACCGCTGCAGACGAGGATTGATCGGAAAGTACCACACCACTTTTCGAGGAGCTTTCTTCCTCTTCTTGTATCGAGTGATGCCGCACACCGGACATATGGTAGACTCCGCGTGCTCGTCCCGATAAATAATGCAATTGTTCATGCACACATGGTATTTCACGTGCGGTAAATCCAGAGGACACACGATTTTCTTCGCCTCCTCGAAACTGGTCGGGCACTTGTTCCCCTTGGGAAGACGTTCGTGCCAGAATGACATGTTCTCGTCGAAGCATGCGTCGGTCATTTTCTGTTTTACCTTCATTTCCAGAGCCATGAGCATTACTTTCAGGCGGGTATCCTCGGGCCTGCATCCTTCATACAATGGAGTAACTGCGTCTATCTCCAGTTGATCCATCTTGGCTTTCTCTCGGGCGACAGCTCTTGCATTATCCGTCTGCTTGAGAAGCAACTCTTGAATATGAGGGTCCTGCACCCAGCCCATCGATGGTCCAGCGTCGTATGCTCCGCCGGCATGATCATATTCATGGTCATGCCCGTCGTCTGCTCCGGCATCTTCCTCATCATCATGTCCTGCCTCTTCTACATGATGACTGTGTACAACATCACCGTCGTGATCATCTCCTAGAGATTCTTCGTCTTCTCGCCCGCCCGAGCCGCGGTGGTTGTCTTGCTGCCCTTCCTCATTTCTTGCCCGACCCCCATGGACGACTTCGTAGTCATCTTCATCACCTTGCCACCGATAGCCATCCAAGAAACCACGCAAGAGCAGGTGGTCCCGCACCTGCTCGGAATCCGGGTCCGCAATAAGGCTCTTCAGCTTGCATCTTCGACACGGACATCTTATCTCCGTCTCGTTCTTTTGAAGCATCTGCCTTTGCGGAGCTCAAAAACCTATTCACGATGCCTTCGGTCATCGTGCAGACCATGGTCGCCTGCGGGGTAGTGCAAAACGATATTTTAGAACCAAGAAAAAAATTTGGCATGACTTTCCCTAAAAATAGGACCAAAAAGAATGCATAATGCCAAAATTCTCGCCGAAACGGAAATGAATCAACATTCTGGCAAAATATTGGCAACTATCGCATTTCAAATACCGGTACACCTGCAAACACAAACATATATGCAACACCACAAACATATGCAACACCACGAACATACATAGATCTAGCTAGGCCATAAAAAGTGCATGTGCACATTGTTGGAGGGAGAACAACATAAAGATAGCTTCCCCCCTTACTTACCTATCAAAAAAAGGTAATTTAACCACTTAATTTGAATGAATCTATGGTGGAAATGAGGTGACAAAGAGGAGGCAGCCGAGACAAGCTTTGGAGGAGGAGGTGGAGAGAATGAAGTGGGGAGAAAGTGAGTGGGTAGGAGTGGATGTCCAAAATATCCTGTTGGTGCCCAGGTTACTAATGGCGCGCCATCTCCAAATGCGCCATTAGTAACCCAGGTTACTAATGGCGCACCTACTGGTGGTGCGCCATTAGTAGTTTTGCAAAAAACAAAACAAAAAAAAACATACTAATGGCGCACTATGGGACAGTGCACCATTACTAGTTTAAACTAGTAATGGCGCACTGTGGCACGGTGCGCCATTAGTAGTTTTGCAAAAAAAGAATAAAAAATATAATAAAAAACAATAGTAGTGCCGCACTCTGTGACTGGTGCACCATTACTAGTTACAACTAGTAATGGCGCACTCTGTCTGGATGCGCCATTAGTATGTTTGGAGAGGAAAAAAAAGATTGATACAAATGGCGCACCATGAGCCCGGTGCGCCATTAGTGTATTCCACACTAATGGCGCACCAGCACGTGGTGCGCTATTAGTATATACTAATGGCGCACCGCATGTCTGGTGCACCATTAGTGTCCATCCTATCTATAGCCCTTTTCCTAGTAGTGTAGTGATAATGTTAATGATGATTTTCAGGATGATGCTCAACCTAGCAATGATAATGATGTTGAGATAGAACCTGCTGTTGATCTTGATAACGCACAATCAAAGAATCAACATTATGATAAGAGAGACTTTGTTGCTAGGAAGCACGGTAGGGAGAGAGAACCATGGGTTCAGAAACCCATGCCTTTTCCTCGGAAACCATCCAAGAAAAAGGATGATGAGGATTTTGAGCGCTTTGCTGAAATGATTAGACCTATCTTTTTGCGTATGCGTTTGACTGATGTGCTTAAAACAAATCCCTATGGTAAATATATGAAAGATATTATTACCAATAAAAGAAAGATACCTGAAGTAGAAATTTCCACCATGCTTGCCAATTACACTTTCAAAGATGGAATACCTAAGAAACTAGGAGATCGAGGAGTACCTACTATACCTTGCTCCATTAAACAAAACTATGTTAAAACTGCTTTATCGGACCTTGGAGCCGGTGTTAGTGTTATGCCTCTCTCTTTATATCGTAGACTTGACTTGAGTAAGTTGACACCTACTGAAATATCTTTGCAAATGGTCGATAAATCAACTGCTATACCTGTCGGTATTTGTGAGGATGTGCCTGTTGTAGTTGCAAATGTTACTATTCTAACAGACTTTGTTTTACTTGATATTCCCGAGGACGATAGCATGTCTATTATCCTTGGTAGCCCCTTTTTGAATACTGCAGGGGCTGTTATTGATTGCAACAAAGGCAATGCCACTTTTCATGTCAATGGTAATGAGCATACCGTACACTTTCCGAGGAAACAACCTCAGGTCCACAATATCAATTATATTAGAAAAATTTCAACTATCACTATTGGAGGTTTTGAATTCCCTCTTCCTACTATCAGGAAGACATATGACATTCTTATTGTTGGGGACATACATATCCCCATTGAGGTAACCTAGTGTTATTCGAAAACTCTCCGGTTTCATGTTATTCGGAAAGAGTTTATTAACAAGACCTGATCAACCTTGTTAATGGATTCCTTTTGAGGAGCATGAGATATGTGAATCTAGATAGCACAACCTTTTGTACCCTCCTTTTCCTTTCTGTTAATTAGGATAAACAAAACAAAAATAGTATTTTTCGTGTGTTTCTAGACTTATCCGTGCAATAAAAAAAATACCCCAAAAATAAAAGTTCCCCAAATGCCATGAAAATGAAATATGATTTTTTCTAGAATATTTGAGGAAATATGGCACAAAACACACAGCGAGGGGAGCCAGCACCTGGCCACGAGGGTCCAGGGCGCGCCCCCTGCCTCGTGGGCCCCACGTGGCCCCCTCCACTTATTCCTACACCCACACTCTTCTTCTTCCTCCCAAACAAATCACCAACCAGCTCAAACCCGAGTTCTAGCTCATCTTGCTGCCATTTTCGATCTCCTTGCTCAAAGCATCATTCACCAAACTGTTTGGGAAGATTGTTCCTTGGTATGTAACACCTCCATTGGTCCAATTAGTTTTTGTTCCAGTGCTCTATTTATTACAAATTTATGCTGCTGTGGTGACCTTGTTCTTGAGCTTGCATGTCAAATTTTCTTGGTCCCAAGTAGTTCTAATGCATGATATAGTCTCTAGGCACTAGTAGGAGTTGTTGCTATTAATCTTATTGAGTTTGGTTAACTTTTATTTTGAGTTACTAAAAATTTCAGAAAATTTCAGAAAAATGCATAGGAAAAACTTCCAAGGTGGTTCTTCAAGGAAGCAAGAACCAAGGCTCGCGTTCCGTGAGCCAGACAACGAACTACCGAGGGATGCTGACGTACGGCCTTGTGAATGACCGTCAGATGACTTCATGGATTAGGTTGGCATCAAGGATGAATTTTACGCATATGTGCGTACTGCTGACCTCGAGGGCTTCATACAAGATAAAGTGCCCTCAATACCGTGGCTTAACTGATAGCTTTGTGAGAAGGCAAAAGGGAGATACACTATAACTATGGAGGAGGCAAATGCTCATTATAATATGACAGAAGCAGCCTGCCTTCGAACTGCAGCTCAGCATGGAATAGCTGCTGCATCCCAGTAAAACCCCAACTACGACTTTGGATATCTGCCAGGCCAATACTGGCCATAGACTAACTTAGGCCAAAAGCCTAAGCTTGGGGGAGTACGTGTTTCTCACCAACTTAACGTTCATGTTCACACACTTATTCTAGTTGTCGGTGCTCACACTCTTTCACTATACCATCCATGTTTAATTTCATTTCTTTTTCTTAGTATTTTTCTCGAGTGCTAGAAAAACCTTAAGAAAAACATAAAAATATTAGTTGTAGCTTTTAGCTAGTTTACTTTTCTTGTAGTAGTAATTAAAAGAAAACCCAAAAAGATTCACCGTTCCTCTTTTGCTTGTTGGGAGCTTTCTCATGTAAATAGTTTCTTTTCTTTTCTTTAGGGGTTAAGAGTAGAAGACCATGATTGAAAATGCTTAGAGGCTCTCATATGCTCTATTGTTGATTTAACCCTGAGCCATATTACCTTGTCTTCTCTCTTGTATTAAATGCATGCAGATTCCAACTTAGTCCAATGCACGTGCACTTATTATTATCCACACCATTCGGTCGTGCGAGTGAAAGGCAATGAGGATGATATATGATGAACTAATTGAGATGAGAAAAGCTGGTATGAACTCGACCTCTCTTGTTTTTGTAAATATGATAGTTCATCGTTCCTGATTCAGCTTGTTATGAATGAAACATGCTTGCAATGACAATTAGAGATCACAGCTGCTTATGCCATGCTTAATTAGCTGAGAGTTTATAATGGTCTATCTTGCGTGCCAACATGATATTAAAATGGTTGTGATGTGGTATGATGGGGTGGTATCCTCCTTTGAATGATTCAAGTGATCTGACTTGGCACATGTTCACGCATGTAGTTGAAGCAAAATCAACATACCCTCCACGATATTTATGTTCATGGTGATTTATATCCTACTCATGCTTGCATTCATTGTTGATTAATTTTAATGCATGTTCATGACCGTTGTTGCTCTCTAGCTGGTCGCTTCCCAGTCTTTTTCTAGCCTTCACCTGTACTAAGCGGGAATACTGCTTGTGCATCCACTTCCATAAATCCCGAAGTTATTCCAATGAGTCCACCATACCTTCATATATGCGGTATTTACCTGCCGTTCCAAGTAAATTTGTATGTGCCAAACTCTAAACCTTCAAATGAAATTCTGTTTTGTATGCTCGAACAACTCATGTATCAACTAGGGCTGTCTATATCTTCCATGCTAGGTAGGTTATTCTCACGATAAGTGGACTCCGCTCATCATTCATGAGAAAATGGCTGGTAATCGGGATGCCGAGTCCCATGCTCAAAATCATAATAACTAAACAAAACTCCCCTAGGGTTGTTGCTGGTTTGGACGGTACCCGTTGTTTCGGGCTAGCCATGGAGTGTGCTTGTTGGTGGTTGGGGGAGTATAAACTTTACCATTCTGTTTGGGAACCGCCTATAATGTGCGTAGCATGGGAGATATTGAGATTCTTGGTTGTTATGTTGACAATGAGAGTATACCGCTCAAATTGTTATTCATCTCTATTTAAAAATCGAGCTCTAGCACCACTACAAATCCCTGCTTCCCTCTGCGAAGGGCCTATATATTTACTTTTATGCCGAGTCATCATCCTCTTATCAAAGAGCACTAGTAGGAGAGCACCTCTGTCATTTGCATGTATTACCATTAATTTGCATTGAGTATGATCATGACTGGATCTCTTTTACCATGAATTACAATGTCTAGTCAGTCCTTGATCTTTAAAGGTGCTCTGCATTTATGTTTTTCGGTCTCAGAAAGGGCTAGCGAGATACCATCTTGTTATATCGTATCATGATTGTTTTGAGAAAGTGTTGTCATTCGAGGTTTATTATTATTGCTTGCTAGTTGATTATGCCATTTATGTGAGTAGTCTTGAGACCTGAAAGTTATTTTGAATGTGGTTAGTTCATGATCTTGTTGAAAACCTGAATGTTGGCTTACATATTTACAACAGCAAGAGCAAACAGAGTTTGTCAAAGTTTTTTCTTTATCACTTTCAGTTTATCAACTGAATTACTTGAGGACAAGCAAAGGTTTAAGCATGGGGGAGTTGATACGTCTCCAACGTATCTACTTTTCCAAACCATTTTGCCCTTGTTTTGGACTCTAACTTGTATGATTTGAATGGAACTAACCCGGACTAACGATGTTTTCAGCAGAATTGCCATGGTGTTGTTTTTGTGCAGAAACAAAAAGTTCTCGGAATGACCTGAAAATCCATGGAGAAATATTTCGGAAAATATAAAAAATACCTGCAAGAAGATCCAGACCAGGGGGACAACACCATGTCCACGAGGGTGGGGGGCGCCCCCCCTAGGGCGCGCCTCCCTGCTTCGTGGGCCCCCTGGTGCTCCACCGACGTATCCCCAGATCCTATATATTCACTTTCGGGGAGAAAAAAATGAAGGAGAAAGAATTATCATGTTTTACGATACGGTGCCGCCGCCAAGCCCTAATCTCTCTCGGGAGGGCTGATCTGGAGTCCGTTCGGGGCTCCGGAGAGTGGAGATCGTCGACATCGTCATCATCAACCTTCCTCCATCACCAATTCCATGATGCTCACCGCCGTGCGTGAGTAATTCCACCGTAGGCTTGCTGGACGGTGATGGGTTGGATGAGATCTATCATGTAATCGAGTTAGTTTTCTTAGGGTTTGATCCCTAGTATCCACTATGTTCTGAGATTGATGTTGCTATGACTTTGCTATGCTTAATGCTTGTCACCAGGGCCCTAGTGCCATGATTTCAGATCTGAACCTATTATGCTTTCATGAATATATGTGTGTTCTTGATCCTATCTTGCAAGTCTATAGTCACCTACTATGTGTTATGATCCGGCAACCCCGAAGTAACAATAATCGGGACCACTCCCGGTGATGACCGTAGTTTGAGGAGTTCATGTATTCACTATGTGTTAATGCTTTGGTCCGGTACTCTATTAAAAGGAGGCCTTAATATCCCTTAGTTTCCAATAGGACCCCGTGATACGTCTCCAACGTATCTATAATTTTTGATTGTTCCATGCTATTATTTATGAAGTCTTGGATGTTTAATGGGCTTTATCATTCACATTTATATCATTTTTGGGACTAACCTACTAACCCAAAGGCCCAGTCCATATTGCTGTTTTTTGCCTATTTCAGGGTTTTGGACAAAAGGAATATCAAACGGAGTCCAAACGGAATGAAACCTTTGCGAGAGATATTTTTGGAGAAAATCACGCACGGAAAATGTTGGGACCAAGTCAGGGGACAGCTGGGCTGCCCTCGAGGGTGGGGGCGCGCCCCCCTGCCTCGAGGCTGGCCCACACGGCCCCCGGTGCCCTCATTCTTCCTATATATACCTACGTACCCCAGAAACTCCATACACAGAGAGAAAACCCTAATTCCACCGCCGTAGCTTCTGTTCCCGTGGAGATCCCATCTTGGAGCCTGTTCCGGGAGGGGGATCCATCACGGAGGCCTTCATCATCATCACCATCGCCCTCGCCATGAGTTGTGAGTAGTTTACCTCATACCTTCGGGTCCATAGCTAGTATCTAGATGGCTTCTTCTCTCTCTCTGGATCTCAATACAAAGTTCTCCTCGGTCTTCGAGGAGATCTATTTGATGTAATCTCTTTTTGCGGTGTGTTTGTCGAGATCCGATGAATTGTGAGTTTATGATCAAGGTTATCTATGAAAGATATTTGGTTCTTCTCTGAATTTTTTATGTGTGCTCATAATATCCTTGCAAGTCTCTTTGAATTATTGATTTGGTTTGGCCTACTAGATCAATAGTTCTTGCAATGGGAGAAGTGATACGTCTCAAACATATCTACTTTTCCAAACACTTTTGATATTGTTTTGACCTCATTCTTGCATGATTTGAACTAAACTAACCCGGACTGACGCTGTTTTCAGCAGAGCTACCTGTATGGTTTTATTGTGTGCAGGAAAACAGATTTTTAAGTATCTCAGAAAAATCCACGAAAAATCACAGAAAATCCACGCACCCGAAGGAACCAGGAGCCATAAGTGGGGCCAGAGGGGGGCCAGGGGGTGCCCAGGCGCCCTGTGGGCCCACACCCCCTGGTGCCCTACTTCGCCTCGTATTTTTACTCGCGACGCGGAAACCCCAGATCAGAAGTTCTTTTCGCAGTTTTCCGTCGCGGAGCCGCCGCCACCCTCTGTTCTTCCTCGGGAGGGCTAATCTGGAGGCTGAATTGGCTTCCGGAGAGGGGAGATCGTCGCCATCGTCATCATCATCACCACTCCATCATCCCTCCATGACTTCTCCCTCCATGTGTGAGTAATTCCCCTGCTGTAGGCGAAGGGGGTGGTAGGGATTGGATGAGTTAGATCATGTAATAGTTTGTCAGATCGTTGGGGGCATGTTGCCTATCATCTACTATGGTGTTTATCATCTTTGCCTCAACTTGTTATTCTTAATGCTTGACACTTAGGGCCCGAGTGCCATGATCTCAGATCTGAACCATATGTGTTTGCATGAATATATTTGTGTTTGAGATCCTATCTATGAGTTGTTTGCACCTATTACGGTTCGGAACCGGCGATCCCAAAAGTGACACCTTGGGACACCAAAGGGGATTGCCCGTAGTTTGAGGATTACATGTATCCATTGAGTTCATTGCTTTGTTCCGGTGCTCTTTGACAGGAGCACCTTAATCTCCATAAGTTCCTTTTGGCCCCGTTCGTAGCGGGATGGTAGGACAAAAGATGTTGTGCAAGTTCTTATTGCAAGCATGTACAACTACCTACGGGATACATGCCTAATGTTTGATATTTGCCTACATGATCATTACTTTTCGGTGTGCCGTGCCCCAAGTTAGAATCTATCTCATCCATGCAGCGCCCAACCATCCATCTCCCTAGCCTACAGTGTTTTAAACCCTGCTTGTCACTAGTTGCTACTTTTGCTATTTACCTTCACTATTTACTTTTTGCTGTTTACTTTTACTATCACTATTATCACTATCATATCACTGTTACCACTTATCTTTTGTTGCAAGTAAGTATATTTCAGGTGCGGTTGAATTGACAACTCAACTGTCAAAGCTTATAAATACTCTTTGGCTCCCCGTGTGTCGAATCAATAAATTGGGTTATTCTTACCCGCGAAGACTATCTCGATCCCCTACGGTTGAGGGTTATCAAGTACCGTTTTCTGGCGCCATTGCCGGGGACCATAGCAATATTTACAAGTCTACTTGAGGTATCCTACCTGCTGCACTTCATCCACTATGGGTAAGAAAGGAGACCCCAAGGTTCCGATCTTACTATCTACTACAAGAAGAGGTACTGCTCTGAGCACTAGTGCTACACTTGATTCACCTTCTGTTATGAGTAAGTTTGCCTCACCACCACCACATGATGCTCCTACTGAATCTGTTACTATGTCTGATACTCTTGATGATGCCTCTACTACTTTTGATGATATTAGTTCGCTTGGTTATGCTCTTGAGAAACAAATTGCTGCTGCTGCTAAAAAGTCTGGAATTGAACTTCCTGTTACTCGCTACCCTATTGGTGAAACTTATGATTATCCTGATTTGAGTAAACTCAAAGAGAGGCTCCTTGATGATGATTACTATGTGCATGATGAAGATTTATGCAGGGAACTGACAGAGTTTTCTGGATCTGACCCTGAAGTTATTAAGAAACTATTTGAAAAACACTCTTTGAAGAACAAAACCGTTCCTGATCCTGAATTTGCTACATCTCCTATATGCATTGATGATCCTGATTATGATTTCTCTGTTGATCTTTCACTTATACCTATGGTTGAAGCTGACCCCTTTTATGGCAGAGAAAATGATGATGCTATTGCACACCTGACTAAACTCGGTGAGTTAGGTGGCCTGTTTACCACAGATGAGAAGATACGATACTTTTATATCACCAAGCTTCTTCCTTTCTCCTTGAAGGAAGATGCTAAAGCATGGTATGATTCACTCCCATGCGGTTCCATTAAGAGTCCTCAAGACTTAGCTCACTCTTTTGTCGATAAGTACTTTCCTGCTCACATGCAACATGCTGCTTTACAAAGAATTTATAACTTTAAACAATTGCAGGATGAGTCCCTCCCTAAAGCTTGGGGGAGGTACTGCGGTCTGATTCGGGCTAGACCAGGACATGAAATCCCTAAGAATGAATTAATCGATATATTCTATGCTGGTCTAACTGATGAATCCAGGTCCTATTTGGACAGTTGTGCTGGTTGTGTTTTTAGGAAAAGAACACCGGACGATGCGGAGGATTTGATGGGCAGGATTGCCAAAAACCATGAAGATTGGTCCGTCCCTGAACCACCTCCACCACCGAAGAAGAGGGGCATATTTGTTCTAAGCCCCGAAGATATGCGAGAAGCAAAGAAGTCTATTAAAGAGAAAGGTATTAAAGCTGAAGACGTGAAGAATCTACCCCCTATTGAGAAGCTGTGTGAGCCTACCACTCACCCTCCTATGGTAGAGGTACACTCTCTTTTAGATTTCGACGCAAGTGACATCCCTCATGGTAAGCCTCCTGATCAATGTTTAGATGAGTTTGATAATTTTATTATGAAACAAAATCATTTTAATGAGAGGATAGAAAGTCAATTGCATGATAATTCCCTTGCTATCAAAAGACTGCTTGATGTTTTAGATAGAACAGTTAATGATGTTCAATGTCTTGTGAAGCATTTTCAAATGGTTCAAACTCAGCTTGACCAAATTTCTAATGTGCAAAGAGATTTGCTTGCTAACAATGCCAAACAAGATAATTTGCAGGCTTTCGGGATTAAGACCCGAGGAGGAACTAGTACTCAAGATCCTCTCTATCCAGAGGGACATCCGAAGAGAATCGAGCAGGATTCTCAAATGCAGGAAGAAGAAATTGTTGTCTCTCCAAAGAAAAAGAAGAAACATAAGGAGACTGACAATTCTAATGATCCTATTGCAGATGAAGAGCCAACTATTGATCCTAACAGCGTATCTATCTCCGATGCTGAGACTGAAGACGGTGCTGAGCCTGAAGGTAATAATATTGAGAAGAATGATCCGCCTGAAGTTCAAGAAGAAGAAGCACCTGACAAATGTAAGAGGTACACTAAAGAAGTCTTCATCGCAAGAAAACATGGGAAGGAAAGAGAACCATGGGTACAGAAACCCATGCCCTTTCCAGGTAAGTCCATCAAATCTAAAGAAGAAGAGCATTATAATAAGTTTTGTGAGTGGATTAAACCTCTTTTTCTTCAAATCCCTTTGACTGATGCTATTAAGTTACTTCCTTACTCAAAATATATGAAGGATATTGTCACTAACAAAAGAAAAGTTCCTAATGATGCAATATCTACTATGCCTGCTAACTACTCTTTCAGTGGCAAGATTCCTGAGAAGCTCGGTGATCCAGGTATACCCACCATTCCTTGCTCCATAATGAATAATTATGTCAAAACTGCTTTATGTGATCTCGGAGCAGGAGTGAGTGTTATGCCTCTCTCTCTTCACGAGAGACTTTGTTTAGAGAAACTAATTCCTACAGATATCTCCCTTCAGATGGCTGACAAGTCAACCGATGTTCCGATAGGTATTTGTGAGGATGTTCCCGTAGAGGTTGCTAATTGTTTGATTCTTACTGATTTTGTTGTGCTTGACATGCCCGAGGATGGGAGCATGTCCATTATTCTTGGTAGACCTTTCCTTAACACCGCAGGTGCTATTATTGATTGCAATAAAGGGAAGGTTACCTTCCATGTGAATGATAAAGAACACACTGTATATTTTCCGAAGAAGATCGACAGGAGGCATGCCCTCAACTCTATAGAGAATATCGAGACCGTGAAAATTGGAGAATGGGATTGTCCACTACATGTGCCTCACAAATATAAAACTATCATGGTAGGGACAATGTCCATCAAGGTAAAGGTTCAGTGATTACTTCGTGAGAGGTGAGACTTTTTGCTCTATATATCGCCTGTTTGTTGGCAAGACTTGATCAACCTTATTAACAAATATGTTTTATATGGATAAAAAGTTGAGCTTGGTATGTTTTCATTTGTTTTTAGTTTTTGTCCTACTTGTTGTACCAAGTATTTATGTTTTGAAGCTTCACAATACTTCTCACTACTTCAAGTTTTCAGAGAGTTTCACAGCTTTTTGAACTTCGAAAAAATTTCAACAGTGAAGTTTTTAGAAAAATTCCAGAAAAATTTAAATAAAAATTTCCACGTCGGGAGAGACCCAGAAAGTCCTGGGGCCAGCCAGGGGGACCCACCAGTGGCCCAGGCGGCCAGCTGGCGCGGCCCAGCCCCTGGCCGCGCCCATAGGGTGCCTGGGGCCCACAGGCCCCCCTCCAGGTATGTCTTCTTCCTCCCTCTCTCTTTTTCTCCAAAACCCGAGTTCTGCACTTTTTCTTGTGTTCTTGCTGTTCTTGGAGGCGATTCTTCGATCTCTCTCTACAGCCCATCATTTGAGGTGAAATTTTGAGCAAATACTCCCTGGTATGTGACTCCTCCACCCCTCCAATTAGATTTTTGATTGGTGGCCTCATTTGTGAGTATTTAGTAGTTCTTGGTGCTGTATAGATGAGCTTGCATGCATATGTAGAAAGTTATTTTTCAAGTTTTGATGCAAGTTTATGCCTTGGGCAAGTGAGTTGAGTAGTTTGCCTTAGCTCACTTTGTTTTAATCCTCGTTTTTGTAATTGCAATTTTTTTTCCAGAAATGAGTTTGCTAGGAAGGGCAAAAGGGTGGCTTGAGAAGAGGAGGCCCGCACACTCCGATCGAGTTACTAGAGCCGCAGCTTCACCATCGACTCCTAGGGTGAGCTATAATGAAGATCATGTGCCCCCGGAGTTGTTGGAAGACACAAGTCCAGCACGTGCGATGACATTTCCATGTGATGAATTCCTCGAAGCTGCGGGAATCAAGGATGAGTTTTATAATCTTTGTGCTAATGCAGGTTTGACACGACTCGTCACGAGCCGTGTTACCCAGTATAAAAAACTCACCTCCAGTTTCATTAACAGTTTTAGATATAACCCTGATTCAGGTGATATTGAGTTTAAAATTTACAATGAACTTATCACCATGACTTTGGGAAATTTTTGTGAAATAATAGGTGTGCCGAACATTGGGAGGACGGCTAGGATGGCCACTCAGCCCTCCGAGCTGAAAATCGTCATCAACTCTCTCTGCAGCATGGGTACGAGGGATATTCATCGGTCGAAGACTCCAGCATCTTATTTCCTCACCTCAGGTATTTTGCATATTATATTGCCAGAGGGGTGTTAGCTCGTGACAACACGAGCAGCATTTCTGCTCCGGATATTGCTATCCTGGCAGCAGCCCTCTCAGGGAGGTCTGATTATAATCTGGGTGCCTTAATTGCTCGACGCCTTGCTATGAACGGTAACAAGGGGGACTTATATGGTGGCGTTTATGCCACACTTATCTTAGAACATCTTGGAGGCACCCCACACCCTGATGATAATCCTTTTACTTATTTAAGCTTTGATCTTGCTGCTATGAAAAGGCATAAGTTTGTCACCATGGGTTCTGAGCTTGATAATCTTGTTTATATCTTGCGTTTCGGAATTACCGCGGAACGCGAGATCCGTCTACCTGCACCTCTTTTGTTTGATTTTTCTCGCAGGAACGGATGGTCCTTTGATGTTGTCCAGTTTGATGAGTTCATGGTCCAGTATCAGTTTCATAACCCTATGGAGGGGGTTGTGCCCGACGAGGAGAAGCGCGGTGAGTCACCACATTTTCAGGAAGAGACCGCCACCGAGTTTGGTGAAGGTTCTTCCTCTGTTTGGCGCTCGGAACCTTCCTCGTGGGAGACTCCGAGGAGTTCGGTGTATGCGCCAGCATCCTTCTACGACCCTTGGACTCACCACCATACCCCCGGAGCAGGAGGCTCCTGGGGGCAGTAGCTGCTACCAACTTAGGCCAAAAGCCTAAGCTTGGGGGAGTACGTGCCCTTCTCACTTTTCCATTGTATTATCCATTTTATTCGCTTTGATCTTTTCGAGGTTTTTGCCCGTTCTTCTTTATTTCTCTCTTTGCAAAAACAACAAAAAGATTTTCTCTTTCTTTTGCTTTTATCCAACCTTTGAAAAATCCAAAAAGATTTCCTTTCTCTCTTTAGTTTGCTTTGTTTTCGGAGTTCAGCTCGAGTCCGTGATGGCATTTAATTATATTTCCTACGTTCGATCGTGCAAGTGACAAGCAGTAATGACAAAGATCGACTGAAGGGAAGCAACAAGGAAGACCGGTATGAACTCTTTTTGTTTCTACTTTTGTACATATGCTTGTACTTATGATCTAGAGACCAGCTTGTAGCGACATAGTTCTATGTTTACAATGCTCGTCCAGTGGTTCATGCTTTCCTTGTGGCTAGCCTCGAATAACTAGAGTATATAATGTGTTATTGAAATGATCTACATGCATTGCACTGTTCATAGTCCGGTATACTAAGGTGGTATTTCCCTTTGGAGAATTTTTGGATTGACTTGGCACATGCTTACACATGTTAAAAAGTCTACTCTGCCTTGATGATCTTTGAGTTTCAGAATAGTTATATCACTTTCATGCCCGATTCAATGTTGCTTTGTCGCTCTGCATGATTATGACCGTTATTGCTCTATAGTTGGTCGCTTCCCAGTCTTTTGCTAAACCTCCACCTGTACTAAGCGGACTGACTGCTTGTGCATCCAAAATCCTTAAAACCAGTTATGCCATATGAGTCCACTATACCTTCCTATACATGGTATTTACCTGCCATTCCTAACAATGACTTTCGTGTACCATCCCGAAATTAATCAAAAGCATTTCTCTTTTGTGCCTATGTTTTAGCTCATGAGGAAGTAGTAGTTAATTCATAATCTTTTTAAGTTGGACAAGTTTCACCCCTGGATTGCATGTATAATGTGCAAACCCCTAATACGAAAAGGAACTGGCATTGAGTGCACCCGGTTCAGAAAGATAATATAACAAACAAACCCTCCTTCACGCTTTGTTCATGAGAAATCAGAAAACTTTGGCAGTGATAAACAAAGGAGATTAAGAGGATGTGATCGTCCTCATGCGGGAGCCGTTCCTCGAAACTTGTCCAGCTCAAGAAGTGATTGAGTTATCTGCTAGCATTCGTTGACGAAATATGCACCTCTCAAAACGTTTTTATCTCTTTTTTTTAAAACCAAGAGCTCTGGTACATGTTTAGTTCTTGTTTCCGACCACGGGTTTTCAACCTTGCCAATAAAAGCCACGGTTTGAGAGTCTCACCTTCTTTCTTCAAAGCACCAACTATGAGAGCATAATTGTCATTCTGAGTGTAACGTGCATTGTCCCAAAGTATTACATTGTCTTCTGCATACTTGTGATATGATTTATTCTGAAATTCTTAGTTCTAGTCTCTTTTAAAAACTCTGGAGGAGTCTCTGCATTTATGTTTTGCTTCACTCATGGGGGCTAGCGAGATACCACCCTAATATGCTCAAGCTATGTGCAATGTAATCTTGTCTTGATTTTCAGTAATATATTATTTACTTTTAAGTATTTGTGACTGGTCACTTGAAAGAAGGATTGCTCCTTGCATTGTCCTCATAAGTACTTTTTCAATACTTGCTAAACTCTTTTGGTAGTACATGCTTATATACATCTAACGAGGCAAAAGAGTTTGTCAAAGTTTTCTTTGTCGCATCCAGTTCGTTGAACTGAATTGCTTGAGGACAAGCAATATGCTAAGCTTGGGGGAGTTGATATGTCTCAAACGTATCTACTTTTCCAAACACTTTTGATATTGTTTTGACCTCATTCTTGCATGATTTGAACTAAACTAACCCGGACTGACACTGTTTTCAGCAGAGCTGCCTGTATGGTTTTATTGTGTGCAGGAAAACGGATTTTTAAGTATCTCAGAAAAATCCACGAAAAATCACAGAAAATCCACGCACCCGAAGGAAACAGGAGCCAGAAGTGGGGCCAGAGGGGGGCCAGGGGGTGCCCAGGCGCCCTGTGGGTGCGCCCCCCCTGGGCCGCGCCGGGGGGTCGCCTGGGTGGGGCCCACACCCCCTGGTGCCCTACTTCGCCTCGTATTTTTACTCGCGATGCGGAAACCCCAGATCAGAAGTTCTTTTCGCAGTTTTCCGTCGCGGAGCCGCCGCCACCCTCTGTTCTTCCTCGGGAGGGCTAATCTGGAGGCTGAATTGGCCTCCGGAGAGGGGAGATCGTCGCCATCGTCATCATCATCACCACTCCATCATCCCTCCATGACTTCTCCCTCCATGTGTGAGTAATTCCCCTGCTGTAGGGGAAGGGGATGGTAGGGATTGGATGATTTAGATCATGTAATAGTTTGTCAGATCGTTGGGGGCATGTTGCCTATCATCTACTATGGTGTTTATCATCTTTGCTTCAACTTGTTATTCTTAATGCTTGACACTTAGGGCCCGAGTGCCATGATCTCAGATCTGAACCATATGTGTTTGCATGAATATATTTGTGTTCGAGATCCTATCTATGAGTTGTTTGCACCTATTACGGTTCGGAACCGGCGATCCCAAAAGTGACAGCTTGGGACACCAAAGGGGATTGTCCGTAGTTTGAGGATTACATGTATCCATTGAGTTCATTGCTTTGTTCCGGTGCTCTTTGACAGGAGCACCTTAATCTCCATAAGTTCCTTTTGGCCCCGTTCGTAGCGGGATGGTAGGACAAAAGATGTTGTGCAAGTTCTTATTGCAAGCACGTACAACTACCTACGGGATACATGCCTAATGTTTGATATTTGCCTAGATGATCATTATTTTTCCGTGTGCCGTGCCCCAAGTTAGAATCTATCTCATCCATGCAGCGCCCAACCATCCATCTCCCTAGCCTACAGTGTTTTAAACCCTGCTTGTCACTAGTTGCTACTTTTGCTATTTACCTTCACTATTTACTTTTTGCTGTTTACTTTTACTATCACTATTATCACTATCATATCACTGTTACCACTTATCTTTTGTTGCAAGTAAGTATATTTCAGGTGCGGTTGAATTGACAACTCAACTGTCAAAGCTTATAAATACTCTTTGGCTCCCCGTGTGTCGAATCAATAAATTGGGTTATTCTTACCCGCGAAGACTATCTCGATCCCCTACGGTTGATGGTTATCAAGAAGTGCTTGGCTTTGGGTTCAATCTTGAGGTGTCCTTTCCCAGTGACAGTAGGGGCAGCAAGGCACGTATTGTATTGTTGCCATCGAGGATAAAAAGATGGGGTTTTTGTCATATTGCTTGAGTTTATCCCTCTACATCATGTCATCTTTCTTAAGGCGTTACTATGTTCGTATGAACTCAATACACTAGATGCATGCTGGATAGTGGTCGATGTGTGGAGTAATAGTAGTAGATGCAGAATCGTTTCGGTCTACTTGTCTCGGACGTGATGCCTATATACAATGATCATGCCTAGATGGTCTCGTAATTATTCGCTTTTCTATCAATTGCTCGACACTAATTTGTATACCCGCCATAGAATATCGCTGTCATGAGAGAAGCCACTAGAGAAAACTATGGCCCCCGGGTCTATTCTCAACATATCAATCTACATCTACTTTACTTTTCTCGCTTTTATTTGTTGTTTTATTAAACTAAAAATACCAAAAATATAATTATCATCTCTATCAGATCTCACTCTCGTAAGTGACCGTAAAGGGATTGACAACCCCTTATCGCGTTGGCTGCGAAGTTCTTATTTGTTTGTGCAGGTGCGAGGGACTGGCGCGTGGTCTCCTACTGGATTGATACCTTTGTTCTCAAAAACTGAGGGAAATACTTACGCTACTTTGCTGCATCTCCCTTTCCTCTTCGAGGGAATACAACGCAAGCTCAAGAGGTAGCACCCTGCTGCCACGGGAGGGTAGGACAAATGATGTCATGCAAGTTCTTTTCCATAAGCACGTATGACTATATTCGGAATACATGCCTACATTGCATTGATGAACTGGAGCTAGTTCTGTGTCACCCTAGGTTATAACTTCTACATGATGAATTGCATCCGACATAATTTCTCATCACCGATCCAATGCCTATGAGCTTTTCCCATATTGCTTGTTGCTTATTTACTTTTCCGCTTGTCGGGGAAACTGATCCACGAGCACCTATGGGACTGGCGGACCGAGCCCCTTTCGGTTCGGCGGGGGGGGGGGCGGAGATTGCACGAAGAGCGGATCGAGGCGAAACACACGAGTAGTTTACCCAGGTTTGGGCCGCACGGATGCGTAAAACCTTACTCCTGCTTTGTGGTGTGTATTGAGTTCTTACCGTCGCTTGGAAAATGGCTCCAAATGGATATCCATTCTTCGCCTTGTTCTTCTACTGCGGGCTCTGCCCGCCTTTCTCTGAGTTTTTCTGCGATATTATGAACACCTACGGGTTCCGCCTCCTTGACTTCACCCCCAATGCTGTTCTGACCATGGCAGTTTTCGCACATCTCTGCGAAAACTTTGTCGGAGTCCATCCAAACGTAGCCCTTTTTTGCCACTTCTTTATGCCCCGAGTTGAGAGAGGAGAGCCTTTATCCAGCGGAATCGCCTGGATCTCGAGGGCCGGCAAGAAGGAAGATTATCTGGAGGGGGAGTTCCGCGGCAAGTGGGAGGAATGGAGAGCAGATGGTGCTGGATTGTCGAGGAGAACCCGCAGCCGTTTACCGCCCGGTGCCAAGCCCTGGTAGCACGCGGCAGCGATTGGAGCAACGTGGCGCCGGAAGACGACAGGCTGAAGATTGCCGTCACCCGGATCCAACGCCTCAGGCTTGCCGGGCTCACTGTAGGTGCGGTTGGCGCAGATTTTCTTCGCCGCCGCATCGCCCCCCTGCAGGAGAGGAGGAGACCCGCCTGGGACTTCGAGAATGCGGCGGACATCATGAGGCTGCGCCCGGGCCTCAACTTCAACTTCACTGTTCTGGAACTTAACACGATGCTCCAGGAGCTGTTCAAGTACGACCCTCTACATCCCGAAGTGTTCAGGTTGCCGAAGGGTGTCGTTTTGCTGTGCAACAACTCCGCGCTCAGCCGCATCCGTGCAATGATGCCGCTGTGCGACTCGCATGGAATTGACCCAACTTGGCAAGAGCCTGCAGACGACGTCGTGCAGGAGTTCTTTGACGGCTTGGAAGAAGTGCCGATCCGCTCCGACGAACAGAAAAGCCTCACTCGCGACACCATCGATGCGGAGATGAAACGCATCGCCACTAGGCTGGAAGAGGCGGCGGCGGCCGCAGCCGCGGGCGAGTTTGTATTCACCGTGGAGGAGGCAGAGGCAGCGGAGGCGGCAAGCCTTGCCGAGCGAGAGGTGCTTGCCGGCGAGGAAGAGCTTGCCGGGCATGGCATCGAGTCGAGCGAGCCTGCCGAGGATACGAGCGGCTCATTGGAGATCAAATCCTCTTCCTCCTCGTCTTCAGACAGCTCGCCGCAAGCAGAGCCCCCAGCTCCACCAAGAAGGCGTCTCCGCAAGGCCGGGGACGTAGCGGAGTGGCAGGCGAGTCGATAGCCGCCGCGCCACACGACACGCTCCACCGCGGCAAGCACTGTTGCCGCAGGAGCACCTCACGCTGCTGCGGCAACTGGAGCGGGGTCGTCTTGGACCACTGCTTCTGCTCCTGCCGCTCCTCACGCCGCGGCGGCAGCTGGAGTAGGGTCGTCTCGGACCACCGCCACTGTTCCCGCCAAGCGGACAAGGGAGCCTACTCCTCCGCCTCCTCGCGCCGGAGGAGAGCCGGACTTCGACTTCTCCGCGCTCAGCTCCGACGAGGAAGAAGAAGAGTAAGATTCTTCGTTGTACTTGTAGTTCTTCAATTCTTGTTGTTTTGTCTTGTATCTCATTTGCTTTACTCCGAACCTGTTCCTTTTTAGGACTCTGGCCCAGAGAGCGGCGAAGAGAGCCAAGGTCCCGGCGCGTTCAAAGGAGGTGATTATCGTCGAGGACTAACCCACCGAGACAGCAGAGGGTGCGCCCGAGACCACCTTGCCGGATCCGGCATCTATTCTCCAGAGCAGCCCCCAGCGCAGCCCCCAGCGTAAGTATATGGTTTGCTTTCCGCTGTTAGGCACGCATGGATGCTCTTTCTTTGCTGACATCTGATTGTTGGTTTGTGTACGAGCAGAGCAGCCCCACCAGGAGCGCCCGGAGGCCGCCCCCGACATCGGGGGAGTTCTCCGGCAAGGGAGAGTCCTCCGGCAAGGGAGAGTTCTCCGTCAAGGGGGAGTTCTCCGGCAAGGGAGAGTCCTCCGGCAAGGGAGAGTTCTCTGGCAAGGGACCCTGCCGAGGAGCCGGCTCGCGCAGGTAATCCTCTTGCTTCAAAACTTCCCTTGGGTTCTTCTTCTTTTGATCTTCTTTTTGGATTTTTGCTTGACTTTTCTCCCTTTTCCGGCCGTCAGATCCATCTGCTGCGGAGCCGATGGAGACCGAGGTTGCCGGCGAGGAGAACACGCGCGACAATACCGACGACGCCGCTGCCACCGAAGAAGCAGCCGGCGCTGATGATCCCGCCGGCGAAGAGGCCGCCAAAGCTACCGCCGCAAAAGCTGGCGAGGGGTCTGGCGATCGTACTGACGGCCCTGAGGCCGCAGGAGGGCCAGGCGCTACGCCGACCGCCGATCCCTCCGCCGCTGCCGCAGCGCCAGGCTCCGAAGACCCCCAGCCAGGCGTCTACTTGAAGGCCGGCGACAACGTCTTCATCAACCTCCCCTGGGCGTCAAGCTCCAGGGCGCCGGTCGAAGGAGAGAGCTTTGATGGAGAGGTGCTCGCCTCCGCTGGGCTGACGCTGGTTGACGCACCGAGCAGCAGCAGTGGCGAGCCTAAGGAGGAGCGGCTGCTGCGGAAGCTGGTGTCGCTATACCGCGCTCGGCAGGCCAAGCTGGAATCCCGAGAGGCGCTTGCCGCGAAGGCGGGAGCGGACATCGAGAAGCGCGCGGAGGAGCTCCGGGGCCTTCACCAGGAGGCTCTCCGGTCCCTGGCAGAGGAGCGGGCGCTGCTCGCCGAGGAGCAGAAGGCCTTCCTCCTCGAGAAGGCTGAAGTCGAAGAGCAACAGCGGCTTGCCGCTGAGAAACTGTCTACGGAGGATGGCGAGCTGGCGCAGCGGAAGGTCAACCTTGACAGCCACGAGGAGGAGCTTAACGCGTGCGAGCAATCATTCAGCGGAGCCCTCAAGGAAGCAGAGGATGCTGCCGCAGCTGCCGAGGCCGCCAAGAAGGAGCTGGAGACGAGGGTGGCGCGGCTGGAGGCCGATCTCAAGGCGAGCAGCGAAGAGCTTGCCGAGCTCAAGCGTGAGCGGGAGAGGGACGCCTACACCAACTCAGAGCTTCAGGTTCGTCTCGCCGAGAAGGGCAAGGAACTTGTCGCCGCCAAGGACTCCAACGCAGATCTTGAGTTGAAGCTGACCACTTTGACCAAGACGCTGGACGGCGCCAGGGAGCAGGAGGTGGCCTTGAAGGAGGAGATCAAGGCCGATAAAGCGCTGCTGGCGAGTGCTGCTGCCGCCCAGAACACTTTCAGAGAGAATGTGGAGCACTGGACGGAGGGTCTCGTGAATGCTGCCGCAGACATTGACAGGGAGCTGGCGCAGCTGGGGATGGAGGATCTCGGGTATCCCTTTGATGAGAACCTCCAACCCAGCGCCAAGCTCACCTTGTTCTTCAAAGGCGTGGCGACGGCCCTCCAGCGGCTCTGGGAGAAGATTCCAAAGCAGCTGGCCGACGAGTCGCGCAAGATCTGTGCGGGAGCTCTTCAAAAGGTGTTGGTGAAGGTGGCCTTCCGCAACCCGGGCCTCAACCTCACCAACGTCCTCAAGTCCCTGCCGCTGGATGCTGATCTGGAAGCGCTCAAGACCCTTGTCGCACCCATTGTGGACAAGGTGAGCGGGATCAAGAGGATTGAGGGCAATCGCATAGACTAGGCCGCCCGTTTTCTTCTTTTCTTGTCGCTGCTGGTCATGTTATGAGAACAATCTGTTAGAGCCGCGACAAGCTACCTTGTAATATAACTCTGTTTTGGGTAGTGATTGCAATGTTATTTCCTTTACTTGGTTCCTTCCTTTGTATGCTTTTGCCCTACACTTTTAGGGAACTTGCCGGCGTAGGCACCTTAGCCGCGAGCGCTGAGTGCGAGACGTCAGCAGCCTGCTGGCGGTGCCGTTACCGACAAGAAACCTTGTCGCAACTAGTCGCAGCTCACTTAAGTTGTTGAGCGGACTCGAAACAAAGTAAGGGCACAACTAGCTACGAGTTGGTTCCTCCGCGCACAGGTTTTCCATACAAAGCACGGTCGTTCAAGGAAGATAACCTAAAAATTTAAAAAATCTGATTGCTCAAACTTTGGCAACTTAGCTTTTCTGTTGTTTGCTTCCTGGTAAGGCGAAACTTTCTTGAACGACGCCTGGTCCATACCATTATCTTCTCCTTTCCCCCCGGCAAACTTGTGGGCGAGGGAACCTTCCTTTCCTTGAGAAAAAAGAAAGAAGAGAAAATAAAGATATGGAGCCTTACGGCTCGTTATTGCTTACTGGGGGTAGGTGCTGCACAAAGTGTCAGATAACACATGCAAAAAATAGAAAGCATGAAATTGACAAGATGTGCGGAGCACATGAGCTTTATCTACGCACGGGGTCTGCGCCCGGCTTTGTAGAAAGGATTACATGCAACAGTGGCAAGACTTGTACAAAAGGTGGTTGCCGGAACAGGTTCCGGCAACCCCGCCTTACGGGTAAAACTTACGAAGATGCTCAATGTTCCAGGAGTTGCTTACCGGAATGCCATCTTCGGTCTCAAGGCGGACAGCGCCAGGCCTAGTGACTCGTTTCACCCGGTAAGGGCCTTCCCACTTCGGCGTCAACTTGTTGGAATTCTTGGCGGACTGAACGCGCCGAAGAACAAGGTCGCCTTCCTCGAGACTTCTGGCATTAACTTTGCGGCTATGGTAGCGGCGCAAAGCTTGCTGGTAGCGAGCAGCTCGTAAAGCAGCCTGAAGACGGTCTTCCTCAAGGAGCAGCGCGTCATCTTGTCGCAGATCCTCTTGCTCAAGCTCATCATAAGCGAGCACTCGAGGTGACCCGTATACGAGTTCCGTGAGGAGAACTGCCTCTGCTCCATAGACTAGAGCGAAAGGTGTCTGGCCAGTGGCTCGATTTGGCGTCGTTCTGATCGACCAAAGAACCACCGGCAGCTCCTCAATCCAGTTTCTTCCGCACTTGCGCAGCCTGTCGAAAGTGCTGGTCTTGAGCCCACGCAGCACTTCAGCATTTGCCCTCTCCGCTTGACCGTTGCTTCTCGGGTGAGCAACAGAAGCGAAGCAGACCTTGGCGCCAAGATCTTGGACGTACTGCATGAAGGTGCGGCTCGTGAATTGCGTACCGTTGTCGGTGATGATCCTGTTAGGGATCCCGAAGCGGCAAACAATCGACCTGAAGAACTTGACTGCTGACTATGCTGTCACCTTCCTCACTGCTTCCACTTCCGGCCACTTTGTGAACTTGTCGATTGCAACGTACAAGTACTCAAAGCCCCCGACTGCTCGGGGAAAGGGGCCGAGGATGTCGAGCCCCCAGACCGAAAATGGCCAGGATAAAGGGATCGTCTGGAGAGCTTGAGCTGGCTGGTGTATCTGCTTGGAATGGAACTGGCACGCTTCACACTTGGTTACTTGTGTAGTTGCATCCTGGAGGGCTGTCGGCCAGAAGAAACCTTGCCTGAATGCTTTGCCGGCAAGTGCTCTTGCGCCAATGTGATGACCACATATGCCTCCATGTATCTCTGCCAACAGCTTTTGTCCGTCTTCCCGGTGAATACACTTCAATTTCACCCCGTTGAGTCTTCTTCTGTACAGTGTGCTGTCGACAAACTGGTACATACTTGACTGCCGGGCTACTCTTTCCGCTTCTTCTTGCTCTTTGGGAAGTTCTCCTATCTGAAGGAAACGGACAATCTGCTGTGCCCATGCTGGAGCTTGTGGCTCGACAACAAGGACTAAAGGCACATCTGCTGCTGATACGTCCAAAACGTATCTATAATTTATGCTTGCTCCATGCCACTTTTGGGTGATATTGCTATGATATTCATACACTTCCATACACTTTTGATCATATTTGGACTAACTTACTAATCCACTCCACCCCAGTGCCAGTTTCTGTTTTCGGCTGTTTTTGTATTTCAGGTTTTCACGTTTCGAGAACTGCCCAGAAAAATCCAGAAAAATTATATAAAAAATCAGCGAACCGGAAACAACACTGCGTCCGAAGGGCAGCCTGGGGGGGGGGGCACAGGGGCTCCAGGCGCCCTGTGGGCGCGCCCCCCCCCCCCGGGCCGCGCCGGGCGGGGGCGCCTGGGCCCCCCGAGGCTCCCCCGGTGCCCTACTTTGGCATATATTTAAAGGGTCCTCCGTAACCCTCAGACCAGGACTTCTTTTCGCGATCCCATCTCTGTTCCGCCGCCGCCGCCGCCGCTTCCAAGATCGGGAGCACCAGGAGAACTCTTCCCGGCACCCTGCCGGAGGGGAGGATCACCACCGGGAGCTTCTCCACCACCATGGACGCCTCCCGGATGACTCGTGAGTAGTCTCCCATGGACCATGAGTCCATGACCAGTAGCTATGTGATGTTCTCCTCCCGTTCTTGTGCTTCACTAATTAGTCCTCGTGAGCTGCCCTACATGATTGATGCACCTATGTAATCCTTATGCTGTTGCTATGTTGAGTTTGCTGGGATCCGATGGATTATGAGATTATGTTGAGATTGATCTTGAGTAATATATTTGATTCACCTCTTTTATATTTTAGTTCATAAGTAATTCTTGCATGTTCTCCGTTGTTATTTATTGCTTTGGCCAAGTAGTAGGTAGTGACTCCAAGAGGGAACGTTATGCTCGATTGTGGGTTCATGCCCGTCGATGACTAGCTTGAGTGACAGAAACATGAGTCTAGGGGATGTGTTGTTGCCACAAGGGGGAAAACAACGGTGCTTGTGCCCGCGGGTGCAAGGATTGTTTACTTTACGCAAAGTTCTTTTAATGCAGTTGTCTGTTGCATTGAGTTTACACTATGGGTGGGACTCGCAACTTAATACCAGCGAGATGTTCTGGATAGATATCTCAAGGTGGATGATTAGTGGTAGATATTAATGGATTTCGGTCTACTTACTTTGGCGTACCGCCCATGCTTTGAACCTCAACCTTTCTTGCAATGTAGTCAGCATTGATTTGCGTTCGTAGTCCTGTCAATTGCCCAGCTGTAATTTGTTTACCTCACATAGCTGTTTTATCGTCTTTTGGGAGAGAGACATCACTAGTGAACATCATGAGACTCCGGTCCATATTACCATCATTGATCACATCCACTATTTACTTTTCGTTATTATTTACTATTGCAAAAACTATCTATCACTACTATCATATTGCTTTTAACCCTTTGTGAACTACAAGGCCGGAGAGATTGACAACCTCTCTGTACTCGTTGGGAGCAAAGTTATTTGTATCTGTGTGCAGATCCACGTTGATTGTTAATTGCGCCGTTAGCAATTGACACCTACTTGTTGAACCTAGGAGTCTCTGGGGATTCGATCCTTGGCATCTTTGCTAGGGGAAAACACTTCTACTTACTGCATCTTACACCTTCCACTTGGGGTAACCAACGAGGGGTTCGAGGCCCATCAAGGAGTATTTTCTGGTGCCGTTGCCGGGGACTCCACTCTTCAGGATAGGGGAGTTGCATGCTATCTTTTACCTTTGCTTTTTAGTCTTGTTAGTTTACCTATCATTTTGCTTTAGTTCCTTTTATCAAAAATCACAAAAATAGTTATCTTGCTTGCTTGCTACTATGGGTTCTACCAAAAACACTAAATGGGAGGAGTACACCCCTACTTCCATTGCCCCACTTATCTCTGACGGGGTTTACAAAAAGGATAAACCTTGTGATTACACTAGTTATGACGGAGAGTTATGCCCATGGCATGGTCTTCCAGGAAAAAAGTATGAGCCTCAGTTTAAAATTGCTCCTAAGCTTCCCGAAACTTGGGAAGATGTTCAAACTCTTATAATAGAGAGCGAATTAAACAAAGAGGATGACACTACAATTCTGCCCACTAATGATAAAATTGATTTTGATAATTGTAGTATTTCAGAAGTTGTCGCCTTCCTACAAGGAATGGCTAAGGATCCCAACACTAGCACGCTTAATCTTGCCTTCACGGAGCATATCACTAATGCTCTTATCGAAGCTAGGGAGGAGAAACTTAGAGTAGAAGCCTCCATACCTAGAAAGCTAGGAGATGGTTGGGATTCTATGATTAAAATTAAGATAAACAACTTCTCATGCTATGGTTATGTGATATTGTAGCTAGTACTTCCATTATGCCCAAAAGACTATATGATATGCTTAAATTGAAATCTTTTGATTCTTGTTCTTTTGGTAATGCTCTCGTTGATTCTTCCATAAAGAAACCTTTGGGGAGGATCGATGATGTTCTTATTGTTGTCAATGATAATTATGTGCCCGTTGATTTCACTATTATGGATATTGAATGTGATCCTTCATGTCCAATTATTTTGGGACGTCCCTTTTTGCGTACCATTGGTGCTGTCATTGACATGAAAGAGGGTAATATAAAATTTCAGTTTCCTCTCAAGAAAGGGATGGAACACTTCCCTCGTAAGAAGGTCAAGTTACCTTTTGAGTCCGTTGTACGGGCTAGCTATTCTTTTACTCTTGATAAAACTTGATCTATGCATTATGCCTAGCTTAAAGGCATAAAATAAAGCGCTTTTGGGAGGCAGCCCACATGAATAAATTTTTGCTTTTATTGTGTCTTGATGTTGTTTACTGCTGTAGCATCATCATTGTATCTTTACTTTTCATATTTGTGCCAAGTATAGCCTCTGATTGCTAGAAAGTTCAAAAGTTGTGAGGTGCTGTCCAGGAAACAGATTCTGTCCTTGGATAGAAAAATTCGTATAAAATCACCAGATCATCTTTTTGGTCTGAATTTTTTCTACAGCGTTCTCTATATAATTGTCTTTCGTGTGTCAGTTCTGAGTTTTTTGATTTGAGCTGCAGAAGTATCCCGAACAGGTCAATTACTGCCTGCTGTTCTGTTTTTCACAGATTCTGTCCTGTTTTGCCTTACCTTCACTTTGCAGATTAAGAACTTGCTTTTTCTTTGCAAAAACCTTTTGGCAATCTTGAGAAACATTAGAACTTAAAGAATATTCTTATTTCCAGCAAGGTATAATTATTTTATTAAGGGTACTAACCTCGCTAATCAGATTATGATGAGTTATGTATAAAGGGAGTTTTCAAGTGTGCGAGGGAAGATGATAAAAAGATTCAGGAGTGTCAAGCGCTCAAGCTGGGGGATGCCCCCATGCACCCCCAAGAAATATTCAAGGAGACTCAAGCGTCTAAGCTTGGGGATGCCCCCGTGCATCCCCTTCTCCATCAACATTATCAGTTCGTCCTTCGTTTCGCTATATTTTTATCACTTCATATGTTATGTGCTATGCTTGGAGCGTCTTGCTTTTAGTTTTCTTTTTCAGTTTTTCATAACGAGTCGGAACCCAGCATTCCTTTATGTGGGAGAGAAACATGCCCCACCTCTACCTAGAACATTACATAGAATTTTCATGTCTATCTATGCTGTGTGTGTTCTTTGTCTTTTAATAGCTACTATCGTGCTCCTGCTCTTAGTATTCATGCTTATCTTTTCAAGAGGTTTTATTTAGTTGGTTGCTTGAACTCTCTTTAATTACCATGCTCACCTTATTAAGAGAGTTTGCTTCCGTTGCATGGGTTAATGTGTCTATGATAAAGATGCTACTTTCATGATGGTGCTTAGTAGTTCAGTTTTCTTCTGGTTAATCTCAAATAGCTGGGGGGTTCCCAATGTGTTATTGGAGTACCAACTTGGTTTGTTTGCCTATGATGTGGTATGGTTTAGTAATATCTTCCTTCGAGAATTTATTTTGATTGACTTGGCGTATGCTCACGCATATTCAAGACTGTAAAGAAAGTCTGTCAAGCCTTGATGATCTTTTGTTTCTAAGTAGCGATATAACTACCATGCCTGATTCAATATTGCTTTGTCGCTCTGCATGATTATGACCGTCATTGCTCTCTTAGTTGGTCGCTCCCAGTTTTTTGCTAACCTCCACCTGCACTAAGCAAATTAACCATGCAATACATAGCTCATGGGAAAGTAGCCTAAAAACTATTGTGGTAAAGAATATGTTGCCTATGTATCTTATTTCTTATGAGTTGCTTGCTGAGCGGTAACCATGTTTCTGGGGACGCCATCATCTGTCACACTTTTGTTGAATATCATGTGAGTTGCTATGCATGTTCGTCTTGTCTGAAGTAAGGGTGATTTACCATGGGTTGAATTAATATGCATATTGTTAGAGAAGAACATTGGGCCGCCAACCAAAGCCATGCATCATGGTGGAAGTTTTAGCTTGGACCTTAATGCTCAATCTCTCATGAGAATATGCTTATGCATTAAAGAGTCCCGGTATGGATGTCCTCAAGTTGAGATCTATCAAAAACGAGAAATCAAATGCGATCTATCTCCTTGGACCTTTGTACAGGTGGCATAGAGGTACCCCTTTGTGACACTTGGTTAAAACATATGCAATGCAATGATAACCCATGGGGATCCGAGCTAATTAGGACAATGAGCGAGCACTATTAGTATTCGATGCATGAGGCTTGCAACTTATAGGATGTTTTATGCATGACACATATGAAGTACTACTACCGTTGACACAATTGCTTCCATGTTTCAAAATAAAAAGCTCTAGCACTTAACCATTTCTTTTACCTTTATGATTGAAGCACCAACTACTGAGAGCATGATTGTCATTCTGAGTGTAATGTGCATTGTCCCAAAGTAGCATTGTCTTTTGCATGATTGTGATATCGTTTATTCTGAAATGATTGTATCTAGTCATCACCTAAACCTTGAAGGTGCACTTGCATTTATGTTTTGCATCACTAAAGGGGGCAAGCTAGATATCACTTGATCATATTTGCACATCATGTTCATTGCAAATCTTTTTGATGTTTCAGTTTCATGTTTTAAAACTTTCAGTCATTTGTGATTTTCTCTTGAGACAACTTAATTACTTTAGAATCATTGTCTCAGTAAGCTTTTGTCATATGACTATGAGAAAGTCCTATATGGTTAATAGCATGTCACCACAGAAATTATTCTTGTTATCATTTACCTACTCGCGGATGAGCAGGAATTAAGCTTGGGGATGTTGATACGTCCAAAACGTATCTATAATTTATGCTTGCTCCATGCCACTTTTGGGTGATATTGCTATGATATTCATACACTTCCATACACTTTTGATAATATTTGGACTAACTTACTAATCCAGTGCACCCCAGTGCCAGTTTCTGTTTTCGGCTGTTTTTGTATTTCAGGTTTTCACGTTTCGAGAACTGCCCAGAAAAATCCAGAAAAATTATATAAAAAATCAGCGAACCGGAAACAACACTGCGTCTGAAGGGCAGCCTGGGGGGGGCACAGGGGCTCCAGGCGCCCTGTGGGCGCGCCCCTTAGGCCGCGCCGGGGGGGGGGGCGCCTGGGCCCCTCGAGGCTCCCCCGGTGCCCTACTTTGGCATATATTTAAAGGGTCCTCCGTAACCCTCAGACCAGGACTTCTTTTCGCGATCCCATCTCTGTTCCGCCGCCCCCGCCGCTTCCAAGATCGGGAGCACCAGGAGAACTCTTTCCGGCACCCTGCCGGAGGGGAGGATCACCACCGGGAGCTTCTCCACCACCATGGACGCGTCCCGGATGACTCGTGAGTAGTCTCCCTTGGACCATGAGTCCATGACCAGTAGCTATGTGATGTTCTCCTCCCATTCTTGTGCTTCACTAATTAGTCCTCGTGAGCTGCCCTACATGATCGAGGCACCTATGTAATCCTTATGCTGTTGCTATGTTGAGTTTGCTGGGATCCGATGGATTATGAGATTATGTTGAGATTGATCTTGAGTAATATATTTGATTCACCTCTTTTATATTTTAGTTCATAAGTAATTCTTGCATGTTCTCCATTGTTATTTATTGCTTTGGCCAAGTAGTAGGTAGTGACTCCAAGAGGGAACGTTATGCTCGATTGTGGGTTCATGCCCCTCGATGACTAGCTTGAGTGACAGAAACATGAGTCTAGGGGATGTGCTGTTGCCACAAGGGGGAAAACAACGGTGCTTGTGCCCGCGGGTGCAAGGATTGTTTACTTTACGCAAAGTTCTTTTAATGCAGTTGTCTGTTGCATTGAGTTTACACTATGGGTGGGACTCGCAACTTAATACCAGCGAGATGTTCTGGATAGATATCTCAAGGTGGATGATTAGTAGTAGATATTAATGGATTTCGGTCTACTTACTTTGGCGTACCGCCCATGCTTTGAACCTCAACCTTTCTTGCAATGTAGTCAGCATTGGTTTGCGTTCGTGGTCCTGTCAATTGCCCAGCTGTAATTTGTTTACGTCACATAGCTGTTTTATCGTCTTTTGGGAGAGAGACATCACTAGTGAACATCATGAGACTCCGGTCCATATTACAATCATTGATCACATCCACTATTTACTTTTCGTTATTATTTACTATTGCAAAAACTATCTATCACTACTATCATATTGCTTTTAACCCTTTGTGAACTACAAGGCCGGAGAGATTGACAACCTCTCTGTACTCGTTGGGAGCAAAGTTATTTGTATCTGTGTGCAGGTCCACGTTGATTGCTAATTGCGCCGTTAGCAATTGACACCTACTTGTTGAACCTAGGAGTCTCTGGGGATTCGATCCTTGGCATCTTTGCTAGGGGAAAACACTTCTACTTACTGCATCTTACACCTTCCACTTGGGGTAACCAACGAGGGGTTCGAGGCCCATCAGCTGCTGCGGGAACATCCGCTTCTACGGCGAGAACCTGCGGCTCAGCCGGAGCTTGACGTTCCCCGGCAAGCTTGCCGGAGCAAAACCTGTCGGGAGCCTCTGCTTCAACGGAACAAACCCTAGGGCTTGCCGGAGCAGACTGCTCCTCAGCACTCTTGGTGTTGATCTTGGGGACCTTCTTGGCGGCGGCTTCGGGAAGCTCTGCCGGAAAATAGTCACCAGAAATCAACTTCCTCTTCTTGCTCTGTCCAGTTGATGGTGTTAGAGACGGTTGAGTCAGCTTGAGCACAAAGATCCCTGGTTCCATAGGTAACTTAAGTGCGGCGCACTTCGACAGGCCATCGGCAATGTCGTTCTGAGCTCTTGGAACACGCTCCATCTGTAGGCCGTCAAAGTGCTCTTCTAGCTTTCTCACTTCATCAAGTAGGCTTCCATCAACGGACTCTGATAACTCTTGTTCACTTGGCGGATGTCAAGCTGCGAGTCACCCCTGACAATGAGCTTCTTGATCCCAAGGTCTGCCACGATCCTGAGACCGGCAAGCAAAACTTCATACACTATGGTATTGTTTGTTGCTTGCTCCTTGGGAAAGTGCATCTGGACTACGTACTTGAGGTGCTCTCCGGTGGGTGCGACAAGCAGCACGCCAGCACCGGCGCCTTGCAGCGTGAAGGCACCATCAAAGTACATCAGCCACTCTTTGCTTGCTTCCTTGACGGGGATGCTCGTTTCTAGAATTTATTCATCTGGTGTTGGCGTCCACTCTGCTATGAATTCTGCCAATGCTCTGCTTTGAATAGTTGAAGTGCTCTCAAACTTGAGGCCAAAGCTTGACAGTTCCAGTGCCCACTCAACAATCCTGCCTGTTGCTTCTGGATTCTGCAGTATCTTCTTCAGCGGAAAACGAGTGACAACTGTCATCTCATGTGCTTGGAAGTAATGGCGCAACTTTCTCGAGGGCATGAGAAGGCCAAAAAGCAATTTCTGCACACCAGAGTACCTTGACCTAGCCCCCTGTAGAAGGGAACTGACAAAGTAAACTGGGCGCTGCACTATTCTCTTCTGTATCTCTTCGCGCGCCTGCGCAGATCCATCTTTGTCGGGACCAGAGCTTGTCGGGGAAGCCCCCTGCTTGTCGCTGGATGTGCCTACCGTGGTTGCTGGCTCATCATCTGCCTCCCTCTCCGCTACTAACGCAGCACTAACCACTTGATTGGTTGCTGCTATATACAGCAGCAACTTCTCTTGTGGCTTAGGTGCGACAAGTGTTGGAGTGGTGGACAGGTATCTCTTCAAGTCTTGCAGCGCAGCCTCCGCTTCCGGAGTCCATTTCATTGGACCTGCCTTTTTCTAAATTTTGAAAAACGGCAGGGCGCGCTCAGTAGACTTAGAGATAAACCTGCTGAGAGCCGCCACGCAACCGGCAAGTCTTCGTACATCTTGACGCGCTTCGGTGCTTCAATATGCTCAATGGCCTTGATCTTGTCGGGATTGGCTTCAATTCCCCGCTTAGACACGAAGAACCCGAGAAGCTTGCCGGAAGGGACTCCAAACACACACTTCTCGGGGTTGAGCTTGAGGCTGATCTTGCGCAGATTTGCAAAGGTCTCGTCTAAATCTTGAATCAGAGTTGCCTTGTCCTTGCTCTTGACCACTATGTCATCCATCTAGGCGTCCACATTTCTGTGTATTTGTGGCTCAAAAGCGACATGGACTACCCTTGCAAATGTTGAACCAGCATTCTTTAAACCGAAAAGCATCCGTTTGAAACAGTACGTGCCACATGGAGTGATGAATGCGGTCTTCTCCTCATCCTCTTCCGCCATGAAGATCTGATGGTATCCTGAGTATGCGTTAAGAAATGAAAGCAAGTCACATCCGGCCATGGAGTCAACAATCTGGTCAATGCGCGGCAAGGCAAATGGGTCTTTGGGACAAGCTTTATTGACATCGGTAAAGTCGATACAAAACCTCCATTTCCCGTTTGACTTGCGCACGACTACAGGATTGGCCAACCACGTAGGATGGAGCACTCCTCTGACAAGGCCTGCTGCTTCCAACTTCTTGATCTCTTCTGCGATGAATTCTTGGCGCTCCATTGCTTGCTTTCTGACCTTCTGCTTGACGGGCCGCGCATGAGGACAGACGGCAAGATGGTGCTCAATTACTTTCCTGGGAACACCGGGGATGTCAGACGGTTGCCACGCAAACACGTCGACGTTCGCCCGCAGGAAAGCAATGAACGCGCTTTCCTATTTAGGGTCAAGAGTGGCACTGATGGTGAAGGTACCACCAGTGCCGTCCTCCTTGGCGGTCACCTTCTTGGTCTCTGGCGGAGCTGCCATTGTCTTCTTACACTTGCCGGTGGAGCTCGATGGTGCGTCCTCGACGGTAGTGCAGCACTCCGAAGAGGTGCGCTTGCCGGAGTGGACATCAAAACTCTTGCTGGACTTAGTCTTCTTCTTCCCCCCGGGAGCTTCAACGGCAACTGACTTGCGATCTGTTGCGGCTGCCGCTTCCCGGTAGATCTTGTCGGCGCATATAAGAGCATCCTTCTTGTCGCCAGGGACAGAAATGACACTTATCGGGCCTGGCATCTTCAGCATGTTGCATGCGTAGTGAGAGGCTGCCATGAACTTGGCGAGTGCTGGACGGCCGAGTATCCCATTGTAGGGCAATGGAAAATCGGCAACATCAAAAGTGACCCTCTCAGTCCTAAAGTTCAACTCGCTGCCAAATGTCACCGGCAACGTGACCTTCCGCTTCGGCTTGCTCCTTCCCAGGTTGATTCCTTGGAATGTGCCGGTCTCTTCGAGCTTGCTGTCAGGGATCTGGAGTTTCTGGAGTACAGCGGAGGAGATCAGGTTCAAGCCGGCCCCGCCGTCAACTAGCATCTTAGTGACCTTGAGGTTGCGGATAGTTGGTGAAACCAACATCGGCAAGCACCCGACCGCAGTTGTGCGATCAGGGTGGTCCTCAATATCAAAGATGACAGGCGTGCTGGACCATTTCAGAAGCTTGCGTGACTCGACAGGTGGTTCTGCCGCATTGACTTCCCGCACGCACTGCTTGAGTTGGCGGTGCGAAGTATGCAGAGAAGCACCATCGTCAACGCACAAGACCTCTGTGGCTTTCTGGAACTCCTGCTCACTGGTCTTGACATCATCCATGTCTTCATCGTCGTCGTCATCTTCATCCTTGTCGCGGCCGCGGGGAGGTCTGTCTCCTTGCCGCTGCTTGGCCTTACCGCGACGTCCTCCCCAGCCGGGGCGTTTCTTGCCGGATCCTCCAGCACCTCCTTGGGCTTTCTCCCTGTCGCGTCGCTCGTACTCAGCCTTTTGCTGCTCGACAAGGTGCTCGACCTTCTTGTAGCTCTGGAGGTCATGGCCCTTGGTGCGGTGGATCTTGCAGTACTGCTTGTCGGTGCTGTCCTTCTTGTCGGCGACCGCCACAGCCTGGCAGTTGGTGCATGCTGCAATCTCCTTGCCGGAGCTACCGGCTTTGGCTTTCTTGGCGCCACCTTCGTTGCCAGACTGCTCAATGACTAGCACATCTTTGCCTTTATTTTTCCTGTTGTTCCACCGCCGGTTCTTCTTTGCCGGGGCAGCATCCTCGCTGTCAGATCCTCCTGCTCCTATATTCTCTCCGGGGAGTTTCCTCCCTTCCTCAGCATGTGCACACTTGTCGGCCAGGGCATACAACTCACTGACGTCTCTGATCTTGCACATCGCCATCTCCTCCAGCATCCTGCGGTTACGTACGTTCTGATGGAACGCGCTGATGACCGTGGCAGGGTGGACATCTGGGATGTTGTGCTGTACACGGCTGAATCTCTGGATGTACTTGTGCAGGGGCTCTCCTTCCTTCTGGGCGAGCAGCTGAAGGTCACTCTCTTGGCCATGAGGTTTGTGGCAGCCTATAAAGGCGCCGACAAACTGATGGCATAGGTCTGCCCAGGAGGATATGGAGTTGTCCGACAAGTCCATGAGCCAGGACCTGACGTTGGGCTTGAGCACCAACGGGAAGTAGTTGGCAAGGATCTTGTCGTCCTGCCCCCCAGCAGCTTGCACCGCGATGGTGTAGATGCTGAGGAACTCCGACGGATGCGACTTCCGTCGTACTTCTCTGGTACGTCTAGCTTGAAATTCTTCGTGCTGGGCCACTGGACTTGCCGCAGCTCACGAGTAAACGCATGGCAACCTACCGCGTACGGCAAGTCGCCTGGTTCCCCTGGCGCATGCATGTCGATAGAGGGCCCAGCGTGCTGGTCCGATTGACGCCGCGCTTCTCTTCGGCGCTCGATGCGAGTACGAGCGTCTTCTTGTTGTCGTTCGTGAAGAACTTGGCGCTGATCGCGACGAGCTCGTGGATTTGATGACGCGGTGGAGTCGCTGTCGAGGTGGATCCGGCGAGTCGGCGATCTTGGTCTTTGGGGCGGAGAGTGCACGGTGGTTGCACCCTCACCGGTCTTGTCGCCACCGGCTCGTGCCTGGCTGACTTGCTGCGGCTGCGATGTACTCGGCTGCCGTGGAGTGTCGTCGTTGGCGAAGCCGATGAGACTCTGAATGGTGGCCCTCCAGTCGTCGATCTTGTCTGCCGCTAGAGGGTAGTCCAGGTGTAGTTGAGCTCGCGCCAAAGCTTCTGCTGAAGTGGCGGGTGGCGGTGGCGAACGGTGCGAGGAGCGGGATATGCTCGGACTTCTAGCTATGTTAGAAGGAGAAGTTTCCCGTCCAGGCGACCGTGCCTCGCTCGTGCCAGAATGTTGGCGTGCATGCTGGTCTTGAGCATTCCGAGATCCACCAGCTCGATCTTGGTCCAGCAGACGTATGGTACCGTGAGTACCATGACGCTGCCGGTCCCGCGCCTCCTGAGATGGGCGCGGTGCATGTACGGACGCCGAGGTCTTGGAGTGCGCCCGGTCGTTGTGGGAGCCGACTACGCCGCCGATGGGCAGCGCAGCCTTGTCCTTGGACCTGGCAGCACCGTGAGCTCCCTCGTCGACGCCCGTTCTTCCGCCGGCGTCTACCCCACAAGCCTTTTGCTCCGGCGGTGGTGGGTTCGACGCGGACAGAGTAGCCGCCTCCGAAGCCTTCTTCTTCGGCGGCATGTCGATGAAGACGATGAAGATCTAGCTCGTGTGAACGCCGGATCAGGTTCACACAACCTCGACGCACCCCTACCTGGCGCGCCAAAGATGTCAGGGAAACTGATCCACGAGCACCTATGGGACCAGCGGACCGAGCCCCTTTCGGTTCGGCAGGGGGCGGAGATCGCACGAAGAGCGGATCGGGGCGAAACACACGAGCAGTTTACCCAGGTTCGGGCCGCACGGATGCGTAAAACCCTACTCCTGCTTTGTGGTTTGTATTGAGTTCTTGCTCGGGAGCACTGAGTGCTACAGTACACACCAGCAGCTAACGAGACCGAGTGTGAGTGTCTTCCTCCTCCGTCCGTCTTCCCTCTATGTTGCGCACGGGCCTCCTTTTATGTGCTCAAGGGGTCACCGACAGGCGGCAACATAGACAAGGGTAAAAATGGAAAGGTGTTGTGGTTGGTACAACTACCTGTACAGTGTATCATACCTAACCCTGACGGCAGGGGACAAAGGCATTGAATGCCCGTCTGCGTCGCCCAAACAGTGCAAAAAGGGACCGTCAGGGACACCACCGCTCGCCACGATGGCAATCTTGTCAGCGCCGCTTGCCACGGCGCATCGCTGGCTGCACAGCCTCCCGCCACGTACGCCTGGAATGGTCCCAGGGCGACACGTTGGTGGATGTGCTGGAGCGCGGGTACAGAGTGGTAGCTTGCCGCGGCAAGCGCCTTCCCGCGGTCGATGTCTTGTCGCGTCCGGGAGCTCGTCGCTCACCAGGCCTTGCCAGGACGCATGGCGCGTCGCGGCAAGTTCCTTGAGATGCCTTGGTTGGCCTTCCCGGCAAGCTCCTCTTGTCGGGGTCTTGTGCCTTGAGTGGCCTTCCCGGCAAGCTCCTCTTGCCGGGGCCTTGTCTCCTTGGCTTAAATACTTTGTTCTTGAATGGCCCCAAAGGAACCACGGAGGGCCTTGGCGGTCACCCGGCAAGCCTTGCCGCGGGATGCTGCGACTGCCCGTGCACAAGTTCGGGATACTAGGGTACCCCTACTCTAGTACACCGACAGATACCCCTACTCTAGTACACCGACACCGCTGCTACTATTACAAAACCTACAAAAATACTATCGTTACTTTTAGTGCCGCTACCGCCACTATCATATTACTTTGCTACTAAACTATCTAGCTGCAGATACTAAGTTTCCAGGTGTGGTTGAATTGACAACTCAGCTGCTAATACTTAAGAGTATTCTTCGGCTCTCCTTGTGTTGAATCAATAAATTTGGGTTGAATACTGTACCCTCGAAAACTGTTGCGATTCCCTATACTTGTGGGTTATCAGGGGGTTGGGGCGGCAACCCTCAACCCGTCGACCCCTTTTCCCGTTTTCCCCTCGACCCCTCTACACCTCGATCCTCGACCCCTAGACCCTCGACTCCTTTTCCGCTTAATCCTCGACCCCGCGACCCCTTTTCCCCTCGACCCCTGCCCCTAGACCATCGACTCCTTTCTCCCTCGATCCTCGACCCCTCTACCCCTGAACACCTCGATCCCTAACCCCTAGACCCTCGACTCCTTTTCCCCTTGATCCTCGAGCCCTCGACCACTCGGCGACCCTCTTTTCCCTCGACGACCCTCTTTTTCTATTTTTCCTACTTCCTTTTTTCATCTTCTACTTCTACTTTTTTTCATCTCCACTTCTACTTCTTTTTCTTCTTCTTCATTCTTTTCCTTCTTCCTCTTGTCTTCTTTTTCTTCTTCATTTTCCTTATTTTCCTTCTTCCTCTTGTCTTCATTTTCTTCTTCAACTAATCAACCTAAATCAACTAATTAACCTAAATCAACTAAAATCTACTAACCTAAAATCTACTAAAATCTATTAACCAAAATTAACTAAAATCTACTAACCTAAAATCAACTAAAATCTATTAACCTAAAATCTACTAACCTAAAATATGAAACTTTGGGTTCTTGGCTCACTCGCTAGTGGCTAACTTCTGGACTTGTGTGTCCAAAGTCAAATCATAGAATTTAAACAATATATTTAGGGTTTCATTGGATTTCACGCATCTCAAAAGAATAGTGATGCCTTTGGAGGGAGAGAAAGGATGGAAAGTGAAGGGGCGAAAACAGAAGAATGAGATTTAACATATCTCAGACATAAGGAATTAAGAATCACGCCTTTGGATCTCAAAAGTTAAAATATTAGAATTTTGGAAGTGATGCCTTTGGATGCTTTACATGGAAGGATGTAGGGGCCTGTGCTATTGTGTTCAACTCTAGCCAGGCTCCCAAAACCTTATATTGCAGCATGATACATTTTGTTTACTCGGACTAGTCATGCATAGACAAATCAACTCAAAATTGAGTAGTTTTACTAGGTTTAGTCCAGTACAAATCAAGTATCATGTGAGAAGTATCTGATATCTTGACCAGACAAGTTCCCTCTTTTTTGTTGACTGGACCATTTGGGCCAGGCCTTCTTTATCATTTATAGTTATATGATAAGTTACATGACTCTAGGCAATTTACCATTTTCAAGCCAGATAGAGTTAGGTTGGTGTAGGACTCTAGGCCTTTATATATTGGTGTAGCTCAAATTTGACATTGCTCCAATTGGTGAGTTATGGATAATGAAGTCCTTAGGGAAGAGGTGGAGGAGTTGGAAATATTTCTTGAAACTACAACACTATGATACTCATGAGACGGAAGAGGAACGCCTTGCTGATCGAAATCCTCGTGTTCTCAAAGCACAGTGGCAATTTCTAGTTGCATATTGGAGTACTAAAATTTAAAAAACTAACCTACAATCTAAATTAACTAATTAACCTAAATCAACTAACTTATTAACCTAAATCTCCTTCTTTTGACTAGTTACAGTAGGGTAAAACACCCCAGTGCTAACCTAAATCAACTAACTAATTAACCTAAATCTCCTTCTTTTGACTAGGTACAGTAGGGTAAAACACCCCAATGCTAACCTAAATCAACTGATTAACCTAAATCGACTAATTAACCTAAATCACCCCACTCCTAACCTAAATCAATCTAAATCAACTAATCAACCTAAATCAACTAATTAACCTAAATAAAAAAAAGAAATAAAAAAAAAAGAAAAAAGGGAAGAAACATCACCAGGGCAGAGCAGTAACGAGCGGCGGGGGGCCCGGGCGGCGTGTGACCTGAGTGCGGGGCGCTGGGGCGCTGGGCAGCCTGAGCGGAGGGGGGTTGGGGATG
>LR738709.1:141055295-141111762 GCA_902687465.1 Secale cereale
CGATGGGGGCGGTGGGGGTCGGCGGCGGGGGCGGGGACGGCGGGCAGGAGGGCGACACTGGTAAGGTGAGGGAGAGAGAGGGGTGGGGCCTGGGGTAGACTGTTTTTTGAGCTAGGTTGAATTTCTTTGTCGTCTCCTAGCAGACGGCAAAGAGCGCAGCTAGTGGGGTGGGGCCAGGGGGAACAACCGTTAGGTTGGCTATGCTCTTTGCCGTCCGCTAGCACGCGGCAAAGAAACTTTGTCGTCCGCTAGAAGATGGCAAAGGAAGTGGCCGTTAGGTCGTTCTTGTTAGTGTGCCACCCACCCTCTTTACCGTTCGCTAGCAGACGACAAAGCTTCTATGTCGTCAGCTAGCTGGCGGCAAAGAGCAGGCTGACGGCAAACACCCTTTGTCGTCCGCTCTTTTTTGCTGTCAGCTTTCTGTGTAGGGGCCGGGGCAGCCACGTAAATCACCCCACTGCTAACCTAAATCAATCTAAATCAACTAATCAACCTAAATAAACTAATTAACCTAAATCAAAAAACAGCAAGAAAAAAAAGAGAAGAAACATCACCAGGGCGGAGTGGCAACGGGCGGCGGGGCGCCCGGACGGCGTGCGGCCTGAGTGGCAGGGCACCGGGTTGCTGGGCGGCCTGAGCGGCGGGGGGTCGGGGACGTCGGGGGCGGTGGTGGTTGGGGGCGATGGGGACGGTGGGGGTCGGCGGCGGGGGCGGGGACGGCGGGCACGCGGGCGGCGCATGAGAGGTGAGAGAGAGAGAGAGGGGTGGGGCGCAGGGCAGACCGTTTTTTAGTTAGGTTGAATTCCGTTGCTGTCTGCTAGCAGACGACAAAGAGCGTAGCTAGTGAGGTGGGGCCGGGGGGAACAATCGTTAGGTCGGCTACACTCTTTGCCGTCCGCTAGCAGGCGACAGAGAAACTTTGCCGTCCGCTAGCAGACGGCAAATAAAGTGGCTGTTAGGTCGTTCTTGTTAGTGGGCCACCGACCCTCTTTGCCATTTTCTACTAAATGACAAAGCTTCTATGTCATCAGCTAGCTGACGGCAAAGAGCAGGCTGATGGCAAACACCCTCTTTGTCATCCGCTCTTTTTTGCCATCAGCTAGCTGACGGCAAAGAGCAGGCTGACGGAAAAGTCCCCATAGAGAGTGAGGTTCATGATGCATGGTATGTGCTATATGTACGCCCGCATTCGACGCGTGGTATATATGCAGTTCTACTGAATAGCACAAACCAGAAAAGAATCATTCCTTAATGGTCAAATTAACCTCTCTCTCGTTTGGTCAAAGTGATGGAGGACAACCTCGTAGGCCCACAAATGGAAGCGGCTCACGCGAGTGAGTTCCTATAGGGCAACCACCGCCTACATGGAATTGCATGATGTTCCAATACTAATGCACAACTTTGATGTGGCACCTACCTCAGGAACCAAAAAGTCCCCACATGGAGCGAGGATTTGACGTACACACATATATCGAGAGTATTCATGTTGCCCCTCTTTGACATGTACTACATACTCCTACCGTGCATATACATAACACAAACCAAAAAAGAACCATCCTTGTTTGTCAAATTAACCTCTTTCTCGCTTTACATTCAAATAATCGACGACGACCTCGCGGGCCCACACAAAGAGTCACATGCGAGTGAGTGTCATAGGAAAAAACCACCGCGTGCATGTGCCCGTGTGCTATGTGATGTTTGAATACCCAATGCACAACTTTGAGGTGGCACACATGCTTCGCCAACCGGAAATGCACTACACCACGATGCGTAGCCCCCTCAATTCAAGCCGGTGGGAGGGACTCATGCGTACACATGTTCCCGAACTTTGATATGGAATCTCACCATGATCCACACCACACACATGCCAAGATGAATCCACCTTTGGACAAATGCCTCTCGCTGTCGGTGGAAACTGAAAACCTTTGCGGGCTAACGAATGGGCACGTCGCTGATTACCGCACGAGGAAGTGTCCGAGAGGACCACCAATGCATGCATGTTGCTTGAACATGTACGTATGAAAGGGTTGTGTAATGCTTTAAATAACCAATTCACAACTTTGACGTGGCATATATGACTCACAAAATGATCCATCACGGAGGCTCACGACCCGTAGTGTACTGCTGGACCCCCCCCCCCACACACACACACATAGACACACACATCCCGCACCACCACAGCCACTCTGAGGCATGTCAAAAAAATTCTGCAGTGAACATGTGACCAAAGAAGTGTCATGTTATAATTAGAAAGAAAAACGAGAGATCATTCGACCGTTCTTATACATTGATTGATTTCCTAGGGTTTTAATGTGCAAAAATCAAATTTGAGCTACATGTGCACCAAAATAGATTGCGAAATCATGTGTGTGTCCCTCAGTGCATGTTTCCCCATGCAAGAGATTTCAAAACATTGAGAATATAGTTTTTTAAAAGTCCGTAAATCCAAAACTTAGTGGAAATTCATGAAACTTATCCTGGTGTCATATATGGACACCAGTAGACTGTGCTATTCTATTTTTTCGTCCAATTTGAGACACGTTTTGATATAATATTCTTACAAAAAGGAGATTGTTAATAACTGCAACAAATATCTCATCCAGATTATTTATTCGGACCTTGTGCGTTAGACCATGCCATGCTTCAGATAAGTAGTAAAGCGGCAGAATGAATCATCAAAAAACAAAAAACAAAAAGTGTTGCCACACGCCCCGTGTGCCGTGTGAGCAGGCGTGCGTTGACGGGACGCATGCGAGTAGTCCACCGTGCAGGTAGTCCAGGAGGCGTGCGTGCAGGTGTGTGAATTGACAGGTGGCATTTTCGCTGCGCAGTGTCACCATGAGGCGTGCGAGTAGCTATGTGAAATGATGGTAGCAATGCGAGAAGTCTGTCATGCAGGCTCGCCGGGAGGCGAGACAGCCTTTGACCGCCGCCCGCCTCGCTCCCACTAGTCCGTATTAATGGAGCACCCGAGCCGCCAGTCATAATAGGTGGCCGCACCCCCGGACCACAGTGATCACCAACATGTGGACTCTACAGTGTATGAGGATGTCGCCGAAGCGCACCATTGGAGGGAGTGGTGACGCCCGGGCTGCTGAACACCTGCGCAATGCATGAAGCTGGGCATAGAGGTTGTCGTCCCCGCTGACGAGGTCTCGTGCAGGCAGCAACATGACCGTGACTTCATCGGCGCCGTCGTGCCCCCCATCCTAAGCCGGAGGTCAACAGCAACTCCGACAATGACTCTGACTCCGACGGAAAAGCGGTTAGTCATCTATATACCCATTTGTACGGCAAACATATCATGTGTTTTCTCTGGTTACTCGCCCCTCTCTATTTTTTCGGAATACAAATCCTATGGTTACGTTCTCTCGGTCCATGAAATCAGAGTAATTAAGATCCGTTAGATGCACATAGTGTATTGATTGTTTGAATGTTATCTGTATATGGTTAGTGATTAATTGTTTGTTCTGTACAAATGATTTTTGCTAATAATACAACTAGGGGTAGCGTGTGTGCTAATAATTCGTGGATAGATGTTGATAATTGATTTTGAATGTCCTACATATATGTTTGTGCCTTTTTTCTTCCATATCTTGAGAACTAATTTTGAATGTCCTACATGTATGTTTCTGCCATTTTTTTCTGTCAGATTGGTATGTACACAGATGACCCTCCGGCCAGCACTGCCGCTGGATGTAGATCTTGGACTCGGCTACACAGCCAGAAGTGGCCACGCCCCCACCCTGGACCTGAGGAACTAGTAGAATCTTAGGCGGACCGCATCAGCGATCTCCCGTACGCCATACTTGGGGAGATCACCTACCTTCTGCCCACCAAGGATGGCTGCCGCACACAAGTCCTCGCATCTCGGCGATGCACTCAGTGGTGCGCCACGCCTCTTAATCTCGACTATCGCCAGCTATCTGTCGATGATGATTCTGAACACCCAGGAGCCTCATCTCCTCCCACCAGGGCTCCGTTCAACGCATCTGCATCCCGGCATGCTACCTGTTGGACATACCCTGCACGGTGGCCGCCTGGCTGACATCCCATCAATTCGATAAACTCCAGCAGCTTGAGTTCTACCATTACTACAACAATAGATTACCAACAAGAGCTGCATCTGTGCCCTGACCATCGATGCCCATCTCATGGTTTTCCTCCTCTCTCCACACCACCACCTTGACCCAGTGCCATATAGCAGACAATCTGGTACAAATGCTTCAACTCCTACTTCTGGAAAAAACTTGCTCTTCTGTTGGTTGATCTGTCGGTGGCCTCACTACACATCATCATCCACTCCAGCTGCCCTGCACTAGAGAGTTTGGTGTTTGTTTCTGGAAAATGAATCCATATCTCTTGTCTCAAAATAAAGTCGCCTCACCTTGTAAGCACTGGAATTCATTTTGAAGGACATGAATTCATCATCGAAGATGCCCCTTCGCTTCAAAGGTTGCTCCTTGATTGTTGTTATAAACCTTCGCAAATAATTGTGGTCCCTGCGCCTAAACTAGAGACCTTGGGTGTATTTCCTGATCCGTTTGAAGGTTGCAAGTTGATGGTTGGCTCCACACTTATTCAGGTACTGTATGTTATCCCTGTACACTTTAGTAATCTACATTTTTCATTTGTGCGCATAAGTTAAATATCATCTTGGAGTATACTTTAGGTGCTAATATTATGTCCTGTGCTGAATGAATAGCTTGTCCATGGATGGTGTATCTGTCAAGACCTTATATATTTATATAGGGCGTCTTGACCTGAACACCACATGTCTGGAGAATTTGTATATAAAGGTGATGATTTCACACACATTGAAAACCCATATATAATGTACTAGAATTAACCGTTCAGCTGTCGCTCCTTCGACATACTCTATTTTAGACATTAACTGTTTTTAATCTTCATGTCTATTTAGGTACTAGGACTTCGAGAAAAAGGTGTAACCAAACGATGGCAGAGGAACCACAAGGATTTTTTCAGATCTCATGACATTTGTTTGAAGACAATAACGATGGAAGGATATGCATCCAACCATGTAAACACTAGCTTTGGCACATTCTTCATGAGGAATACAAGGGCACTATTATCCGTGAGGATTGAGTTTTTCAACAAGAAATTTCTTACGGATTGTATGTTGAATAGCATAAAAAGAAGTTTCAGGTGGACCTAAGGGCTTCTGATTGTGCTCGACTTATATTTACAACAACTTGTCGTCATCATGGACCAGTAGATCTTTTGTACCGGGATCTTGATTTTATGGATCGGACCGATCCGTTTGATTGTGACTGCCAAAAACTTTGGTTGAGTTAGATGTTATTGCCTTATTCAATCCGGCTTATGTGTAAACCTGATGAAAAATTAATCCTTGTGCTTTTGTACCTTTTGTAAGCTGGAGTTAAATATTCTTGCCCTTTTCAACTAGGGTTTGACCCATATTTTCTTTCATACTGGGCTTTGATCTTTGTTCATTACAGAACCCGCAAGTGCTAAGTGTCCGCTAGCACCCACTAAAATTATTTTAAGCTAGCACACCAAATGGGATGTACTCCCTCTGTAAACAAATATAAGACCGTTTAGATCACTACTTTGGTAATCTAAACGCTCTTATATTTTCTTACAAAGGGAGTAATTCATAATAGTAAAAGCTGCATGGTAGTGACAGATTTGGATTCTGAAATTTGGGACCCACGAGGAAAAAGCCTATCCAGGGTGGTGCCGACTCGAAAATAAATGTTGAGAAACCTCGTTTTAAAATTACTGTAAATCCAAAACTCGCCTCAAAATCATGAAACATGGCATGGTGTTATGACATGGCACCAACATGCTATGGTAAAGAAATAGTCCAATTTGGGACAAGTTTTGGTATAAACTTCTAAAAAACCGGAGCTTCTCTCAAGAAGCCTCATGGTTTCGAGAGGGAACTTGTCACCTATATGTGTGCGAAACGACATACGCTGTCTCTTCCCGCCTTGATTTATTTTCAAAGGCAACATGCAACTATAGGAGTGTCGTCCGAAAAATATGAAATTATTCAATGTTCGTTTTGCTTTTTATACATTATTTGAGTTTTCTAGGCATTTTGGAACATACTTTGGTGTGTGCAAAGGTCATGTGTCTACTAGCCACCTATGTAATTGGATGTTCAATTTGGTTATGGAATCACGTCCTTGTAAGTACATATATTGTTGTTCTGTATGCAATGACAACGCACACAGACCATACTAGGGAACCCGTCGGCGATGAATTCATAAATCGCTGACCATCGTATACCAGCAAGCGTTTGCCCACAACACACACACGACTTATTAGCAGAAATTGTCTATGTTATTATCGGTCTTCGCACACATTTCTGATTAGGAACATGTTTGCCGTATATCGCACACACCTTGATTTGGCTCACCGTTTCTGTTGTGTTACCTAATCACAAACAGTTCATCCGAGTGAACTGTATGCCGCATATCGCACACACCTTCACCTGGCTGCCCGTTTCTGTTTTTCCGCCTCATTCCGAAAGTTAATCCGACTGAACTGTATGCCGTATATCGCACGCGCCTTCATTTGACTGCCATTTCTGTTCTTCTACCTCATCACAAACAGTTCTTTGAACTGAACCATACGCCCCTCAGCAAACACGCAACTAACCGGTCTTCGATGTATCCACCATCGCAAACGTTTGGCATCTTATTTGATGGTTTTTTTACATCACCGTTTGTGATTAATGCATCGCACACTGTTTTGTCAAAGGGTCTATGATCGTAGTGTCACATTAGCAGCATCCTGCAGTAGTGGTAACCACCATAATGACTCAACTATACTTATATCATCACCAAACGTTAAGTATGTAGACCCTGCGGGTTCAAGAACTATGCATACATGACCGAGACACCTCTACGGTCAATAACCAATGGCGGGACGTGGATGCCCATATTGGTTCCTACATATTCTACGAAGATTTTATCGGTCGAACCTCGATGTCAAGGATGCAGCAAATCCTGTATGCAGTTCCCTTTGTCTATCGGTATGTTACTTGCCCGAGATTCGATCGTCAGTATCCCCGTACCTAGTTCAATATCATTATGTGCAAGTCTCTTTACTTGTTCCGTAATACAAGATCCGGTGGCTAACTCTTTAGTCACATTGCTTGCAAGCTTGTTGTGATGTTGCATTACCGAGTGGGCCCTGAGATACCTCTCCGTCATACGGAGTGACAAATCCTAGTCTTGATCTATGCCAACTCAATAGACACCCTCGAAGATACCTGTAGAGCACCTTTATAGTCACCCAGTTACGTTGCGACGTTTGGTACACACAAGGTCCTCCTCCGGTGTCAGTGAGTTCCACGATCTCATGGTCATAGGAACATACACTTGACATGCAGAAAACGATAGCAATAAACTTTACACTATCATATGCTACGCTTATAGTTTTGGTCTTGTCCATCAGACCATTCTCCTAATGATGTGATCCCATTATCAAATGACAACTCATGTCCATGGCTAGGAAACCACAACCATCTTTGATCAACAAGCTAGTCTGGTAGAGGCTTACTAGGGACATGTTGTTGTCTATGTATCCACACATGTATTTGAGTTTCCAGTCAATACAATTATAGCATGGATAATAAATGATTATCATGAACAAGGAAATATAATAATAAGCACTTTATTATTCCCTCTGGGGCTCATTTCCAACAACCGGAGCAACTCACTAGAAGGCTCGTGGTTCTGAGAGGGTACAATGCATGTTTGATGATGAACTGACGATAGCTTCCTCTTATGGCCTTCAGTTTTTTTATACAATTAACGTGCACTAATACAACTCTCATGTCACAATTTGGGAAATTTCAGGGGCCGTCTGAACTTTTTAAGACATTTACATGATTTTCTAGCCATTTAATGACCCTAATTCAAATTTGAACTACATGTACATGCAACAACTAACCATAATGGTTTAAAAATTCATATTTGTCTACTTGTGTGCGAGTTAATTCCATGTGCAGTAAATTGGAAGGAATTTTCAAACATATTGGTGTCACAAGTTGAACTCCGCCTATGTTGTCTCAACATAGCCGATCCCAAGCCCTGGTAAAGGAGGAGGGTCGTGTTAGGGTTGGCGAGCCAATGTGAAAACTCGGCCACTCTAATGGAGATGAAACCCAGAAGATCTTCGTTGGGGCGTAACGCTCTCAGCGATGAGCCACATCGGAACTCAGGTGTGGTGTCAAATGGGCAAGGGCCGGGCCGTCACCCCCTGGTGGCGCGCCGTATCTTGATCTGGATAGGGTGGCAAGTGAGCGAGGATCGGGTCATTGCATCCTTAGTGGCACGCTACATCGGCGCCCAGATGTAGTGGAAATGAGCAAGGGTCTTCGCATTTGAGTCGACGAGTGCGAAGGGTAAGGAAGCTAGCCGAGCCTAGGAGGATTTTTTTTATGTAGCTGGAACATAGGGTTCCTGACAGGGAAGCTTCGGGAGCTAGTCGATCTAGTGGTGAGGAGAGGTGTTGATATCCTTTGCGTCCAAGAAACCAAGTGGAGGGTATAGAAGGCGAAGGAGGTGGAGGGTATCGGCTTCAAGTTGTGGTACACCGGGACGACTGCAAACAGGAATGGCATAGGCATCTTGATCAACAAGAGCCTCAAGTATGGAGTGGTAGACTTTAAGAGACGTGAGGACCGGATTATCCTAGTCAAGCTGGTAGTTGAGCACTTAGTTCTCAATGTTATCAGCATGTATGCCCCGCAAGTAGGCCACACTGAGAACAACAAGAGGGAATTCTGGGAAGGTCTGGAAGACATGGTTAGGAGTGTACTGATTGGCGAGAAGCTCTTCATAGGAGGATACCTCAATGACCACGTGCGTACATCTAACACATGTTTTGAAGGGGTGCATGGGGACTTCGGCTATGGCATCAGGAATCAAGAAGGAGAAGATGTCTTAAAGTTTGCTCTTGCCTACGACATGATTGTAGCTAACACCCTCTTTTGAAAGTGAGAATCACATCTGGTGACTTTTAGTAGTGGCCAACACACTATCCAGATTGATTTCATCCTCTCGAGAAGAGAAGATAGGCGTGTGTGTCTAGATTGTAAGGTGATACCTAGAGAGAGTGTTGTACCTCAACATAAGCTGGTGGTTGCTGACTTCCGCTTTCAGATTCGTGGCCAGCGGGATAGGCGTGCCAAAGTCGCTAGGACGAAGTGGTGGAAGCTCAAGGGGGATGTAGCTCAGGCATTCAAGGAGAGGGTCATTAAGGAGGGCCCTTGGGAGGAAGGAGGGGATGTGGACAAGGTGTGGATGAAGATGGCGACTTACATTTGTAAGATGGCCTCGGAGGAGTTGAGAGTGTCTGGGGAAACGAGAATCGAAGGTAAGGATACCTGGTGGTGGAATGATGATGTCCAGAAGGCGATCAAAGAGAAGAAAGAGTGCTTCAGCTGCCTATACCTGGATATGAGTGTAGACAACATAGAGAATTACAAGATGGCGAAGAAGGTAGTAAAGCGAGCTGTCGGTGAAGCAAGGGGTAGGGCGTATGAGGACCACTACCAATGGTTAGGCACGAAGAAAGGTAAAAGGGACATCTATAAGATGGCCAAGATCCGAGAGAGGAAGACAAGGGATATTGTCCAAGTCAAATGCATCAAAGACAGAGCAGACCAACTCCTCATGAAGGACGAGGAGATTAAGCATAGATGGCGGGAGTACTTTGACAAGTTGTTCAATGGGGGAGAATGAGAGTTCTACCATTGAACATGATGACTCCTTTGATGAGACCAGCATGCGTTTTGTATGGCGAATCCAGGAGGCTGAAGCCAAGGAGGCCTTAAAAAGGATGAAAGGAGGCAAGGCGATGCGCCCTAGTTGTATCCCTATTGAGGTGTGGAAAGGCCTTGGGGATATAGCGATAGTATGGCTAACCAAGCTTTTCAGCCTCATTTTTCGAGCAAACAAGATGCCAGAATAATGGAGACGGAGTATATTAGTACCAATCTTCAAGAACAGGGGGTGTTCAAAGTTTTACTAATTACCATGGAAATTAAGCTGACGAGCCATACAATGAAGATCTGGGAGAGAGTCACTGAGCACCGCTTAAGAAGAATGACAAGTGTGACAAAAAATCAGTTTGGTTCATGTCTGGGAGGTCGACGATGGAAGCCATTTTATTGGTTCGACAACTTATGGAGAGATATAGGGAGCAAAATAAGGACTTGAATATGGTGTTCATTGACTTGGAGAAGGCCTATGGTAAGATACCGCAGAATGTCATGTGGTGGGCCTTGGAGAAACACAAAGTCCCAGCAAAGTACATTACCCTCATCAAGGACATGTACGATAATGTTGTGACAAGTGTTCAAACAAGTGATGTTGACACTGATGACTTCCCGACTAAGATAGGACTACATTAGGGGTCAACTTTGAGCACTTATCTTTTTGCCTTGGTGATGGATGAGGTCACAAGGGGTATACAAGGAGATATCCTATGGTGTATGCTCTTTGTGGACGATGTGGTCCTAGTGGACGATAGTCGGACGGGGGTAAATAGGAAGTTAGAGTTATGAAGACAAACCTTGAAATCCAAAGGGTTTAAGCTTAGTAGAACTAAAACTAAGTACATGATGTGCGGTTTCAGTACTACTAGGTATGAGGAGGAGAAGGTTAGCCTTGATGGGTAGGTGGTGCCTCACAAGGACACCATTCGATATCTGGGGTCAATGTTGCAGGAGGATGGGGGTATTGATGAAGATGTGAACCATCGAATCAATGCCGGATGGATGAAGTGGCGCCAAGCTTCTAGGAATCTCTGTGAGAAGAGAGTGCCACAAAAGCTTGAAGGCAAGTTCTACAGGACGACAGTTCGACCCGCAATGTTGTATGGCGCTGAGTGTTGGCCGACTAAAAGGCGACATGTTCTATAGTTAGGTGTGGCGGAGATGCGTATGTTGAGATGGATGTGTGGCCACACGAGGAAGGATCGAGTCCGGAATGATGATATACGAGATAGAGTTGGGGTAGCACCAATTGAAGAGAAGCTTGTCCAACATCGTCTGAGATGGTTTGGGCATATTCATCGCAGGCCTCCAGAAGCTCCATTGCATAGCGGACGGCTAAAGCGCGCGGAGAATGTCAAGAGAGGTCGGGGTAGACTGAATTTGACATGGGAGGAGTCCGTTAAGAGAAACCTGAAGGATTAGAGTATCACCAAAGAACTAGCTATGGACAGGGTTACATGGAAGCTTGCTATCTAGGTGCAGGAGCCATGAGTTGGTCGCGAGATCTTATTGGTTTCACCTCTAGCCTACCCCAACTTGTTTGGGACTAAAGTCTTTGTTGTTGTTGTTATTGGAGTCACAGGTCGAACACAAAGCATGGAGTGCCATGGCATTTAAATTCCAAAAAATTAAAAAATGATAAGAAATACATGAAACCTTGCTTGACGTAATGGCATGCCACCAAGATGTTGTGGTAAAAATTGGCTTGTTTGAAGAAAGTTTGGACAGACACCCCTCATAAATCGGAGCACTCACTAGAAGGCTCATGGTTCCAAGAAGGAACAATGCATGCTTGATGACGAACCGACGATAGCTTCCTCTTGTAGCCTTCAATTTTTTTTTCTATAGTTAACATGCACTAATACAACTGTCATGTCAAAATTTGGAAAATTTCGGGGGTCATTTGACCTTTTTAAAACATTTAAGTGATTTTCAAGCCATATTTTGAACTTAATTCAAATTTGAACTATGTGTACATGCAACAACTAACCATAAAGGTTTGAAAAATCATACATGTGTACTTGTTCTATGCGAGTTAATTTCATGTGCAGTGAATTGGAAGGAAATTTCAAACATATTGGTGTCGCAGGTTGGACACATGCATGGAGTGTCGAGGTAAAACAAAATAAGCATTCGTGCCTTATATGAGGAAATAAAATGTAAATATCTGACAAGACAACCGGGCCCCACATTATTGGCACTCTGTTTTGCGCCTCGAGGTTTGGAAGGTGAGTGGCGCGGGTTATTAATCGGTCACAATTTTGTGTTTAGAATTGTCAGCTATTAAGTTCACACATGGATTTTGCTACGGGAATCGTATGCAATTCAAACTACAGTAATCGTAAATTCCGGCGACTGGCGTGTGTATTGTTCCCGTCGATCTAGATTCCAGCTGCCAATAAATAATACCTTGCTCACCACGTCCCGCCTGCATTCTCATCTACATCCTCCCCTCGCTCTCCCTCTCCCTCTCTCACTCCCTCAACCACCCAAGTGAGCCTCCCGTCGGCGGATCCGGGACGGCAACCTCCCACCGACGCCCCCTGCTTCCTTCTCCCCATGACCTTTCACCCCCAGCTACCCTCCCTTCCAAGCTCGTCGGCGCCTGCTGATGTCTACTACACAACCTTCTTCTTGTAGACGTTGTTGGGCCTCCAAGTGCAGAGGTTTGTAGGACAGTAGCAAATTTCCCTCAAGTGGATGACCTAAGGTTTATCAATCCGCGGGAGGCATAGGATGAAGATGGTCTCTCTCAAACAACCCTGCAACCAAATAACAAAGAGTCTCTTGTGTCCCCAACACACCCAATACAATGGTAAATTGTATAGGTGCACTAGTTCGGCGAAGAGATGGTGATACAAGTGCAATTTGGATGGTAGATATAGGTTTTTGTAAACTGAAAATAAAAAAACAGCAAGGTAACTAAAGATAAAAGTGAGCATAAACGGTATTGCAATGATGGGAAACAAGGCCTAGGGTTCATACTTTCACTAGTGTAAGTTCTCTCAACAAGGATAACATAATTGGATCACATTACTAGCCCTCAACATGCAACAAAGAGTCAATCCAAAGTAACTAATAGCGGAGAACAAACGAAGAGATTATGGTAGGGTACGAAAACACTTCAAAGCTATTCTTTCTGATCGATCTATTCAAAAGTCCGTAGTAACATTCAATCTATCATAGAGTTCGTACTAGAATAACACCTTAAGACACAAATCAACCAAAACCCTAATGTCACCTAGATACTCCATTGTCACCTCAAGTATCCGTGGGCATGGTTATACGATATGCATCACACAATCTCGGAAACATCTTCTCAACCAACACATAGAACTTCAAAGAGTGCCCCAAAGTTTCTACCGGAGAGTCAAGACGAAAACGTGTGCCAACCCCTATGCATAGATTCCCAAGGTCACGGAACCCGCAAGTTGATCACCAAAACATACATCAAGTGAATCAAGTGTTCTCAAATCCTTAAAGACTCAATCCGATAAGATAACTTCAAAGGGAAAACTCAATCCATTACAAGAGAGTAGAGGGGGAGAAGCATCATAAGATCCAACTATAATAGAAAAGCTCGCGATACATCAAGATCGTGCCATCTCAAGAACACGAGAGAGAGAGAGAGAGATCAAACACATAGCTACTGGTACATACCCTCAGCCCTGAGGGTGGACTACTCCCTCCTCGTCATGGAGAGCGTCGGGATGATGAAGATGGCCATTGGTGAGGGTTCCCCTCTCTGACAGGGTGCCGGAACAGGGTCTAGATTGGTTTTCGATGGTTACAGAGGCTTTCGGCGACGGAACTCCTGATCTAGGTTAATTTCCAATGGTTTCAGTATTTATAGGATTTTTTGGCGTAGGGCACAAGCAGGAGGCCCTCCGGGCCGTCCACGAGATAGGGCGGCACCACCACCTACCCAGGGCACGCCCCCCACCCTCGTGGGAAGCTCGTGGCTCTCTTGGCCCAATTCTTTTACTTCGGGGGCTTCTTTTGGTCCAGAAAAAATCATCAAAAATTGGCACATCAATTGGACTCCGTTTGATATTCCTTTTCTGTAAAACACAAAAACAAGGAAAAAACAGAAACTGGCACTGGGATCTAGGTTAATAGGTTAGTCCCAAAATTCATATAAAAGTGTATAATAAAGCCCATAAAACATCCTAGAAGGATAATATAATAGCATGGAACAATAAAAAATTATAGATACGTTGGAGACGTATCAGCATCCCCAAGCTTAATTCCTGCTCGTCCTAGAGCAGGTAAATTATAAAAACAGAATTTTTGATGTGGAATGCTAATCAACATAATTGTCAATGTAATTCTCTTAATTGTGGCATCAATGTTCAGATCTGAAAGATTCAAGATAAAAGTCTATCTTGACATAAGAAATAATAATACTTCAAGCATACTAACAAAGCAATCATGTCTTCTCAAAATACTATGGCTAAAGAAAGTTATCCCTACAAAATCATATAGTCTGGCTATGCTCCCTCTTCATCACACAAAATATTCATATCATGCACAACCCCGGTTTCAGCCAAGCAATTGTTTTCACAATCTATTCTTTCAAACCTTTCGACTTTCACGCAATACATGAGCGTGAGCCATGGACATAGCACTATGTGGAATAGAGAGGTGGTTGTGGAGAAGACAAAAAGGAGGGAGATAGTCTCACATCAACTAGGCGTATCAACGGGGTATGGAGATGCCCATAAATAGATATCAATGTGAGTGAGTAGGGATTGCCATGCAATGGATGCACTAGAGCTAAAAATGTATGAAAGCTCAACAAAAGAAACTAGTGGGTGTGCATCCAACTTCCTTGCTCACGAAGACCTAGGGCATTTGAGGAAGCCCATCGTTGGAATATAAAAGCCAAGTTCTATAATGAAAATTCCCACTAGTATATGAAAGTGACTAAACATGAGACTCTCTATCATGACGAACACGGTGCTACTTTGAAGCACAAGTGTGGAAAAAGATAGTAGCAATTGTCCCTTTTTTCCTTTTCTTTCTTTTTTTTTCTTTTTCCTTTTTTGGGCCTTTCTTTTTTTTCTTTGGCTTTTTTTTTCTTTTTTTCTTTCTTTTGGAGGGGCTTTATTAATTTAGCCTTTCCTCACATGGTACAATGCTCTAATAATGATGATCATCACACTTTCATTGATTACAACTCGATATTACAACTCGATACTAGAACAAAGTATGACTCTATATGAATGCCTCCGGCGGTGTACCGGGATGTGCAATGAATCAAGAGTGACATGTATGAAAAATTATGCATGGTGGCTTTGCCACAAATACGATGTCAACTACATGATCATGCATGGCAAGATGACAATATGAAGCGTGTCATATGAACGGAACGGTGGAAAGTTGCATGGCAATATATCTCGGAATGGCTATGGAAATGCCATGATAGGTAGGTATGGTGGATGTTTTGAGGAATATATGGTCGCTGTTTTGAGGAAGGATATATAGTGGGTGTATGGTACCGGCAAAAGTTGCGCGATACAAGAGAGGCTAGCAATGGCGGAAAGGTGAGAGTGCGTATAATCCATGGACTCAACATTAGTCATAAGAACTCATATACTTACTGCAAAAATCTACAAGTCATCAAAACAAAGCAATCAACGCATGCTCCTAGGGGGGAGGTTGGTAGGAGTTAACCATCGCGCGCCCCCGACCTCCACACAAAGGTTGACACTTTACAAATACCTCATGCTCTAACTTTGTCACATAGCGGTTCACCATACGTGCATGCTATGGGAATCACTAACCTTAACACAAGCATTTCTCAATCTCATAATAACTCCACTAGTATGACTCTAATATCACTATCCTCATATCTCAAAACAATTATCAAGCATCCAACTTCTCATCACATTCAATGCACTTAGTATGAAAGTTTTTACTACATTGATCTTGGATGCCTATCATGTGAAGGCTAGTTTTATAGCCAGAGAACATTACCATGCTGTTCTAATAGATTCTCAAAATTATATAAGTGAAGCATGAGATTTGATCTATTTCTTCAAAATAAAACCACCGCCGTGCTCTAAAAGATATAAGTGAAGCAGTAGAGCAATAACAAACTATTCCGAAAGATATAAGTGAAGATCAATGAGTAGTTGAATAATTACGCAACTATGTGAAGACTCTCTAACATTTAACAATTTCATATATTGGGATATTATTCAAACAGCAAGCAAAACAAACTAAAATAAATTGACGCTCCAAGCAAAACACATATCATGTTGTGAATAAAAACATAGCTCCGAGTATAGTTACCGATAGATGAAGACGAAAGATGGGATGCCTTCCCGGGGCAACCCCAAGCTTAGGCTTTTGGTTGTCCTTGAATTTTACCTTGGGGTGGCTTGGGCATCCCCAAGCTTAGGCTCTTGCCACTCTTTGTTCCATAGTCCATCAAAGCAATACTCAAAACTTGAAAACTTCACAACACAAAACTTAGACAAAAATCTCGTGAGCTCCGTTAGTATAAGAAAGCAAACCACTACTCAAAAGTACTGCAATGAATTCATTCTTTGTTTATATTGGTGTTAAACCTACTGTATTCCAACTTCTCTATGGTTCATACTTCCCAATACTACTCATAGATACATTGAAATAAGCAAGCAACACACGAAAAATAGAATCTGTCAAAAACAGAACAGTCTGTAGTAATCTGTAGGTTTCGCATACTTCTGTAACTCCAAAAAATTCAAACTAAATTGTTAAACGTGAGGAATTTGTCTATTAATTATCTGCAAAAATAATCAACTAAATAGCACGCTCCAGTAAAATCTGGTGACCATTCTAGCGAGCGCTAACGATTCTGTTTTTCACAGCAAGATCATATAAACTTCACACAAGTCTTCCCAAAGGTTCTACTTGGCACAAACACTAATTAAAACATAAAACCACATCTAAACAGAAGCTATATGCAATATTTATTCCTGAACAAAAGCAAAAGTAAAGAAAATAAAATAAAGTTGGGTTGCCTCCCAACAAGCGCTATCGTTTAACGCCCCTAGCTAGGTATAATGATGCTCACATAAAAGATAAGAATTGAAACATAACGGGATCATCATGAAGCATATGAATATCACATTCAATTCTAACCCACTTCCTATGCATAGGGATTTTGTGAGCAAACAACTTATGGGAACAATAATCAACTAGCATAGGAAAGCAAAACAAGCATAGCTTCAATACTTTAAGCACATAGAGAGGATACTTGATATTATTGCAATTCCTACAAGCATATGATCCTCTCTCATAATAATTTTCAGTAGCATCATGGATGAATTCAACAATATAACCAGCACATAAAGCATTCTTTTCATGATCTACTTGCATAGAAATTTTACTACTCCCATCATAAGCAAATTTATTCTCATCAATAATAGTGGGAGCAAACTCAACAAATTAACTATAATGTGAAGCCTAATCCAATTGAAAATTAAAATCATGATGACAAGTTTCATGGTTATCTTTATTCTTAATAGCATACAAGTCATCACAATAATCATCATAGATAGCAACTTTGTTCTCATAATCAATTGGAACGTCTTCCGAAATAGTGGATTCATCACTAAATAAAGTCATGACCTCTCCAAATCCACTTTCATCAATATAATCATCATAAATAGGAGGCATGATTTCATCATAATAAATTTGCTCATCAAAACTTGGGGGACTAAAAATATCATCTTCTTCAAACATAGCTTCCCCAAGCTTGTGGCTTTTCATATCATTATCATCATGGATATTCAAAGGATTCACACTAACAACATTGCAATCATGCTCATCATGCACATATTTTATGCCAAGCATTCCATGTAATTCTTCTTCTAGTACTTGAGCACAATTTTCCTTCCCATCATTTTCACGAAAGATATTAAAAAGATGAAGCATATGAGGTAACCTTAATTCCATTTTTGTGTAGTTTTCTTTTATAAACTAAACTAGTGATAAAACAAGAAACTAAAAGATCGATTGCAAGATCTAAATATATACCTTCAAGCACTAACCTCCCCGGCAACGGCGCCAGAAAAGAGCTTGATGTCTACTACACAAACTTCTTCTTGTAGACGTTGTTGGCCCTCCAAGTGCAGAGGTTTGTAGGACAGTAGCAAATTTCCTTCAAGTGGATGACCTAAGGTTTATCAATCCATGGGAGGCGTAGGATGAAGATGGTCTCTCTCAAACAACCCTGCAACCAAATAACAAAGAGTCTCTTGTGTCCCCAACACACCCAATACAATGGTAAATTGTATAGGTGCACTAGTTCGGCGAAGAGATGGTGATACAAGTGAAATATGGATGGTAGATATAGGTTTTTGTAAACTGAAAATATAAAAACAGCAAGGTAACTAAAGATAAAAGTGAGCATAAACAGTATTGCAGTGATGGGAAACAAGGCCTAGGGTTCATACTTTCACTAGTGTAAGTTCTCTCAACAAGGATAACATAATTGGATCATAGTACTAGCCCTCAACATGCAACAAAGAGTCACTCCAAATTAACTAATAGCGGAGAACAAACAATGAGATTATGGTAGGGTACGAAACCACCTCAAAGCTATTCTTTCTGATCGATCTATTCAAGAGTCCATAGTAACGTTGAATCTATCATAGAGTTCGTACTAGAATAACACCTGAAGACACAAATCAACCAAAACCCTAATGTCAACTAGATACTCCATTGTCACCTCAAGTATCCGTAGGCATGGTTATACAATATGCATCACACTATCTCAGAAACATCTATTCAACCAACACATAGAACTTCAAAGAGTGCCCCAAAGTTTCTATCAGAGAGTCAAGACGAAAACGTGTGCCAACCCCTATGCATAGATTCCCAAGGTCACGGAACCCGCAAGTTGATCACCAAAACATACATCAAGTGAATCACGTGATATCCCATTGTCACCACAGATAAGCACATGCCAGACATACATCAAGTGTTCTCAAATCCTCAAAAACTCAATCCGATAAGATAACTTCAACGGGAAAACTCAATCCATTACAAGAGAGTAGAGGGGGAGAAGCATCATAAGATCCAATTATAATAGCAAAGCTCGCGATACATCAAGATCGTGCCATCTCACGAACACGACAGAGAGAGAGAGAGAGATCAAACACATAGCTACTGGTACATACCCTCAGCCCCGAGGGTGGACTACTCCCTCCTCGTCATGGAGAGCGCTAGGATGATGAAGATGGCCACCGGTGAGGGTTCCCCCCTCCGGCATGGTGCCGAAATAGGGTATAGATTGATTTTCGGTGGCTACAGAGGCTTTCGGCGGCGGAACTCCCGATCTAGGTTAATTTCCGAAGGTTTCAGTATTTATAGGATTTTTTGGTGTAGGGCACAAGTCAGGGGGCCCTCTAGGCCGTCGACGAGATAGGGCGGGGCCACCACCTGCCCGGGGCGCGCCCCCACCCTCGTGGGCAGCTCGTGGCTCTCCTGTCCCAACTCTTTTACTTTGGGGGCTTCATTTGGTCCAGAAAAAATCATAAAAAATTGGCACGTCAATTGGACTCTGTTTGATATTCCTTTTCTGTAAAACTCAAAAATAAGGAAAAAATAGAAACTGGCACTGGGCTCTAGGTTAATAGGTTAGTCCCAAAAATCATATAAAAGTGTATAATAATGCCCATAAAACATCCTAGAAGGATAATATAATAGCATGGAACAATAAAAAATTATAGATACGTTGGAGACATATCACCTGCTCTCTCCGCATCTACCACGGGACCCCAACATTTCTGCCGACCTCCCATTCCTCATCTCCCGGTGAGTTCCCTGGCGCCCGCGGCATGTAGTCCGAAACGGCGACGCCATGCAGCTCTGTGCACCTCACCGTTGTGCAAAACCATGGCATGCAGTACGGGAGCTCTGTGCGTGCTGGGCATCTCGAGCGTGCAATTCCCATTTTGTTGATGGCGCGCGAGCCATGTGGTTCGCAAAAACAGCAATTGCAGCTCGTCGGTGGCGTGTGTGTGTTTCGACAGCTAAGAGCATCTCTAGCAGACCGCGCATAAGTGGTCAAACCCGCAATTTTTTTGCGTTTTACAGTTTTGGCCGAATAAAGTGTCCAAAACATCAACCGTAAAAGTGGTCCAACCCGTAAAAAATTCAAGGGTCACCGCAAACGCACACCCGAAACCCCTATCTTTGGAGGTTGGAAGGTCGAATCTAGGGGGCCCCGTATATCGGTCAAACCTCGTCGGAGCAAACACGCCGCCGCGGAGTTTGCCGGAATCCGCCGTAAACTCGCCGGAATTCATCACCGCACACCGGAAAAGGTCGCTAGGCGCCGCAATCGATCGCCGCCGGTTCGAATTGGACAAGCTCGACATAGCCGTGGCCTCCCATGACCTCAGCCTGGCCGCCGGAATCCTCCCAGCACGACAGGCAAAGGGGCACGACTCGGCTGGAAATAGAGCAAGGCGCAGATGGTGGAGGCGGTGGGGCATGGCCGGCAAGGCTGGGTGCGGATGACAGGGGCGACGGGGCGTCACCGGCGAGGCTGGGCGCGGCCGACGCGGTGATGAGGCGCGGCCGACGGGGGTGGGGCGCGGCCGACGGGCGACGCGGCATGGCCTGCAGGCGATAGGGCGCGGCCGACAAGGTCGGACGCGACCGGCATGGCTGGCTGGCGGAAGGGGCGGCAGCGGCCGGACTAGAGGAAGGAGCTCTTTATTCTAGTTTTGCAGTTTGTTTTGCAGTATCTGTTCGGCCGCAGCTAAAATGAACGAACCCTTAAAATACACTTTTTCCAACACGCATCCTAGTTTTGCAGTTTGCGGTTATGCTGGGTCTGCTAGAGATGCTCTAACAACATTCAGTTCGCTAGCCCCTAAAAACATGTTATTTTGGGAGCTAGCAACATTCGTGTTGTTCTTCTTTGTGCGAAATTCACAACAAATGCAGTGCAGGTTGCTCCCCGAAGCAGGTCATCTCCGTCGTTGGAGCAATTTGTCGGCGTGCAGTTTTGTTAGTGCCGGGGAGTGGTTCTACAGCTTGCATGCGTTGTCCCATCAGATAACAGTCCACTTCTCGGGGGTGCAGCATGGTTTTTTTCCAGAAACATGATAGAGCAGTACGGCTGGATACCATGGAGGTTCAGATGCTTATGTCTCCATTCAGATTTGCAGTGTAGTGCGTGTTTGTGGAACCAAAAATGGTTGTTTATTCTTGGTGATTTTTCTTGCATTCAAAAACTTGTTATGCGTTGAATGGTGCAGTTAATTGTTGGGTGCCGTACTCTTGACTTTGTTGTGCAGTGCTGTTAATTTGTTGGTATAGGTGAACAACAAAATAAACAGGAAAAACACACAAAAAGACATGTAGTCCCCTCGCCTACCACCTGTGGTTCATTGCTAGCCAAAAATGTGGTTTCACTATAAAACTCCTTAGTGGTTCACTATATCAATGTAACACCTGCAGTGTGTTTGGTCCTTGGATGTGGTTCACTTTTGAGAGTAATGTTGTTCACTTGCGCCCAACATTGAAACGTGATTTTTTAGCAAACCAACAAAAAAGTAATGTGGTTCGCTTAAATATATGTCGCGTTTCACTTGCCCCATCTCTGCGGTCCACTCTTGTTCATAAAAAAACGTTGAAAAAAAGACAACAAAAACTTGTCTTAGAAAATCTATGCCCGACAAAAGAAATCATGAAGTTCACTTGACTGTCTGATGTAGCGCAGGTTTCTGTCTGAAGCAGTGTGCTCATCTGTCTGATGCAGTTCCTTCGTCGATTTGGCTGTCGCGAAAAACAAAGTGACCGTGTTTCGGTATTTGTAAAATTGCTCTTAAACCATAAAGAATTGGAGAGAGTGTTCTACATGAAAAAGTTGTGCCTCATCGATATCTTTCCAATGGTGTATAATTTGAATCATTTCGACCAGCGGTTTGTAAAAATTTCACGAAAAATGGCCGCTGCCTCTCGTAGTCAGCCGCACGATTTTCAAAATTAAATTAAAACTGTAAGGAATCTCAAAAACGTTTCAACATATGAAAGTTGCGCCTCGTCCGTTGCTTTCCAACAGCGTATCACATGTCTCGTTTCGACAAACGGTTAGAAAAACTGAAGCAAAAACAGTAAAAAATTGAAAAAAACCTCGAAAAAACATAATTCTGTGATTTACTAAATTTAAAACTGCTCTTAAACCATAACGAATTAGAGAAAAAAATAGATATGAAAAAGATGCGTCTTGATGATATCTTTACAACGGCGTATTTTTATGTTTTATTTCGACGTGCGGTTTAGAAAAAAACACGAAAAAGCGCTCACTGTCACTCGTCGTGCGCCGCACCTTTTCCAAAACTGCTCTTAAACCGTCTCGAAAAGTGTTCAACATGGCGAAGTTGCGCCTATTTCATAGCTTCTTAACGGTATATTGCACGCATGATTCCGATAAACGGTTAAAAAACTAGAGCGAAAAGGTACCCAAAAAACAACACATACAATTTTTTTCCCACGATGTTCATTGGTTGTTGTGTTGCAGTACCTCTGCTACGAAGAGTGCAGTGCCCTCCCATTGTGCGTGCAGTGCGGAAGTGCTATCAGAATAGTTATTATGCTATATATATATATCACACACATACAAATCTCTGCCATGGCGCCGCCGATCTGCCCACGCTCCAATGAGGAGGCACCGCCCCCCGAGGATGTTCAGTCATAGAGCAGCGACGAGGAGGACCCCTATGGGCCGCCGGACGAGATTGCACCAGACCCCCCAACTTTGGAGTGGTTTTGGGGCCACTACAATCTTTGTCTGTGGAAGTCGCTGCACCGATTGAGAAAGCTAGACAAGTGGCGTTCAAGAAATGACGAAGGAGGAAGCCAGGTACCTGGTGGCCTGTGAAGCCTGTGAGGCCGCCTGGAAAAAGGAGGCGGTGGAGATTTGGAGGCGGGCACGTCGTCGTGCGAAGGAGGTGTAGGAAGACGGGTACTTCGCGAGGAAGGTAAAAGGTGCTAGGCGCCTCATTGCTGCGTGGAGGTGGGCCGATAAGCTCCAGCGTGCCACCGACGAGGAGCTGCGGTGGGCGCCCAACAAAATGGAAAAATCATTCGCACTCGTCCACCAACAAGAGGCAAATCGGTACGTCAAGCGCTGCGAGGCGGAGGAGGCGGAGTACTGCCTCCGCGCTAGGAAGACGCCGCGTACCAGGGAGCTGCTGGCGAGGGACTGCCGGAATACTGTCCCCAGGAGGGATTATTAGTTTTGTTCATTTCCAATTTTATCCATTGTACATAGTAGTTAAGTATCATCACGTATAACTGATGATATTATATATATTCTGTGATGAACTAATGAACAATTAATATATATTAATTATATTTTTCTATCTGTTTTCATATACTAATTTGTATCAAGCTATTATCATCCATATATACATAATGGAAAGCATATATACACACATTGAAACATAACATATAAGAATGGAAAATAGAGTACACACATTGAAGCAGAGCACTATTATGATTGTTGTGAATACATAGTGATCCACGTCGAAACGACTCAACAAAATAAAACCGTCCATGTCCATCAGCTCTTGCCTACGGTAGCTCTTGGCTCTGCCGAACTCAGGCAGGCGTTCATCTAAGCGGTGGACACGCTCGCGGTACATATGGAGCGCGCTCTCGATCTCCAAGTTGGGCTATTTCATCGGAGATCACCAGCTCAAGGATGCAACGGCCATGTTCCTCTACTACGCCCAGGTGGACACCCGGGCCAAGGAGGCGGTTGAGCCTAGCGACTAGCGCGTTGGCATCGAGCGGGCTGTGTAGAAGGCGAACGGCGTGACCCATGTGAACGGAACGGTGGGCATCCGGTGCAAGTACACCACAGCGTGGTGCAAGTACGGCGCAAAGGGCCTTTGCCCATTCTTGGCGACAAATGGGGTACTGACGGGACGTGTACCTAGCTACAATGCCCTATCGACATCGTGCAAGCACTGATGGATCCACTCTTGTTGTGCGGTGCGATGTGCCTCTCAATCTGCAGTGCTCCAACGGTCTTGCTCTGCGTCGAGCCGCATCCTATCAGCATGGATGGCCTAGCTTGCTCTGCAGTGCACCATCGATCATGTTGTGCGGCGAGATGCAACCTCTCGGTGCTAACACGCCTATCTTGAACCGCAGCACTGAAGCGCCATGTGCCAAGGGTCTACTCAGCCCTGGCGATGACGTGCAACACAACATCATCCATCACGTTGTCGGGGAGCGCCTCGGCCTCGACGTGCCGTGGCACCTTCTTGTTTTCCTCGTCGAGCAGGTTGATGGCAGAGACGTCGCTTTCGTGGGTTGGCATGCTAGGAATGGGTAGATGTGCTACATGTTGTACTTGTTGCCTCGGTGCACCGCGTGCCACCTAGCTTTATGTGCAATATCAATGGGTGGCATCGAGAAACCGGTGAGGAAATGGCGGGAAACGATGGCATGTTTATAAAACGCCATCAATTAATGGAAACTTAGCACAGAAGGAACATCGAGCTAGCATGACGTGTGCAGGCGCATTACTCGCCCAAGGCTATGATCCATATACTTGTGTGCCCAACCGAGCACACTATTCACAGTAAAGAATACCATTCCGTTTATCCTAGTAGAGAAGTGGAGGCAAGCGTCACAAGAAGAAGTAGATGATGGTCAGATGATCGTTTATCCTAATTAATTATGCATATAATAGTTTACTTTGGTGTGTGGAAATTTCATGTGTGTACTAGCCACCTATGTAATTGGATGTTTAATTTGGTTGTGCAACATATCCTTATTAGTATATATGTTGTTGTTATGTATGCAATCACATCACACACAGAACATACTAGGGAAATCATCGGCGATGCATTCATCAATCACTGAAAATTGTATACCAAGACGTGTTTTCCCACAACACACACGACTTATTAGCAACAATCGTGCGTGCTATTATCGGTCTTCACACACTTTTCTGATGACAGACATGTTTGCCACGTATCACACACATCTTGTTAAGTTCAACCATTTCTGTTCTCTTGACTCAACACAAAAAGTTCATCCGAGTAAGCTGTATGCCGTATATCACACGCACCTTGATATGGCTGACCGTTTCTTTGTGTTTCCTAATCCCAAATAGTTCATCCGAGTGAACTGTATGTCGTATATCGCACACACCTTCATCTGGCTGCCCATTTTTGTTGTTATGCCTCATCACAAATAGTTCATTGGAGTGAATCGTATGCCACGCATCGCACACATAACTATAATGTGAATCGTGTTTGATGTCTCTGCCATCTCAAACATTTCGTATCATTTTGACGGTTTCTTTACATCACCGTTTGTGATTAATGCATCACACACAATTTTGTTGAAGGGTTTCTCGTTGTAGTGTTGCGTTAGTAGCATCCTGTAGTAGTGTTCTCTTGTTGCAGTCTTGAGCAGAAGCTTCTCAAGTGTTCTTGGAGTCATACTTTGAAGACTTTCCTGAGTGATTTCTCTTGGAAAACTTATGGAACTCGCTCACAAGCATAGCCAGTTCTCTGCCAATTTCCTCTGCGCTATCAGTACTGCTTTCAGACTCTTCTTCTTCAGATGAAGAAATTGCCTTGGCTTTAGCTTTTGGCTTCAGCGCGGGGTTGTCCATAGCTAGGACCATATATATCCCTCTTCTCATCTTGTTGAAATTCATGAGTATTGAGTCTCTCAAGAATATCAGCGAGATCAAGTGACTTCTAATCAGGGCCCTCTTGAATCATTAGGTCCAAGGTGTCAAAGGAACTGTCAAGGGACCTCAGCAATTTCTTCACCACCTCGTGCTCAGTGATATCAGCGGCATGAAGAGCCTGTAGCTCATTTGATATATCTTTGAGGCAATCAAAGGTTTGCTGAACATTTTCATTGTCGAGCCTCCTGAAGCGATTGAAGAGATTGCGAAGCACGTCAACTCGAGAGTCACGTTGAGTGGAAACTCCCTCATTGACCTCGGAGAGCCTATCCCAGATAAGCTTTGATGTTTTCAGTGCACTCACTCTGCCATACCATCCTTTGTTGAGGTGTCCACATATGATGTTCTTCGCTTGAGAATCGAGTTCCTTGAATCTCTTCAAATCAGTAGCATTGACGCTAGGAGTGACATAGGGAACATCATTCTCAACGATGAACAAGAGATCATTGTCAATTGCCTCAAGATGCATGCGCATCTTGTCTTCCAGTAAGGATAGTCTGTGCCGTCGAAGATGGGGCACGCAGCAAAGAACTTGATCATACATGCAGTCGACATAACTAAAACTCTAGGTGGTTAAATCAAAATCGCACAGAACAAGGGAGTACCTTGCTCTGATACGATCTAACAGGCGTAGGTTTACTCCCAAAGGGGGTGAATGAGACATTTTTAGAAATTTGTCAAACTCTGAAGAATTTGACAAAGACCAGAGTGAAGAAATAGAAACGCGAGGGAACTAAATCATCACACAATCAGAGTGCATGCATACATGAGACATAAGGGTGAAGAACATGCGATCATTCAAACATATAAGCATGAAGAATATGAACTAAAAAAATGTAAAACATCATGATGAAAGTCTTAAGTTCAAATTCATCAGAAGATAGATCACAAATTCTTCAGGAGCGGAATAATTTAAGGGAGGGTGAGGAATTTGAAACTAGGTTGGCTCAGTGAAGATACAACGATTTGGTTGAGCACTTCTAGTTTCTGTATCAACTGTACATCTGGTTGAGGCGGCTGTGATGAACTCAGAAGACACATAGTGTTGTAGGGTGAAACCCTAGGGTAGGATGTTTTCACACTTGGAGGGGGAACAGAGGAAGAACACACAAAACATAAGGGGAAAATCACTCAACAAACCCAATTACACATCCACTAGAGTAGCACACAAGATATCCACAAGCATAAAAGATCAATCCAAGGAAAATAGCACTAGGGTAAAGTTCTTCCCACTCCTAAGGGAGGTGAGGTCTCGATGATGATCTTATCCAAGAGGAGGTCTTGATATCCGCAAGAGGATCTTCTCCCCTAGGAGGTCTTGATCTCCAAGAGGAGGAAGATGAGCATAGCTCTCTCAATATTTCAAATATACTTTCCTAACCCTAAGAATGAGCTAGGGGAAGAGTTCTTATAGGCTAGGGATGAAGTACGAGGAAAAGGGTGGTACAAGGGTCTTTTTAACGGTAAATGCACGCATGCAAAATGAAGGAGTCCGGGCACCTGGGGTAAAGGGGCCCGGGCACCCGAAGGGGGTGCGGCCGGAGGTGACCGGGTACCCGGGGGCTGATGGCCTGGGCACCAGGACCGGTCAGGAGGGCCGTGCCCTTGGTGCTGATGAGGCCAGGCACCCAGGGTGGCTGCTAGCGCCTAGGCGGGGACCGGGCACCCGAGGCAGGAAGGGGCGAAGCCCAAGCGGCACCTGGGCAGCCGGGGCCGAAACGGCCAGGCAGCCCAGGCCGAAATGGCCTAGCACCCTGGGTGTCCAAAGTGTTTTGCCCTCCCCATGGCTCCATGCCCGACACCCGGGGTCCTCCTGTCCGGGCGCCCGGGGTGTCCATAGGGTTCGTATCTTCGAGCTTTCCTTGTCTTTCCTTCTCCTCCCTTTCCATGGTTGCTTGAATCTTCGTCGTAGCCTCCATACAGTCATCTCTTTGGTACCTAAGACCGAATAACATCTTTGTTTGAGGTAGAGCCAAATTCTCATGTGAATTCGAATGAAACTCGAAGAGGAAATAATTGACCTCGGTCTCGATGGCGCAAGCGCGTGCTCTTGTCATTGGTCCTGTTCGTGCTTGTGTTGGTGACGGAGTATCCATGGGGATGGTCGAGGGATGCTCCGCATCATCTCCCCCCGGGATAGATCTGTCCGTGGATCGTGATCTTCATCCCCATGGTATTGGGACAAGTCCTTGACGTTGAAGATATCGCTTATGTTGAACTTGGCACGTGGGAAGTCGATCTTGTAGGCTTTGTCATTGTAACGTGCTAGCACCTTGAAGGGTCCATTGGCTCGCGGAAGTAGCTTGGACTTGCGCTCGTTGGGCAAGTGGTCCTTGCGGAGATGTAGCCATAAGAGATTGATGACTGCTAGAACTACGTCGGTTTTTCCCCAAAGAGGAAGGGATGATGCAATATAGAAGCGGTAGGTATTTGATGGTCCCCAAGTGCAGGGAATCATCGTAGCAATTCCCAATGGTGGAAGTGATAAGTATGGAGTGTTGAACCCACAAGGAACTAAAGGTAAGATCAATATTCTCTCAAGTCCTATCTGCCACTGATACGACTCTACGTACACCGAGCGTTTTCTTCCAACTAGAAACGAGAAATAAAACTACATTGTGGGTATGAAGAGGATAACTTTTGCAAGATATCGGAGAGAGCTAAAATATAAAAGTAGGTGATGTTATCATACAGTTTGAATATATTACTAAATATTATAAATAGCGAGTGTGGAATAATGATGGATCGGTGTGCGGAATTGTCCTAGGCAATTGTTAACAAGACTGGTAGTCGTCATTGCAATTTCATATGAGGGAGAGGCATAAGCTGACATACTTTCTCTTCTTGGATCATATGCACTTATGATTGGAACTCTAGCAAGCATCCGCAACTACCAAAGATCATTAAGGTAAAAGGATAATTAGTTTTATGCCCCTAGTTGTGTCACACTTGTGTGTTTTACCCCTAGTTTGAAAAACTAACCTATTTTGTCCAAGCCACTTTGAAATTCTTATGCTCTTGCCCTTTGACCCTTTCACCATCACATTCAAAAATTCATAACAAAGTCATACTAACTCGGAAAAATGCAAATAATATACCAATATGTTCATAACAACATCACCTATATGCCAATGTCATTTGCATCCATGACAAAAATGCTGGAAAGTGCCAATCCGAACATTTTGGTAAAACTCAGATGGAAACTTTCCAACATTTTTCCCATGAATGCAATTGACATTGACAAATAGGTGATGTTTTTGCAAACATTTTGGTATCTTATTTGCATTTTTCTAAGTCAGTATGAATTTGTTCTGAATTTTTCAAAGTGATGGTCAAACGGTCAAAGGGCAAAAGCATAAGAATTGCAAAGTGGCTTGGTCAGAACAGGCGAGTTTGTGAAATTAGGGGTAAAACACTCGAGTGTGACACAACTAGGGGCATAAAACTAATTATCGCTAAGGTAAAACCCAACCATAGCATTAAAGCATCAAGTCCCCTTTATCCCATACGTAATAATCCCCTTACTCAGGTTTATGCTTCTGTCACTCAAGCAACCCACTATAAGCGAATCATGAACGTATTGAAACACCCTACAGCGGGAATCCCTCACGCTTGCGCGACACGGAGGGCACCATAGGACATCACCAAAATAAAACATACAACTCATACCCATCCGGATCATCAATCAACCCAAAGACAAAGGATATCTACTCAAAGCATCATAGGATGGCAACACATCATTGGATCATAATATGTGGCATAAAGCACCATGTTCAAGTAGGGATTACAACGGGGTGCAGGAGAGTGGACCGCGTAAAAGAGATGAGGATGGTGATGTTGATGAAGACGATCACCGCGACGATGATTTGCCTCCCGATGGCACTCCGGCACCACCGAGAGAGAGGAGGATAGGTTCTCCCCTTGTGCTTCCTCCTCCATGCCCCCCTAGATGGGGAGAGGTTCTCCCTCTGGTCCTTGGCCTTCATGGCGATGATGGCCCCTCCGGGATCCTCCTCCATGGCCTCCGGTGATGGTGGCCCCCTCCAGCAGGGTGCCCGAGAGGGCCTAGATTGATTTCTCGTGGTTATAGAGGCTTGCGGCGGTGGAACTTCCAATCTAGGTTATTTTCTGGAGGATTCTGTATTTATAGGAATTTTTGGCGTCGGTCTCACGTCCAGAAGGTCTCAGAGCCGTCCATGAGACAGGGGCCCACGCCTAGGGGTGTGGGCACGCCCCCCACCCTCGTGGACAGCCCGTGACTCTTCTGGCCTAACTCTTTTACTCCAGGGGCTTCATTTGGTCCATAAAAATCATCAAAAATTGGCACGTCAATTGGACTCCGTTTGGTATTCTTTTTCTGTAAAACTCAAAAACAGGGAAAAAACATAAACTGGCACTGGGCTCTAGGTTAATAGGTTAGTCCCAAAAATCATATAAAATAACATAAAATGTGTATAAAACATCTAAGATGGATAATATAATAGCATGAATACTTCATAAATTATAGATACATTGGAGACGTATCAGCATCCCCAAGCTTAATTCCTGCTCGTCCTCGAGTAGGTAAATGATAGAAGAAATAATTTATGAAGTGTCAATGCTAGCAGGTGCACAGGTTTGATCAATGATAATTTCAATCACCTTTTCTAGCATCATTATGTGTCATAACAGTAGCTCATCTCATAAAACTTTTCATGATCAAGTAACAAGCTATTCACATGTTAAAGTATAGATCATAAACTTTCTTGAAAACTAACAAACAGTGCTCTTAGTCATCAAACAATAGCAATTCATCTTATTTTCAGGAAGGGCCTATGTAAGAGCTTTGATTCAGCAAACTCCACATACTCAACAATCATTTAATCTTTCACAATTGCTAACACTCATGTGATATTTATGGGTTCAAAGTTTTAATCGGACACAGAGAAAGATAGGGGCTTATAGTTTCGCCTCCCAACCTTTTACCTCAAGGGTAATGTCAACAATAATAATTTATGAAAACCAACATCCAAGTGGATATATATATCCGGATCGCTCCAACACAAAGTGCTTGCCAAAGGAAAAAGTGTAAAAAGGAAAGGTGATGATCACCATGACTCTTGTATAAGGGTAGAAAATAAAAGTAAAAGATAGGCCCTTCGCAGAGGGAAGCAGAGGTTGTCATGCGCTTTTATGGTTGGATGCACAAAATCTTAATGCAAAAGAACGTCACTTTATATTGCCGCTTGTGATAAAGACCTTTATTATGCAGTCCATCGCTTTTATTTCTTCCCTATCACAAGTTTGTATAAAGATTATTTTCTTCGCACTAATAGATCATACATATTTATAAAGCAATTTTTATTGCATGCACCGATGACAACTTACTTGAAGGATCTTACTCAATCCTTAGGTAGGTATGATGGACTCTCATGGAAAAATTGGTTTAAGGGATGTTTGGAAGCACAAGTAGTATTTCTACTTGGTGCAAAGAATTTGGCTAGCATGAGAGGGAAAGGCAAGCCCAACATGTTGGATGATCCAAGACAATATAACGTTTCGGATATAGGAAAACATAACCCATTAAGTTGCCTTCATTGTCCAACATGAACCTTTTAGCATGTCATATATTAACGAATGATCACAATTACAAAAGATGCCCAAGATAGTATATTTATATGTGAAATCTCTCTTCCTTCAATATTCTTTCATGAATTGTTCAAGTGACCAATTCTGCGTTTGCTAACTTTCAATAAGTTTACTACATATACTTATTCTGTGTGAAGTCATTACTCCCCATGGTATAAGCAAATGAAACCTATATAAATTCAGATTTATGATATTCAATTCATTCAACCATTTACTCATAGGATGTACGTGAAGCACGTGAGTAAATGACAAACTACTCCAAAAGATATAAGTGAAGGACACTGAGTAGTCAAATAATTAACTAGCCATGGGAAGATTCTTTTTCATTCAAGATTTTAGATCCAATGATTTTATTCAAACATAAAGTAAAATTGAAAATACGCTCCAAGCAAAACACATATCATGTGACGAATAAAAATATAGCTCCGAGTAAGGTATACCGATAGTTTTGAAGACGAAAGAGGGGGTGCCTTCCGGGGCATCCCCAAGCTTAGGCGCTTGAGTCTTCCTTGAATATTACCTTGGGGTGCCTTGGGCATCCCCAAGCTTAGGGTATTTCCACTCCTTATTCTCCTCATATTGATATCTCGCCCAAAGCTTGAAAACTTCAACCACACAAAACTTAACGTAACTTCGTGAGATAGGTTAGTATGATAAAGAGTAAACCATTCACTTTGGTACTGTCAACGACATGGTTCATAATTTTTCTCACACAATGCCTACTGTACCATATCATTTTTACAATTTATATTGAGAAATATAAGCCATAGAAACTAGAAAACAAGCAAACTATGCAATGAAACCAGAACCTGTCCGAAACAGAACAGTCTGTAATGATCTGAACAACAACCATACTTGTGCTACTCTAAAAATTATGAAATAAATTGGTGGACGTGAGGAATTTGTCTATTAATCTTCTGCAAAAATAATCAACTCAAAATCACTTTTCTATAAAAAAAATGGCAGCTAATCCCGTGAGCGCAAAGTTTCTATTTTTTTACAGCAAGATCACATTAACTTTCACCCAAGTCTTCCCAAAGGTCTTACTTGGCACTTTATTGAAAAAAATCTATAAAACATGATTACTGCAGTAGCTTAATCATGTAAACACACAAAAACAATAAGGGTAAATATTGGGTTGTCTCCCAACAAGCGTTTTTCTTTAATGCCTTTTTGCTAGGCACGATGATTTCAATGATGCTCACACAAAAGATAAGAATTGAAACATAAAGAGAGCATCATGAAGAATAAGAATAGCATATTTAAATCTAACCCACTTCCTATGACTAGGGATTTTGTGAGCACATAATTTATAGGAACAAGAATCAACTAGCATAGGAAGGCAAGACAAGTATAACTTCAAAACTTTAAGCACATGGAGAGGAAACTTTGTATTATTGCAACTTCGACAAGCCTGTATTCCTTCCTCATAAAAAATTTCAGTAGCATCATGAATGGGCTCAACAATATAACCATGACATAAATCATTCTTTTCATGATCTACAAGCATAGAAATTTTACTACTCTCCTCATAAGCAAAATTCTTCTTATTCGGAATAGTGGGAGCAACCTCGACATAGTGGAATCATTACTAACTAAAGTTGACACTCTTCCAAATCCACTTTAGATGATAGTATTATTCATACTCCAAAAGATATAAGTGAAGTTCATGGATTATTCTAGGATTAACATCGACTAGCAAATATCCAAGCTCAAAATATATAAGTGACACGGAGCATTCTATAAAACCGTACTCAAAAGATTTAAGTGAAGCACAAATATCATTCTATAAGATCATACTCAAAAGATATAAGTGAAGCACATGAAGAATTCTATAAATAAAGAAAGGGCTATCTCATACTAGCATGGTTCTTAAAGAAAAAAAAGAAAAACACAAGGGACACAAATCGTGTGAACAAAACAAAACCCGAGGTATACCGATAATTGTTGAAGAAGAAAGATGGGATGCCAACCGGGGCATCCCCAAGCTTAGATGCTTGAGTATCCTTGAAATATTTACTTGGGGTGCCTTGGGCATCCCCAAGCTTGAAATCTTGCCTCTCTTTATTCTTCTCATATTGATAGCTCCTCGATCTTCGAACACTTCATCCACACAAAACTTCAACAAAAACTTTGTGAGATCCGTTAGTATAATAAAGCAAATCACTACCTTTAGGTACTGTTGCAAACTTATTCCAATTTCATATTAGCACTTTATCTAATGTATTCCAACTTCACCATGGTTCATACCCCTCGATACTACCCATAGATTCATCAAAATAAGCGATCAACACATAAAAAACAGAATCTGTCAAAAACAGGACAGTCTGTAGTAATCTGGAAGTTTAGTAAACTTCTATAACTCTAAAAAAATTCTAAAAAAATGAAAATTGGAAAATTTGTACAGAAATAATGTGCAGAAAGTTTTAGACCCATTTGACCTTCCAGTAAAAAATGTAAAATCACGCGCTACAGCCAAAGTTTCTGTTTTTTGTTCTGCACATAGAAAACAAGCAATCTAATCATCCTAAACCAAAACTTGGCACATTATTTTTAAAATTACAATGGATATATACAAGGGATAATTATTTACAGAGAAACTTCCATGCAAAATTCTACATTGTTTCTGTCAGGGATATTGCTACCTGGGATAAACCGGTCAGGAGGGTCCGGTTTTTGTTATCAAGATTATATTATCAGAGGCCTAGCGGAGTATGGAGTGGAAAGTTATAGCCCGAGAGGCTTAGAGCCCATATGTTAGGGCCCATGATTTGTAAACCGTCATACTATGTAATTTGGGATCTAAGATAGAAAGAGCAGAGACCGAGGCGGACACGTTTATGAGCCGGCCTCGGGACTCTGTAAATTGGACCGGGCGTCACCTCTTATATAAAGGGACGACCAGGCGACGGTTCAGGACAAGAAACAAGAGCTCGAGACATAGGCAAGCGGATTCGCTCCCTGGTCATCGAAGCCCAAGCAATACCACACCAAACTAACTTAGGCTTTTACCTTCATCGAAGGGGCCGAACTAGTATAAAATCCTTTTGTCCTTCATCCACTTTAACCCCTTTAAGCTAACTCGTAGCGATGGCCTCAAGACTAAGTCATTTTGCTAGGACATCTGCCGTGCTAAATCCACGACAGTTGGTGCCCACCCTGGGGCTATCGCACGATGGTTTCGAGTTCTTGAAGGGCAGCTTTGAAGGACTCAAGGGCTACGTTGTGGGCCGGATGACTAAGAGTCGTCGCGGTCGGATCTACATCAACGATGCAGGCTGGGGCCCCGAGGCCGATTCGATCGAATACGGGTACCGGGTTCCCTTCGGTGGCATCCACGTCTTCATCGGTAAGATCGGCGAACCGGGCCCTGAGACGGACATCTTCCCCAGCATCGTCGAGTTGGCTCAGCGTGCGAGACCTGCCCGGATTCAGCCCGCCGTGAAGCATGTCTTCATTGGAGCAGTGCATGGAGTCCAAGCCGAGGGCGGATCGGACTCTAGCGGCGAGACCGTTGTTTATTCTGGCGACGAATCTTCTTCCGGAGAGACCGAATCTCTGTATCTGCTGCAGGATGGCCTTCTCTGAGGGTTGTTCCGAAGTATTCCGGACCCCTTTGATCCGCCAAACAGAGTTGCTGTCTTCATGGCCGGATCACAACCCGCGCAGCAGAACTCAACAACATGGGCGTTGATATTAGAAGCAATGGGAGCTAAGGCTGGAGATCTTCCCCCGTCGCCATCTGATACTTTATCTACCTTGGTTGATACTTTGACAGCACTAGTAACAGCAGAGGTGGAATATGCCAACAAGGAGCAGCACGACGCGGAAATCGCTCAGGTGAAGATCCGGATTGAACAAGCCAAGTTGGACCCGGCAGCTGAGAAAGCTAGGATGGCTACAAGGCAGGAGGAGCTAGAGGCTCAGGCCTATCGGCTTATGTTAGATCAGACCGCCTCGCAAGGAGTAATGATGAGGAGATAACAATCTCGCCTACTGCCGGTTTATGAGGCAAGAAATCTCTTCAGCACACCAGGCGCAGGAACCATTAACCAGCCGGAGGTAAACCGGGGAGGAGCACCAGGAATAGGCACGTCGTTTCAGCCCCCGGCCGCAGAGCCAAATCGCCAAGTTGTGCCGACCCAACATGTGCCCACCCCTCCTGGTCATTTTTCTAATCCGTTGGACAACATAGTTGTTGTTGCTTCACGGCTGGCCGCCCTTCCTATTGAAGGAACGTCCCCCATAGTAGTGGAGGCGCGACGGGCCAAGGAGTTGATGGACACAGCGCTAACTCAACAGCAAGTCTATTCCTATAGCCGGGAGAGGATCCATTCAACCCCCCGTCCGAGACAGAGTTATACAAGGCATCTGGATGAACCGGCCGTATCAAGCAGCGCACGAAGGCGTCATCAGCAGAGGCGGGATAATCCGGCAGCAGATGAGGCGCACACCCAAGAGGTGGTGGATCAGGCCAGACAGCGCCGAGAGGCCGAGCTAACAGCGCAATACGATGCCTGTCAGGCAACGCCGGTTCGTCCCACCACCACAGTTTAACCGGAGGTCATGTCCAGTTCCCTGGGTGTACCATGTCTCATCCCCGCTTTACGGAACGTGAAACTACCCAAAGATTTTAAGGGTCCGCGCAAGGTGCCCAACTACACGACGGATCTTGCCCCAGAGGCATGGGTTGAGAGTTATGAGATGGCAATGGATATGCTCGATGTGGACGAGGCAGCATGCGCTAAGTACTTCACAATGATGCTCGAGGGCACGACCCGAACATGGCTAAAGGGTTTACCACCTAATTCCATCGGATCATGGGGTGAATTGTGGTGTTGGTTTATCAATAATTTCAAGGACACGTGCAAGCAGCCGATGTCTGTTGTCGACTTAGCTACCTGCGTTCAAGGAGAGCAAGAGTCTACAAGCAGTTGGGTGCGTCGAGTGTCCAAAATCTTGCACTCCTCCAATAGCATCAACCCAAGTATAGCAATAGTAACCTTGGAAGGTAATTGCCGGTTTGAACCCTTGAGTCAGAAGTTGGGACGGCTCAAACGTGATTGCAACGACATGGGAACACTCATGGGCGCTTTGGTGAAATACATGGATTCTGATAACACCAAATATCCAGACACAGATGGAGACAAGTCAGGGAAGGCAAGCAAAAACGGTGAACCGCCGCAGGCCAATCCGGCGAGTCAAGGATATAATGGCAAGCGTAAAGCGGAGGGCAGCTCAGACTTTGTTGCCAATACCAACGCTCAGGAAAATGGGCAACGCCGTAAGGGTAGACCGCCCCCACGCAACGGGAGGCCGCCTATTAATCTAGAGCGCCAGTTGAACATGCCCTGCCCAAAGCACGGTACGGTGGAAAACCCAGCTACGCATCTCTGGAAGGACTGCTTCAATATGCAAGAATTCATGAAACAGACTAGGTATGATCACGGGCCCCCAGGCGGATCAGGCGCCGGTTTTCAAGGTCCGGGTCACCAAGGAGGTGGGTCCGGTTCAGGATATCAAGGCCATAACAATAACCACAATGGGCACAATCAGCATAACCAGCAGCACGGCCAGGGCGGATACAATAACCAAGGGAATCAACAGCGTCAACAGCAGCAGCAGTCCGGATATCAGAATAATCTGAAGGAGCTGAGCAGTGGGTAGTATCACGTCTTCGCCACGAGTTTGTGCAAACGGGATCAGAAGGTTCTGAAGAGGGCAGTGCATTCTATTGAACCGGCGATACCACATTTTTTGCGTTGGTCTGAGCAACCCATTGTGTGGAGCAGAGAGGATCATCCACCCCGGGTTGATAATCCGGGTCAGTTAGCTCTGGTGGTGGCACCACAGGTGGGTGGTTACAAGTTCACCAAAGTGCTTATGGATGGAGGCAGCAGCATCAACATCCTATATTATGAGACTTTTCGACGTATGGGGCTGACAGATAAGAAGCTCCAACAGTCCAGCACAGTGTTCCATGGGGTGGTGCCCGGTAAGTCGGCTTACCCGGTTGGAAAGATTGACTTAGAGGTCACCTTTGGAGATGAGCATGACTCACGTCAGAGACTGTGACCTTTGAGGTGGTAAAGATCAAAAGTCCGTACCACGCCTTGTTTGGGCGATCGGTTTATGCCAAGTTCAAGGCTAGGCCGTGCTATGTTTATCTACAGCTCAAGATGCTAAGCCACAAGGGAACTATTACGGTTCATGGGAGCCGCAAAATTGCATTGGAGTGCGAGGAAGGTGATGCAGCTTATGCTAAGGCGGTTTGTGCAACAGAGGAGATGAAGTTCTACAAAGACAACGTTGATCCGACAGATATGTCTCCGATGAAGAAACCAACAACAGAGCATGATCCGACGTTGAAATTCAAATCGGCTGAGGAGACTAAGCAGGTGGACTTTGTTCCTGGCGATTCATCTAAGCAGTTCACTATCAGCGCTAACCTAGATCCGAAATAGGAAAGTGCGCCCATCGAGTTCATCCGTGAGAACCAGGATATCTTTGCGTGGAAGCCTTCTGACATGCCAGGTATACCGAGGGAATTAGCTGAGCACAATCTTAATATTGATCCTAAGTTTAAACCGGTCAAGCAATATCTGCGCCACTTCAATGAGGAGAGGCGCAAGGCTATTGGAGAAGAAGTGGCTAGGCTCTTGGCTGCAGGATTTATAGTTGAAGTGTTTCATCCAGAATGGTTGGCTAATCAGGTACTAGTGCTTAAGAAAAATGGAACTTGGAGAATGTGTGTTGACTATACAGATTTGAACAAGGCTTGCCCAACTGATCCTTTTGCTCTCCCCCGTATTGATCAAAGTATTGATGCTACGGCAGGATGTGAGCGGCTAAGCTTTTTGGATGCATATTCAGGTTATCATCAGATCAAGATGGCAGTTAAGGACCAGGAGAAGACAGCCTTTTATAACTCCATTTGGAGCCTTCTGCTATGTGTCTATGCCATTTGGGCTTAAGAGTGCCCAGGCAACCTACCAGCATTGTGTGCAGAACTGCCTACAAGGATAGATTGGGCAGAATGTTCATGCATATGTTGATGACATTGTGGTGAAATCCAGGAAGGAGGAAACACTGATCGATGATTTGAAGGAAACTTTTGACAATCTCCGAGTCTATAAAATGATGCTCAATCCGGAGAAGTGCATTTTTGGTGTTCCGGCAGGCAAGCTCCTGGGGTTCTTAGTATCAAACAGAGGAATTGAAGCTAATCCGGAGAAGATCAAGGCAATTACGTCCATGGCTAAACCGGCGTGTATCAACGATGTCCAGCGCGTGGTGGGCCGTATTGCAGCACTCAGCCGATTTATCAGCCGTTTGGGGGAGAAAGCGATTCCGCTTTATAAGATGATGAAGAAAACAAACTGGTTCGTCTGGAGTGTTGCTGCTGATGCTGCGTTCGAGGATTTGAAGAGGCAATTGGCAGAGGGGTCGGTCCTTGCTACCCCAGTTGACAATGAGCCGCTGCTGCTATACGTGGCTGCCAATGCCCATGCGGTAAGCGTTGCCATTGTGGTAGAGCGCAAGGAGGCAGGCAAAGAATATTCGGTTCAATGGCCGGTTTACTACATCAGTGAAGTGCTCATTGAGTCGAAACAGAGATATCCACATTGGCAGAAACTGGTGTATGGACTGTTCATGGAAAACCGGAAGCTGAAGCACTATTTTCAGGGCCACCCAATCACTGTTGTCAGTTCAGCTCCGTTAGGAGATATAATCCAGAACAGAGAAGCTACTGGTGGAGTTGCAAAGTGGGCCATTGAGCTTAGCCCGCACAGATTAAATTATGTGCCCCGTACTGCGATAAAATCTCAAGCTCTGGTGGATTTCATCAACGATTGGACAGAGTTGCAAGCACCTGAGGAGAAGCCGGATCATACATACTGGACTATCCATTTGGACGGTTCAAGGCAATTGGAGGGCTCGGGGGCTGGAGTCGTGCTAACTTCCCCACGAGGTGATAAGTTTTGTTATGTCCTCCGGTTAATGTTCCCTTGTACTAATAATGCTGCTGAGTATGAAGCTCTCCTCCATGGTCTGCGGATGGCCAAGGATATGAACTTGAGCCAGGTCAAGTGTTTTGGCGATTCAGATCTGGTGGCACAGCAGGTATCTGGCAAGTGGGACTCCAAGGATCCTCTCATTGCAGCATATCGACGAGAGGTAGACGTCGTCGCTGGATATTTAAAAGGATATCAGGTGGATCATATAGACCGACGGAAAAACGAAGCGGCTGATGTGTTAAGCCAGTTGGGTTCCCAGCGTAAACCGGTTCCACCTAATACCTTCTTGGATGAGTTGCATAATCCGTCGGTGCAGATACCTTCAGAGGAGGACTTGGTTGTTCCTTATCCGGAAGCGCAATTGGTTGCAGCACTTCATATCACTCCCGATTGGACGCTCCCTTACCTGGCATATATGAACCGGGGCGAGTTACCAGAGGACGAAGTGGAAGCCCGACAGATAATCCGGCGGTCTAAATCCATGACTATTGTCAATGGAGAACTTCATCATCGCAGTGATTCTAGAGCTTTTCAGCGATGTGTATCACCAAAAGAAGGCTGCGATATCACGCCGGTTCAAAATCATTGGTAGCTAAAGCTTTTCGTCATGGGTTTTACTGGTTGACGGCTCACGTCGATGCAGAGGACTTGGTCAGGAAGTGTGATGCTTGCCAGAAATTCTCACGGTGTGCTCATATACCGGCGCAGGAGCTGAGGATGATCCCAATTACTTGGCCGTTTGCGACTTGGGGGCTTGATATGGTTGGACCCTTCAAGAGATCCCAAGATAAGAAAACCCATCTTCTGGTGGCAGCGGATAAATTTACCAAGTGGGTTGAAGCGGAGCCTGTCAGTAAGTGTGATGCAACAACGGCGGTTCAGTTCATCAAAAAGGTGATTTTCCGGTTTGGCTTTCCACACAGCATTATAACTGATAATGGCACCAATCTATCCAAGGGGCTATGGAGGAGTTCTGTCAACGAGAGCATATTCGTCTAGATGTATCATCAGTAGCTCACCCCGAGTCTAATGGCCAAACTGAACGAGCCAATCAAGAGATCTTGAGAGGCATCAAACCCCGGCTTATGGTTCCTTTGCAGAGAACACCGGGTTGTTGGGTGGAGGAGTTACCTTCCGTGCTATGGAGCATCAACACTACACCTAACATATCTACAGGGTACACGCCTTTCTTCATGTTATATGGAGCTGAAGCGGTCCTCCCTAGTGATATCCGTCATGACTCGCCGCGGGTGGCGGCGTATGTTGAAGCGGATAATGAACAAGCAAGACAGGACGCCTTAGACCGGCTGGACGAAGAACGGGACACGGCAGCAGCCCGATCGGCGATTTATCAGCAAGACCTGCTGGTACCACAGTCGCCGGGTCAAGACCATGACGTTTCAAGAACGAGATCTAGTGCTCCGGCTCATCCAAGTCCAGACGGACATGCACAAGTTATCCCCACCTTGGGAAGGACCATTTGTGGTCAGCAAGAACCTGCGCAACGGATCATACTACCTCGTCGACGTTCGAGAACATAAGGACTCACGCACGGCGGAGGAGGAGACCAAGCGGCCGTGGAACATTGCTCTTCTTCGACCTTACTATACTTGAGCCATCGGCTCCGCTTTATGTACAATGTATATATTATGATTAATATAATAAACCGGCGCCCCCCGGTAAACCGAGGTATCAGCCATCTTTTTCATAAGAGTATCACATGGGGGCTTCCGCGGGCAAGGGAGTTTTCTATGGCCTCTTAAACCGGCACCCTTAATAAATCAAGGTATCAGCCGTCTTTTCTGGACAAAAGAGAATCACATGGGGGCTTCCGCGGGCAAGGAAGTTTCCTATGGCCTCTTAAACCGGCGGCCATATCAAGACCATCATAAGAGCACAGCTCTGGTTGCTTCTGCAATTTCCACATGATGATGACGGGCAAAAGAGAGTTTTGGATGCCTAGCACAACTCAAACATATGCCCCGACGAGCAATGCTCACACGCTATCTGGGGGCTCCTGATGCAAGTTCATCAGCGAGTTGAAAACTCTTGTAGTGAACACAGCTTGGAAGCTTGGTGTATACACCTAAAACCCCGGATTAACCTAACTGCATCAAGTAAATCGCGGGGTCCAGGTAAACCTGGTATGACCCATCGAACGTAACACAAGTTAATCCTTCGGGACCCTGAACTTGGTCACGTTAAATTGACGATCATCAAGTGATTACACAAGACAAAATCTTTATCGCATCGTTTGGATGTAGATATTGAGGCCCAGATTTTGATATTGGTATTCGGTAACCCGAATATCGCCGTTCGGTTGCGCTTGACATTCAGTCGTGGAATCGGGGCTCAATATCGAGCCGTTCCCTTTTTCACGTGCACTCCCTCTCGAGCAATTCGGAGGCCTAGAGCTCGGTTTTCATTGATATTCGCCAATCACTCCGGCCCGCGACTCCTGCGCTCTCACCCTTCCCTGCGCAACTATCGAAACGGCATAGTAGCCCGCGTCGCCGCGAGCATCATGGCCGGCGGTGCCGGACTCCGCCGCTGGCCCGAGCTCGAAGACCGCGGGGTTCGACTCCTGCTCCGGCCGCACCACCTCCGCCTCATAAGGGCCGGCGGCGACTACCTAGGTCTCCGCACCTCCCCTTCCTTCGTCAGCTGCTGGTTTGGGGATTCTCCGGCCAGCCGTGGCGGAAACTCCGCACCACGAGTTGAATCCCACCGGCAGATGTGGACTCTGAAGCCGGCCCGACATGAAGACCATCGTGACGGGTTGCTGCTGCCGCCACATCTACGCCGGCGACTGCTAACTGGGTCTCCGTGCCTCCCTCTCCCTTTAATGGCTACTGGTTTAGGGGCCGCTCCGGCAAGGCAAAGTGGAAGCCCACCACGGGAGTCTGTCGGTGTGTGCGTGGAGTCCGTTGCTGTGTGCCTGAGTGTGCGTTGCTATGTGCGTGTGCTCTCTGTCTGCATCCCCTACTCTGATTGCAAGTGCACAAAACTGAGTTGTTGCAAGCACGACCAATAGCTGTATTCATCTTTGATCCCTCACGAACATGCTTCCCTTTTTTCTGTTCAAATATATCAAGTATAAAAGTTCATACTTATATATATATGTGTGCAATTCAACGCTTGACCATCCAAACAATATTTGGAATTGTGTTTTCGTTTGGATTCCATGAGCCAAATATATGAGCATCCAAACACTGAAATTGGCATTGAAGCTCAATATCAATGTCTCGAATAATTGGCATTGTGGCCAATTCAATGTCAAGCCCTTCAATGTCGACATCCAAACATAGCGTATGAGATTTTGAAACATTGGTAGCATTTGACATTGATGATTTGGTTAAAGATTGCGGATCATCTTAACAGGCTTTGCTAAAATGGTTAATGACAGTAGCCTGACAGCTCATAAAAAGCCTCGAATTTGGAGCCTAGCAGCTCGTAAAAAGCCTCGACTGCATGGTCTTATTTGCCCAAAAACTTTATTTTTCATTTTTTTGTTTTCTCAAATCTTTATCCTCAAGGTCATTGGTTTTTTCAACCAAGTCCATTGATTCAAGAGTGGATGGCTACGAAATTGCCACTACATCTGTATATACAGAGCTATAGTCTGCGTTATAAACACCAGTACTAGTTTACAGTTAAACCGGCGTTCATTGTAACCCAAATCGGCCTACATAATAAGCCGACAGAGAGCCAAGGGAGTCATCAACACTCACGCCTTGGATCATTCCTACCAGATTAAGGTTTGCAGATACACTTAATCGCAGGTATGGCATGTGCTTCTATTTTATACATGGTTCAAGTTATTTACTTAGATTATGTGTTTGGGCACTATAACCCATCTGGTGATAAACCGCGAGGACATTTTTTAGCATTGTTTATGCAGACACAGGTAATATAAACTGTCAAAGCATTGCAAGCAGGAGATAATTTAGGAATTGCCAAACAAAGTAATGCCATGAAAGATAGAGTGGGACAAAGACAGTATCTCAACTATTCTATTACAAAGCACTGGCAGGCCCAAATGAATATCAGTTTTCTCGCAAAATATTCAACAGATAAAGGCTAAACTGGGACCGGTTTAAGATTCTGCTTCCGCTCGTTGTGAAGACTGAGGGTCAGCTTGTTCCGGGTCTTCGACGACTTCTGGCAGCTACTGGAAATTAGGGGTGCTCCAGTCAATCTTGGCAAGGGCGCGGAAATATACTTCATCGTTTATAAGTTCTGACGGTTCAATGTCAGGAGCGAAGGTATGCTTACGAATGGGTGGAATCAGATTTTCGATGTCATAAGACGGCCGCTCCACCCGTACATTCTCTAGATCATAACCCGGATGATACCTTGACAAGTCCGCTTCGTTGGCAAGCTTACTGGCAAGAGGCCGCATGTCTTTGGTTAAGGCGCGCAGATCTTCAGCGGAGAAAGCTGACCCATCTTCTTTCATACTGGGAAAACCATTCATGGCCTCCGCCGGATCAAAGTCGGAAACCCATTCCTTGGCCCGGGTTAACGCCATGAGGGAGCCGGCTCTTGCAGAAGATTTCTTTACCTCGACAATACGAGCATGCAAGATGGATAGTTTTTCTAGAGTACCTTGGATAGTTGTTGGTGCCGGTTTATTGTGCGAAATAACACTGATGGCCCTCTGAGCGCCGGCATAGAGTTGTTCCACCAAGGTGTAAGCAGCCTTCAGCTTCTTCCGCACATCATCCCCAAGATGAGTAATGCGCCTCCCTGTGTACAAGCATTGAGTTAAGCCGGAGCAGCATAAGATAGCAAGGATAAAGCGTATGACAACAAGTACTTACCGAAGATAGCAGATGTCATATCGTCTATATGCTGCCTTAAGCCGGATAACTCCTCAATCACCGGATTAAGAGCAGCCTCAGCATCCTTGGCCCTTTTCTCTAAAGCAGCCTTCTGTACCTCCCGAGTGGACCGCTCCGCTTCAAAATCTTTCTTGAGCTTCAACATACTAGCTAAAGCAAGGGTAAGTTCCTCCTTGGCTTTAGTCGAAGCAGTCTCTTGGAAGGATAGGCTATTCCGGAGCTTAGTAATTTCAGTGGCCCTCCGGTTCAAATCAGTCTGCCAAGGATAAAATATGTCAGATATCTACAGCAATCCTTTCAGACAAGTCCCAAGCACATAACAAGTTATGCACTTGACACTTGGGAGCTAATGTACAATTGAAGTGAAAGAAAGCAACCTTTTTAGATAAGTCCCAAGCACATAACAAGTTATGTCCTTGACACTTGGGGGCTAATGTAATGTCATTCTCAAACATAGGAGAAGTCCCGGTTCACCCACAATGGTGTAAACCGGTCCTTGGGGCCTACATGTGCAAATCAAAATATTACAGTTGATCTATCAAAGTCCCGATTACCCTAAAGGCCAAACCGGCACTTGGGGGCTACAATGGACTAAAGGTACAAGATACAAGCAGAAATGAAGAGCAAAGGAAAAAAAGTTAACTCATATCTCTCTTTCATCAAATTCACCAAACCGGTCTCATGGTCACGGCTGGTGAAGAGACGGTTCAGGTACCCAGAATAAAGTTCTTGGGCACTGAGTTGGGCATAACTAGACAGGTCGGTGCTCCACTTGCCTTTGTCATTATGGAGAGTTTCTTCTTTGGCCGTATGTTTGGCCAAGACAACAGGTTCTGCTGGGGCGGTAAGCTGGTCCCAATGATCACGACATCGTCTGTCGGGGCAGCAGTTGGCCTAGTCGGATCAACAGCAGCAGCGGGATTGGACTGTACAGGACTAGCAGGGGCCGGACTAACCCGAGCAGGGCTAGTCCGAACAGGGCTGGCCGGTTCAGCAGGATTTTCTATGGGGTCATCCCCCGGAGCAACAACGTCTTCTCGGTACATAGAGGAAGGATCGTCATGTCGGACTTCAATGTTTTCTTCCAACGGATTGGTGGCTTCAGGATCTTCTGCCGGTTCAGAAGTATTTTTGGCCGCCGGTTTATTCAACTTTGCCTTCTTGCTAGGCTTGGTCATACTGAAAAGATTAAAGGAATAATGAAAATCACAAGTAAAAAAAGGAAAGATAAACCGGACATACAGAAAGATGGCTTACCCAGGACGGTCTTGAGTACCGGGACTTGGGTGGCAGTTGACTCGCCGGAAGAAGATAGAGGAGTTTCCTGATAGTTTGGATCAGACGGTTTAAGAGGTTTACGAATAAGACCTGCTTTTGGATGAAGAATGGTTGGAGTAAGCAAAACCTCTGAGCGGCGTCTTCGAGCCGGTGTGTGGGTTAATCCGGTTGATTCGACCATGTGACCACTGTGGCGTGTGGTCCGGCAAGCCTCATGTTGCTGCTTCTTCAAAAGAAAATGGGGATCTAGTTGAGCATAAGGGTGAGAAAATGGATACTTCCGGGCTACTCGATGAACTTTGGTTGGTAATGGTTCTGAATCAGAGAAAAGAGAGATTACCTAAACCTCATCCGCTTTACTTCCTTCTGCTGGATCCTGGGAAAGGTCATTGTTAATATAAGTATAGACAAGGGAGAGTTAACAGGCATAAGAACCAAGCAGTACCTCAGAAGCCGGATCATCTTCTTCAGTGTTTGAACCGAAAACAGCGGCATGTCTTTTCTTATGTTTCTTCACGGCCAGACTCTTCTTGCAAGATGGCTTCGCCGGTTTTTCCTGGGCTTTCCGCTTCCACAAGGGATCATTGGCCTGTGTAAAGGAATAAAAATATGTTGAAGACAAGTAAAATGGACGTATTAAAACAAAGAGAAGGGGGACAGAAGAATCTTACCGATGGCGGTTTATTGTGCACGCAGAAGGGTGCTAAACCGGTTCGACTGCACTCCTCCAGAGGAATATTCGGCATCTTCTTAGCAGACTCGGTAACTTCATTGTCGGGAAGCACCATATCCGTGTGACGCTGAGGGTCCTTCGGATTACCAGTATACTCGCACATTAAGCCAGAGCGCCGGCTTAACGGGAGAATGCTCCAAGCGAGCCAGCAGCGGACAAAGTCAACACCGGTTAAACCATTGGCTACAAAAGCCCTGAGTTTGGAAAGTTGGGGGGCATATCGAGCCCGGTCTTGAGCACTCAGACGCTGCGGGAAGGGGTGATCCGCTGTCAGACGATAAGGGCGGTAACCCGGTAGTGGATTCTCTCCCTCTGGTGAAGTATCGATGCAGTAGAACCAAGTCTGATTCCACTCCTTGGGATGGCTATGAAGAGTGGCGTGAGGAAAACTGACATCTTTTCTCTTCTGGATGCTCATTCCGCCAAGTTCAGTATTGGGCCCGTCATGGAATTCATTCCGGCGATTCAAATGGAAGAAATCTGGGAATAACTCTACAGATGGTTCTTCTTGCAGATAGGCTTCTGAGAAGACTTGAAAATTGCAAATGTTTTATATGGAATTGGGACCTATGTCTTGGGGGTGGAGCTGAAAGTCTGCTAATACGTCGCGGAAATTTTTTGACCCTGGAGGGTTAAAGCCCCGGGCCAGGTGATCAAAAAAGACTATAACTTCTCCTTCTTTAGGCTAAGGAGGGCACTCTTTCCGAGGAGCCCTCCAGTGCAGAACTTCCTTGGGACCTAAAGCGCCAATTGAGCCCATTTTTTCCAAGTCATCCTCGGTGATCCGGGATGGGACCCAGTTGCAAGCGACGAACTGCTTAGCTGCAGAAGTCATCCTTTTTCAAAGGGAGAACGCTGAAAAACACAATACAAGATCCGGTTTCGATCCGCACAGATTTAAACCGGCATGTTCTATGAAGTCATTGATCTGCATTGGTGGTTTAAGCAGGGGACTAATGGTATCTACTGATCCGAAACAATTATGAACGAGACAGCTACCGGATTATGAAGCTTAGAAGGGAAAAGTTAAACCGTCAAACACAGGCAGGTGAAATACAGATCTAAAATTAAATCGTCGATACAGGCATGTGAGGCGCAGATTCAAGGTTTAACCGTCGACATAAGCAAGTGAGACGCAGATCTAAAGTGTGGAAAACAGCTTTCACAGGAGCAGTAGTGAAATATGGATCTACAGCGTTTGGAAAACTCAAGATAATTCAAGTCATATTTGTTGAAGGTAGCGAAGGTTTTTTCTACAGATCCAATCTAACTAGCAGTATTGGGGGAACTAAGGTTATAAAGACGGAGCGGAGTTGTGCATACAAAGGTCGACCTAAACGTTTTACGTCTACAGCTAAGAACTGCCTATGGTGATGAACTGCGAAGAACAAGGGTTCGTGGGCGAGCTCCCGAGGAACCCTAGAACTGAGATCTACAGGGAAGAAGGAATGAACGTACCTGAGGCAGCAGAAGCAGAAGGACGACGACGAATTTCTGGACAACTCAGGTTGATGCAGTGGCCGGGCTTGGTGAAGACGACGAGCTCGAAGAACGGCGGCGGAGCTTGAGCGCTGGAGGTCAGAGGAAGAAGAAAGCGAAGGGGGATAAAGAGATGGCCTTCGGCCCTATTTATAGGCCGAGGAGATGAAACGGCAAGCGCGGGAATCAAGGAGACAAAAAATCGGATATGGATGTGAAGGAAATATGCCCTAGAGGCAATAATAAAGATGTTATTTGTATTTCCTTATATCATGATAAATGTCTTTTATTCATGCTAGAATTGTATTAACCGGAAACTTAGTACATGTGTGGATACATAGACAAAACAGTATGTCCCTAGTATGCCTCTACTAGACTAGCTCATTGATCAAAGATGGTTATGTTTCCTAGCCATAGACATGAGTTGTCATTTGATCAACGGGATCACATCATTAGGAGAATGATGTGATGGACAAGACCCATCCGTTAGCATAGCACTATGATCGTTTAGTTTAACTGCTATTGCTTTCTTCATGACTTATACATGTTCCTATGACTATGAGATTATGCAACTCCCGAATACCGTAGGAACACCTTGTGTGCTATCAAACGTCACAACGTAACTGGGTGATCATAAAGATGCTCTACAGGTGTCTCCGAAAGTATTCGTGGTGTTGGCATAGATCAAGATTGGGATTTGTCACTCCGAGTGTCGGAGAGGTATCTTTGGGCCCTGCGCCGGTGATCACATCATATCCGTCACCACGCCGTTGTGCTGACGAAACTCTCCCGTGAAGCTCAACTAGATCAAGAGCTCGTGGGACGTCATCAAGCTGAACGTGTGCTGAACGCGGAGGTGCCGTACGTTCGGTGCTTGATCGGTTGGATCGTGAAGAAGTTCGACAACATCAACCGCGTCACTTGACGCTTCCGCTCCCGGTCTACGAGGGTACGTAGACACACTCTCCCCTCTCGTTGCTATGCATCTGGTAGATAGATCTTGCGTGATCGTAGGAAAATTTTAAAATACTACGTTCCCCAACAGGATGGTGTTGTTGCCTCGATCTTCGGAGCTTTAATAAGTAAAGGTAAAAAACAGGTACATGCATTAAATGCGCGGATGACGTCACGACGGTTTAAAGCGACTTGAGGGGATGACGTCATGCCGGTTTACCAAGTGTATTGAAGTTGCAGACAGGAAAATCTGTACAAGGCTTTGGAGATTGACATGAACAGGTTCAAATCAATCTGGGGCCTAATGTCAGGGATATTGCTACCAGGGATAAACCGGCGAGGAGGGTCCGGTTTATGTTATCAAGATTATATTATCAGAGGCCCAGCGAAGTATGGAGTGGAAAGTTATAGCCCAAGAGGCTTAGAGCCCATATGTTAGGGCCCATGATTTGTAAACCGTCATACTATGTAACTTGGGATGTAAGATAGAAAGAGCAGAGACCGAGGCGGACACGTTTATGAGCCGGCCTCGGGACTCTGTAAACCAGACCGGGCGTCACCTCTTATATAAAGGGACGACCCGACGACGGTTCAGGACAAGAAACACGAGCTCGAGACATAGGCAAGCGGATTCGCTCCCTGGTCATCGAAGCCCAAGCAATACCACACCAAACTAGATGTAGGCTTTTACCTTCATCGAAGGGGCCGAACTAGTATAAAATCCCTGTGTCCTTCGTCCGCTTTAACCCCTTTAAGCTAACTCGTAGCGATGGCCTCACGACAAGTCCTTTTGCTAGGACATCCGGCGTGCTACATCCATGACAGTTTCCGTGAGCATGAACACAAGTGCTCAAGGTCGACCCTCACTTCTTCAATGCATAACTTTCCAATCACTTCTCTTTTTGAAAAACTTTTTAGGCGTAAGAGGCAACTATTTTTTTAATTATTTTAATTTATTTGTATGTTTCACCCACAACTAAACAGAAACAAAAAGGAAAAACAAAATCTACTTAGTGAAGAAGGCAAACAAGAACACACGAGAATATCAACCCCACGCTATTGCTCCCCGGCAACGGCGCTAGAAAAGAGCTTGATGGTCCCCATGTGTGGGGAATCATGGTAGAAATTCCCAATGGTGGAAGTGATAAGTATGGAGTGTCAAACCCACAAGGAGCTAAAGGTAAGATCAATATTCTCTCAAGTGCTATCTGCCACTGATACGACTCTACGTACACCGAACGTTTGCTGCCAACTAGAAACGAGAAATAAAACTACATTGTGGGTATGAAGAGGATAACTTTGCATGATATCGGAGAGCTAAAATATAAAAGTAGGTGTTGTTATCATAAATTTAGAATATATTACTAAATATTATAAATAGCGAGTGTGGAATAATGATGGATCAGTGTGCGGAATTGTCCTAGGAAATTGTTAACAAGACCGGTAGTCGTCATTGCAATTTCATATGAGGGAGCGGCATAAGCTAACATACTTTCTCTTCTTGGATCATATGCACTTATGATTGGAACTCTAGCAAGCATCCGCAACTACTAAAGATCATTAAGTTAAAACCCAACTATAGCATTAAAGCATCAAGTCTGCTTTATCCCATAGGCAACAATCCCCTTACTCGGGTTTATGCTTCTGTCACTCAAGCAACCCACTATAAGTGAATCATGAACGTATTGCAACACCCTACAGCGGGAATCCCTCACGCTTGCATGACACGGAGGGCACCATAGGACAACACCAAAATAAAACATACAACTCGTACCAATCTAGATCATCAATCAACCCAAAGACAAAGGATATCTACTCAAAGCATCATAGGATGGAAACACATCATTGGATCATAATATGTGGCATAAAGCACCATGTTCAAGTAGGGATTACAGCGGGGTGCAGGAGAGTGGACCGCGTAAAAGAGATGAGGATAGTGATGATGATTGTGATGTTGATGAAGACGATCACCGCGGCGATGATTCCCCTCCCGATGGCACTCCGGCGCCACCGAGAGAGAGGAGGAGAGGTTCTCCCCCTTGTGTTTCCTCCTCCATGGCCTCCCCCCTAGATTGGGAGAGGTTCTCTCTCTGGTCCTTGGCCTTCATGGCGATGATGGCCCCTCCGGGATCCTCCTCCATAGCCTCCGGTGATGATGGCCCCCTTCGGCGGGGTGCTAGAGGGCCTAGATTGATTTCTCGTGGTTACAGAGGCTTGAGTCGGCGAAACTTCTGATCTAGGTTATTTCTGGAGGTTTCTGTATTTATAGGAATTTTTGGCGTCGGTCTCACGTCCAAAAGGTCTCCGAGCCGTCCACGAGACAGGGGCCCACGCCCAGGGGTGGTGGGCGCGCCCCCCACCCTCGTGGATAGCCCGGGACTCTTCTGGTCCAACTCTTTTACTCCAGGGGCTTCATTTGGTCCATAAAAAATCGTCAAAAATTGGCACATCAATTGGACTCCGTTTGGTATTCCTTTTCTGTAAAACTCAAAAACAAGGAAAAAACATAAACTGGCACTGGGCTCTAGGTTAATAGGTTAGTCCCAAAAATCATATAAATAGCATAAAAATGTATATAAAACATCTAAGATGGATAATATAATAGCATGAATACTTCATAAATTATAGATACGTTGGAGACGTATCCGGATTTCCCTCAGTGATGAAACCAAGGTTATCGAACCTGTAGGAGATTAAGAAACAGAACGTAAACAACACCTGCACACAAATAACAAATACTCGCAACCCGATGTGTAAAAGGGGTTGTCAATCCCTTTAGGGTAACGGACATGATAGACTTGTAAATATTGATAGATCGAACGCCAAATAAGATAAATTGCAGCAAGGTATTTTTGGGGTTTTGGTTTAATAGATATGAAAATAAAAGTAAAGGAAAATAGATCGCAATGACAAATAATATGAGAAAGAGACTCAGGGCCGTAGATTTCACTAGTGGCTTCTCTCGAGAAAATATCAAACGGTGGGAAAACAATTACTGTTGTGCAATTGATAGAACTTCAAATAATTATGACAATATCCAGGCAATGATCATTATATAGGCATCACATCCAAGATTAGTAGACTGAATCCTGCCTGCATCTACTACTATTACTCCACACATCGACCGCTATCCAACATGCATCTAGTGTATTAAGTTCATGGAGAAACGGAGTAATGCAATAAGAAGGATGACATGATGTAGATAAGATCTATTTATGTAGAAATAGACTCCATCCTTTTATCCTTAGTAGAAACGATACATACGTGTCGGTTCCCATTCTGTCACTGGGATCACGCACCGTAAGATCGAACCCACTACAAAGCACATCTTCCCATTACAAGATAAATAGATCAAGTTGGCCAAACAAAACCCAAACAACGGAGAAGAAATACGAGGCTATAAGAAATCATGCATATAAGAGATCAAATAAGACTCAAATAACTTTCATGGATATAAAAAAATAGATCTGATCATAAACTCAAAGTTCATTGAATCCCAACAAACACACCGCAAAAAGAGTTACACCATATGGATCTCCAAGAGACCATTGTATTGATAATCAAAAGAGAGAGAGGAAGCCATCTAGCTACTAACTACGGACCCGAAGGGCTACAAGGAACTACTCACACATCATCGGAGAGGCACCAAAAGAGATGGTGAACCCCTCTGTGATGGTGTCTAGATTGGATCTGGTGGTTCTGGACTTTACGGTGGCTGGAATAGAGTTTCGCCGACTCCCCTAGGGTTTGTGGAATAGTTGAGTATTTATAGATCAAGGAGGCGGTGCGGGAGGCCACCGAGGTGGGCATAACCCACCTGGGTGCGCCAGGGGTGCCTGGCGCGCCCTGGTGGGTTGTGCCCCCATCAGGGTACCCCCAGGTGCAGCTCTGGCCCATAAAAAATCTCCAAAAAGTTTTCTTGTGTTTGGATCCGTTAGATATTGATTTCCCGTGATGTAAAAAAACATGCAAAAAACAACAACTAGCCCTTTGCACTATGTCAATAGATTAGTACCAAAATTGATATAAAATTACTATAAAATGATCGTAAAACATCCAATAATGATAATATAACAGCATGGAACAATAAAAAATTATAGATACGTTGGATACGTATCAGCATCCCCAAGCTTAATTCCTGCTCGTCCTCGAGTTGGTAAATGATAAAAACAGAATTTTTTTTGTGGAATGCTGCCTATCATGTCATATCATATTCTTTTCTTTATAGCATAGACATTTGGACTTTTACATGGTTCAAAGCAATAGTCTAGTTTTGACATGAGATTTAAATACTCAAGCATATCAACAAGCAATCACGTCTTTCAAAATATCAATGATAAAATAAGTTATCCCTAGCCCATCATGATAAACCATTGATCCATTCATGAAACACACTCGCATATTAGTTGCACCCAATGCTCAAGTATGGTCATAGTGTTTCATAGTTGTTGCTTTATAAGAGAAGATGGAGACTCAAATTCAAAAAAAATTGCATAAGTAAAAGAAAGGCCCTTCGCAGAGGGAAGTAGGGATTTGTAGAGGTGCTAGAGCTCAAAGCTTAAATTGAGAGATAAAATTATTTTGGGAGGTATACTTTTCCCACCAACAAAAACGACTTAAGGTTCCAAACACTTTCCATGCTAGATATATCATAGGCGGTTCCCAAACATAAAAAAAAGTTTATTCCTTTTCCACCAAACTTTCACAAGCCATGGCTAGCCGAATCCATGGTTGCCTTCCATACCAACACTTTCCAAGGAATTTATTATTCGACAACATAAAGTAAATTTGTTTTTCATTTCGGGACTGGGCATCCCTAATACCTTTGCCTTACTCTCGTACAATGACAAGTGAATAAACACTCATCGTGAGAATAACACATCTAGCATGGAAAACATTGGCCACCCCTCACCGCCTCGCGAGCGGCACGGGCACACAAAAGGGAAATTTATTTTGAAAATTAGAGATGGCACATACAAATTTTCTTAAAACGGCAAGGGAATACCGCATATAGGTAGGTATGGTGGACTCATGTGGCAAAACCAGGATAAAGGATTTTGGATGCACAAGTAGTGATCATACTTAGTGCAAAATGAAGGCTAGGAAAAGACTAGGAAGCGACCAACCATGAAACGAATAATCTCATAAGCGAGCATTGAGCATAAATAACACCGAATAATGCACCACAAGTAGGATGTAATTTCATTGCATGATTATTTACTTTCGTGCTTGCATAGGGAATCACAAACTTTAACACTAATATTCTTACTAAAGCATAATTACTCATTAACATGACTCACATATCATATCATCATGTCTCAAAACTATTACAAGGAATCAAGTTTATTTTGTTCAATGATCTCCATGAAAGTTTTTATTATATCCTTCTTGGATATCTATCACTTTGGAACTAATTTTCGTGTGTTTCTTTTGATAAGCTCAAACAAATATAAGTGAAGATCACGAGCATAAAGTTTTTTCTTTCTTTCTCTCAAAATAACTTAAGTGAAGCAAGAGAGAATTTCTTTAAAAAAATTCTAACTCTCAAATAAATCTAAGTGAAGCAAGAGAGCATTTCTTCAAAAATAATAAAGCACACCATGCTCAACAAGATATAAGTGAAGCACTAGAGCAAATCCATAGCTCATAAAAATTTAAGTGAAGCATAGAGAGCTATTCTAACAACTCATGGCATAAGTTTGGCTCTCTCTAATAGGTGTGCACAGCAAGGATTGATAACTTAAAAAGCAAAAAAAAACAAGCAAAGAATCATATCATACAAGACGCTCCAAGCGAAACACATATCATGTGACGAATAAAAATATAGTTTCGAGGAAAATATCGATGGTCGTTAGAAGACAGAGGGGACGCCACTCGGGGGCATCCCCATGCTTAGTTGCTTGATTCTCTTTTATATAATGCTTGGGATGCCGGGGCATCCCCAAGCTTAGTCTCTTCTTACTCTGTATTCCTTCATCCATCGTAAGATAACCCAAAACTTGAAAACTTCAATCACACAAAACTCAACAAAACTTTTGTGAGATCCATTAGTATAAGAAAACAAATCACCACTATAAGTGATGTAGCAAACCAATTCATATTTTTTATTTATATTATATCTACTGCATTCCAACTTTTCTATGGCGAAAACTCATCAAAGAAAACCATAGAATCATCAAAACAAGCTCATAACACAATAAAAACAGAATATGTCAAAAACAGAACAGTCTGTAGTAATCTGGAAGTTTCGAATACTTATGTTACTCTAAAAATCTTGAAAAAATAGGTCCATGTGGAAAATTTGTATAATAATATTCTGCAAAAATAATCAACCCAAAAGCACTCTTCTGTTAAAAATGAGAAATTTTCTCGTGAGCGCAAAAGTTTCTGTTTTTTCAGCAAGATCAAACCTACTAACATCCAATATGATCCTAAGGCTTTGCTTGGCACAAACCTTTATTCAAACCACAAAAACACATATAAACAGAGGTATTAAAGGGTATTTTATTGAAAACAGCAAGAAAATCAAAAAGCAAAAGGATACAGTTGGGTTGCCTCCCAACAAGCACTATCGTTTTACTCCCTTAGCTAGGCATGAAGCCAAGATTTCAAGTGTTGTCATCCTTGTTGGATGTTCCATAAGTTTCCCTCATTATAGATTCATAAGCCAATTTGATCTTGTTTCTAGAGAAGTGTTCCATGCCCTTTCTCATGGGAAATTGGAATTCAATATTCCCTTCTTTCATGTCAATCACTGCACCAGTAGTGCGCAAAAATGGTCTACCAAGTACAATAGGGCAAGACGGATGTAATGCCCAGGATGGAGTTATACCTCCTACGTGTCGAGGCACGACTTAAAGGCATAAATCCATCCTAGAATGATCTCAAGTTTGGTATCTTTGCACAACTCATGTAAAAGAGGGATTAAATTGCAAAAGGAGATAGTTGGCTTACACTCGCCACTTCACACAATACATTACATAAACAAAACATCATTCAGAACATCACAGCCCGACTACGGGTAAGATCCAAAAGAAAGATACCAAAACAACATAAAGCCACAGGCCAGGATCGAATCCTAGTAGAAACCACTACTGAACATCGAAACGTCACAAGCAAACAGCCACACTCTTCATCGAGCTCCCAGTGAAGCACTTGATCCAACTCCTGCATCGAGCTCGGCTGAACCTGCATCTGGTGTGGTGAAGTAACTGTGAGCCACAGAGGACTCAGCAATCCCGTTCCCGGGTAACAAGACTATTTAAGCCTTGGGTGAGGACAAGGCTGAAGAAAGAACGAGAGGTGAAGGAACAAACAAGAGTCTGCAGCAGCAACTAGCACTAACTTACGTAAAAGAGAGCGAGAAGAGAAGAGCATCGGTCGAAAGATGATCACGAAGTGATCCTAACTACAGCCGGTCAAACATAACCCCACCGTGTTCAACTCCCGAATCCCTATTCGGAAATTGACAGTCACGGTACACACACTGGTAGTGTATTGAAACATTGTGTCAAGTTATCTACAACCGGAATTAACAAGCTCCCATCTGCCACATAACCGCGGGCACGGCTTTCGAAAGTTCAAACCCTGCAGGGGTGTTCCAACTTGGCCCATCACAAGCCCACGATCCGCGGAGTCGCAACTCCATAGTTGGGAAGACCCGAGTATTCTCGGAATCCCGTGCTCAAGTTAAACCGAACTAAGGTAAGGCTAATCCAGCAAATCCTCCCGGCGTGTCGACACCCTGATAGTAGCCGCGCGTATCTAGGTCTCAGGACACGACCGGATGAGTCATCCTACAGGTTTTTACCAAACCTCAAGTTTCCTTGAGGTGGCCCCGCAGTCTGCTCGTTTCGGACCAACACTCATGTGGAGCACTGGCCCGGGGGGTTGAATTAAAATAAAAGGGATAGCTAGTCCACATGCAAGTTTTTATTAGTTTGTTAGGCAAATAGTACCAATGTTGGGATTTGCTGGAAAAGACTTAGCACTTAGCGGTTTATCAAGGGGGTCCCATACACCCCAACC